>CM076584.1:1542939076-1544139076 GCA_034641835.2 Pinus albicaulis
AGAAAATTCTATTTCCCACCCCGGTTTTCAGTTTTCGCCTTATTACTCCAAAATAGTTAAATGCCCTTTCCCATAACCATACATTCAACAACTGGAAAAATAAATTTTGCTGAAAACACAAATTCTGGAAATTTTTTCAGAATGCTTTGCAACAAATAAATAAAATACGACGATAACAACGAGTCATTCAACACATCATAACTCGATATTTTTGGTCAAGGTGACCCTGGAAAAACCCCCTACAACTCTTGGGGAAAACCAGTGCGAGCTTCTCATTTATTTCGAAAAATGCTTTTACGGTGACGATGTCTGAGAAAAATTACGGCAAACACCAAAAATCACTTATCTTGACTTTAAGTACCACCCTCCACCCACCTCAGCATTATAAACTGACAAACGAAATATTTCGGGAGAAATTCTGACATTAAATGCATCTTCGCCTCGAAAAACTTGCCTAAGGGAATAGCCAAATGCAAATTGTGGATGGGACAGCAACCCCCTTTCTCGATTTTCGTGCCCAGAAAATTCTGCCTTGAAAATCGTGCTCCTTGCTGCTGTTCCAGCTCTCGAAAACAGTGCTGCCCCTCTCTCGAAAACCGTGCAAATGCTGTACGGACTTTCTGCCTTGGTTAATGTGCCAATGAAACTCTGCTGTACGGATTTTTCAGCCTTGGGAAGTGTGCCCTCTTGCTGTACGGACTCGCTGTGCTGCCTTTGCTGCTCTCCCTCTGCTCAGAAATTACTCTTCAGCTCCCTCTCCTCCTCTCTCAATCTGCTCATGAAAGAATGAATGACCTTTTCCTCCTTTTCCTCCTTTAACCTAACCCTAAGTGACTTTTGGGGAATCCCTAAATCCAATGGCTGAGATAGATTGAGATCTAGGGCTGAGATTAAATGCTCATTTAAATCTCACTTTTCATTTTTTAATTCACCCCACTTTAATAAAGACCCACTTAGTCTTTTATTTCCAAAGTCACTTTTCCCTTTCTAATTTTATATTGACTTTATTAAAGTCACTTTAAAATTAGACTTTAGTAACTTTATCACTTAAAGTCACTTTTAAATTAGATTTGACTTTATAACTTTATAAATTCACTTTAGTAACTTTATCACTTAAAGTCACTTTTAAATTAGATTTGACTTTATAACTTTATAAAGTCACTTTAGGAGAAAAATTAAATTCTTTTGGACACTTTTCCCTGGGCCAAAGATCAAAGCCTTAGGGAACCACCTGTCCTCTGGTAACCAAATTTCAACACTCCCTCTTACCAAGGGAGGTGTTCCTCACCACACCCATCTTGTCTCTGAAGTAGACATGCTTGCCCCGTGGTAAGGCTTTGGTAAGAATATCTGCAACTTGCTCATCAGTGGGAATATACTCAGGCTTCACAGCTCCTTTCTGAACATAGTCTCTGATGAAGTGATATTTGATCCCGATATGCTTTGACTGTCATGAAATATTGGATTCTCCGTGTGTTTAATGTTAATTGATTATCACGAGTAAATCTTTAAGGTCCTCAACGGTGACCAAATAAGCCAAACAACATCTTGCGAAGCCAGGATGGCCTCACAACTAGCTAGGCCATTTGCCATATACTACCTTGCTTAAGTCAACTCAATGCTAACATTCTTGCTTTGGGTGAACCATGACATGCGAACCCAACCCAAAGCGGCCTGCAAGTGCTCTTCCTACTCAGCTTCTTTGTGGCTCCAGTCAGTGTAACTTGCCAATCTCACTCCATCCCCCTGCCTGTAGTCCAGACCATAATCCACTGTCCCCTGCAAGTATCGCAAAATGTGTTTTGCAGCCACCCAGTGAACCTTTCTAGGCTCACACATAAACTGACTCATCGTGTTGACTGCAAAACAGATATCTGGTCTAGTGTTGACCAAATACATCAAGGAACCAATCAGCTGCCTGTACAATGTGGGATCCACCAACTCAGAATCCGAAGCATGAAGCTTCTTCCAGTTGGTGATCATCGGTGTCGACATGGGTCTACAATCCTCCATGTGGAATCTGCCAAGGATGTCCACAATATACTTCCACTGTCCCAGGAAGAAATGCCCCTCCTCCTGCCACACCTCCAAACCCAAAAAGTAATGCATCAAGCCGATGTCCTTCATCTCAAACTCCGCCGCAAGATCTCTCTTGCAGTGCTCTATGAGTCTCTCTGCACTTGTAATGACCAAGTCATCCACATACAGCACCAGAATGAGAGGCTCCTCACCTATCACAATATAGTAAAGGTTCGGATCTGCCTCACTCTTTGTGAAACCCATCTTCTGCAAGTAAGTATCTATCCTGGAGTACCAAGCTCTGGGAGCTTGCTTGAGGCCATAAAGGGCCTTCTTCAGTCTGCACACATGGGACTCCTTCCCATGCACCTCAAAGCCCTGTGGCTGCTCAATGTACACCTCCTCCTGTATGAAGCCATTGAGAAATGTGGTCTTCACATCCATCTGGTGGATCTTCCAACCCATCTCTGTTGCTATCGATATAATGGAGCGGATCGAAGTATATCGAGCCACGGGAGCGAAGGTCTCCTCATAATCAACTCCCTCTACCTGGGAGAACCCTCTAGCCACAAACCTCGCTTTGAATTTCTCAATGCTGCCATCTGTAGCATGCTTTACCTTGTAAAGCCATCTGGAAGTAACCACGGATTTGCCCTCGGGCCTCGGCACCACCTCCCAAACATCATTCTTCATGATAGAAGAATACTCCTCCTGCATGGCCTCTCTCCAGACCTGCTGGCTAGCTGCCTCCTCATAGCTAGAAGGCTCAGAGTCAAGGATGCTGGTAGCCATCGCCATATAGCTACAAAACCTCTCAGGTGGTCTGCTCTCTCTGACCGGCCTCTTAGGCTCAGGAACAGATGTGGCATCTCTCAAGGTGTCCTGAAGCCACTTGGGCTTCCTCTTCCCTGAGTGCACTTCTCCCGCCGGAGAATAAAACTCCTCCTCCTCAACATCAGGAGCCTGAACTCCAGACTGTCTGTCTGCTGTCCTCCTGCCTGAACCTGAACCTGTAGATGCTGAGGTACCGTGTGAACTGTCCATCAGTGGACTCCCCAGTGAACTGCTCTGTGGACTGCTCTGCGTGTTGCCCATAGCTCCACCCCTCTGACTCTGCGAGCCACTCCCCACTGACGGACCTGACATCGTCATAGATGTACCTCCAGATCCTCCTGATCCCTGCCCACTGGATCCCTGCGACTGACTCAACTGCTGCTGAGGGTCTGGCTGATCCAGATACTCTAACTCCCGTGACCTCCTAAAGGCCCTGTCCTCCTCGAACTTCACATCCCGCCTAACAACAACTTTCCTCTGCGCGGGAATGTAAATCCGAAAGGCCTTGGAGGTCTCACTGTAGCCCACAAAGATACCCTTCTCTGCGGTGGGCTCTAGTTTGGTCCTCTTCTCCTTGGGTATGTAGGAGTATGTCATGCACCCAAAGATACGAAGATGACCCATATCAGGCTTCTTCCCAGGAAAAGCCTCCTCCGGAGTCATGTGCCCCAAGGCACGATGCAGACTCCTGTTCTGCAAGTAAACAGCTGTGTTGCAGGCCTCTGCCCACAAAAACAATGGCAACCCATGATCATGTAACATGGCTTTGGCAGCCCCTCCGATGGATCTGTTCTTCCTCTCCGCAACCCCGTTCTGCTGGGGGTTGTAAGGAACAGTGAGCTCCCTCCTAATGCCTGCCTCCGCACAATAGTCAACAAACTCTCCAAGGGTGTACTCTCCCCCATTGTCCGACCTCAAGGACTTGATCTTCCGACCTGTCTGTGTCTCCACAAGAGCTCTGAACTCCTGAAACCGCTTGAAGACCTCACTCTTGGTCTTCAAGAAATAAATCCAGGTCCTCCTAGAGTGATCATCAATGAATAAAACATAGTACTCATATCCACTCAAGGAAACATGAGACATGCGACTGCTCACATCGGAATGAATCAAATCAAGTATCCCAGTCGCTCTGCTGTCACTGCTGGGAAAAGGGGATTTGGCAAACTTGCCCATCGCACATCCTCTGCAAGTATCAAAGTGATCAGTACTGAACTCTGGCACACCTGTAGTGATCTCCCGCAAGGTCCTCAAGGCTCCATGATGCATGTGCCCCATCTTGCGGTGCCAAATCTCACACTGCTCAGAACTGCTAGCTCTGCTGTCGGTACTACTGCTCAATGCCAAAAGGGACTGAAATGCAAACTTGTACACCTTTGCATGGCGTACACCTATCACTCTAGCTGAATCAGCTGGAGTGCCCCTGGGATACATCAACACCTGTCCTCCCCTGGATAGTATCTCATATCCTCTGTCCTCCAAAGCTGAGACGGATATGAGGTTCTTCCTCATCCCTGGCACATAAAGAACATCTGACACCTTCAAGGGAGGTTTGGACTCCCTCTGAAATGTCAATGTTCCCACACCGACTGCTCTAACAACTCTGTCATCACCGAGTACTACCTCTACATCAGTGCCACTCTCTGAAAGCTCTGAGAAGTACTCACGGACTCCTGTCATGTGACGTGAAGCCCCACTGTCCACATACCAGATACCCGAAGATGCTCCACTAATCGAGGGAAATGCATGCTCCCTCTGAACCTGTGTGGCAGGTACTCCTGCACTAGAAGACTCACACGCAATGAACCCAAACTCCCGGTCAAAGCGATCTGCAAAGTCCTCAACCTCTGCTGAAGCTGCCATGCTCTGGTTCTTCACCTTCTTCTTCTTCTTCTCCGGACACACAACTGCATAGTGTCCCATCTTCTGACAATTCCAACACTTCACTTTGGAATAGTCCTTCTGTGTGTTATCCTGTTTACCTTTACCTTTGCCTTTGCCCCCACCATTGCTTGTGGAAGCCTGCTTCTTCCCTTTGCCTTTCTTGTGTCCTGCCAACAATGCTACATCCTCATCCTGCTCAACTGGCTTGGCTGCCCCAAGCTGACCTTTCCTGATCTCTGTCTGAATGCAATCATCCCAAAACCTCTCCCATGTGGGAAGGGTCTCACGTGCACAAACTCCATCGGCAAAGTTCATCCATGAACGGGGGAGGCCATTCACTGCAATCCGCACCAACTCAGTGGGTGGAATGGCCTCTCCAATCGCTGCCAACTCATCTCTCACATTAGTAATCTTAGTGAGATATCCAGCTGCACTATCATTGCCCATCTTAATGGTCTTCATCTTCTCCTTCAGGACCATTTTCCGGTTCTCATTGGTACTTTGGTAGAGATTGGACAATGCTGTCCACATCTCATGAGCATTTCTCTTCCCTCTCACATGAGGAATGCAATGGTCTTTGATTCCGTCTAGAATCAGCCTCTTACCCTTGTTGTTCTTTTTATTATATGCTGCCAACTGAGTAGCATCAGTAGGCACATTCACAGGGTTTTGTGTGGTATGTACCATAATGTCCCAGACTTCTGCCTCCTCAAAGATACTCTGCATTCTCTCCTTCCAAATGCTGTAGTTGGAATGCCCATCCAACCTATCCTCCACCCTCGGTCCCAATGACATCCTGCTGTCCTAAAACTGAAAAATAACACTGCTGTAGTAAAGGTAAAAATCTGCTGTTTGTGAAAAATCAGCTTGCTGGAATTTTCTGAGTGAAAAATCAGCAAGCTGTAATTTTCTTCCTTGCTGTCCCAAACTTCCCTTCAGCAGTCAAGCTCTGATACCATGTAGAAAATTCTATTTCCCACCCCGGTTTTCAGTTTTCACCTTATTACTCCAAAATAATTAAATGCCCTTTCCCATATCCATACATTTAATAAACTGGAAAAATAAATTTGCTGAAAACACAAATTCTGGAAAATTTTCAGAACGCTGTAAATGCAGAAATAAAATAACAGCAGTAACAAACAGTCATTCAACACATCATAACTCAGAAATTTTTGGTCAAGGTGACCCTGGAAAACCCCCCTACAACTCTTGGGGAAAACCAGTCTGGAAGCTTCTCATTTATTTCTGAAAAATGCTTTTACAGTGAGCAGTAATACACAGAAAATTACAGCAAGCACAAAAATCACTTATCTTGACTTTCGTGCCACCCTCCACCTCGAAAAACGTGCCAAACAGCAAACAGAAATATTTCAGAGAAATTACAGCATTAAATGCTGTCTTAGCTGCCTCGAAAAACGTGCCAGGAATGACCGTACGGACTGTACGGATTCCGTACCGATGGGACAGCAGCCCCCTTTCTCGATTTTCGTGCCCAGAAAATTCTGCCTTGAAAATCGTGCTCCTTGCTGCTGTTCCAGCTCTCGAAAACAGTGCTGCCCCTCTCTCGAAAACCGTGCAAATGCTGTACGGACTTTCTGTCTTGGTTAATGTGCCAATAAACTCTGTTGTACGGATTTTCCAGCCTTGGGAAGTGTGCTCTCTTGCTGTACGGACTTGCTGTGCTGCCTTGCTGCTCTCCCTCTGCTCAGAAATCACTCTTCAGCTCCCTCTCCTCCTCTCTCAATCTGCTCATGAAAGAATGAAATGACCTTTTCCTCCTTTTCCTCCTTTAACCTAACCCTAAGTGACTTTTGGGGAATCCCTAAATCCAATGGCTGAGATAGATTGAGATCTAGAGCTGAGATTAAATGCTCATTTAAATCTCACTTTTCATTTTTTAATTCACCCCACTTTAATAAAGACCCACTTAGTCTTTTATTTCCAAAGTCACTTTTTCCTTTCTAATTTTATATTGACTTTATTTAAAGTCACTTTAGCTTTAGTAACTTTATCACTTAAAGTCACTTTAAAATTAGATTTGACTTTATAACTTTATAAAGTCACTTTAGTAACTTTATCACTTAAGTCACTTTTAAATTAGATTTAACTTTATAAAAAATTATAAAGTTACAGCTTGGCCATGTCATGTTGAGGATGAGTCTTATGAGGACACGGTATTTGACTGAGTGATTATACTATTATAAAGGTCAGCTGCCTTATTACCGTGATCCTTGTAGTGTCATAAGCTTGATGTACTTAGCATTACTAAACTAAATACATGGATGAAACCTTCATCAACTCCCTTAATAAACTAGCAACAACCATCAACAAAACCTTTTCCAAGGAGATACTCACTATGCTACAACAAGATCAACCATAGGAAGAAGATAAGTTGGGACCTAAAATCTATTCACTTGGGACAAATTTGAAATTCATGGGGGTTACAATAAAAGCCCTTTTCAAGCTGGAATAACTTGACTCACTCCTCTCCAAGGTATATCAGTCAGATGGGAAGAGCTTGATTTGGGCGCTAAAACCAACCATGCTTGCCTTAGTACAACACAAATATTTGGAGCACCTTTGTGTAGGGATCAAACTTCTAGTTGCCTCTTGTCTTAGTAGTATCATGATTCTGATCGCACCTATACCTCCTTACAGTGATGACATTATGAGGAGAGTCTTCAGACTGATAGTGGAGACCTTTCAGGATTTGGATAATAGTGAGGGCCCTACCTTTGGGAAGAGGCTAGAGATTTTATAAGTCATGGCCTTGGTTAGATCTTATGACGTCATGTTTGAGTTGGAGTGTGACGACTTGATCCTGTAGATATTCCAATGCTTCTTCAACATTAGGAAGCATCATCTTGACATAGTCATAACACACATGCAATCCATTTTCTCCTCATGTATGGTAGGCCATGATGCCATTTGCAAGAGGTTGCAGTCTAGATTGTTGGCCATTTGGAGGAGAGAACAATTGGTCTCACCCGCTGCTTATGAACTAGTCGAAAGATTGGTTAAGAAGAACATTGGTCTGTTCAGGAGACGATTGACCCAAGAGAAGTTGCGGAGCATTGGTGGTGACCAACCATGCAACAATAATGAGTTGAGGAGGAAGGGTCTTTGCTTCATTTGCAAGTAATCTTGGCGACCTGAACAATCATGCTTGAGTGACACCGAGGAGATGATAGGGGTAGAGAAGTAGGAGATTCTTTCTGACTTTCAAGATGATGATTATGTGAAAAATCCTAGATCTGGATTCCTACTGCAGCAAATCTGGATTACTTCTCCTATTATTTGATAATTATTTCTTTACATTGAAATACCGAAGTAATTACTGAAGTAGTCTACACAAATAATACTGCGGAATAAATCTAAGTGCTGAAACAATTTGAACAAAACTCAATGAAAAGCACCCACATTGACACAATTATTTTTGGACTAAGTCCCTGTAAAAACCCAACTCGGGAAAACCGGTGCAGCAGATCTGAGGGTTTGTATTATTAAGCAGCAGAATCTTGAATACAACTAGGGTGCCAACATCCGTCAAACCCTTTAGAGAAATCTAGACAAAAAAAATGACTGTGAGGTATACCTCACTCATAAAGTCTCCGGCTGATAAAAAATAGTGCTGATGAAGCCCTCACTGCCTCTGCGTGATTGCTTACGCTGGATCTGCATAAGCCTGCGTAGGCAAGCTAGAGGGACTGCGTCACCCCTTCCTATGGCTGATCTGGCTGATCTGAAGCTGGATCTTGGCCCTCCTGGCTCAGAACCCCATCCTCTATCTTTCTCCGGACTGACTCCAAGGGACACTGCACTGGCTTTGCGTGATTCTCTGCAGTAACTGCGTCACCCTAGCCAGAAACTGCGCTGTCTCTCTCTTGCGTTGATGCTGCCTCTCTCTGAAATGTATTCTTGGCCCTTCTGACCAATCTCTGCTTCCGCCCCTCTTTGGATCTGATCACTGAATCAAATCACTTAGCAAACCCAACCTTAGTGATTTGTTCTTGATCAAAAGTTGTGTCTCGTCACACAAATTTGAAAATGTTCAATGGCTCAAGTGTCAAGTGTATTTTCCATAGGCCCCTCACCCTCCTTATAATCTTCCATTGACTTTTCAACGGCCAAGATTAAAACATAATCAACGGCTAAGATTAACTTGGAGGTGATCCATGACTTTATCTAAAAGATTCACACTTGATTTAATTAATACACTTTAATTAATCAAATTCCCTAAGTTTAGACTTAGGAAAACATTAAAAAATGATTAATTAATTTAATTAAATCATCTCTAAGTGGAATTTTCCAAAACCATTTCTGGGTTTTATGGAATACATGTGTCTTAGCCTATATACAAAATTACAAGGCTAGAACACATCCGATGCTACCATAAATCAACACCCTCTTAGCGAGGAAAGCGCTATAGCAACACACCTCAATCTGCTGCTGATCTGACTTTTGGAACATCTCTGCTGTGCTGTTGTTGTTTCTCACCAACACTACACAAAAAAATGTTGCAACTATACTACTGCTGACTCTGCATGTTGCGGCCAATTACCACTGTATGCAACTCCCTCTAAAATTCTGCAACCATGCTGCTACACTGCTCTGCACTGCGCTGCTGCTACTGTCGCTGCTAGTTTCTGCACTAGCTCTCTGAAAATATTGCGTTGTTGCTGCTTCTGCACTGCGTGAGCACTGCGCTGCTGCTGCTGCTGCTGCCTCTTCTCTGCGCTGATTAGGCTCTAGTACTGCTAGCCACTGCATCATCTCATCTTCTTCTGCTGCTGCTATCCATCCTTCTACTGTATTTAGGCTGCCGTAGCTCACATGTGATCCAAGAGTTCGAAAATACTCAAGTATTCCGCCTCTTTGTAGATTCTAGATCTACAAATCCAAATCAACCCACTTTTCCCCTTTTGGAATATGAGCTAACATAGCACAATCTTTCTCTGCCTCAATCTTGGCAGCTTTTGCATGTGGATCTTCCTTCTCGTCTTTATCCTTTTTCTTAAGAGGACATTGTGTGGCATAATGCCCCATTTCTCCACACCGGAAGCACTTGATCTTGGATAGATCTTTCTTCTTCTGCTTCTGTTGCCCTTTTGATGCAAGGGTAGTGTTGTCTTCTTCCTCCTTCTTGACCTTTGAACTGCTACTGCCATCCACTAAGTGGATTTTCAGGAGATCTCTCCTCAACTCCTCTTGCTATAATGCTGCCCACATTGCTTCCCATCCTGGAAGCTTTTCTCTGCCCAATATACTTTGGACGAAGACTTGATAATCTTCTGAAATAGAGTTCAGCGTGAGCCTTACTAGCTCTTAGTCTTTACAAGCAGATCCTACTGCAGACAGTTGATCTTGGTTCTCCTGAATCCGAGACAAGGAGTTAAAACGCTCTTCCTTCTTTATCCTGATATTCCGCATCTTCTCTTCAAGGTACATCTTCCGCTGCTCGGAAGATCCTTGGTACAACGTTTCTAGCCCTACCCACATTTCTCTAGTAGTGTTTTTGGTTGCTATGTGAGGTACAATGTGATCCTTCACTCCAACTAGGATCAATCTCTTGGCTTTAGCCATATTCTTCTTGAACTGCCTCAGGTGTGCTGCATCAAGAGGTTCTGCAACTGCGCTGTCTATGAGGGTTTTCAGGTCGTGTTCATGAAGGAGAAATTCTATCCTTGATTTCCAGATAACATAGTTGGAGGCACCCTCCAATCTATCTTGGTCATGCAGTCCATTGTTGGCCATCTCCTCAACTGTCGATATCTTGCTCTAACCCTCTGCTCAACTTTGGCTTACATACTATTTGTGGAGTAAGTCATTTCTTCTGCTGCTGCACGGGAAAAAACTGAGTTTCTTTGAGTAAGAAACCCTCTGAGATCAAGAAATACCCAACCAGGGTTGCGGGGAAGCTTCAACCCCCCCTCGTTCCCTTTTCCGAAACGCGCTTCGTGCAGGAGCGTTTTGGAAACGTTCGGAAACGCGCTCCCGAAAATGCTTCCTAAGGGAAGCGTTTTTAGGAGCGCGTTTCCGAACCTGTTAAAACGCTCCCTGCCTTTTCGGGAGCGTTTCCGGAAACGCTCGGGAGTGAATGCTCCCCGACCGCTTCCGGCGTTTAAAAAACGCTTCGGGAGCGTTTTTTAAATGCCAGAAGCGGTAAAAAAAAACGCTTCCTGCCGGGCGCAAATTTTTTTCAATGAAAAAACGATTTTTTTATAAGGGGGGGGTTTCATTTTGTTTTTTATCGTTTGTTGAGTGTTGAGAGAGAGAGCAAGAAGAGACAAGGAGAGCAAGGAAGGAGAGCAAGAAGAGACAAGGAGAGCAAGCTGCAAGGCAACAGGAGGATTGCAAGAAAGAGGTAGGCCTTCTAATCCAATTTTGTATTTTCTAGGATGAATTTGTAGGTTGTTTAAAAATGAAAACTTGATTTTTTCTTGAATGTTGCATTTTATTGGGTTTAAAACTTAAAAAATGAATTGTTTTTTTCTTATGTTGCATTTCCTATTCCCATTTGCCATTTTTCCATTTGTTTTGCAGGCTAAAAACTTGAAACTCGAAACTTGAAACTTGTTTCCATCATGGCTATATGGCTAGGGATTTTCCTCATGTTGGTTCCTTTCTTTGTGATAATGGTGTTGGAGAGTAGTAGAAGAAAGAGGCAAATCAGAGAAGAGGAGGATGAAGAGGAGGGTTGTGGTGGATTTGAAGAAAATCCTGAAGAGGAGGAGGATTATGTTGAGGAGGAAGTGGGGAGTGGAGAACATGAGGACACAGATTCCCCGACTAGACAAGACCAAACTTAGACACCTTTGTGGAAATATGTTTAGAAACAGGAAGGAGGGAAAGGTGGTGGAACCACTCAATTTATTTGCCCCCATTGCAATAAACAATACCATGGTTCATACACCCGTGCGAGAAGGCACCTTTGTGGGAAAATGCCAGGGGATGGAACTAAAAATATTGGAATCAAAATTTGTACTAATGTGCCAGCAACACAGAGAGAGAAATATAGGAAGGAAGAGGAGGCTGCCCTACAAAGATCATCTAAAAGATCTAGGGGTTTCATTGATTCTTATTCAAGCCCAACACGTCATGGACAAACAGGTTCAACTTCAACCCATGCCAGCGGTTTTGGAGGCAGTGGCACACCTGGATTAAGGCGTAGAACCATATCCGACTTCCTGGACGAAGGGTGTAGGAATGATGTGGATTCAAAAGTTTACTGGTTTCTATATGCATGTGGGGTGCCATTCAATGTTCTTCGCTCACCTTATTGGCATGAAATGGTTTCTGCCATTAATGATGCTCCCAAAGGATACAAAAGCCCTGGGTATGACAAGGCCAGAACTGTGGGTCTTGATCATGAAAAAGCTAAAATAAACCATTCTTTGGCTAGAATGACAAGTTCGTGGAATGAGCATGGGCTGTCCATTGTCTCTGATGGATGGACCAATGTAAAAGGAAAGCCATTGATAAGTGTTTTGGCTGTGTCGGTTAGTGGTGCAATCTTCCTGGCAGCATATGATTATTCAGACAAATTCAAAACCGACATTAACATTGCAGAACCATTACTTGATATAATTGAAAAGACTGGGCCATACAATGTCATACATGTCATCACTGATAATGCTGCTAACTGTAAGGCAGCAGGAGCAATTATTGAGGATAAATACCCCAACATTTTTTGGTCTGGGTGTTTGGTTCACACAATGAACCTTTTGATGTATGATATCATCAAAAACAAACAACCTCAATTCAAATGGCTTGGTGATTTGTACAAGAGAGATAAAAAAATGATAAAATTTATCACAAATCATAGCAATACCCATGGGCTTTTCCGTACTCACTCCAAATTGGAGTTGTTGAAGATAGCAAAAACTAGATTTGCTAGCTATTACCTCACCTTCAAGCGCCTTTCGAAGGTAAGAGAATCATTGGCTGCAATGGTATCAAGCCCACACTGGCAGCTATTAAAGGACAGGGCAGCAACAATAGTTGACAGGCAAGGTTTCGAACATGTGGAGGAGACCACCCTTGACCCTCTGTTTTGGGCACGTGTGAGGGAAATTTTGAATTTTACCAAGCCCATTTATCACATGATTCGGTTTGCAGATACTGATAAACCAGTGATTGGGGAGGTTTATGAGCAGATGGATAGCATGTTGGGGCAAATAAAAGATATTGTTAAGGATAATGATCCCAACTTGTATGCTATGATTCATGATTGTGTGTGTGCACGGTGGAATAAACTCAATGTTCCACTACATGCTTTGGCATATATCCTTACGCCAAAATATTACTCTCCATCTTGGTTGGGCCAACTTGCACCTGGAGGTGGGGTTAGGGTGAAACCTCACACAGATCTAGAGGTACAACAGGGGTACATGAAGGCATTGGACAAGTTGGTACCCGACAGGGAAGAGTGTGCTAGATTGCGCCTTGAATTAGGCAAATACTTCAGTTGCACTGCTAACTTTGGTTCTTTCCATGCAATGGAAGACAGGGACAAATTTGATGCTCTCACATGGTGGGAAGCATATGGCGGCATGGGACTTTTGCCAAATTTGGCTAAAAAAATTCTCTCACAGGTTGTGAACACTTCTTCTGCAGAGAGGTGTTGGAGCACCTACAGCTTCATACACAATGTGAGAAGAAACAGGCTGAATGAAAACCGAGCTGAAAGCTTGGTTTATGTGCATTACAACTTGAGGTTGTTGAGCCATTACTGTGATCGAGCAAATGAGGATCAATCATACAGAGTTTGGGACAACAACCCAGAGGATGATAATTTGGAGGACGGCACGTTACATCTGGAAGAATTGGAGGCAGAACTTTTTAGGGATGATGATGAAGCATCAGCAGAACCGCCACACACAGGGCCAGTCCCACCATCTACTGGTAGCAGTGCGAGTGCGGGTGCCAGTGCCAGTGCCAGTTCTCGATATCACACTATTGTTCCTTTGCAGAACCAGCCTCCACCTTCTAGTCATGGTCGTGGTACTCCTGAGAGTACTAGAAGACCAACATTTCCTCGTGGCTCGCACAAATTAGACATTTCTCGTGGGCGTGGCAAGGTGCCAGCCAGTAGATAAAATAGATTTGTTGTTTACTAGTCTTTTCTATTTGTTGTTGACAGTTGAACAGTTGAAACTTGACTCTTTCATATATTTAATGACAATTTAAGTTTGAAGTTTGAATTTGAAAGGTGAAACTTTGAAGTTGGCATTTATAAGTTCACTGTTTACAAGTCATTATGAATTATGAATATGATGCTTCATGAAAGTTATATGGTGATCAATGAATCAATGATGATAAATGTTATATAATATCAATGATGATAAATGTTATATATTGAATTTTAAAATCAATGAATCAATGATGATAAATGATATATATCAATGATGATAAATGTTATATATTGAAATTTGAAATCAATGAATCAATGATGATAAATGTTATATATCAATGATGATAAATGTATATTGAATTTTGAAATCAATGAATCAATGATGATAAATGAATATTATGATATATGTCAATGATGATAAATGTTAGATATTGAAATTTGAAATCAATGATGATAAATGTTATATATTGAATTTTGAAAGCTTGATACCTTCAGATTGATGATTCGCGAGACTTGAGTCAATATGTTGTATGCTTCCAACTTGTGGGCGTGGTTGATGAAGATTATAACTTCTAGATGATTGATGTTATATGATTCAATCTATGTTTTTATGTTTTTTTATGTCTAATTGATCATTCTACATGCTTTTGTTGACATATATGCATCAAAATATAATATATATATATATATATATATATATATATATATATATATATATATATAAAACGCTCCGGACCGGAAGCTTCTAAAAATGGCGCTCCCGCTCCCGCTCCCGCTTCGCATTTTCGCTCCCGCTCCCAAGTAACCTTGTCCCCAACTGTGTTTTTTAGAATTTTCTGATGCTTATGCACCAACTCTTACTACTGTGCAGTAACTTCCTCCTTCAACGACACTACCTCTTTTGCAACTGAAAAGCTTACCCCTCTGTCAACTCTCTCAGAGGGAGCTTTTTCTGCACTGGAATGTCCTCTTGGCTTGGACGATGTAATTTTCTGGGAGGGTCTGTTGCTGCTTACGCAGATCCCAGACTCTAGAGCGTTGATTTGTTGGTTCTCTTCATTTCTCCTGCACTTTAGCTTAAATAAGCTCTGATACCATGTGAAAAATCCTAGATCTGGATTCCTACTGCAACAAATCTGAATTACTTCTCCTATTATTTGATAATTATTTCATTACATTGAAATACCGAAGTAATTATTGAAGCAGTCTCCACAAATAATACTGCGGAATAAATCTAAGTGCTGAAACAATCTGAACAAAACTCAATGAAAAACACCCACATTGTCACAGTTATTTTTGGACTGAGTCCCCGGAAAAACCCAACTTGGGAAAACCGGTGCAGCAGATCTGAGGGTTTGTATTATTAAGAAACAAAATCTTGAATACAACTAGGGTGCCAACATTCGGCAAACCCTTTAGAGAAATCTAGACAACAAAAATGACTGTGAGATATACCTCACTCAGCAAGTCTCCAGCTCATAAAAAACAATGTTGATGAAGACCTCACTGCCTCTGCGTGATTTCTTACGCTGGATCTGCGTAAGCCTGTGAAGGCAAGCTAGAGGGACTGCGTCACCCCTTCCTGTGGCTGATCTAGCTAATCTGAGCTGGATCTTGGCCCTCCTAGCTCAGAGCCCCAACCTCTATCTTTCTCCAGACTGACTCCAACAGACATTGCGCTAGCTTTGCGTGATTCTCTGCAGTAACGCATCACCCTAGCCAGAAACTGCGTTGTCTCTATCCTGTGTTGATGCTGCCTCTCTTTGAAATGTATTCTTGGCCCTTCTGACCAATCTCTATTTCTGCCCCTCTCTAGATCTGATCACTGAATCAAATCACTTAGCAAACCCAGCCCTAGTGATTTGTTCTTGATCAAAAGCTGTGTCTCCTCACACAAATTCGAAAATGCTCAATGGCTCAAGTGTCAAGTGTATTTTCCATAGGCCCCTCACCCTCCTTCTTATAATCTTCCATTGACTTTTCAATGACCAAGATTAAAACATAATCAAGGGCTAAGATTAACTTGGAGGTGATCCATGACTTTATCTAGAAGATTCACACTTGATTTAATTAATACACTTTAATTAATCAAATTCCCTAAGTTTATATTTACGAAAACATTAAAAAATGATTAATTAATTTAATTAAATTATCTCTAAGTGGAATTTTCCAAAACCATTTCTTGGTTTTATGGAATACATGTGTCTTAGCCTATATACAAAATTACAAGGCTAGAGCACATCCAATGCTACCATAAGTCAACCGATTATTCTTTGGATGAGTCAATGGGTTCATACGAGGATGCCTCTGAGGAGCATTAGCAGTCATGTGGAGTTGTTGACAACAGGCAAGATTTATATTCCGATGTGTAGTGAGCAGTCAGTGGACCCTATGGGAGACATTCAGGGTGATGAGTCACCAGTGACGATTCAACATGAACAACATATAGTGGAGCATGATTCAGTTGAGGAGGATGATATGCAAAGTATGCATGATGAGCGTTTTGTAGAGAGCCAATTGGAGGTTCATGTTGAGCCCATGATAGAGGAGGATGAGCAACCATCTTTTATGCCAGCCATTGATGAGGAGTCGACAAATGCACAGATAGCCAGTAGGGTTGTAGTACTTGCAGACACTTGTCGTCAGGAGGGGCTGGAGTCTGACATGATAGTTTTGTAGGAGGTTGGTAGATTGGAGTAGCATGGAGTTTTCGGTCAGATGAGGGAGAATCATTGGAGATGGTGGTGCATCCATCTTTGGGCCTACCCACTGATGAGGTGTAAATAGATGCACAGGCAGTTGGTAGAGCTGCAATACTTTAAGGGAGCAACCCTCTCCAAGAGTACATTGACAGGGTGTGTAACACAGTTTTGCCTCTTGTACCCATTATAGGGGGAGAGGCAGGGTTTTCTCGATGGATATTGCTGATTGACCGGACAGAGTTGTGTGAATTGGGCATGGTGCAACATAGGGGACTTGTTCCATATACAAGTGCCTATGCATCTAATCCTTTCCATAGGGTGGATTGGCAGGAGATCATGAGTTGGTATCCTATTGATGGAGTGTCATTCTTAGTCGGGAGCATGGTATAATAAGGTCCTTTAGAGATAAGGGACACTACACGCCCTGGTTGGCAATAGGGCATAGGTTGGTCGTCCATCAACATTCCATCACCGCATCAACATAGTGGGGTCAACCTTGAACTATGGAAAGGGTTGGACTTGAGAGAGGTGATGAGTTGGTATTCTACTGGTGGAGTAACATCTATGGTTAGAGACAGAGCGTAGTCAGAGCCATGGGACTTGGGTGATGGTTGGCCATGGTGGCATTGGGATCCAGGTGGATCTACTGGTCGCAGGTTGAGTTAGAGATGGGCTTGGGATCTAGGTATTGGGGGATCCATCATGTTTGGATCTGGAGGCATGATGTGGTCTAATGGTTCATATTGTTAAAGAATGTAAGTAGTGTTGGTTTTCATAATTATATTTGAGTCATGATGTAATGTATATGACAAAAGAAAGAAAAATAATTTTTATTATTAAAGCATGGGTTTCATGCTTGGGTCAAATATCCTTGCCCATGTCTCCATTGAAGACTTCTAAGGTTTATATCAAGTATCCTTGCCCATGTCATAATGTAAAAGACCCTTCTTGGGATTTATTTGTCAAGAAAGATTTTATTATTATTATAAAATAGGTCAATTAGGCCTCCTTCACCAAGTCGGCCTTAAACTGGACAAGTCGGCCTAACTGAGAGACAAAAACACCTATATAAAGGTAACGACTCAACTTCATTTGAAGCACCAACTCAACAAGTTCGATTTGGAGTTGCAGGAAGCTAGAAATGTGCGAAATTCTAAGGAAGAAGAAGAAAAGTCTAAGGGAAAAGGTCTCTCTCAAGGTCAAGAAGTCGAGATCTCTTTCTCTCTCTCTTATCTCACACGTGCGAAGTTTTGGAGTGTTGTAGGGGGCCAAAATTTTGCAGTAACTGGGGGCATGAAATTCTGGAGAAGTTGGGGCCGAAATTCTGATGCAGTAGGGTCAAAGTTTGTTCTTGATGCAGTATTGTTACAATCGATCCTTGAAGGTTGGAAGAACAATTTGAGGGTTGACTTGGTGGGGGAGGAAGGTCTTTGGTCTAGGGTCTTGGTCTATCTCATTTTGAATCTACTGAAAGAAGATTTTCTGACTGGGTTTTCCCCTATATAGGGGTTTTAGCCATCGTTGAGTGCCTACATCTAGTGTCCATGATCTTCATGTTTTTGCTTTGATAGTTGCTTGATGACAAAAAGATAAAGAAGCTTATAAGAACATAATAATATCACAAGTAATTATCAACATAAGAAAATATTTCTGCCTTTCCGATTTTCTAACACATATGGGATCCTGGTATCATTTTGCAAAGGCCTCTACAGTGGACAGGAGCAGATTGCTTAAGGGCAAGCAATCTTAGGGCGAGAGGATTTGTCATGCCCCCATTTTTATTTTCCTCTACAATACAACCAGGGTGGATTTCCAGGGCACGAGATGGCTCAGTCAAGGGAGCAGGATTATTTCATCAGGGGTCTCAAGGGAGTTTTGAGGAGTTTTTATAGGATTCGAAGGCATTCGCTTGGCATATGCCATCATTCGCACAACTTACCTTTTGTCCTTTGCATTCTGACAACTTTCAAAAAACGACTTTATTATTGGGCCTGACGTAATTAATTATGCTTGGGGTGGCATTCTAGGAGGATCATTTGATGGAACCAATGTGGAAAAAGTCGAAGTCGGGATTAAATCGGCAAAGGTCAAAAAGTTGAAAAACTAGGCAAAGTCGGGGGTTTTTTGAAAAAGTCGGCAAAATTAAAAAAATACAAAATTATTCACTTTTTTAGAATTTTTTTAGCATCTAAAGTATCCATAACATCAAATAAATGCATTTCCACATAAATGTAAATAAATATAATATATAATATGTATATGAAGTCTAGTGCTACATCACATATCAAAATGGTGAATCGAGTCCTGAATCTTGAGTCTTGACTCCTGTCTTAGTCTCAAGAGTCAAAATCTCAACAAAAAATATAATAAATGTATATCATGAGTCATCTCCGTGTCATAAAGTAATCAGTCACTGAGATCCCCTGCCCCTTTTACGGGAATAGGGAATGGCTTTTCATTTTCGTCTAGAGGAAGAAGGCCCTGCCCTTGGGGATACAAATGGACCCAGTCGTCCTCTAGAAGCAAATAAAAGAGGTGGCCTCTATCCTCTGCCACTGCTGCTGCCCAATCTAGATGGTGTCACCTCCTCCTGACCCTGCTCCTCCTCTACCTCTGGCTCCTTCTCCCCTGCAACTGCTACCTCCTTTCTAGTGCCTCTGGATCCACATCTAACCAATCATGGATCGATTCCATGGCCGGCCTCTCAATCTCGACCCTCCATGCAACAGTGGTATCAATATTGTCCAATGAGATGGCATCCATATCACGAGTTTTTTGAATTTGTCTCATCCACAATTGAAGATTGTAGTAGACATACACCATGTCATTGAGGCGTTGGGATTCCAATCTGTAAAAGGGTCATAGATTATAAATTAGAACTTAGAAAATTTAAATAGTAAAAATAATCAAATTATTTCAAAAAGTTAATTTGAATTTTTTTTACTTGTTGCGCTTTTTGCTATGTATTTTTTCAAATACACTCCAATTGCGCTCACACCTAGAGGAACTGCATGTTTGGCTGAGCACTCGAATGGCAAGATTTTGGATATGGGGTACTCTACCACCATAGTTTGTCCACCAAGCATCTACAAGTTAAAATAAAAATGAGAAGCAAAAATTATGAAGAGACAATGAATTATGAAATTTGAAAGTTGAAAGTTGAAACAAACTGAAGCTTACCTAGCATTTTGGTCATTTTATTCTTAATAGCCATGGTAAAACCAAATGTGCCACCTGCCATCCTATATATTTCCATTTCTTTAGAAATATCTTCACGTTCTTGCTCAGATGCCACCATCCTCTCAACACATGTGAAGAATCCATCCATCACCTCGGCATCAAATCTGAAACCACAAGAGTAAGCAAATGCGGGGTTGAGGTAGATACCTACAACATGAATGAGGCGATGGAGGGTATTGTTCCATCGCACATCAATCACTCTCCATATGACCTATTGTTTCTCTAACCCCTCGTCTCCCTTATCTTCATAATAAGCACGAATGGCTTCTTTGGCCCTATCCATGGCTTCATACAAGTAGCCCATTGCGGGCTTCTCTCCATCAACCAACCGAAGAACCCTTACCAAAGGTTCTGAAATGGCACACACCTCCTCTACTCCTGCCTAAAAGTTTTGATCATATGAGACTAGTCTGCATATGCCCTCTCCCTCTGGTTTGCCGCTAATAGATAAATCACGCCAATCCTGTGAAAGAAACATGCTCTTCACATCTCAATTTGAATTCAATAGAGACTGAAGAGATATAAAAGTAGTGGCAAAGTGTGTTATTGCAGGACGCACCAACTCTTTTTTGTTGGTGAATCTTCTCATCAATCTAAGCACATATGCATGATTATATATAAATTTTGTTATGCTCTTGGATGATTCAACAATATGCCTCACAATAGGAATCTTACCTATATCCTCCATCATCAAGTCAATACAATGAGCAACACAAGGTGTCCAAAACAGGGTAGAATACCTCTCCATAAGCAACCTGCCAGCTGCAACATAATTTACAGTGTTGTCCGTTATGACTTGGACAACATTTTGTGGGCCTATTTCCTGAATGAAGATGTCCAACAATTCACATAATAAACACA
This sequence comes from Pinus albicaulis, assembly GCA_034641835.2. NCBI lineage: Eukaryota > Viridiplantae > Streptophyta > Pinopsida > Pinales > Pinaceae > Pinus > Pinus albicaulis. Next base: position 1,542,959,747 of record CM076584.1, read on the forward strand.
CATCTTTAATGTGTGCAGATGCATCAACAGATTTCATAAACATTGTCCTTTTGGGACAACTAACCAAGATGTTAAAAAGGGTCCTACCCTTTTGGTTAGTCCAACCATATGACATGACTGTGCTTCCAGTGTGTTCCCATGATGCCCTAAACTCCTCCAATCTAGCAGTGCAATCATTCTTTTCATCTTGAAGAAGAGGTCCTCTCAACTCTGCAAAGGTAGGAGCTTTGTACCCTGGGCCAATGACAACAATAACATCAAACATAGGTTGGTAGAATGGGGTTGTCTTGGCAATGTTGAAAGGAACATCACTCCATAGAAGACATCTACTCACCAACCTGTCAGCTTCTGCCTTTTCCTTTTTTTTTATTTGTTGATTTGATGGCAGGTTGTGCACCAGGTGTGGTTCTAGGGACAAAAAAAGATGAGAAAGCTGAGGGGCTGGGAGTGGAAGGTGATGCTGAAGCAGAAGAACCATTCTCACTTACCCCCACTCTTGAGGTCCCTACAAGTTGGCTTTTTATTGTTGCCCTGGTGTCTTTGCGATCCTCTTTATCCATCAACGATTTAATGGCCCGTCGGTTGATTTCTGGGGATGGATTTGGGCAAAGTTCTATATTTTTCCCCGGAATTTGCCCCAAATGGAATTTTAATCTGTTGACACCCCCTGACATATGCTTGCCACACAACTCGCAAGTCAAATACATTCTATTGACACCTCCAGTTTCGAGTACAGGATCAGGTTCACCATATTCCCACATAGGGTCCAAAATCCTTGGCATTTTGTTTGAAACTTTTTGAAGTTTGAACCCGGGCACAAAAAAAAAATTGAAAAAAATTAAAAATTGCCCATCACATAAGAAGCAAACACAAATGTAATTGTTGATTTTAAATTTTAAATGCCTCTTCTAGTTCTAACTTCTAGTTCTCACTCACTTGAACACACACAAAATCACTAAACAAGGGTTTGAATTGTTGATTTGGGGCTTTTGCGACTTGTGTTGTGTGTAGAATCTTCACGATTTATCGCATCCATTTTTGTTTGAATCGACTTTTCGAACCAATTCTCTATGGTTCATCATCAAGATAGATCAATGAGTTTTGTCAGATCTCATCATCAAGTATAAATGAAGGAGAATGAAAATGAACGGATGGAAATTGGGAGGCCGACATTTAATGATGAAAAGGAAAGGAAAGGAAAATTATTAAAGAAATATTATTTAATTAATTAATATCTTTTTAATTAATGACTACAAATTTATTAGTTAGTTTTAATTATTAAAGTAATATTATCAATTAATTAATATCTTTTTAATTTAAATAAATAATTATTATCTAAAAAATAATAAATTATTTATACTCATCATTGTATTCAGTAATATTGTTTTAATTAATAATAATTATCTGCATATATCAATGTAAGATAAATAAATTAAATAATTATTAATTAACGGTGAGAATTAAATAATTTTTTTATTTGATTCTTGAAAGTTGAAGTTTTAGAATTTAATTCAATCTAGAGTCTAGAGTCTAGAGTCTAGACTCTAGATTCTAAGCACAAATAAGTTAGAATTTAGAAATTAAGGGGATTGAATGATTTAAGAAGACATTTATCATTTATGTAACAAATTGACAAAGAATAAGAAAGAAAATACATACCTAGCAGCAACAGCAAACCGACGATCCGACACCTTCAATCTCCAAGCTTGGGCGGTGGAAGAAATTGCAAATCCCAACACAAATGGCAAAGAAAACCTCCTCCTCGACTCTCCACAGCCTCAAACGCAGCAAATCGACGAAACAATGACTGATAAAAGTCGCATTTTTGGCCCTCTTAACAACACTTTCAGATTGACAACCGACTTTTTTAGTCGACTCGGCAAAAAGTCGGGACTTTGGCGATAAAGTCGCGATTTTTTGGGGATGAAAAAGTCGTGAAAAAGTCGGCCGATATAATCGGCTCCAGCAAAAATTCGGGACTTTTTGAAAAAATCACGACTTTTTCCACACTGGATGGAACACCTCAGTGTAATCGCTTGTTGGAATCAGAACGAGAAGATTTACAGGATTGGATGCTGAGAAGTGGCTTCCAGTTGCTCGAGAAAGAATGGTGGGCAATTTCCATTTTCCCAGATTAAAAATGACTTTAATTAGTCATTTAATTAAAAGGGGAAAATAAGTAATTGGAGGAAAAAGGCCAAAGTGACTTGAAATAAAATTAAAAAGTCACTTAAGATAAAGTCAAGGGAGGAGCTTCTAGAATAATAATAAAATAATAAAATAAGATGCTTCTAGAGGCTTGGAGATCTATCTATGGAGTCCTTAAAATGAGGAGGAGGATATCACCTGGGATATCTAGATTGGAATATTTGTCTTTGGTGTGGATTGGAGAATTCAATTCTCTACCATAGTAACCGTAGGACATAAACCCTCGGGTGATTTAGTGAGAGTGGGGCGAGTACTCATCTCTCCCCTGGGCGAATTCATCTAGAATTCACAGGAGAGCTTAGCAATTGCAGTTTAGTTCAATTTGGAGGGCCACTGCAGTATTGGATTGGAGTCTCGAGGCCAGTTTTTCCTGTCTCAACTATATTGATTGTATTGGCATGTAAATCCCCAAATTATCTATTATAATAAAGATGAGATTATTTTTGCGCTTTGTCTTGTTAAATTGCGGAGCTCTATTTGTTTATTTTACATGGCATTGTTAGATTAAATGCATTGAATTTTATCTGAAGCATTTTGTTGAAATTAAATTTTGAGAAATCGCAAAATTTTTCGCATTTGGGACATTACAAAATATCTTGATAAACTCTTTCTATCTTTTGTTCTCTTTGCCCAATTTGAATCTGTATATCCCTATAGTTGTACTTCACTGTTTGAGACATATCTCATAACTGGTTGTAATATTCCAAAATTAGCATGCAGCTAATTGGATTATTAATTTTTTCTTTTGGCATTTAGATAGATGAATAAATGGGTAGGGAGACCCATAAATCTCTTAAGTAGGTATAAAATCCCTCTTAATGTGAAAATGGATCATCTTGATAGCTGGATAAAGCACCTCCATGTTCGAATAGGGGCTAAAGCATGTGGACAAGGTCAATGTTGACCAAATCAATAGTGCTGGTATGGAGAGAGTGGATCATCAATGAAAGACAACGCAGTGTTAATGGGAGAAAGTCTCCATGAGAGTAGTGACTTTAATGAGTGGGACCCAAGGTGAGAAGGCTCACATTGCATATAAGGAAGGGCAAGGCAACCATAGAGGATATGTTAGATGATTATTGCTTTGATATTTTTAGATTTGGATTTGTTAGGTGACATTTCTATGCATGCTTTTGCTGTTTAGCGGGGTCTGCTGTACTGTTTAGTACAAGGGTGTTCCCGAGCGGGAATCCCACACTCATTCTCAGGGGACGTCGAGTGCCTACTCAGGAGAGATTATTGAACTGTATAGTCCACATTCTGACATCAGGCCAAGCTTCAGTCTTCAGCAACAATGCAGTTTCTGTTTAGAGTTGTGTTGTGTTGCAGGGTTTTGCAGTGGAGGATTGATAGGGCCAATTTCTGAGTTGTTTTTTTCAGTGGAGGAAGCATCCTTTCCATTGGAGGCCAGCAAGGAAGGTCCTTGGGATTTATTTCATATTTTGACACCAGGCCAACTTGTTTTTATCACCTACAGCGCAGATTCCCTCATAGACTGCATTATTCTAGTGAGCATGTGCAGTGGAGGATTCAATGCTTGATTTGGAGGGTGAGATCTTCAAGGAAGGGATTAGCCATTCTCTTGTAGGATCTATTGGAGGAGATCTATACAGTATACATTTCATATTAGTTCAGCCACCTCCTTCCAGTTATTCAGTTGCGACTGCAATTCAGCCCTAGGACTGCATTCTGGCATTTTGGTATTTTATTTCCGGAAACCTTTTCTGGGTTGTCTTGGAAATGTGCTTGGGAGCTTAGATCTTTATTGCCAGCACTATTTGAGCCATATATCAGGAGATCTACATTGTTACATTTTCCAGCAGTAGTTACCTTCATTAAAACTGCGCTGTATTGGTTCCCTTGCATTTGTATAGCAGCTGTCTTTCGTGTTATGGCCTATGTATTCATGGGAGGCTTGTTTGCCTTGATTGTTTGAGTTGTGCCCATTTCTATTGTACTTATTTGCTGCTGATTTACATAATAAAATGGCTCCATGTTTGTCACACATGTTGGTGTAATGTTATAACTTATTCACTGTTATTTCTAGTATTTTGTTCTATATTCCTGTCTTTTCCATTTTGGAATATTACAGTGGTATCAGAGAATAATCTTGGCTCAGCCTATGGATCTCAGCCATTATGCTATCAGAAGAGTAAGAAGAAGAAGAAGAGATAAAAAATGATGGAAGGAATGAGGTTTGTCTCATCTCTTTTTAGATCTATAAAGGACCTCTCCAAGGAGGTCAAGCAAAGGAGAATGGAGCGATGCAATGAGACCTCAAGAGGGTTTCAAGATGGGGAAGGTCCATGCACTTCCTATCAGCAGCAAAAGAAACCGATATTGCATAGAGCTCCAAAGCAATCCCCTATGTCCATTTTCTTTGAAGAGGAAGGTGAAAGGGATGGAGATGCATGAAACATAGATCATGAGATTCTAAGTGAGTATCTTGCAGAGTATAAATCTCAATCAAGGGCTTTCAAGGAGAATCTAACTCTCCAACAGTTTATTCAGCTCAAGGAAGAGAGGAAACCTTGCAGCAATAGAAGGAAAAGACACAATAGATCTCTATTGTCTACATTTGATGTGTCATCCACATGCACAGCAAGGGCTTGGAGAAAGAAGTTAGATGCATTCTTCCTGCTACATCCAGTAGTAGAAAGAGAAGTTGTTGAGATTGCAGTGCTGCACCTTGAGGGTGAAGCAAACATTTGGTGGTTCAACCATTTGAAACATTCAAGAGTGACTGCTTATGTAGATTTTACTCAAAGGCTGATTAAGAAGTTTGACAGAAGGAAATAGGAAGAAGAACAACTTCCACCACCACTTGCTGCAGGAGTACTTGCATCAGGAGAAGGAACACTTGCATCCTTGCAAAGTGGGCTTGATCTCTTGAAATTTAGAGTCCCATGCATTATTCAGGAGATGCATGAGGAAGAGGAGACTTTTACCAGCGCTAGCACAACAGTGGAGGAGCAACCATCACCATCATTAGCAGTTGGAGGAGTCATTACACCGGTGGGAGGAACCCTTGTAGCAGTACAAGATGTTCCCAAGGATCAACTTTACCATGGTATGCAAAAATTTCCACCTCTTCTTATTTCAGCACAATATATGGAGTGTTGCGGGGACATGCCATCAGGGCAATTGCATGACCTAGGGTCAAAGCACACTGTTGATTTGGAGCAGCAAACTATGACTGCGTAGAGGACCCTTGACTAGTTCAAGGAGGAGCTGTATATTCATCCTTGTTTCTCATTGTTGAGCTGCACACAATACTTTGTGTTTGAGTGTAGAGTTAGGGAGGATAGGATGAGTATTATCCTAATCAATCCAATGAAGAATTGTATGTTCAACATTGTGTATGATCATGACACAGCAGATGCACCATCATGAAGATCAACAACGTTGTCATTGAGCAACAGTGATGAGTTGGGGGCCCAACTATTATTGGAGCATTCCAATGACCATTCTACATGTGTAGCAGTGGATAGGCAGATGGTTGTTGGAAGACATCTTATGATGGATGACATCTCCCATTATTATGATGGATCCTTCTTGATGAGCACATCTCAGATCAAAGAGAAGATTTTGCCTACAACATATTTGGAACCTTATGGGTTCAACTTGGTCATTGATGAGTGGTCTTCATATGGAGATCTCCAGGAGGTTGCACTTCAACATCCCATGAAGTGCAAAGATAGTGATTTGATGTGGGAGGATGGTATTCTCCATTGGAGGGATACCAATTTGGAGCAGGATGGAAGACATCCACAGTTGGATGGATGGGTGATGATGATGAGCAAGTGGTTGGTGAGCCACTTGCAGATCTATGATACAGGGCAGCAGGAGGCATGGCTGCGCTGGCTACTCTTGAAAGAGTTTAGCCATCATGTGACATATCCTATTTCTAGAGGTATGTTATGGTTTGGGGCATTACATGGCACCCATATGTTATTGCAGCAGAGGATTTGGTTGTATGGGGCATTCTACAAGTCAACTATCATGATGTTATTCCACGACTTGTATGATGATGAGATGAGGGGGCAACAAAAATTATTGTTGCTTTGGTTACTCTTGGGAGAGTATGGGTTGATTTTCTCCCATACCTTGCATGATGTTTCAGGAGTAGATGGTGGCACAGTCATGGTGCAAAGGGGCTACTCATTAGCTTTGGAGAATCAGGAGGTACTTCCACATAGGAAGGAATTTCCCACATATAGCAGCATTATGGTATGTGACTTTGGCATTGGGCATGTCAAAGAGAGGAGTTATGAGATGACAGGAGCCTTATCACAAAGGCCAACAACACTGTCACTTGGGAGTTTGGATTTGTTGATGGAGTGTTCCCAGGATCACTTCACATATGATGCACTTGATGGGCAAGTAGGAGATGAGAGTTATGGAGTGGTGGATGGAGACATCTATTTCCATGGTATGATTTTCTTGACTTGGATCTCCAAGCATAAGAAGGAGGCCTTACATGCAACACTTGGTTCATTCCTTTCCATTCACCAAGGCTTCATGGAGATATATCATACCACTATGGAGAGATCCTCCATGGACATCATTATCAACTTACTCTTAGTACATGGTAAGAGTTGTGTTTTTGCACTTAGTGATCATCTAACAAAGTATTTGCATTCTCTTGCCATCTATATACAATGCATTGCTCCACAAGAGGGCAAGTTTATTGGGCTTCATGGTCTTTCTAAGACCAACATCAGTGATGGAGAATCGAGATAGCCATTCCTTGTATGGCTTTGGGCAAGTGTTGTGCTATTCTTTTTATGCTCAGTTAATACACAATGCCATTTACTATTTACTAGTAGGTGAGATGACATGCACAACTAGAAAATTGTTGGGAGACAACTTGCCATATTATGTTATGAAACAACAGTTAGCAAAACTGCGCTGTCACCACATGGGGAACTATTGGCACCATCCAACATCTCACAAAACACTCAGTATCTTTTTGATTTGGATGCCATATGGTGATGATGTTCTATTCACTTTGTATGGGATGGTTTGGGCAAGCAAGATTAATGAAACTAGAGAGAGGGTCTTTGAAGATCCAGTTGCCTTTTTGCCTCTTGAAGGCAACATTATTGCAGCGCAAAATTAGCAGCCACTCTACACCTATCATAAGTGGAGAAAGAGACAACGTGGGATAGACAATTTGGTCTATCATGTTCAACCATACAACCCACCTACATTGCAGGAGCCAAAGGTGGAGGAGTTTTTCCATGAGTTACCATTTTGGAGGGTGACTCACTTTGTGTGGATGATAGCTTGGGCTTTGGAGCTTCACATGGGAATGAAGGTTCCCAATATTTTTCGGATTCCATGCCTCAAGAAGGCCTCCAGACAACATATAGTTGCCTCCATGGATATCCCACTTCTTCATGACGATAGCCACTTGGATTTGTCACCAAAGGCTAACTTGTACACTTGGGAGGAGCAACTAGGGGACATATTGTTAAATTTGGACAACTAGGTCCAAACTTCGGGTTGTGCTGCTCAGATGACGATCCCAATATTTTTATTGGATTCCTCTTTCGGAGAGGTGTAAGATTGATCGAAAGATCATCACGATCGGATGAGCAGAACATGTACTTTGAATTTATTCCACTTATGTGCTAGGTCGGCCTGGAATATAATATAGACTTAAATGTCTTAAAGGACGTGTTACACACCCCCAAAGATGCCTATATATTGGAGAGACTTGGAGTTCATTATACACACAATGTGTGGAGGATTTTCTTCTCTCTTGATGGCAATGGAGTTGCGTTCTTGGTGCTACGTCTTTGTGGAGTATTCTGTGTCTGGGTTGTCTTGGGGTTGTGTGACACGCTTGGCTGAATGACCTATTGGAGACTTTGCTGGTTGAAGCATCCTGTTGATTGCTGTAACGCCATCATTCTTCTTCTTTGTTGGCTTGTCTTCCATTGATCGATTTATTTGTTCTATCTGCTTCAATTTTTTGTGCCCTAATCTAAAATGGCATAGAACATGTTCAGAAATTAACATGGTATCAGAGGGAAGGTGAAGACAAAGTTCAACTTGTGTTGAGAGCAATCACTCACACTTCAGAAAGACTCGTTGGAGAGGTGAAATTCTTTGCCCTAGCCGCGACAAGGAAAGATAAGACAACGTGGGTTTTGAGGTCTGTTATATGGTTATCTTGAAGACCGAATTACTATGAGGGGAGGCCGAGGCAACAAAGGCTGTTTCAGCCTACATAAATGTGTCTTGGGTGCGGTGAATAGCAGCGTATGCCGCTATAGGTGGGCTGCAGTCCCTACCTCATCCTTAGAGACAACGTGGACAATTTTTTTACCAGCAGCAAATCTTCAGCGTGGACAATTTGTTTACTGGTATGTAGCCCACGTATTCATTTCTTCACCTCTCCGCATCCGTCTGTCCTGCTAACCCATTGCAAACCTAGGGCTTTTGTTTGATTTGGCAATTACGGGTTCAGTTTACGTGAAGAATGTCTGGAGTCTAGATGTCTGTCGTTTCTTGCGCTTATTGGAGTCTAGATGTCTGTCGTTAGAGGCATCGCTTTAATTATGGGCATCACATTCGGTTTACATTGGTAGCATATTGCAACATTGGCATCACTTCATTTCAATGACGAGCGAGAACCAAGATTTCTGATTCCTCAACGCAAATGTGTTCCATGCGGCAGTTTGGCGTTTGTGTTCGTTTCATACAGGAGTTGATAAGGGCAACACATTTGGCATCGTATATCAAATAGTGTTGTATGGTATTGCATGGAATCACGTTTTGTTTTGACACTCGCTCTATAGCACGATAAATTTTGTTATGGCTCTCGCACATATTTGAGCATCTCATGGCATCACATAGCATCGTATGGCATCACATGGCATACCTTCAGCATCTTATGGCATCACATGAGAGAGAGGTCCGAGAAATCAGTGGAGAAAATTGAGAGAAACATTCTCGTGCACGGCAGCCTTAGCATCGCAGTCGGTCTGCTAGAAGGAGCCGAGGCAACAACTTAAATGTGATGGGTGAGGAAGTATCAAATCATTTAGAAGTATCGGGTTTTTTCATTTATTGTGTCACGTCAATCGGATTTTTATTTCATCACGTCATTTGTTTTCTGAGACTTTAAAACCCTATCTGGGGCAAAGATGAAAGATCACTGAACTAAATTCGCACGGAGAACTTCTCATCACTTGGAAAATCCTTGTCAGGGTCAAAGAAAAAGGCCAGGGAACTGAGTTCGCATCGCCTTTGGTGAACTTTGATGTTTAAAGGCTTACCGAGATTGCCTAAGTTTGCAGTTCCGTAGTGTTATGATATGGAGCTTAGGCCTGATTTGAATGCCTGTAAATTTGACGGCAAATTGGCCGTCACGTTGAATGTCATCCAAGATACGAAGCATCTCGTTCTCAATGCTGCAGATTTGGTGATTGCAAACAACTCCGTCCATTTACGTAACACTACCTCGTCGAAGGTGATAAATCCATCCAATGTCAGTGTCGATCTTGGTGTTTGAGTTCGATGAAACCTTGCCACATGATGAGACAGTTTTGGACATTGAATTTCAGGGTACTCTGAATGATTAGATGAAGTGATTTTATCGAAGTGCATATGTGATCAATGGTGAGAAAAGGAATATGGCAGTTACTCAGTTTGAGCCAGCAGATGCTCGAAGGTGTTTCCCTTGCTGGGATGAATCTTCTTACAAGGTACAATATTAAAATACCCACACTTTGGATGCTGATGTAGTAATTTTTGTAAGTGTTAATGTGATAAATTTGTTAGCTAAAAAGGTAATAGTTGAAATGTATTAAAAGGCATATGCAACTGAAATGGAAACATAGTAAATATGAGGTTGACTTGTAAACTGAAGTTGAAGGAAGCATACACCCTTGTCCTCCTGACCTGTATCTTGATATGAAAGAGTTGGTCGTCTCCTCTTTTCTCTGGTGGAGGCTACTCATATTTCACCTCTTTTTACTATTGCTGGTCCTGTGTAATATATATTTGTGATAAACTGTCTGCCTTCTACCACATGTCTTTAAACCTTAGGCCAAAGTTCTAGTACAAAAATGGGTAGTGTCAGCCTTTTGTACATGCTCAACATGGGTTCTATTGCATCTCTGGTGATGTCAGTGATAATAAATAAGAATGGAAATGACAGTGAAGGCTGTGGGCAGCAACAACCGCAGAAAGGAAGTAAGAATGTAATCTATGATTCTATGTCACTGTCATAGTGACAGTGACATAGACAGTGATACCTATGTTTACAAAATTCATATTAGCAGTAACTTGTGACAGCAACCTTAACTCAGGAAAGTTTCCATCATGAACAACTTAGGAAGTAGGATCTTGTGGAGGTGAAGCCACAGTCCTCTAGGCGACTGTTGGAGTATTTAGGGCCATAACAAAATCTGTGGGTTATGACAGAGTATGTATGGCCTCACCATATGACAACTGGCAGAATCTATATCTGTGGTACCTTCATAGGCATATGGAAAAATATATAACCATGAAGATTGATATCTTCTATGATAAATAATGCTATAGCATCACTGAAATCAATGATATGACAGTATATGATACATGTCAAGATGCATGAAATCTATATGACAGTGTATGGCTATGATTCTTGATGGCTTTGACAGTGGGAGAATAAGCTCCAGGCCCTTGAGTGCAAAACTCCTTTCCAAGTTGGTGTCTGGGATGTCCTCATTTAAAATAGATGTCTTCTCTCACAAGAGAAGTTGACATTAAGAGGGAGAATACAACTGTATGTGCTCCTGAGCTAATATGATTGCTGAAAGAAAGAAGACCGTCATGGCTCAATGATATACGGCTTCAAGGGGGAAATTCCAGAAAAGCAAGAATCCATATAAATACCAGAGGTATCTAGATGCCATGAGTACAACATGAGGAAGCCGTTAAGCATCAAGTCTGTAAGGGTGCTATACACAAAGAATACGAGCCCATTATGAAGGATGACATCTGGGATATGGTCCCGAGACCGAAGGACAACCGAAGGACAAAGCTGTTGTCACCTCGATATAAGATCAAGCATGGATCTGATAGAAAATGTGTTGCCTGAGACTTCTCTAGGAAGGCACTGATTATTATTACACCTGTAATCTATTACCCTTGCTGCTACGCAAGGACGAAATCTTCATTAGATGGATGTGAAGATCACTTTCCTGCATGATGCGATAAAGGAAGAGGTGTATGAAGAGCAACATTTGGGATTCAAAGTCCAGGATCGAGACACCCATGTTTGCAGGTTGGCTAGCTCCCCATGTAGAAATTTTTGAATCTTAATTCTTATGCCGAAATTATTTCTGTTAATTCGGTTAAGCTTCTCCTATTTATACAAGTTATCAACTGAATAATTCAAGTTAACATCAAAGCAAAACACATAATAGATCTCTACCAATTTAGATCTAGAATAAGCACATGCACACATAGACAAAGTGACACAGTTATTTCTTTACAAATTGTTCCCGGAAAAACCCAATGTGGGAAAACCGGTCTCTGGCTGCTGGAGGGCTCTATTATTAAGTGTATTTTTGAATACATAACTCTAGGTTCCAGATCTGGAAAACCCTACAGAGAAAACTCTATATCTGCAGCACCTGGCTGATCTAAGACCAACAATACTGACTGATCCACACCCGCAAATGGGATTTACAGAACTCAGCCAGATCTAGGCTTAGAAGCCCCAGATTTGCCCCTGAAAGACACTGCGTCAGCCTCTGAAGGCCTCCAAGTGCTCAGTGCTATCACTGGAAGGGACTGTGTTACCCCAGACTAGGTGACGCAGTCACTATGCTGCCCCTAAGGGTCTCTGCGTAACCCCTGAAGGGTTTCCTGAAAATCACACTGTCCTTGCTGTTGCTGCTGCTGATGCCGTCTGCTGCTGCCTTCCTTTGTGCTGTCTTTCCTGATCTCTTCTTTGCCTCTTGTGTATTCTAGACCCTAGGATCAGATCATCCCCTTGGTCTAAATTCCCCTCTCTGCAACTGAAACACTTCTGAGAATTCTTAGCAACCCCGCCTTAGAATCTCAGCTTAGCTTCAGTGCTCTGCCTCTGTGTGTTTTACAAATGACCCCAAGCCTTTCCTTTATACTTTTCTCGTTGACAAATCAACGGCCAAGATTAAATCTTTAATCAATGGCTAAGATTAAAAGAAAGCTTGATTCGTGTGACTTAAGACAATTTCATCACATGTTTAGTTAAATTCACTTTAATTATTTTATTTTCCTAAGTTTTAACTTAGGAAATACATTGAAATAATTAATTAATTTAATACCTCCTAAACCAGATGAAATTTCCCAAATCTGTTTCTGGGTTTTGTAGATTAGGTGAACTCTAGTCCCTCCTCAAAATTTGGGACCTAGAGAACAACTGATGCTACCCCAAATACACAAAATCTCAACACTCCCTCTTAGCATCAAGGGTGTGCTCTAGCAATGCATCACACTTATGCATTACATGATTTTGGGCACTGGTTCTGTGCTGCTGAAGCTTGGCCTCCTGCCACTCAACTCTGCACTATTGCTGCCATTTTGTACTGCTGCCCATGACTCTGCCACTGCCACTGCAACCACTGTACTGCAGCTCCCTCTCAATATGTTGCATCTGTGCTACTCATAACATTGCCACTGCTGATCTGCTGCACTCCAACTTCAGTTGTTGAGAGAAACAACTGAATCTCCTGCCCAATCTTTGACAAACAAGTCAGATGGGCTACATCCTTATTACTGAAGCTCCATAGGCTACAAATCTGTGCTGGCATCTAAAGAACGATGCACAGCGCCTGGCGCTTGCCTACGTAATCGACTCCCTTCGTCGATCAAGTCACACGCCCTTGTGCCGAACCCACTGCCACCGCTGCACTATGTTGTCCATCTGAAGTTCTCTGCGCTACTGCAACTCTGCATTGCGTAAGCAGTATTGCGCTGCGCTGCTGAAGTCACATCAGCCTCTGCGTTGCTACTGCTTCTACGCTGCTTCTGCTATGCTCTGTGCTGCTCCTCCCAGCCTCCAAATCTGCCTCTGCTTATGCCTCATCTGTGATCTATGCACCCACTACTCCACTTGTCTCGCTACTGTCTTAAGGCTGCCGTAGCTCGCTTGTGATCCAAGAGATGAGTTGCTCAAGGATCCTGCCTTACTTCCATGTAGCTCCTCTACATGTCCATGTCACCCCACCTCCGTGGTTCATGAGCGCTCATGGCCACATCATCTCCGGACCCATCATCTGCCACTGCTTCTTTGGAAGAAGATGCTTCCTTGTCCTTCTTCTTTTCTGGACAATGGCTGGCAAAATGTCCCATTTCGCCACACTGGAAGCACTTGATCTTTGAAAGATCCTTCTTATTCTTCGGCTGCTTCTTCGATGCCAAGGCTGCATCTTCCTCCTCTTCCTTCTTAACCTTGCTCAACGCAGGGCTGTGCTGCTTCTTGGTGAACCTTCGTAGTTCTTCTTGCCGGAGGATCGACCACAAGCTATCCCAATTTGGGAGGTCCGCTCTGCCCAAGATACTTTGGAAAAAGGTTTCCCACTCATCTATCACTGCATTGAGGGCAGTCCTGACTATCACTGCATCATCTACGGTTGCACCCGTTGTAGTCAGCTGATCCCTGATTGACTGCAATCTGAAGAGGAAATGCTTGATGTCTTCTCCCTTGGTCATCATGAATGACCTCATTTGGGCCTCCAACAACATCTTTCTTTGGACCGATTTTCCCTCATATAGGGAAGTCAAGGCCTTCCACATCTCATTGGCTGTCCTCTTCTCAGCGATGTGTGGCACAATATGATCCTTGATACTGTCCATTATCAGCTGCTTGGCATGCCCAGCGGCTTCTCCATGCTTCCGTAGGAGATCTGCATCTGTCAGCGTGGCCAGGGTCTGCTTTGCATGGTCTCTTAGACCATATGCCTCAAGGACAATCAGTATCCTAGCTTTCCACATCGAAAAGTTTGAGAGGCCCTCTAGCCTATCTTGATCACGCAATCCATGAGGAGCCATCTGCTTAGAATGTGTCGGAGCTCCTCTTCTCTATGCTAGAGATCTTGGATCTAGGGTCCTTTATGAACTGGGCACCCTCTGCTCCCTCTGACAATTGATTTCCCTCCTTGGAAATCGACCAAATTAACTATGATTCAACTTCTTCTTTGATCTTCTGACCAAACTGCAAGTTTCCTTTGGCAAGAAACTCTCTGAGAAACTGATCTCTTCCCAAACTTTGTCACTTGTGCTAAGGCTAAAAATCTGAAAACTTCATAAATTTAACCCCACCAACTCTTTTGAATTTTCTGCAGACTTTTTCTGGATCTGACAGATTCAGATCTGAATCACACTGGCTGGCTTTAGACCCAACCAACATTGTTTCTGAGCTTCCTTTGCGCTGTAATTGCGTGGGCTTGCTAGGACACAGTGCTGGACAACGTTACCCTTCCCTCTGTGTGAGTATGCTCCTGAAAATTGCGCTGTCCCTTCAGATCTGCTTTTCTGCTGCCTTTCCAGTTGCTTTTTGCAGCTAGATCCTTCAGATTCTTCAGCTGGTGACCCTTCTAAATCTGCAATTGCTCCGATACCATGTAGAAATTTCTGAATCTTAATTCTTATGCAGAAATTATTTCTGTTAATCCGGTTAAGCTTCTCCTACTTATACAAGTTATCAATTGAATAAATTCAAGTTAACATCAAAGCAAAACACATAACAGATCTCTACCAATTCAGATCTAGAATAAGCACATGCACACATAGACAAAGTGACAGTTATTTTTGGACAAACTGTCCCCTGAAAAACCCAATGTGGGAAAACTGGTCTCTAGCTGCTGGAGGGCTTTATTATTAAGAATATTTCTGAATACACAACTCTAGGTTCCAGATCTGGAAAACCCTACAGAGAAAACTCTAGATCTGCAGCACCTGGCTGATCTAAGACCAACAATACTGACCGATCCACATCCTCAAACGGGATTTATAGAACTCAGCCAGATCGAGGCCTAGAAACCCCAAATCTGCCTCTAAAAGACATTGCGTCAGCCTCTGAAGGCCTCCAAATGCTCAACGCTGTCACTGGAAGGGATTGCGTTACCCCAGACTGGGTGACGCAGTCACTTCGCTGCCCCTAAGGGTCTTTGCGTAACCCCTGAAGGGTTTCTTGAAAATCACGTTGTCCTTGCTGTTGCTGCTGCCGTTTGTTGCTGCCTTCCTCTGCATTGTATTTCCTGATCTCTTCTTTGCCTCTTGTGTATTCTAGACCCCGAGATCAGATCATCCCCATGGTCTAAATTCTCCTCTCTGCAAGTGAAACACTTCTGAGAATTCTTAGCGACCCTGCCCTGGAATCTCAGCTTAGCTTCAGTGCTCTGCCTCTGTGTGTTTTGCAAATGACCCCAAGCCTTTCCTTATACTTTTCTCGTTGACAAATCAACGGCCAAGATTAAATCTTTAATCAATGGCTAAGATTAAAAGAAAGCCATATCAGTGTGACTTAAGACAATTTCATCACATGTTTAATTAAATTCACTTTAATTATTTTATTTTCCTAAGTTTTAACTTAGGAAATACATTAATTAATTTAATATCTCCTGAACCAGATGAAATTTCCCAAATCCATTTCTGGGTTTTGTAGATTAGGTGAACGCTAGTCCTTCCACAAAATTTGGGACCTAGAGCGCAACTAATGCTACCCCAAATACACAAAATATCAACACCCAGGGCTTGGTACGAGAGGATAGATACTTGATGAAGCTGGGCTTCTCTCGTAGTAATGATGATTCAAACCTTTACTTTAAGTTTGATAGAGAAAAGCCTCTCATTCTGGTTCTCTATGTGGACGATCTCTTCCTGACAGATGCTGACCCTCTCATTCATCAGTGTAAGAGGGAGCTTACTTTTGAGTTGGAGATGAAGGACCTAGGACTGATGCATTATTTCCTAGGCCCAGAGGTCTGACAGAGACTTAGCGAGATTTTCCTTCTTCAAGGAAAATATATTGTGAAGCTTTTGGAAAGATTTGGTATGGTGGACTATAAGTCCATGTCGACACCGATGGAGCTCAACTTTAAGAAGTTGAGTGGCAGCGCTGCTGGGCCTGTGCTAGCAAATCCTATTGAGTATCGTTAACTCGTAGGGGCCCTGATGTTCTTAGGGAACATCTGTCCGGACGTATGTTGTGCAGTGAACACCTTGAGTCAACACATGGTTGATGCTCATAACATTCATTGGGTTGGTGCCATGGAACTCTTGAGATATCTCTGGGGCACGATAGACCATGGGCTGAGATACACTGCCGAGAGTATGACACTCCATGGATATACCGATGCCGTTTGGGTTGGCAGTGTGGTGGATCGCAAGAGCACATCTGGATGCTGCTTCACACGTAGATCTGCTTTGGGCAGGAATGTGAAGTCGGTATCCTTGAGCACTGCTGAAGCCGAATACATTGCAACATATATGGCCTGGTGTGAAGTCACTTGGTTGTGAAAGCTCTTCAGTGAGCTGTTTGAGCATGTGCTTGATGCCACCGTTATCCTTTGTGATAACTAGAGGGGGATTCGTTTGTCATAGAATCTCGGGTTCCACAATTGATCCAAGCATGTTGATGGCTGGTACCACTTTATCCAGGATACGGTACAGCGAGGCGCCGTAAGGCTCGATCATATAGGAACTGATGAGTAGGTCGCGAATATTGTCACAATGCCCTTGGGGAAGGTCATGTTCCTAACCTTCCGTGAGAATCTTGGAATCATGGAACGACCCTATTTGGAGGGTCCTGTTGGATGATGAGCTCTGGGAGCTCCAAGGGGGTTTTGGGGATAGCTTCTTGGTGCTATAAGCAGCCACAGGGCTAGGCTTGCTGAACCTAGTTGGTGTGCTTCTGCCCCATCGTGATGATATTGAGTTGGTTTACCTCTGTTTGATCTGTGCCTCGTATGCATCTTACCCATGGAGTTTCGGACTCATGGGAAGTACCTCTCATTTGGCCAATGAGGTGGGAAATGTGAATAGAGACTATAGCAAGACCGATGGACGCATCGAAGATTTCCATACTCTCTAGGTCTAGGATGGCACGTGTCCAACCACTTGATCTGGGATCAAGTTTAGCGAGGTTTTGGACCTCCAACTGACTTCGGGTCAGTGAAACTAACTTTGGGTTAGTATATGACTCTCTTGAGTCCTAGTGAGGTTTCCGACCTTCAACTAACTTCGGGTCAGGTAAATCAACTTCGGTTTGGTATGAGAATTTTTGTGAGTCCTATAGAGGTTTCGGACCTCTGGGCTGATTCTGTCAGCCGGGAATGATGTCTTGGTGACTGACCCACTTCTGTTTTGAAATAAAGAATCCAGCGAAGCAAGTTACGGCGGGATGACGCACGATGTTTGGATTGCACTAGTGGATGGAGTTCTCCCTAGTTGAGAGGGAGTGTTAAATTTGGACAACTAGGTCCAAACTCCGGGTTGTGTTGCTCAGATGACGATCCCAATATTTTTATTGGATTCCTCTTTCAGAGAGGTTTAAGATTGATCTAAAGATCATCACGATCGGATGAGCAGAACATGTACTTTGAATTTATTCCACTTATGTGCTAGGTCGGCCTGGAATATAATATAGATTTAAATGTCTTAAGGGACGTGTCACACACCCCCAAAGATGCCTATATATTGGAGAGACTTGGAGTTCATTATACACATAATGTGTGGAGGATTTTCTTCTCTCTTGATGGCAATGGAGCTGCGTTCTTGGTGCTGCGTCTTTGTGGAGTATTCTTTGTTTGGATTGTCTTGGGGTTGTGTGACACGCTTGGCTGAATGACCTATTGGAGACTTTGCTGGTTGAAGCATCCCGCTGATTGTCGTAACGCCATCATTCTTCTTCTTTGTTGGCTTGTCTTCCATCGATCGATTTATTTGTTCTATCTGCTTCAATATTTTGTGCCCTAATCTGAAATGGCATAGAACATTTTCAGAAATTAACACATATTGATGAGAGAGCATCTTATTCATTGGAGAAGCTTATCATATGAGGATGCTACAAGAGGAGGAGAGGAGGCTCTTCAGTTCTATCCTTGTAGTTGCTTGAGGACAAGAAACCTTTGGGAGGGGAGGACTGTAATATTCCAAAATTAGCATGTAACTAATTGGAATATTAATCTTTTCTTTTGTCATTTAGATAGATGAATAAGTGGGTAGGAAGACCCATAAATCTCTTTAGTAGGAATAAAATCCCTTTTAATGTGAAAAGGGATCATCTTGATAGCTGGATAAAGCACCTCCATGTGTTAACAGGGGCTAAAGCATGTGGACAAGGCCAATGTTGACCAAATCAACAACGCTGGTATGGAGAGAGTGGATCATCAATGAGAGACAACGCAGTTTTAATGGGAGAAAGTCTCCATGAGAGTAGCGACTTTAATGAGTGGGACCCAAGGTGAGAAGGCTCACATTGCATATAAGGAAGTGCAAGGCAGCCATAGAGGATATGTTAGATGATTATGATTTTGATCTTTTTAGATCTGGATTTGTTAGGTGACATTTCTATGCATGCTTTTGCTGTTTAGAAGGGTTTGCTGTACTGTTTAGTACAAGGGTGTTCCCGAACGGGTATCCCACACTCATCCTCAGGGGACTTCGAGTGCCTACTCAGGAGAGATTATTGAACCATATAGTCCACATTCTGGCATCAGGCCAAGCTTCAGTCTTCAGCTACAATGCAGTTTCTGTTCAGAGTTGTGTTGTGTTGCAGGGTGTTGCAGTGGAGGATTGATAGGGCCAATTTCTGAGTTGTTTTTTCAGTGGAGGAAGCATCCTTTCCATTGGGAGGTCAACAAGTAAGGTCCTTGGGCTTTATTTCATATTTTGGCACCAGGCCAACCTGTTTCTATCACCTACAATGCAGATTCCCTCATAGACTGCATTATTCTAGTGAGCATTTGCAGTGGAGGATTCAATGCTTGATTTGGAGGGTGAGATCTTCAAGGAAGGGATTAGCCTTTCTCTTGGAGGATCTATTGGAGGAGATATATACATTTCATATCAGTTTCGCCGCCTCTTCCAGTTATTGAGTTGCAACTGTAATTCAACCCTAGGGCTGCATTCCGGCATTTTGGTATTTTGGGTATTTCCGGAAACCCTTTCTGGGTTGTCTTGGAAATGTTCTTGGGAGCTTAGATCTTTATTGCCGACACTATTTGAGCCATATATTAGGAGATCTACATTGTTACATTTTCCAGCAGTAGTTACCCATTAAAATTGCGCTGTATTGGTTCTCTTGCATTTGTATAGCAACTATCTTTCATGTTATGGCCTATGTATTCATGGGAGGATTGTCTTCCTTGATTATTTGACTTGTGCCCATTTCTATTGTACTTATTTGCTGCTGATTTACATAATAAAATGGCTCCATGTTTGTCACACATGTTGGTGTAATGTTATTCACTGCTATTTCCAATATTTTGTTCTATATTCTTGTCTTTTCCATTTGGAATATTATACTAGTTGTGCCATAATCGACTGTACCATGTTGGTACTTCAACACATGTTGAGCCACATGCCTTATCTCAACCATAAGTTGATTGCTAACTTCCTAGTTACCCTAACCAAGTGCTCTTTTTGAAACAACTTTTGCTGTGGCAATCCTGGCAACTCCCTTAGCCTGACAATCTCAATGACAGTCCATCATTTCGAACTTCGAGGTCAACTCCCCCCTGAAGCTAAAATAAGGCTCCCTGACTGCTCCCTTTGTCACAAAAGCAAATATTTTTGCCACAACTGCTCCCTTTGAGCTTGGATCTCATCTAGCACAATATCTTTCAACGCAAATCGTTGATTCTGGGAGATTCCTCTTGTCACAACCTTTGCTTTGTTCTTCCGCTACTTCCATTTGCTTCCAAAGATCTGGTAGCCTTCGCTATGTACCTGCAATCCTCACTAAGAGGCTATGAAAGAACAATTATAACCAAGCAAAGAATGCAAATTTAAGAGACTAATTAATAGTAAAACAATAACAATAATACTTGAGGAAGAGAGATATAAGTTACTTATCTTTTGAGGATTATAGAAAGATGTCAAGGCCCTCTTGATCTTAGCCTTTTGCATCCATCTTGCAAATTTATTTACCTCGTCCTTATGATGTCATTCCTTCATTGCATGAGCTAGGGTTTCTTCTTTTCAGTGGAAATGTTTGATCTAGGTTCAGTCCTAGGTTTTTTGTTCATAAACTCTAGGGCTTTCTTATCCAAGCCCTTTTATCCTGCTAGTGTTTACAAACCCTATATTTTCAATTAAGCAAGTTTTCTTTCCATATCCAAATGTCCAAAACCATAGAATCTCTATACCCTTTACATGTGTGATGAAATCCATAATTGTCATCAATTAATCAAGGTTGTTTCATCCAATTATTATCCTTAAAACCAAGTAACTTAGATGCCTCAAAATCATTGTAGCAACAACACTATTTTGTCCTTAGAGACTTGGACATCAATGATAGTGATCCCATTCTTCATTTCAATGTGCAAAGAATAGACTGGATCATTCTGGCCTGGTAATTACATTTACAAAATAGATCTCAACGCCCACCAGAAACGCTTGAAGAACTTGTCGGAAATGCGGATCCTTGTTTCCGAAACGGAAATGGATACAATCCTTGTCCGAAACGCCGTAAAAACGTTTTTGTGCCGTTTCAAAAAATTGGAAGCTTCGGATTTGGAATTGGATACGTTTCCGAGGGTTTTCAATTTTTTAGATCCGTTTCCGGAAATCCGGAAACAGATTTACGAAAATCATGATCAAAATCCACCCTTAAAATGTTAAAAAGCGTGAAAATTTGTTCAAAAATTTATACAAACATAGAAAGGTAGATGTTCAAAAATACAAATAGAAGGGTTTGATGAATGTCTTCGTAAAGAGATTTATTTGAGCGATTAATTTTCAGTTTGGTTAAGGTTTTGTTAATTGTCATTGATTTTGCATTTTATTTCATAAATCCCTCCAATATAACAAATCTTCTCTAGCCAATCTTTTGCCTGCATATATGCAAGAGACCAAGTTGATGTTGAGAAGATTGAAATGTTCAAATATGTCTTTAAAGAATATTCCAATGATCCCATGGGCCTTTTCATTGCCATGCAAGGAAGATAGATACCATCTACCATGCATGACACGTTCTTTGAAGGAGTTGGACCCGAAAGCACAAAGGCTGTAGCATTTCTGATTACATTACTAATGATGATGATAATATGTTGAATGTTATAATAATCACTAATGATGATAACAATGTTTATGCTGAATTGATGATGATGATTTGTTTATGTTGAATTCATGATGATGATTATGTATTTTTAGATATAGAATCTAGATTCTAAAAGATGAATGGTAATATGAAATTCTTATATATATATATATATATATATGCCATTTCCTGCTGTATCATATCCATATTTTTTGAAAATTTGCGGTATCCGTTTCAAACCTCATATCCGTATCCGTATCCGTTCCCGTATCCGTTTCAGTGCAACTTAGCCAAATACCCATAGCATCAACAATAAATGCAAGATTTTCCACAACAACACATGGCATCAATACTTTAGAAGCTTAGATCTTTGCAACAACAAATCCGTTCACAAAACTTCAATCCAACATGTCTTCAATAGTTTATGTCCTAGGCCTGCCATAGTAGTGATAGGACAATACTAGATCTGCAAATGACTTGAACTTATCAAGAGAGCTTTGGTCTCTAAACTTGATGAAAGACTTTTGCTTCAATTTCTTAACATGTTCATTTAAGGTTCAACTTCTCAAAGTTGAATAACTTCTTTAGGGATTGTCAATTTGTCTTCTAAGCTCAGACAACCCTATAGTGCTGCTAGCATATTCCAATGCCCTTTTTAACTCCCTCTGGACCAAAGAGGAATTTCTCAATGATAACCATACTTCTAAAACTGTGCCATACAAGTAATGGCACCAAAACTCATACTCAGCATCAGAGACTGCAATTTCAAAGCAGTATTCTAGTGAACATATATCAAGGAAATGTTGAACCCAGGTCATTAATTTCGATCCTCACCAAACTCCACTTCTCTTATCATAGTTCTGAATTCGAAGGCTTACATTGCTTCTTCTAATACCAGGGTGGCTTACATGGTACAAATACCTTATAACATCTTCATAAAAATGAGCCATAGAGTCTCTACTCTTTATTTCATTTTGACTGCTATATCTGAGGCTCAAAGACATATTTATAGTGTGCTTGTATTGATAACTTGATATGCTACAAGGTCCTTTGGATACATCATAGAATTGTAGAATGTATGAATGGACTTGGAATTTGCTTACCAATCAGTGAATCTCAATCTGAGAGGCATACTTTCTTTTTGCAGTCAGCTTCTGTTTTGGTCATCAAAGGCAACGTTGTTGTCAAACTCCAGCATCCTAAAGTCATCCTTATCAGTCAACATCTCTTGCCATATTTTTTTTCAAAAACATCCTGCAAAGATATTTTCCATATGACCTGGACATGAAATTTGCATGTATCTTAACTCATTGATCCCAAAAGTATCATTCTCAAGGGAAGGATATCAACAACCCATAAAGCGTTATCTCCAAGTTGTGAGTATGAGAATAATTCAAAACCTTCAACAAGGGTTTTCCTTCAATCATTAGAAAGCTAGAGTATCATCTCAGTAAACTCCCTGTCCCTAAGAGAATTTGACAATCCTTATAGTTCTCATAGGATTATAGCATATTTCCAAATAAATCAATAGCTTAGTATCATTTCATTGATCATATAAGTGATCGGTCTCTTCCGCAAATCTACAAGTTGTACATTCAATGCTGGAGGCTATAACAATCACTGAAATTGAGCAAGGTTGCCATTATTGCAAACCCTTGTGTAGACAATCTTAGTTGACCACAGATAGATATTTCTTTTGGTTATTTTCTGAGACTCCTCGGCCTTAGTCATAGAGGCTTAGATGTCCAAAATGCTCATGATCACGTTAATACAGGACACTGCATTTTATGCTTCAAGTTCATGCTCCTATAACCAAAGTATGCTCCAAGGATCCAAATCAGAAAGTGATTTTCCTTTTAGTTGTCATGGTCTTAAGTGATATAGGAAATAGTCTTAGGTAGAGCATGAAGTATCTGTCTAATCCACTGGATTTTTCCTTTTACAAAATGTAGACTGACTTTACCATTAACTGAGACATTTCTGAGGCCATGTCTGTGACTTTTTGTCTTACTACCATTAAACCTGAGGCCTTTCGGCCCTCTACAACGGAACTAAGGCATCCTCAGCCTTTTGAAATTCAGACTGATGTTTATTTCGGCCTATGTAACAAATCCTGAGGTTTGGTTTGAGGTTCAGACTGTGGTCTTTCTCAGCTTCCTCCTATGGTCTTTCTTAGTCAGGCTTTGGCCTAGTTTGATCCTGCACATAGGGCTTCAACTCTCACAATTAACCTTGCAAACAGTGATTTGGATAAGGGCTTCTTCAAGGCTGTTCTCTTCAAACCAACTCTAATACCATGTTGATTATTCATAGTCTTCTTAACTGATAATTACTTCTAATAATATGCATTTAAGGTCACTTGTATTCACATTTATCATTAAGCAATTACACAAAAGATCTTCAACAGTAGAACAGTAGAATCATAAAGAGATAGGCAAACAAGAGACACAAGCATTTACCCTGGGAGAACCCACATGGGGGAAAAACCTGATAACCTTTTCCTTACAGAAATTATTCAGTTCAACAGAGATACATTTAATTCTTCAAGTCAAACATGAAGTCAAACTGACTAGTAACTTAGCCCTGGTCACACCTGGTCAAATTGCCTCGTAGTCAAGTCAAATATCTGCCCAATAAGATCTGCCTGATTTGATCTGCTAGGGCCGAATTTCGGCCCTTCTTCTACACTAGTAAAACTCGAACCTTGTTAATTTTCCATGAAATTCCGCAACTGCTTAGATGAATAATCTGAAACTAAGGCAAATGCAAATTGAAACCAAAATTTATTTCACCAAGACACATAATTTCTTAACGCTGAAAAGCAGCGGAATAAACACAGAGATAAAGACAGAGTCACACAATTTACACAATAATTTTTCTTGGGAAACCCAACTGGGAAAACCCCTTGCTTTGCTGGTGTATTTATTGATAGAGTTTGAGCAATTAGATCTCTTATAAGGCAGTCTGTTTCACTTTGAGGATACACTTGTTCTCACTGCTAACCTAGCTTGAAACACCTTGCATACACTTGATCTAGCTCCTACTTGCTTGCGGCCTGCCTGGCCCTATTTTCTTGGGCTGATCTCCTCCTATTTCCTAGTGCAATATGGCCCCTATTCTTTAGGATGGACCTCCTAAATCCTAACGCAAAAATTGCCACAAGAAAGTCTCTCCAGAATCTATGTATTGGCTACTCCAAGATACGCTGCCACAATAAAGATTTCTCCCACACACAAACTCGTGCAAACAATAATGCATAATTTTGTGCCTTCGTCCTTTCTTTATAGGTTCGATCCATGCTAAATTTGGCAAGTTACAAATTTAGAACAATAGTTGTGATTGACTAGTTAAATGAGTTCAACTATTTCTCTAACTCGTCCTTGCCTCAATAAAAAACTGAAGCTCCCAACTTGTCCTCTTTTAAATTCGGAGTGCCACTCGATTCTGTAGTTAACTAAGGAAGGCTCCACATGATTGAAGCTTCATCACTACGCATGAACTTGCCATCTCCAAGAATCGCTCCATGGTCAAAGGGAGACAAATGATGGTCTTCCTGGCTAAGGCACAAGCCAAAGAAGACCTTCCATGCTACCATTTTCAACACTCCCTTAGCGAGGAAGGGATTCTGTACAACTCCCAACTTGTCTCTAAAATAGACAAAACTGCTTCTTGCCAATGCCTTGGTCAAGATATTTGTTGTTTGCTCCACTGTTGGAATGTACAGTAGCTCCACTATCCCTTTCTGCACATAATATCTAAGATGATAATACCTGATCTCGATATGCTTGGAGCGATCATGAAACATTGGTTTCTTAGGAGCTTGATGCAACTCTGATTATCACAATAGGCTCCATTCCCTGTCTGAAAAGTCCTAGAAGCAACTTCCTCATCCAAATAGCCTCGCATGCTGCCAAATTGGCAGCCATGTAATCGCCTCTGTTGATCTGAGTGGAACTGATCTTTGTTTCTTGTTGTACCAGGAAACAATTGCTGACCCAATGCTAAAGACGCCACCTGAAGTACTCTTCCGATCTGTGGAGCTCCCTACCCAATCTGCATCTATGAAGCCCTCAAGCCTCACTCCATCAAGCTGCCTGTACCATAATCTATAATTTCCCGTGCCTCTGAGATACCTCAAAACATGCTTTGCAGCAGCGCAGTGAACTCTGGTCGGTTCCATCATGAACTGACCGAGCTAGTTCACTACAAAACAAATATCAAGCTGTGTGTTGACCAAATACATCAACGACCTGATGCGCTGCCTGTATACTGTAGCATCTTCTAACTCTGCTATGTTAGCATCCACCTTCCTCTAGTTTGTGACTAGAGGCGTGGCCATGGGCCTGCAATCCTGCATAAGAAATATTCGGAGAATCTCTGTAGTGTACTTGCCCTGTCCCAAGAACTCACTGTCACTTTGCCAAACCTCCTGTTACCCACCATCACTTTGCCAAACCTCCTGTTACCCACCACTTCATGGGTGATATCCGTAGGAGAATTCTTTTCTCCATGATGGACCTCAGCCAGCAACCAACAACCCTTTGCAACCCTCAACTAGCTCGTTGTGCCATTTCTCCACCACCTGAGCTAGCCATGTGGTCCCTCACCCATCTGTATTGATCGTATGTTTGGAGATGGGCTTCTCGAACCTAAAGGCATGTCTTGTCATTCGGTAATTAGGTATTGGGTTTACTTATCATGGACACTTTTGGGCATGGATTGATGGGGGGATTCAGTGGAAAGAGTGGGCTTAGTTTGTGCTTTTGTCCTCTTATCTCTTTTGGATGTTACCCTTGGATTTTAGTCTCGTGGGATCTCCTTTACTGACCATTTGATTTTAGGGTGGTACTATTTGGGAAACTCCGACTTTGGTTGCATGGTCCTGCTCCCTTATCACATATTGTGAAAAATCCTAGATCTGGATTCCTACTGCAGCAAATCTGAATTACTTCTCCTATTATTTGATAATTATTTCATTACATTGAAATACCAAAGTAATTACTGAAGCAGTCTACACAAATAATACTGCTGAGTAAATCTAAGTGCTGAAACAGTCTGAACAAAACTCAGTGAAAAGCAACCACATTGACACAATTATTTTTGGACTAAGTCCCCGGAAAAACCCATCTTGGGAAAACCGGTGCAGCAGATCTGAGGGTTTGTATTATTAAGCAGCAGAATCTTGAATACAACTAGGGTGCCAACATCCGACAAACCCTTTAGAGAAATCTAGACAACAAAAATGACTGTGAGATATACCTCACTCAGCAAGTCTCCGACTGATAAAAAACGGCGCTGATGAAGCCCTCATTGCCTCTGCGTGAATGCTTACACTGGATCTGCGTAAGCCTGTGTAGGCAAGCTAGAGGAACTGCATCACCCTTCTTTGTAGCTGATCTGGTTGATCTGAAGTTGGATCTTGGCCCTCCTGGCTCAGAACCCCAGCCTCTATCTTTCTCCGGATTGACTCCAAGAGACACTACGCTGGCTCTGCGTGATTCTTCGCAGTAACTATGTCACCCTAGCTAGAAACTGCGCTGTCTCTCTCCTGTGTTGATGTTGCCTCTCTCTGAAATGTATTCTTGGCCCTCTTGACCAATCTCTGCTTCTGCCCCTCTCCGGATCCGATCACTGAATCAAATCACTTAGCAAACCCAGCCTTAGTGATTTGTTCTTGATCAAAAGCTGTGTCTTCTCACACAAATTCGAAAATGCTCAATGGCTCAAGTCGAGTGTATTTTCCATAGGCCCCTCACCCTTATTATAATCTTCCATTGACTATTCAACGGTCTAGATTAAAACATAATCAAGGGCTAAGATAAAATTGGAGGTGATCCATGACTTTATCTAGAAGATTCTCACTTGATTTAATTAATACACTTTAATTAAACAAATTCCCTAAGTTTAGACTTAGGAAAACATTAAAAAATGATTAATTAATTTAAATTAAATCATCTCTAAATGTAATTTTCAAAAACCATTTCTGGGTTTTATGGAATACATGTGTCTTAGCCTATATACAAAATTACAATGCTAGAGCACATTCGATGCTACTACCATAAATCAACACTCCCTCTTATCAAGGAAAGTGCTCTAGCAAAACACCTCAAAGTGCTGTTGATCTAACTTCTGGAACATCTCTACTCTGCTGTTGATGTTGCTCACCAACACTGCACAAAAAATGCTGCAATTGTACTGCTGTTGACTCTGCATGTTGCAGTCAACTACCATTGTACTGCAACTCCCTCTAAATTATGCAACCATGCTGCTGCACTGCGTGAGCATTGCTCTGCACTACGTGAGCATCATTCTACACTGCGCTGCCTCTATGTGCATTGCGCTGCTGCTGCTCGTCTGTTGCTGCTGCTGCTCATCTCTGCTGCTACCACACTGCTGCAATTGTTGCTAATTACAACAGAAAAACATCCGAAATTGGACAAGTAGATTTGCAACTGAAAAATAAGACTGATTGCTACTAGTTTCTGCACTAGCTCTCTAAAAATACTGCGTTGTTGCTGCTCTGCACTGCGTGAGCATTGCTCCGCACTGCGCTGCACCAGTGTGCATTGCGCTGCTGCTCCCTCTCCGCACTGATCAGGCTCTAGTACTGCTAGCCACTGCATCATCCCATCATTTTCTGCTGCAACTGTCCATTCTGCTACTGTCTTTAGGCTGTCGTAGCTCACATGTGATCCAAGAGTTTCAGAAATACTCAAGGATCCCACCTCCTTGTAGGTTCTGGATCTACAAATCCAAATCAACCCACTTTTCTCCTTTTGGAATATGAGCTAACATAGCACAATCTTTCTTTGCCTCAATCTTGGCAGCTCCTGCATGTGGATCTTCCTTCTCCTCTTTATCCTTTTTCTTAAGAGGACATTGTGTGGCATAATGCCCCATTTCCCCACACCGAAAGCACTTGATCTTGGATAGATCTTTCTTCTTCTGCTTCTGTTGCCCTTTTGATGCAAGGGCAGTGTTATCTTCTTCCTCCTTCTTGACCTTTGAATTGCTACTGCCATCCTCCAAGTGGATTTTTAGGAGATCTCTCCTCAACTTCTCTTGCTGTAATGCTGCCCACATTGCTTCCCATCCTGGAAGCCTTTCTCTGCCCAATATACTTTGGACAAAGACTTGATAATCTTCGAAAACAGAGTTCAGCATGAGCCTTACTAGCTCTGAGTCTTTAGGAGCAGATCCTACTGCAGACAATTGATCTCGGTTCTCCTGAATCTGAGACAAGGAGTCAAAACACTCTCCCTTCTTCATCCTGATATTCCGCATCTTCTCTCCAAGGTACATCTTCTGCTGCTTGGAAGATCCTTGGTACAACTTTTCTAGCCTTACCCACATTTCTCTAGTAGTGTTTTTGGCTGCTATGTGAGGTACAATGTGATCCTTCACTCCATCTAGGATCAATCTCTTGGCTCTAGCCATATTCTTCTTGAACTGCCTCAGGTGTGCTGCATCAAGAGGTTTTGCAACTGCGCTGTCTATGAGTGCTTTCAGATCGTGTTCATCAAGGAGAAATTCTATCCTTGATTTCCAGATAACATAATTGGAGGCACCCTCCAATCTATCTTGGTCACGCAGTCTATTGCTGGCCATCTCCTCAACTGTCGTTGCCTTGCTCTAACCCTCTGCCCAGCTTGAGTTATGCACTCCTTGTGGAGTAAGTCACTTCTTCGGCTGCTGCATGGGAAAAAAGCTAAAACTGAGTTTCTTTGAGTAAGAAACCCTCTGATATCAAGAAATCCCAAACTATGTTTTTCAAAATTTTTTGATGCTTATGCATCAACTCTTACTGCTGTGCAGTAACTGCGTCCTTCAGCTACGCTGCTCTGCTACGTTGCCTCTTCTGCAACTGAAAAAGCTTACCCCTCTGTTAACTTTCTCAGAGGGAGCCTTTTCTGCACTGAAATGCCCTCCTGGATTGGACAACGTAATTTTTTGGGAGGGTCTGCTGCTGCTTATGCAGATCCTAGACTCTACAACGCTGATCTGCTGGTTCTCTTTGTTTCTCCTGCACTTCGGCTTAAATAAGCTCTGATACCATGTGAAAAATCCTAGATCTGGATTCCTACTGCAACAAATTTGAATTACTTCTCCTATTATTTGATAATTGTTTCATTACATTGAAATACCGAAGTAATTACTGAAGTAGTCTACACAAATAATACTGCGGAATAAATCTAAGTGCTGACACGATCTGAACAAAACTCAATGAAAAGCAACCACATTGACACAATTATTTTTGGACTAAGTCCCCGGAAAAAACCCAACTTGGGAAAACTGGTGCAGCAGATCTGAGGGTTTGTATTATTAAGCAGCAGAATCTTGAATACAACTAGGGTGCCAACATCCGACAAACCCTCTAGAGAAATCTAGACAACAAAAATGACTGTGAGATATACCTCACTCAGCAAGTCTCCGACTGATCAAAAACGGCGCTGATGAAGCCCTCATTGCCTCTGCGTGAATGCTTACACTGGATCTGCGTAAGCCTGTGTAGGCAAGCTAGAGGAACTGCATCACCCTTCTTTGCAGCTGATCTGGTTGATCTGAAGTTGGATCTTGGCCCTCCTGGCTCAGAACCCCAGCCTCTATCTTTCTCCGGATTGACTCCAAGAGACATTGCGCTGGCTCTGCGTGATTCTTTGCAGTAACTATGTCACCCTAGCTAGAAACTGCGCTGTCTCTCTCCTGTGTTGATGCTGCCTCTCTCTGAAATGTATTCTTGGCCCTCTTGACCAATCTCTGCTTCTGCCCCTCTCCGGATCCGATCACTGAATCAAATCACTTAGCAAACCCAGCCTTAGTGATTTGTTCTTGATCAAAAGTTGTGTCTTCTCACACAAATTCGAAAATGCTCAATGGCTCAAGTGTCGAGTGTATTTTCCATAGGCCCCTCACCCTCGTTATTATAATCTTCCATTGACTATTCAACGGTCTAGATTAAAACATAATCAAGGGCTAAGATAAAATTGGAGGTGATCCATGACTTTATCTAGAAGATTCTCACCTGATTTAATTAATACACTTTAATTAAACAAATTCCCTAAGTTTAGACTTAGGAAAACATTAAAAAATGATTAATTAATTTAATTAAATCATCTCTAAATGGAATTTTCCAAAACCATTTCTGGGTTTTATGGAATACATGTGTCTTAGCCTATATACAAAATTACAAGGCTAGAGCACATCTGATGCTACCATAAATCAACACATATACTACTCCCCTTCCATTCACTATACCCCCATTTATCATCTCTTCCACCTGGGTCCAAATTGCCTCTTTGGGTCCACATAGGGTTAGCTTCCCCATTCCCTTTCCCCCACCTTGGGTCAGGCTTGGAACGATGCTTCGGAGGTTGAAGCAGCTAAAAAGAAAAGTAAAAGCATAAATGGCCACATTAAATAGGAAAACGTACCACAAGATGGAAAAGATGGCCGAGTTAGCACGTGAGAAAAAACCAATCCATGAGCTCTACCCCATACCCATGGCCATCACCCTGGTTTAATAGGCCCTAGATGAACCTCCTTTATCATTCACGAACCCATGATTGTCCCCACCCCCGAAGGGTAATGAACCGCCCTGCCAAAAAGGGGGTAATCATTGCTATATATTACACATCATGCTCTTGTCCTTTGAGCCCCGAGCAGTTAATCAAATAAAAATCACAAAAGGAAAAAGGCATATAAAAAAGGGTGGAAAAATCAAGGCTGGGGTACCTCATGTACCATGATTGCTCCCTCCTACACATTATACACCCAGGTGCGGGCTTCCCTTTCTCTAGCTATCCTTGTGCCTCGATATGTGGCCTAGAATTATCCCTCTCGTTCCCTATTCCATTTCACCTATTTATCGCATGCCACCACCATTTGAGGGATGTACCTTGGACGTACTATCCCCTCTAAAGGTAGAAACCACCTAATAAGGTACCTGGCTAACCCCCTTTGGAGCTTGGAGACATTAGCACATGCCAAAGCCCACTATGGAAGGGCATGCCATTATGAAGTGTCCACTTGTTGTCCTTGGTTTGTAAGCTCTTTTACCCAATTTATTTAATGACTTGTTGTACTGGAAGGCTAGGTGATGCATTGGATCTTATGCAGGATTGCAGATGGTGTCCATTTGGGTTTGGTCTCCCTATACGGGGTCCTAACCTTCCAAAGGGCTACATTGGCACATATAGGGTGTGTGTAGAGAGCCATGGGCCTCCACAACAGTAGACAACACTCCGTGGATACCCAAAGATGTTAAAGGATTGCTAGAGATCCACCTTTTGGACGAGGAAGATGCATTTGGTACACTATGCCTTACTGGCCCCACAGGTGCACCACACACTTGGTAGGTGTCCCAGGACTTGTTCGATGACGTGGCAACATTCATTCCATCATCTGAGCCATTACAGATGGTCTACAGGCATCTTCGACTCATATGGAGACCCATGAGGTCATTGGTGTGCCCCCACACCCACTGGGAGCACCACAGGTTTATTGTTTGGAGAACAAGGGGCCACCCCCTTGTCATCACTTTTGAGGATTTTATTCATAATTATGGCATTTATGGACCTCATCAGGCCTCTTGGAGGGCCCTACGACATGAATAGATTATTATTTGACCTCCTGAGAGGCTTATTATTTCATTTTTGAGCTAGTTTGGTTGCCTTGTCACAAAAGATAGTTAATTTGCACATTGTTTTATTTTTAGGGTCTAATGTAGGCCCATTAGGTAATTCAAACTCCTAATTGGTGTATAAATAGGAGTTGAATGGATTCATTTGTACCGTCACTTAGATTTGGATCTCTCTCTCATTAGAGAACTTCACACTTTTTCCTTGGTGGATATTTTTGGACGATGGATGAATTTTGATGCATGGATTAGGTTCTTTTCTATCTTGGAGCTTCTTATGTTGCAAATGTGATGCTGGTTCGATAAATTCTTTAACATGTAAGTGCAAGTTTAACGCTATTTTTCATTTTGCTGCATACATTGGAACGTTACTATTACTAGGGCTAATTGCTACATGTGTTTAATATGGAATTATGTGTCTATTTAGCTTATTTCTATGTATGGGCCATGTTGGATGAATGAAATGTCCCAGAGATCGTGTTATCTTGATAAACCTTCACCATTTGTAACGAAGTATAAATGCTTTAAAGTCACTATTCTTCTCTTGCCTTTAACATTGGATGAAGTTGAATTTTGGAGCCTTCTTAAGCAAGAAACAAAATCAGTCTTCACAATTCTCCTTGACTCCATATCCCCAAGAGGAATTAGACATTGGTCCATCAAAGGGTGATCATTTCAACCCCATTTTTTACCTTTTTCCTCCCTTTCCTAGTTCTAGCCTCATTAGGTCACCTAGGGCATCAATTTTCCTGGAAAATGACCATAGAATAACTTTGATCTCCTAGGCTCTACTGCGCTGGTGGGTCCCCTAGTCTCCTTCGAATTTGAAGGAAATCCGACGGTGGAATCTCGGGATAATCAAAGTCCTAGGTATAGGATCAAGTTTTACCCTGGTGTTCCCAAGGCTAGTACCTAATAGGATCAATTTGACATATTTGGGTGAAAATGTTTGATCCTTTCCCCTCATCTTGGTCAGGTTAAGAATATCATTGGTTGCTAAATTCCATCCCCTAACTTGGGCAGGGTCCCACTTGGCCCCTGTGGCCCCATTTCTTATAAAAAACAATTCGTTAAGGACAACTCGGGAATCCAACTTCTATAAGGATTTTAGGGATTGGGAAATTCCTTTTCAAGTCATATACCTCTAGCATAACCCTTAAATCCTCCTGCCCTTTCCCTAGAAATTCTTGTACCTTGCTTAAAGAGCAAGCAAGCTCCATTCTTAATATTATCTTTGGGAAAGGATCTCTAAGGTTACTTCATACTTTTTTGTTGATCCATCCTTTACAAGTGACTTCCTAATTACCGGGTCTCCTCCCATCGGTGAAAGTCCGTAAAGAGCAGGGAGTCTTAGTTGTGGTGACAGTGGGCTAAGTCTCCATCGTTGCCACTTGACCTAGCAGTTGCCCTCTTAGGAGTCCCTTTTAGGTCCCCTGCTGGTTTGAGTGGTAACACCTCCAATCCAAGGAAATAGTGCATAAGCCCTATATCCTTCATCTCAAACTCCCTTGCAAGGTCTTCCTTGCGATCCAGAATCTGGCTATTTTCTCTAGTTAGTATAAGGTCATCAACATTGAGCACTAGAATGAGTGGAAGCCCTCCAACCATGATGTAATACAAGTTGGGATCCGTTTCACCCTTAGTGAAGCCCAATCCTCAAAGATAGTTGTCAATACGAGTGTACCATGCTCTTGGAGCCTGCTTGAGCCCATAAAGAGATCTCTTCAGCCTGCACACATACGTGTCTCTATAGAACTGCTCAAAGTCCTTTTGCTACTTCATATAAATCTCCTCAACCACTCTGTTGAGGACTGATGTCTTCACGTCCATCTGGTGGATCTTCCACCCTATCTGTGCTGCAAGTGCCAAAATCGTTCTAATGGATGAATTATGTGCTACTGGGGCAAAGGTCTCATCATAGTTTATGCCCTCAATTTGTGAGAAGCCTTTGGCCACAAACCTGACCTTATACTTCTCTACACTCCCATCTGCTCCATACTTCACTTTTTACACCCAACATGAGCCTACTACTAATTTTCTCTTTGGTTGTGGCACAATCTCCTAGACATTGTTCTTCATGATGAAGAATATAACTCCACCATGGCATCCTGACAAACCTACTGTGAAGCTTCCTCATATCGAGAAGGCTTAGTGTCCACCAAAGCTGTCATCAGTGCCATATATCTTGTGCACGTCTATGGCTTCTTGCTTTGCTTGAACATGGTGCTAGGAGCCTCTACATGCTCCTGGGCCTCCTGAATCAACCTATCAACCAACTTGGGCCTCTTCCTCCCTGTACTAATAGTCGTTGATTGAGTGGTTGTTTGCTCTCATCCTGGTCTCTCCTCCTATTCATCATGTTGGTTATCTTGTTGTGCGGTCCTCTTGCCACTAGGCTGGGAGTCAATCTGTGATCTTGGCTGTGATTCCTACGTAGGAGCAAGTAGCTCCTCCTCAAGTACTCCAACCAGCTCTTGGTCCAAGGATTCCCTTAGAACCTTGTCCTCCTGGAACCTCATGTCCCGCATAATAATTGTCTTCTTGAGTCCTGGTAGATACACCCTGGATGCCTGAGTTGTCCCACTATATCCAACGAAAATTCCCTTTTCTACTGTGGGCTTCAACTTCTTCCTGCCATCTTTGGACATGTGGCAATAAAATTTTGTGCCAAAGATACGAAAGTGTGAAACATCAGGCTTCCTACTTGTGAAAGCCTCCTCTGGTGTAACTCATCCACGAACCCTGTGTGGAATCCTGTTCTGCAGAAAAATTGCAGTGTTGCATGCCTATGCCCACAAGAACATAAGCAATCCCTAATCATGCAACATGGCCTTGGCCACTCCAACAATATTGTGCTTCTTCCTCTCAACCACTCCATTCTATTGAGGGTTATTTGGTGCTATCAACTCTCTCCTAATGCCCTCCTTCACACATAAATCCTTGAAGGCATTGGAAACATATTCTCTACCATTGTCACTCCTTAATGCTTTGATCTTCTTCCCTGTTTGGTTTTCTACCAAGGCCTTATACTCCATGAACTTGGAGAAGACCTCATCCTTCTTCTTCATAAAAGAATATCCAAGTTTTATGAGAATAATCATCTATGAAAGTGGCATAATACATGTGTCTCATAAGAGATGGAGAAGAGAAGGGCCCATATACGTCTGCATGCACTGGCTCCAAAATCCCTTTATCTTTGCTGTCTCAGCCCTGAAAGGAACTCTTGGCATACTTGTCAAGTGTGTACCCTGTTGACCATTAGGGTGGCACTTGATGACTATTTGAAGACTCCATACCCAAGGATGTACCAAAGGACACTTGTATCATCAGATTACCAGAGTTTTTAAACTCTACTTCTTCTACTCATCATTTTTTGTTGTACCCTAATTCCACACCCTGCGGGGAATTGTAATAAGTGATGCTAGTATGATGAGTTTTGAGTTATTTAATAGGCCTAGGTAGCTTGGGACCTTGCCAACAATTGAGTATAAATCTAGGAGGTTTTTTTACTTGGTTAATTATCATCTCCCTACTAGGAATTAATAATTAATTGAGTTTTTTCCTCCAAATTTATCCCAAAGCCGGAGTACGGCTTGATGGCGAGACCTTGGGTGAGTTATAGTGTCTAGAGTCGATGTATATTTACCATACTAGATGACACCAAAAATTTCGTGGAATTTGGTTAGGTCTAAGCAGTCATTTTTTAATTTTTAAAATTTCCTGCAGGGCGGAAATTGCAATAAAATTTGTAATTGTAATGTAATAATTGATGTCTGGATAAGTTGTATGGGGTATGAGTAATTCAATTTACACCTCTCACCCTCAAATTTCTATAATGACACACTTTGAGGGGTCAAAAATGTGTTTAGGACCCCCAAAGCCCACCTTTCCTAAGTTTAATGGAAAATGTGGCAATAAATTAGGCTAGAAATAAATTAAATAGAGAGAAATAAATTATTCCATGTGATAGAATGACATGGAAATGACTTGGAAATTATTCTAAGTTAAACAGTTGAGTCAAGGGACACGTGGACGATGACTGAACACCTTACATCACAAACGCACCAATATCTCATACAATTTATTTTCTTGGAGTTAAAGCAGCTGTTGCACATGTGGAAAATCGAATTATTTAGAGGAGCTCATGCACTAAAGAAATATTCCATGGAATATTCTACTTGAGGATTTCGTGGGGACTTATCTCACTGTTAGCTCCAGTGCTTCTACACTTATCACTATCACTTAAGGAAATACGAGTTTCTCTTGGAGATGACCACACAGTTCCTTGGGATTTACGATGAGCTTCTTTGATATCATCATTTGAGGTGGCAACACTTGGTTTGAGTTTTGATTGTTTGACTGGAGTTATCTCATTGATTTGGTTCATTCATGGATTTGTTCACTGTACCACATATGGAATTCGATTTTCCTTGGGTGCCACATATGGAATTTGATTTACCTTGGTGTCTCTCTCATCTCCACTTGGAACTCGACTTGCTCTTTCTTGGGATTTGCTCCAACGCCAGTTCTCACATGCATTCTTCCTTGGTATTTGCTCCCAACTCTCTATATAATAGAGCCATGGGCTCTCATATATATCATGTAATACGAGCTATTGGGCTTGAGGAGACGCTGCAGAATTGTATTCACTACTTGCATTATAATACAACAGTGTTTGGTGTAACTTGTGATTGTGTTCTTCTCCTTGCATATGTGGTAAATTCTTGACTTGTTGTTATGCTTCTATTTATTTCTTCATGCTTGCTTCAAGTTATGTCAGTATGCAACTATCTCATATTAGCATAAGAATTACTTAATTGCTTTAGGAAAATAAACCTGATAGTTGATGTCAAATATATCTCTTGGAATTCCTTCCATTGCACTTATTTAATTTCATGTGGATCTAATGAGTTGTGGTGAAGTTTTCTAGAGGAACCATTCTTTGGTCAAGCTTTCAAGCGTGAGGGGAAGTTCTCGGAGGAACCAACCCATTCTTGAAAATATTCAAAGAGAACCCGCATGCGTTAAATTCCAAAGGCTTATCTATTTCGATTTGTCTTGCAGGGGTTTCTTTTAGTTTTAGGCTCTTATTTCTTGCATCAAAATCAAAATAAAAAATTTACTTTTCAAGTATCGCACTTTATTTAGTAATATCTGGCTATTTCAAAAAGCTAAGTCATGGCTAATCAAAGATGAGAGTTTACTCATACTCTTTGGCTTAGCCTTTTGTAGATTATTTTGTAACATATTTTGTAGTTTCTGGAGCTAATATTTGTTGTGTTGTTGTAGCCCATTTCTAACTTGTTTTCTTGCAGCTACTTGTGGGTTTCATCTTCAAAAACTACTTACAAGTTTGCATGCAGGACCTTGGGGCTCAAATTTAGAGACTATTTCCACCTTTAGGCTGTGTTCTTCTTGGGTGAGGCTGAGTTCATTTTGGCCCTCTCTCTCTCTCTCTTGGCCATGGGCATTAAAGAGGATTTGCCTCTCTTCTCCTCCTACAAAATCTGAATTTTGTTGAACAGTTTTGGGCCCCAAATTGCAGAAATTTTCAGCAAGGAAAGGTCTATGGCTTAAAGCTCAATTGCGAAGACTTTCCTTGGGTTTTAGAGGAGACTTCATGGTCTTTTCCCTTTGTAACAACTAATAAAATTTCTGATTTTGGGAGTATGGGTTTTACCCATTGGTATCCCGATTCTCTCTGCCTTTTGGAGAGGCCTTGTGGCTCTATTTTATTTTGATCTATTTCACTTGCATGCATCTCATTTAATTGGGTAATTAACACAACCATGCATCACATTCATTTTGCATGCTCTTTAGTTTGATTTACTACAAGTTTCAAGTCCATAACAAGTTTAGATTTTTTACATGCAAACACTTTTAACTTGATTTTATTTGACTTCTACATTGTTCCAAGTTTACTTATGCTTCACCATTGAGCACATCTTACATGCATCACGTATTTGGACAATTTCCTCTTCATAAAAAAACATTTTATTTCATGTCAAGCAAATATATTTCAAGTTGAAGTTGAATTTTCCTTCTTTTGTTAATATGTTTTTTTTTTAGATCTTACATGCCCCATGCATCATTAAAATTTACCTCCAACTTAAGTTGGTTGAATAGACATTTGAGGGGCCCTCTACCTCTATTGATCCCTCACTGTGAGATCCAAATATTTGGGCGAGGGTGAAGTCTGAGGATTAGAGTTTAATTGCAATCTTGCTTTTAGAATCTAACTAATAAAATAAACCAAGTCACATCACATTTTACTTTACTTGCAAGTTCTCAAATTTTTCTATCTTGATGGTTTAATGTTTCACATGAAAATATCATTTACTATTTCAAGAAGCACTTTGGATGCAAACATTGTAATTTCTTAAATTTTGCAACAAATCTGATTCTCTCGTACTTGGAATATTGTTTAATTTTGCAACTCCATTTGCATCATGTTATTTTAATGGTCGTTATACTCATGGATGATTGATGTATCTTATTTCATTTCCAAGCACTACTTATTTCATGTTATTATCCTGGTCTCACATTTAAATTTATTTAAATTTTTCTATCATTTGTGGCTTAATCTCATTTTGGGCAAGCTATTGTTTACTCGAAGACACTAGTCTACACGTTGAATATCTATTTCTAGTTGGCTTATATGTTTGTTTAATGTTTGAAGACAAGTTACTTTGATAGACATTGATTAGAATCATCTCATTTACATTCTTCAAGTAGATTACTAATTGTTTTTATTTGAGCAAGATATTTTTGCATGCTTTGATTTATCAATTTTTCATATATCTTAAAAATCATCCTTATATCTTGTGCTAACAGTTTCTTGTTTCATTTTCAGGGTTACTTTTGCTTTCCGTTTGAAAGCATTTCATTTCCTTTAAGCAAATATAATTTCATTTTAGAGTAATACTTTGAAAGCATTAGTTGTTCATATGCTTTATGCTTATCTTATGTATTGATGATTATTGAGGGTTGTTGCTCATATCACATTTGCTTATAACTCTTAAGAAGTAATCTATTTCACTTTAACAATTCTCCTAGAAACCTCACATCTTTAATTTAGTTTTCCTTTAGGGACCACCCCTCATAGCTAACCTAGGAGATAGCTTAAACAAAGAGAGTTGGGAATAGGTGACAACCCCTTCTCTAGGTTCCTTACCACCAACCACACCTTTTGGGGTTAGGATTTTCTCACTAATTATAGGTAGGTGTAGGCGGCAAGTAGATAACGCACTCCTTGCACACATTATGTTGATCAAAACTGCATGCTAGCAATCTCGTGGCTACCTGCTGAAGAATCTTTAGCGCCCAATGATGCAAGTGTCCCATGCGCCTGTGACAAAGTTCTCCAACATCTCTACTATGCTCACCACTTGCCTTACTTCTCAAGGTTGCACATGTTTTAACCTACAACCTGTAAATGTTCTTCATCCTCACACCTAACCGCT
Organism: Pinus albicaulis; assembly: GCA_034641835.2. Classification (NCBI taxonomy): domain Eukaryota; kingdom Viridiplantae; phylum Streptophyta; class Pinopsida; order Pinales; family Pinaceae; genus Pinus; species Pinus albicaulis. The sequence continues at coordinate 1,542,999,306 of CM076584.1, forward strand.
ACAATGATCCAGAAGCTAAGTACTTGAGGTAAGCCTTACCTCTACTGAATATGACATCATATCCCTTGTCCTCAAGGGTAGCCACTGAAACAAGGTTCTTCTTCAAGCTTGGACCATAGAGGACATCATTGAGATGGAGAGGGCTCCCAAACTCTCTCTCAAAGTTGATAGTTCAACTCCCCTATATGCGTACTTGCCATCATTTCCTAGCTCGATCTGAAACTACATGTCCTTCTCCTTCAACTGGCTGAAATATTCCTTGTTCCTAGTCATATGGAAGGATGCTCCATAATCAATATACCATGTGCTCTTGCCTATTGAGCTTGCCATGCAAGCTATCAATAAGAAGTCTTTCTCAAACTCAGAAGCAAACCCATCTACCTTAGTTGATGCAACCACATGATCCTTGTTGGATCTCTTCTTTCTGTTAGGACACTTAGTAAGTTAGTAGCATAGTGCCCAAAGTTGTGGCAATTGAAGGACTTGATCTTGCTCAGATCCTTCTTCTTCTTCTCATCGTTTTAACTGAACTCGACCTTACCTTTGCCTTTCTGTAATATCCCTTTCAAAATATTTTACATATTTTGTCGGAAAACTAATTCAACCAGAATTTCTTCATAAAATGGCCATTCAATTTATAGAAGATTGCCATGTAAAATTAAACAAGAGAATACATGCAATACAAACATACAATGTGCCAAAACATTCTCAGCTTTATTATAATATATATCAACTGAGGTTTACATGCTGAATTGAGAAAATAACTGAGATAACTGAGATAGAACTGGCCTCAAGGATTTGTTGCAATGCTGCATGGGCCCTCCACCAAAACTGAACTGAACTACCTCTGCTAAGCTCTTTTGTGAATTCTAGATGAATTCACCAAGGGGAGATGAGTGCTCGCCCAATCTCTCTAAATCACCCGAGGGTTTCCATCTTGGGGCTGCCAATGGAGTAGAGAACCAGGTTCTTAGTGACACATACAAGAAGCAATACCAAATCCAAGATGTTCTCCAATGGCCTCCTCCTCTTTTTATAGATTTGATGGACCCCTCTAGAAGCTCCTATTTTATTATTATTTTAATCATTGAGCACATTTCCCTAAATTAAAATATTCTTTTTAATGTGGAAAATGGTCAATTGGCCACCATGCCTCCTCTGGTCACTGAAAATCACTTCCAACCATCCCATCTTGTAGATCTTCTCATTCCGGTTCCAACGAGCTATTACACTAAGTTGTTTTGCCAAGAATTCCTCCCGAAATGCCACCTTAGGCGTAATTAATTGAGTTAGGCCTATTAATAACTCGGTTTTCCAAAAGTTGTCGGAATGCAACAGAAAGAAAGGCAAACTATGCGGATGGTGGAATATACCAAGCGAATGCCATCAGACCTCATAAAAATTCCTCAAAACCCCTCCAAAATCCCTTAGGGTCCGCCGATGACGCCATCCTGCACTTGTGACCTGTCTTCCCCTAACTCTGAAAGTCCATCCTAAACATGTCATAAGGAATACCAGAAAAAGGAACATTACAAATCCTCCGCCCCAATATTGCTTTCCCTCAAGCAATCCAAATCCGTGGACTAGTTTGTTGGCTCGATGCAACTGAGACCCAATGCTCGAATCCCATACAAACCAATGGGAGATGCTATGCCTCTGCATCAACCCACCAGGAACAGATCCCTCAATGCTCGGATACCAGACCAACCTCCAACTGAGCATGTCATCAACAAATCCACCTGGTTCCCAATGCCACCAAGAACAAGCATCAGTGCTCCAGGGCTCCCGCTGCGCTATAACTCTGGCTAAGGATGTTGACCCACTGACTGTGTACCAACTCATCACCTCTCTCCAATCCAACCCCTGACTCAATCCAATGCTAATCTTGCTCTCCTAATGCCGGAACGAAATGCTGAAGAGCTGCTGAACTGTATCCCACTGCCAACTGAAACCTGTAGTACCTGTCATGTCCAAGGGTCCTTGCTCCACTATGCCCCTGACTAAGAATATCGTACCATCAATAAGGTACCAACTCATGATTTCCCGCCAATCTGATGTATGGACACCTGTGCAAGGAATAAGTCTACTAGACTGATACTGGTCGATGCTCAACTCCTGATGCTCTGCCCGATCAACTTGCAAAATCGGTCCAAGAAATCCTGCCTCTCTCCCTATGATGGACCCAAGTGGGCAAGCTGTGCTGCAAGCCCTGTCTATGTTTCCTGGAGAGGGCTTTTGCTTGAAAATGTTGCAGCTCTGTTGGCCGCCACTACATCTGTTTGCACCTCATCAATAGGTAGACCCAAGGATGGATGCACTGCTATCACCCTTGCCTGATAGGAACTCCAAGCTCCTCTAGCCCACCAATCTCCTGTAAAATTGTCCTGCCAGACTCTAGCACCTCCTGAGGACAAGTGTCTGTAAATACTGCCACCCTGCTAGTTGTTTGTACATTTGTCTGCTCCTCATCAATGGCTGACCCCAAGGGTGAGTGCTCATCCTCCTCCATCATGGGTTCAATATGATCCTCTAATTGGCTCTCCCTAAAAGGCTCATCATGCATACTGTGCATATCATCCTCCTTGGCTGACTCATGGTCCACTATATGCTGCTCATGCTCAAGGTTGCGGGGGAGCACCTCCCCCCTATCGAACATGCTCCCGGAGCGAATGCTTAGAGGGTGATATTAATGACAAAGATCCCTATACGAATCTAGAGGTAATGATAAAGATACCTCTGGTTCAATCTATGTTTTTATGTTTTTTTATGTCTAATTCATCATTCTACATGCTTTTGTTGACATATAGGCATCAAAATATAAAAATTATAAAAAATATATATATTATAAAAAAACGCTCCCCGAAATGCTCCCATACCGGGAGCTTCTGAAAATGGCGCTCTCGCTCCCGCTCCCGCTCCCCGTTTTCGCTCTTGCTCCCAAGTAACGTTGCTCATGCTAAATCATCACAGGTGACTCATCATCCTGAATGTCTCTCGTAAGGTCCACTGGCTGCTCGTCATACACATCGGAAGGTAAATCTGGCCTACTGCCAACGACTCCATATGACTACTCATGCTCTCAGAGGCATCCTCGTATGACCCCATGGTCTCATCTAAAGAAGGGTTCTTATCTTGACATATAGAAGGAATATCCTCCTGCTCTACCTCTGACATCTCCTCTATATCTCCCAAGCATGAGTGGTCAAGTCCCCAAGGTTCTTTGCAAATGAAGCAAAGACCCTTCCTCCTCAGCTCATTCTTGTTGCATGGTCCACCAATCCTTTGCAACTCCTCCTGGGTCAATCGTCTCCTGAATAACTCAATGTCCCGCACTACTAACCTTTTGGCTAGTCCGCACGCAGTAGGTGAAACCCATTGATCCCTCCTCCAAATGGCCAATAATCTGGACTGCAATCTCCTGCAAATGGCATCATGGCCTCCTATACATGAGGACAAAATGGACTGCATGTGTGCTATGAATGTGTTGGGATGATGTTTCCTAATCCTGAAGAAGCATTGGAACGTCTGTAGGATCAAATCGTCACACTCCAACAGGAGGTCATAAGATCTAACCAAGGCCATGACTTCTAGAATCTCCAGCCTATTCCCAAAGGTAGGGCCGTCACTGTTATCCAAATCCTGAAAGGTCTCCACTATCAATCTGAAGGCTCTCCTCATAATGTCATCACTGTAAGGAGGTACGGGTACGGTCAACATCATGATATTACCAAGACAAGAGGAAACTGGAAGTTTGACTCCTATACCACGATGCTCCAAATACTTGGGTTGTACTAAAGCAAGCATGGCTGGTTTTAGAGCTCAAATCAAGTTCTTCCCATCTGACTGATCCACCTTAGAAAGGGGTGAAGCAAGTTCTTCTAGTTTGAGAAGGGCTTTGGGCGTAACCCCCATACATCTCAAATCTGTCCTAAGCTTGAAGATTTTGTGTCCCAACTCATGTTCTTTTTGTGGCTGCTCTTGTTGTAATGTAGAAAGTATCCCTTTGGAAGATGTTTTGTTGATTACTGCTGTTAGTTTATTTGGGAATTTTGTGAAATTTTCATCCATGTTTTAGTTGATCAGTGATAGGTATTTCAAAATGTTTTATGCATGACTTTGATTGACAAACTTCCCAACATGACATTTACAAGGCTATACTATGATGATGGCAGTCATGGACTCTCACCATATTCATAACTAGTGGCATCTATCTCATAATCCATAGAAACAATTAATAATACCCAACAAGATTGAATTTATAACAGTACAAGGTTAGATGCAGCAAAAAAATTGATGATGTTCCTTTTTTCCTACATATAATTTCTTGGGACAATCACAATCAACAACTCATACTATTTCCAGAGCAGACTGATAAATATAAATAAACTTCAACAAAGATAAATTTGAGTGGCAACTATAAGATAACAACACTGTAAATGGAGATTAAGAACCTGATGAATAGATTCAACTACATATGAGGTCGCTCTGTGTAGAAGTAATGTCGTATCTAGAATCTGCTCCATACCTAAGCTTGCGCTCATCCATTATGGTCACTAGAACTCATGTCTTTAAGCACAGAGATAGATGTATCAACCTCCACGTAGATGTTCGCATGAGCCACAGTACCGCAAATGCAACGTTCATGTGTGAAATACGCAACCGAGGAAGTAAATATCTCCCACACAGAAGCAGACAAGGGTACAATGCCCAACCAATGACTACAGCCTCCATGGGCCCACTCGAACTCCAACAAAAGATATATTCGGTCAACTACCAAAAAAATGGCTCAATCCCCTCCAACAATAAAATCGATCTTTAACAACTAAAATCCAGCCTTACAAATTGAGTGCACCAGGATACTGACATACCCACAAGAAACCACATTCATTGGTCCATAGCACTGGGTGTAATGTGATCACATCGGAACTACTGAGAACTCCCATTCTGTAGTTGGCACCGTCAACATATGTAAATCACAGATTATTCGACCGCTTTAACTTACACCCAACACTAGATTATTCAGCGTACTCATAGTTGACTCTTTAATTTTCATTTTGATCATGTCAACAACTTTACCATAACAATGCGTCTTGTTCACATCGATGATTTCCTCGACAATGTAAACAACGATAGGAAAATTTCGTTCTGTTGGTGGCTGTAGGGTTCGATTCGAGTGTCTTGTCAGAAGGTATGAAAGGGGAGCGACTCTAGTAAATACAATCAAGACACAATCGCCCCATGAATTTTTTTTTAAATGCGTCGCAATGTCTCTACGTTCTGCTCTTCATTCTTCGTCCAATTCAAATCGTAGTGCATGCAATTTATGGTTCATTTACGTACAAGTGGCCCTTGCACATTGGAAGCGATTATGTTGAACTCTACAATGATCATGTAGGCCATAACCGCCACGGCTGGTACTGTGCATGCCTAGTCATGTCCCCATCTGGTGGTATGCACATAGTACAATATTTATAATCGAATCAGTTGCTCAACTTTAATGAAAAGGACGCAATTGCGCTCTCGTGGTTTCAATGCTCCAATTGGTTGCTTCGGCTAGTTCCTCACCATGAGCGCTCAAACCACCTAGAATTGATATTCAACCCAGCAATATGAATCAGACTCCCCGTAATTGGTTACCGACCACGCACAAGGGTGCAACGACTCTTACCACAATGAATACGACACTCAACAACAAGTTGCAACCGCAATGGAATCAACCTATTTCCTACGTGTTCATGCCATCACAGATACCTAGATTGACCTTGGATTACCATCACTGCTGTAGAACTTTGAATATATGCTCAGACAACTCGACACTCAATACTAAAATTGTTGCACTAGTCAACTTTATGTGTTCAATAATGCCACCGGAAAAATGATCTTTAATTGGGTTCTGCGTGTGCGGCCGATGGCGTTAGAACCCAGACTCGGCCCTTTTAGCGGCCTCGTCCAATGCGCACGTCCCAGACTCCGAACTCGTGCCAGGTGCGAAGGAAATCCACTTCTAGTCAAATCCTCGCACCTTCTTCAACAGGTATTGGCACTGGATTGCGGCTCGATTGCATGATATCAATCGTCTACTCAATACGTACTCCCTTGATAATTTGCGTTAGAAATAAAGATTCGACCTTATTTAAAAAAATTACTTCTGAGTTAAGATGTGGCCCCTTTACTTTGACGACTTGCACATGGACGTCTTTTCTTCAAAATTATATATTCTTGCTTTAATAATCCCAACGGAAATATGATGGCCAATTCGTCGGATGGCCCCAATACTAATTCAACAATTTGAAACAAAATTTTCGAATACTTAAAACAAATTCAAATGGCCTGCAATTTTGATCTATCTTCGACACTTCCGACATAAACCCTCAGGCTGGCAGGAACACCAGCTTTGATACCATTGTAATATCCCTTTCGAAATATTTTTCATATTTTGCTGGAAAACTAATTCAACCAAAATTTCTTCATAAAATTACCATTCAATTTATAGAAGATTGCCTTGTAAAATTAAACAAGAGAATACATGCAATACAAACATGCAATGTGCCAAAACAATCTCAACTTAAATACAATATATATCAACTGGGGTTTACATGCTGAACTGAGAAAATAGCTAAGATAGCTGAGATATAACTGCGCTCAAGGATCTACTGCAATGTTGCACGAGCCCTCCACCAAAACTGAACTGAACTGCCTCTACTAAGCTCTCCTGTGAATTTTGGGTGAATTCACCAAGGGGAGATGGATGCTCGCCCAATCTCTCTAAATCAACCGAGGGTTTCCATCCAGGGGCTACCAATGGAGTAGAGAATCGGGTTCTCAACCTCACATACAAGAAGCAATACCAAATCTAGGATGTCCTCCAATGGCCTCCTCTTCTTTTTATAGATCTGATGGACTCCTCTAGAAGCTCATATTTTATTATTATTTTAATCATTGAGCACATTTCCCTTAATTAAAATATTCTTTTTAATGTGGAAAATGGTTAATTGGACACCATGCCTCCTCAGGTCACCGAAAATCACTTCCAGTCATCCCATCCTGTAGATCTTCTCGTTCTGGTTCCAACAAGCTATTACACTAAGGTGTTCTACTAAGAATTCCTCTTGAAATGCCACCTTAGGCGTAATTAATTGAGTTAGGCCCATTAATAACTCAGTTTTCCGAAAGTTGTCGAAATGCAACGAAACGAAAGGAAAATTGTGCGGATGGTGGAATATACCAAGCGAATGCCATCGAACCTCATAAAACCTCCTCAAAACCCCTCCAAAATCTCCCAGGGCTTGCCGATGACGCCAACTTGCATTTGTGACCTATTTGCCCCCAACTTTGAAAGTCCATCTTAACCATGTCATAAGGAATACCAGAAAAAGGAACATTACACTTTCTTGCCCTTGGCTTGCCTGGCAGGGCAAAGTTCTCGTCCTTTGTCTTTGTTGATCTAGCATCTCTAGTCCCTGTCCATATTTCTTCTTGAAAGCAATCACTCCATAACTTTTCCCAACTAGGAAAGTTTTCTTTGCCACTGACTGCATCCTGGAAGCTATATCAAGACTTATGAAGTCCTACTTGTGCAAGACTCACAAGGTCACTGTCTGGTACAGTCACACCTGCACCACCTAGCTCATCTTGAACCTGAGTGAACTTTGAAAGATATGTGATGATGGGCTCTCCTTTGCTCATTTAGATACTCTGTAGCTTCTCTGTGAGAGCAAGCTTCCTAGCATCACTGGAACGCCGATACAGATCTAAGATAGCTTTGAACATCTCATATGCAGTCTTCTTCTCATTTGGATGAGGAATAATATGATCTTTGACCCCCTCTAGAATAATCCTCTTTGCCTTGATATCATTCTTAGTATGCTGGGCCAACTGTTAAGGATCTTGAGGTGGCGCTATAGCTTGGTTGATAAACTCTCCCACCCCATTATCTTCCAACACTATTGTCATCCTCTCCTTCCATGAGCAAAAGTTAGAGGCCCCCTTTAAATAGTGGTCTGCTCTCTTAGTCCTTGGAACACCATCCTCCTTGTCCAAAGAACTGCTCTTGAAAAACTCACCAATTGTTCTTTGTTCTTTACAAACTGATTTTTGTTTGCTGGTCTTTATGCTGATCTCTGCTCTGATACCATGCTAATTTTCCACGAAATTGTGCAACTGCTTAGATGAATAATCTGAAACTAAGGAAACTGCAAATTGAAACCAAAATTTGTTTCACCAAGACACAAAATTTCTTGACATGTATAAGCAGTGGAATAAACACTGAGATAAAGACACAGTGACACAATTTACACAATAATTTTTCTTGGGAGAAACCCAAGTGGGTAAACCCCTTTCTTTGCTGTAGTATTTATTGATAGAGTTTGAGCAATTAGATCTCTTACAAGGCAATCTGTTTTACTTTGAGGACGCACATTTTCTCAATGCTAACCTAGCTTGAAACACCCTGCATACACTTGATCCAACTCCTACTTGCTTGCGGCCTGCCTGGCCCTATTTCCTTGCGCTGATCTCCTCCTATTTCCTAGCACAATATGGCCCCTATTCTTTAGGACAGACCTAAATCCTAGTGCAGAAATTGACACAAGAAAGGCTCTCTACAATCTGCGTATTGGCTCCTCCAAGATATGCTGCCACAACAAAGATTTCTCACACACACAAATTTGTGCAAACAATAATGAATAATTCTGTGCCTTCGTCCTTTCTTTATAGGCTTGAACCATGCTAAATTTGGCAAGTTACAAATTTAGAACAACAATTGTGATTGACTAGTTAACTGAGTTTAAATGTTTCTCTGACTTGTCCTTGCCTCAATAAAGAACTGAAGCTCCCAACTTGTCCTTTTCTAAATTCGGTCTGCCACTCAATCCTGTAGTTGACTTTTGAAGGCTCCACGTGCTTAAAGCTCCATCACTACTCATGAACTTGCCATCACCAGGAATCACTCCATGGTCAAGGGAAGACAAATCATGGTCTTCCTGGCTAAGGCACGAGCCAGAGAAGACCTTCCATGCAACAATTTTCAACAGACCTGCTACCCTAAGATGCCCATAAAATGCTGCCTTCGATTTGTCCTTACTGTACCTCAAATTCGTCCAACGTTCTGCCTCAGATTCGTCCAACACTCTACCTCATATTTGTCCTATTCTCTGCCTCAGATTTGTCTTGTTCTCTTGCCTCAGATAGTTCGAATTGCTTGCTTGAGGATGAGGTTCCATGCCTCATATATATAGAAGATTGGCTGGCTGAATGGGTGCCTCTTTGACTGGGGCTGACTTGACCTTATAGGATCCAAAAAATCATTTTAAAATTCAAAATATCTCTTTTGAAGCCGACATGAAGAACATGTCTTACATTAATCATTATATGTATTTTAAGGGCTAAAATATAACTGATTAAGACTGACCATAGCTACAAAATTCAACAACTTTGACATTTTCTTTCCCTCTCTTGTGGAGCTCTAAGATCCTTGGTCTTTGGTCCTCTTACTAGATAAGGACATCTACACTCCCTTATATCTTTTGGCAGGAAAATAGTTTATAGTTCCTAGCTAGATACTTTAGCTCTTCTTTTGCTTCGTTTTCCCAATATCGATCTAGGAGTTGATTTTGTAATCCTACTTGTATTTACACTTGTATGTACTTGTTAGTCTTGTTGGCCTACTTTTGTATTCATTTGTTGGAAATTAATAAAATTATCTTTTCTTATCTATTGTTTGTGCAAATATTGCTATGAGAATAGGTTCGACTTTGCAATTTATTTCACCCCTTCCTTCCGTTAGAACTCTCAAATCGAATTGAGTTGAATTTGTTGATTTTTCAAGTGCAATATAGACAAGCACAATTTTTGAAACTGATAATTATTTCCAATGATATTGTTATTACTTTAGCACATTCCAGACTATCATTAAGCAATTATACTGCAGAAATTTCAACCATAAATGCGATAATGACATTAGGATCATGAAGAAACAACCAAACACAAGAGACACAAATTTTTACCCTGGGAAAACCCTAACTTGGGAAAAAACCAACAACCTTTTCTTAGGAGAAATTGTCCAATTCAACAAGAGATACAATCTGATATTTCCCAGTCAAACAAGGTCAAATTGACTGGCAGCTAACACAGCTCAAACTTGGTCAAACTGCCCACCAAATAGCCGTGGTCAATGTGCTGTCAAACTGCCAAAGGCAGGCCAAATTTTGGCCTCTTGCTCTTGGCCATAAATCTCTGTTTGTTACCTAGAAGTTCGCACAGAAAGATTCAGTCCGTTGCCCAGAATAGTCAGTGGTCGACATAGGTCAAACTTCATCCTTTTGCTCTTTATCTCCTTTGCATGTGTGAACAAAGAAAATGATTTTTGTTGATCCGAATTGCTCAACTGGGTGAGGACGAATGGCAATATATAGATGTTGAAGGAGCTGAATTGGTGTGTTTCTTAGTGGGGCCGACTTGACTTTTTGGAGGCAAAATTTGAAATTCAAAATTTGACTTTTCCTTGTTTTATTTGGAGCAGACTTAAAAATCAAATTTATATTTTCATTTTCTTTTAATTTTGTGGGCTTATATAAATGAATACCGATCACAACTACCAAAATTCAACAGAATTTAGTTGTGTTAAATGGAATTGAGTGGAGCTGAGATGAATTGAGTTGAACTTTCTTGCTAATAGAATGAATGAGGGAAGCTTAGATTTTATTCGAAGGAACCTTGATAACAAAGACATAGAGAATCACCCTCCCATTCCTACTCAATAGGCTAGGTTTGTTAAGAAGCATCAAGTGAGTCAGAGGCTACTTGGGTGATTGTGGAAGAAGAAAAATAGGGTAACTTGGCACCCCGGCTCCTGACGATGATATTTCTGATTTGGTCTTCGAATTGACAATTCACTTCTCCTTTGCAACAAGAAATAAGAGGATGCATGCTTCCTTTTGCCACCACGAGTCTGAGGAGGTCTCTGTTTAGGTGGCTATGCTGGAATAGGAGGCTTGGTCAACAAGAAAGAAGGGTCTCATTGAGGGATTCCCTTTTGGCATACCTGTTAAGGATCCCATGCACACCAAAGGTTGTCATACTTCATTTTGGAACTCTTTTGAAATGATGTGGCACAATCATTCCTTAATGGCATCAAGCATTGATGCTTAGAAGAAATGTAGGGCCTTGGTCTAAGACATACTGGGCTATTTGTAGATGACTTTGTTGCTCATCTTCAAAGATTTGACAAGGCCATGCAAGTACCTCAAGACAATGTTCTATTTCCATTTATGAAGCCACTACTTGTTCAATCACTATTTGCTTATAACAAAAGTTATTGTAGCTCTAAGCAGTGCATTTGTCAATGGACTAGTTCATTGCCATATCAAGATACATGTAGGATATCTTTTTGCTCTATCCATTCAGGGAACATTTGTATCTCTGTATATTTTACTTATATAATATTATGTAATATTCCTAGAGATAATTTACAACAATAAATAGGCATACAAAGACATAAACATGCACAACAAAATAAACACACAAATTAAAACACCATGGGACCATAAAAACTGTGATGAGCCATTTTATTAATATAAGGAAGTGTGTTGAGATTTTGGGTAACATTGGATGTGCTCTAGCTTTAAAACTTTGTGGAGGGGCTAGAACACATGAGATCTCCAAGACCCAGAAATCGTTTGGAGAAATTCCACTCAGTGCAAAAGTTATTCAAATAATTAAATTTTTTAATGGGGACCTTAAGTCTAACTTAGGGAAATTGAAAAATTAAAGAGAATTAATTTACACATGTGGTGAGAATGTTCTAAGTGAGATGGATAAATCCTTCTCTAATCTTAGCCGTTGATTAGTGATTAGATCACGGTCGTTGATTTATCAATGAGAAAAGTAATAAAGGAAGGCTTGGGGTTAGTTGGAGAACACACACATTATAGTAGCACTTGAGCTAAGTCGAAATTCTGGGGCACGATTTGCTGAGAATTTTCGAGTGAGCTTGCAGTGCTGGTGAGGGACAGATCGGCAAGGGATATTATGATCCAAGGCCAAGAATACATAAATCAGAGAGGCAGACTTGTATCAGGTAGCGCAAAGGCCAGTAAGAGGGACGCAACCTAGCCAGGCTGATGCAGAGGCAGCGCAGGGGCTGATGCAGAGGCTTCCGGGTGATGCAGAGGCAACACAGAGCCCAGAAGGGTGACCTAGGGGCAACTTGTGTTGCGCAGAGGCCATGCTGGGCAGGAGAGGTTGACGTAGAGGTTGGAGGGACAACGCTGGGGTTCCAGTGGGCCAGAAAGGGCTCGTATTCAGTAATTCCCATGAGGGATTGAATCAACCATATTTTTGTCTTCGAGTGATAAGGTACAACTGTCGTGAAATTCTTTGTCGGGCAAACCACTACTGGTGCCCTTGATGTATTTAGATTCTGCTTAATAATAAAACCCTCAAAGAGCTACTGCACCGGTTTTTCCCGCTTTGGGTTTTTCCGGGGACATTTGTCTGAAAAATCATGTGTGTCCTTTGTCATCTGTGCACTATGTTTCAGTAAATGATCTGTATATGTGTAGGCTGCAGATTGTGTTTACTTCGATGTTTTTCTGAATATTTCAGTTAAATAACTTGTGTATATTAAAACAAGTAGGGAAGTAAATCAATATTCTGCAGTAGGGTTTCTGTGTTCAGAAATTTTCACATGGTATCAGAGCGATTGCAGATCAAGCTGAAGCCATCAAAAAGAGGCTGAAGAATTTTTGTTGCAGGAGGGCAACTGAAGCTGACAGCTCCAGGAAAAGGCAGCATAGCGCCAGAGGGACAACGCAGACCCAACAGAAGGGTGACGTAGAGCCAATCTGCTCACGCAGAGCTGACACAGGCCCTAGTGGGTGATGCAGAGCCAGTCTGCTCACGCAGAGCTGACACAGGCCCTAGTAGGTGATGCAGAGCCTGTCAGGCTGACGCTGGGCTGACACAGGCCATAGAGGGCAACACAGTCCAAGTTGGAGTGACGCTGTGCCGATTGCCGGAGTTGGAAGTGTAGCGTCTGATCTTCAAGTTGCTGGTGGGGCATCGGTTCTGTCGGTGCAGAACAATGCCTAGCAAAGTTGACAAAGTAAGGGGAAATAGTCCCTCAACATATTTTCTTGCCAAGAAATCTGAGATTCGATCAGGAGGGTGATTGTAGAGGGTTGATTCGGCAGAATTGCCGGAGGATTTCCAAGAGGGAGATCATTTGTCAGAGGTAGCAGATTCTCTAGAGGGTTTTTATAGCAAAGAAACCCAGATCCGGTCTCTTGCCGAGTGTAGCAGCATTAGAAGGGAGAAGAGCACTTGCTTCTACTTGTTTGAGCAGAGATGGCCTCATACGGACTGAGAGATCAGGATAGGTTAGACGGTGTGTCTAAGTTTGCTATCTGGAAAGCCAAAATTATGACAGTCTTGGAGGAGTATGACATCAAAGACCACACTGAGAATGTCCTAGCTGTGTCGACCGATGCTGATGCTCTAAAGAAGTTCAATGAAAATTAGGCGCAGGCTAAGCACTTGATCATGGATGGAGTGAAAGATCACGTGGTTCCACATATTGCCGAGAAGAAGACGACAAATGAGGTGTGGACAACACTAACCACACTATATCAAGGTAGCTCCATCCAGAGGAAGATGCTTCTGGAGAATTAGATGTGGATGTTCCAGATGCACAAGGGAGAGGAGATCGATCCCTTCCTCTTCAGATTGCAGACTATCCGAGACCAGCTGATTGCCATGGGGGAAACTCCAGATGATGGGCTCATGGTGAGGACTGCCCTGATTGCAGTCACCGATGAGTGGGAGACCTTTGTCCAAAGTATCTTGGGCAAAGCACAACTCCCAAATTGGGGAATCATGTGGGCAATCCTTCAATAGGAGGAGATCCAGAGAATAACCAAGAGGGAATTTAGCACCTGAGGAGTCAAGATAAATAAAGAGGAGGAGGAAGATGCAGGGCTAGCATCTAAGGGATTGCGACAACAAGGGAAGAAGAAGAAGGACCTATCCAAGGTACGGTGCTTTAGATGTGGCTAATTGGGACACTTCGCCAGTACTTGTCCTAAGAGGAAGGGCAAGGAAGATTCAGATTCCAAGGCAACAACAACGAAAGGGGACGATGGCAACGAAGATGATGTGGCCATGAGTGCTCATGTACCTCAAGAGAAGAGGTGGGGCGACATAGATCTGTAGATTGAACTGCAGATAGTGGTGGCAGTATCCTTGAGGTGCCCAAACTCTTGGATCACATACGAGCTACGATAGCCTTAAGACAGTAGCAGGATGACTGGAGTGAATGGGTACAAAAGATCATGGAGAAGCAGAGGCAGTGTTGGGACGCTTGAGTGTAGAGCAGCGCAGTGCAGTGCAGTGGCAACAACAACATAGAGGCTGATGGGACTTCAGCAGTGCAGAGGGGCAGTGCTTACGCTGCAGAGCAGCAACAACGCAGAGGCTCTAGAGAGACAGCACAAAACATCAACAAAGGATGCTTCAGTGATGAGATGCAACCAGACTGACTTGTTTGTCAGTGATTGGGTGATTGTCCTTTAGTTGCTCACTTCTCAGCGACTGAGTTGTAGTGAAACAGTTAGCAGTGGCAATGCTATAGGAAACATGATGAAACAATTTGAGAGGGAGCTGCAGTACAAATGTGGCAGAGTCATGGGCAGTAGTGCAGAAAGCAACAACGTAGTGGATGGAGGGCAGCAGGCCAAACATCAACAACGCGGGGACCAATGCAAGAGATCAGGGTGATGCTTTAGTGGTGAAGTGTAACTAGAGCACACTCCTTGCTAAGAGGGAGTGTTGAGATTTTGGGTAGCATCAGATGCACTCTAGCTCCGAAACTTTGTGGAGGGGCTAGAACACATGAGATATCCAAGACCCAGAAATTGTTTGGAGAAATTCCACCCAGTGTAAAATTTATTCAAATAATTAAATTTTTTAATGGGGACCCTAAGTCAACTTAGGGAAATTGAAAAATTAAAGAGAATTAATTTACACATGTGCTGAGAATGTTCTAAGTGACGTGGATCAAGCTTTCTCTATTCTCAGCCGTTGATTAGTGATTAGATCATGGTCGTTGATTTCTCAACGAGAAAAGTATTAAAGGAAGGCTTGGGGTCAGTTGGAGAACACACACATTGCAGTAGCACTTGAGCTAAGTCGAAATTCTGGGGCGCGGTTTGCTGAGAATTTTCGAGTGAGCTTGCAGTGTTGGTGAAGGGCAGATTGGCAAGGGATATTCTGATCCAAGGCCGAAAAATACATAAATCAGAGAGGCAGATTTGTACCAGGCAGCGCAGAGGCTAGTAGGAGGGACGCAACCCAGCCAGGCTGATGCAGAGGCTTCAAGGTGACGTAGAGGCAACGTAGAGCCCAAAAGGGTGATGCAGGGGTAGCCTGTGCTGTGCAGAGGCCATGCTTGGCAGGAAAGGCTGATGCAGAGGCTGGAGGTTCGAGTGGGCCAGAAAGGGCTCGTATTCAATGATTCCCGTGAGGGTTTGAATCAACCATATTGCCTCCGGGAGTGATAAGGTGCTAAATCACGGTGGAAATCATTTCTGGGCAAAAACCACCATCGGGGCCCTTGATGTATTCAGATTTTGCTTAATAATAAAACCCTCAAAGAGCTGCTGCATCGGTTTTCTCGCATTGAGTTTTTCCGGGGACATTTGTTCGAAAAATCATGTGTGTCCTTTGTCATATGTGCGCTATGTTTCAGTAAATGATCTGTATATGTGTAGGCTCCAGATTGTGTTTACTTTGATGTTTTTTTGAATATTTTAGTTAAATAACTTGTGTATAATAAAACAAGTAGGAGAAGTAAATCAATATTCTGCAATAGGGTTTCTGTGTTAAGAAATTTTTGCAAAGTGTACAAAATTAGGTGCTGGAAGGAATGCACTTGGGCTTGCTCAAGGCAAGCTAGAGAAGCCCTCAAAAGTAATGGCGAATACCCTCAAGCTCTGTGCTTTGCGTGGCTGTAGCTCTGTGCTGGAAACTGCCCAGAAATACTGTTGCTGCGTGAAAATATGTGCTGCTAGGGACTGCTACGTTGCTTAGAAATTTATGGGAAATTAATCCCAGTCTCTACTTAACAATCCCAAAATAACCCACGAAGGGTTTGCCCAAAGCTTAACCTTTGAAATTGGCCCTCTTGGGCTTTGATGCCTCTGTTGCTGCGCAAATCGGTTTTTCCTGATAATTCTGCTGCGAAATGCCACCAAAATTCCTGAAAACCTTGTTATAAGGCTTCCCAAGCCTTCCCACCAAATTCCCTGCAAAATCTCCCTTCACTCCTCAACTCCTGGAGTGACTCCCTCAAGGGACTGCGCAACCTCCTCGCTGCTGGAGAATTCTCTGTGCTGTAGGATGTGCTCTTTGCTACTGGACTAGATCATACTAGGATGGGACACCTTCCTTGGGCTCACACTCGAAGTCCACCGAAGCAAAGGCTAGGATCTCCGCTTGAAGATACCCGTGTGTTGAACAACACATGCAGACTTGGCTCACTGCTCAAGCGTGCTCTATCAAAAGACAAATTCTGAATAAATGAATGAATGACCAAAATGAGCCTCAAGCTTTCTTTTTGTCCAAGCCTCCCCAACGTTCCGTTGGGCCCCACTTCGTGCCTCTAGCCTCAATTTTGCTCCAATGACTGCGCTGCCTTCATGTGAGCCACAGTTTCCTCTTATTGGGCCCCATTCTCCACTAAAGCTGCAATATTTGGCTTCAGTGTAATGTTTTGAGGCTTATAGTTGCCTAAGTCTAATTGTGGGCCCCCAAACCCACATCTTCTAAGTCAAAACTGTAATAATATCAAAATTGGAAAAAAATAATATTCCACTTAGTAGAATTGTTAAGCAGGAATATTACAGTCCTCCCCGCCAAGATGTTGCTTGTCCTCAAGCAACTGCAGTGATGGATGCTGGAGGATCTGCTCCCCTTCCTGAGTTGCATCCTCATCAGGTAAATTCCTCCATTTGATCAAGAATTCCTTGGTCAACCTGTTCCTCAAGTGCCTCTTTTTGGAATCCAAAATGGCCTCTGACTGTAGCACCAATTGCCCCTCATCATCCATATGGGGTAACTCAATAGCTGCTTTTACCTGCTGTCCCAAGGCCTTTTTCAGGCACGATACATGGAAAATGTTGTGCACCCAGCGCCTTAGGGGTAGCTCCAACTCGTAAGCCACTTCCCCCACCTTCCGAGTGACTCGGTACGACCCATAAAAGTGGGGCCTCAGCTTCTCGGCCCCCTTTTGATTTAGCGTAGACTGCATGTATGGTTGAAGCCCGAGGAAAACCAAGTTGCCAACTTCAAATTGTCTCTCAACTCGACCCCTATATGCATAAATCTTCTACTAGTTTCGGGCCATCCTCATGTTATCCTTGAGAGCCCTCAAGATGTCTTGACTCTCCTAGATCCAATCTTTGGCCCTTGGGGCCTTGCTGTCTCCAAACATGACATCAACGAAAGATGAAGCATCATATCCACATAATGCACGAAAATGAGACATACCTATGGACATGTGGTACGTGGTGTTGTAGCAGTACTGCCCCATGTGCAACCACCGTATTCATGCCCACTACTGCCCTGCCACATAGTTACACAAGTAGCCCTCCATCCACTTGTTAACTATCACGGTCTCCCTGTCCGTTTGAGGATGGTAGCTCGTGCTAGGGGTGAGCTCTGTGCCCACCAGTCGGAACAATTCCTGCCAAAATCCTCCCATAAAACGTCTGTCTCGATCAATAACAATGGTCTTAGGAAGATCATGCAACCGAAAAACCTCCCTAAAGAAAAACTCGACCACTTGTGAGGCCGTGTACTGGGCTGAGATGGCGCAGAAGTGTGCAAACTTCGTCAAGAGATACACCACCACATAGATGCAATCCTTGCCCTGTACTGTGGGCAAACCGGTAATGAAGTCCATCGATATGCTCTCCCACTTCCCCTCAGGAATAGGAAGAGGATGCAAAAAACCTGCTGGGTGTGACAACTCACCCTTGTTCCGCTGGCATGTATCACACTCCCTGATATGCCGCAAAACATCGTCCTTGAGGCCCTTCCATGCAAACCGCTCCCGGATGGCCCTTTAGGTCTTCGGGTACCCTAATGTCCTGCGAAAGGTGAGTAATGGGCAACTTGTAGTATTTTTCCCCGCAACTGGGAGTTAGTCACCAAGTATATCCGGTCCTTGTAATATTTCACCTCATTCATTACCCGGAATCTGTCATCGGTCACCACCCCATCAAGGACCTCACATGCAAACCAATCCTTGGAGTACTCCACAAATAGTTGGCCCGTCCAATTTGGAGCAATACTCATCAACGAAAGGGAAGCTGGCCTCCTAGACAACGCATCCGCCACCACGTTGTGCTTCCCTTTGACATACTCTACGTCAAAGTCATATGCCTAGAGCTTGGTCACCCATTGCAAGTGAGCCATTTTATTATGAAATGGGCAAGAGTACAAATATATAGAGAAATGCACCTGGTCTTGCCTTTTTGGCAAGCGGAGCAAAGTCCATATGAAACAACAAAACTCAAAAAACTGCCCAGTGATGCTCTGTGCTGTCCCAGTGAATCTGCACTAGCTGTTGCAATGGAATAACTGGAAACCCCACCTCCGGTGCTCAAAAAATTCTCCAAAATTACTCCCGGACTCCTCAAGCCAATTCGACCAAAACTTGGAAATGGTTTGGCCCGATCATGACCCTCCAAAAATGACTTCCAATAGGCCCTACACTCCCCCAGTAGCTGCTGAAGTACGCTGTCTATAGAATCACCAGAGAAATAGTCCACAACCCTCCAAGAATGCAGCAAATAACTCCTCCGACATTTCCCTTATCTCTCCCAACAAACAATGGCTCAAATGACCGAGGCACTTTCCCACAAATATGCCCAGCTTTCCTCCTCTGCACTGGCCCAATGACTACCATGCTGCTCTAGAAATACGCTATCAATCTCAGCCTCCCAAACTTGTCCAATAGCTGAACAAGCTAATGAGCCTTCTCCTCCAAATAATCTCCCGGCAACCAACCCTCCAGAATCAATCAACAATAAACCCCCAAGGATACGACTGTGTCCTCCAGAAACACAACTGTATACCCAAAAATAGGCACTGCTGGCAACTTAATGCAAATGCTGAAGATAACTCAATGAAGCTCCCTCGGATGATAATGGAAAACCAATCTAGGGTGGCACTCGAAGTCCCCCAAAGAATGGGTGAATTCTCTGCTCGGAAAACTCGTGCTAAACAAGAAGTGACCCGGCTAAGCAACTCGAGCAACCGAGATAAAAATCGATAATCCAATCATACCAAATGAAGTGAGCTTCCTTCCTTTTATAATCTTCGTTGAGCCCTCTTCCCGCCTTTTTCCTCCATACGTTGTTCCCACTCATGCTTTTCGAACTAGTTATTAAGGGTATGTGTATTTCATGTGTGGGTGGTCCCCATTCACCACTAACAAATAACATAACACAAAGTTACTAACTTCTAACTCCTAAGTCTTCTAATGAAAAATCAAATGGGCCCCGGCATCACCAAAATTGGCTCTCAAGACATAAAAGTAAATCCTGTGACAAAATAATGTAGGAAGGGACATTACAGTCCTGCCCTCCCAAATGTTGCTTGTCCTCAAGCAACTTCAGTGCTGGATGCTTCAATATGTGTTCACCCTCCCAAGTGGCATCCTCATCCAGCAAACTCTTCCAACACACCAAATACTTCCTGATTGTACTGCTCCTGAGCTTCCTCTCTCTAGTCTCTAGAATGGCCTCCAGTTCTAAAACCAGATGCCCCTCATCATCAAGCGGAGGCAACTCCACAACTGCTGTAATCTGCTGCCCCAACACTCTCTTGACGCATGAAACATGAAAGATATTGTGGATTTTGCTTCCTGGAGGCAGTTCCAGCTCATAAGCTATCTCTCCGACCCTCCTGGGCACCCTATAAGGTCCATAAAACCGAGGTTGCAGCTTCTCGGTTGCCTCTGTTTCAAAGTGGACAGCTGGTATGGCTGCAAGCGTAGGAACACCAAATGCTCCTCCTTAAAATGTCTCTCTACCCGCTGCCTGTCAGCATATAGCTTTTGCTGATTTTGAGCTGTCAACAAATTATCCTTAAAGAGCCTTGAGGATGTCTTGGCTCTCTTGGATCGAATCTTTGGCATTTGGGGCCCGACTGTCTCCAAATATAATGTCAGCAAAGGACAAAGCATCATAACCATATAAAGCATGGAAAGAAGTCATACCGATGGATCCCATATGTGAAGTTTGCATCTAGCTATGCTGTGACCTTAAATTAAATTATTATTATTGTTAAAAAGTGACCTAAAAATAAATAGTCATCAATCATTTAAACCAAAGGATACATGTCTTCTGTTGCTTTAGTCTCAAAGAATTAGACAAGAATTCAAATGCATCACTTTTAGCTCTTGATGGATGAAATGTATCTGTCTAGAACTTCCTATATCATCCTGAGACACAAAGCTGCTGCAAACAATCTTCCTGTATGGTTCTTAACTTCTTCCAATTGTATCTCCTTTTGTTCAGATGCTTCTTTAGGTTCTTCAGATATCTGAGAATATGTTTTGTACTTTCTCTGCATTGATTTGGTAAGTTATCGAATATGAAGTATGCTAATTATATAATTCATATGAGGTGATGCTACAGGTGGGGCAGGCGCGCAGAACTCTAGAGTGGTTCTATTCTCAGGTATTTATTTGTTATCATGCTAATATTTCTGATTTTTTTACAACCTGAAACTGATTAATGTTTTTGCATTTTGGAGTGGTTCTATTCCAGGTATTTGCCTTTGTTATCTTACTAATCCTCTATTATTTTACAACCCAAAACTAATTCATTGTCTTTTTTTTTTTTTAAATTTCTGATCAAAGTTCATCCTGTATAAGAAATCATACTTGCGTTCAGACCCCTTACCAATTATCACTGCATTTTAGTAGTTTCAGGTCAGTTTTCTTCCATAAAGGGATATGCAATCCTGCTTACTGTGAAGGTTGTACAATACAGTCAAGAAACTAATTGTGTTATTTGTTGTAGATTGTATGCAAGAAGTAAGGTTTTAGACAGGTTGGAAAGGCAATTGTGAAATCTGTGACTAAAATTTCCAGAAGAATTACTTGTATAGATGATAGAAGTTAGAACTGGCCATATATATTAGAAACAAACCTTTGCCATAAATCCATGATTTAAAAAGTCTTATAGTAAGTTCAGGAGGGGTTTTTGAGGGCTCTTTTTCATAAGAATTACTTGTATAGATGACAGAACTGGCCATATAAACAAACCTTTGCCATGAATCCATGATTAAAATGTCTGAGAAGAAGGTTCAGGAGGTTTGTGAGGGCTCCTTTTTCCAAGTTAAAAGCTGTGTGCTAATTCATATGTGTAGTTTGTGTCTATAATATAAGATATTTTGTGTCTATAAGATAAGAAAATTTGATTAATGTCCAACGAATGAACATAAAACTTAAAATTAGGTCAATGGGACTCAAAAGTACCTACAATGTAAATAAATAGTGGAAGTGCAAAAGCAACTGCTATTGCTATGCTATCACCAACAGAAAGAGTGAAGTGCATAGCTAAAAGAAGTACAAAATGAGTGCATAATTGAAGTCATGACAAGAATATGTTATGGCGTGCAAGAACCAGAAGTTGAGGCCGAAAGATTGGGGAGAGAAGGAGGATCCTCAACCAAGTCATCAATCATTGTGAAGGGGCCAATACATTGTATGATAATGTGATTTGGAGAGTACCCAAGGATGAGGTGGCTTGGTTGTAAAATCTTGGGATTAATCTTGGGGCTAGCTTTAGATCGAGAGGTCCATCACTCCCATTAATCAAAGTTGTGGGTAGGAATTTCCAAATTGACATCCATTTACTCAACAAAGTAGTACTATGCAGAAAGGGAGCCTAGCTCTTGGCCCATCTAGAGCTGATCTGTTTTCTGGTTGGTGATGTCTGTCCTGGGGCTTGAGATGTGAGCTCCTTAGAAGTCTTGTGGAAATTGGTCTACCCATGGGTAGGTGGGGGCTTGTTAGGAGGAAGTCCAAGAACTCATTGATATAATGTCCAAAGAGGTTTGGACCATTTCTTGTCACTTGTTTCCAACTCAAATTTGTCCAAGGAGGATCTTGAGGGCATGCATCTTGTGTTTATCTAGGTTTGATAATAAAGTCATCTTTACACTAAGTTCATATAGTGCTTAGAATACAAAGCTATCTTAGGATCAAGATCCTTATGAAGTGTATTGTAAGTGACATGGATATTTTGTTTGTAGATGCCCTCATTTTTACTTAGTTCAAGGCATGTTTAAATGGCAGGAGGTGACCTAGAGCATCTATAGAGTATTTGAGAGGGGGGAGGCATTCAAGAGAGATGGTCATTGACCGAATAACTTGAAGACCTCCAAAAACCAACAATGTGTGTACATGGAGGGGCTTGTAGAGGCTAGAGTCTCGGAAGAATAAAGAGCTAGGTAGGGTTATTCATCTTTACTAAGAGTAGAGTAACCAAGAGTTTGGACTTTGTGAAGGAAAGAGACAAGTTTGCAGATGGCCTTGAGGCATAAAGTATGGGCCCCAAACTCCATCTAGATGATGGATTAAGGGATTGTTTGTTTGCAACAAATGATGCATCATAACAAAAGGACTTTCACTCTCTCCACGTGAGCCTAGTTAGCTTGAAGCAAGTTAGTTCTCCAAAGCTCAGAAACATAGAGGAAAATAGGTTTAATGATTGTTTCCAAGAGGTGCATCTTGGAAGTGACTTTGGAAGCATTGTCTCCAAAAAGGGGCAAGGGAGTCATGTCCCTTGTTGAGTCGAGGCTGGAAAGCATGTCTTAAAATGAACCGAGGCCTTGAGAATTGAATGCCCAAATATGTAATGGTTTTGGTGATCCCATTTTCCTCTCCTTAGAAGTGAAAGTGGTAGTTGGATAGAGCTTGCTTCGATGTGTTGAAGATCACGACCTTAGTCTTACTCAAGTTTACCAACAACTATTGAAGATCACAAAAGTTGGATAGGACATCGATATGTCTTTTTAGTCACATGGGTGAGGAGATCAAAAGTATCATCTCATCAACAAGTAGAAGCAAAGAAATCATGATGTTGTGTGGAAAACATCCATCCTTGTCATGAATATGCTTCTCGAGGAAAGATTTCATCTCATCAGTGTAGATCCCAAATAGAGAGAAAGCGAGGGCTTCCCTTCTTAACCGAAATTGATCCCATTGTAGTGTGAGAGGCCATAAGCTATGTGAGGATGACCAAGAAATGAGCTGTAGAGTCTTATAATAGCAACCAAAAGGGTCTTTTAAATGCTAATGTCACACAACCTTCAAAACAAGGCCTCCCTTAGGACCAAGTTGTAATATCCCAAATGGGAAAATAACATAAATAACAGGCTAAAAGATATTAAGGAGACAACAAAACAAAAATTGATATCAAAACACCAACGGAGCCATAAAATACTGCTAAGCCATTTTATTAATTTGCTAGAAATGAGTACAATGGAGGTGCTGGAATGAAGGCACCTGGGCTTGCTCAAGGCAAGCTAGAGAAGCCCTTTCAATCAATTCTGAAATCCCCCACTGATGGTTCGTTGTACCGCTGTAGGTCTGCGCTGCAATCTGCCAGAAATGTTGTCCCTGCTCTCGAAGAAATGCCGCTAGGGCCTGCTACACTGCTCAGATAATTCAGGGACTTTAACCCTGGGATCTAATCAAGAAACCCACAAAAACCCACTAAGGAATTGGCCAAATGTTGAACCCGAAATTTCGGGCAAATTTCCCCTAGCCCCTCTAGCTGCTGGCTGAGATAGGATCTCTGTTTGACACCTCAAATTTTCCTAGAAAATTCTGCCAAATTAATCTTGGCTTCTTCTCAATAAACCTAGAAAAACCCAGAAAGGGTTCGCCCAAAGCTTGACCCCAAAAATTGGCCCTCTTGGGCTTGAGAAACTGCATTGCTGGGTAAATCGATCCTCCTATAAATCTTTCTGCTGGAATTCTCCAAAATGCCACAAAAATTCTTGTTAGGAAGCTCCAAACCTCCCCACCAAATCTCAGCTGCAACTCCCTCTCTTCTCACCTCCCAGAACAACCAAATCCTTTCTGCACTGCGTCCTCCCCTACGCAGTCTCCTCCTCTGCGTAGCCCAGAACTGGCTACGCTTCCTCCTGATGCTGTTGATGGAAATTATCCTCACAAGGTGTGGAACTCCTCTCTTGAGCGGGCACTCGAAGTCCCTCGAGGTAGAGGTTGAGATCTCCGCTTGAAGATCTCTTGTGCTAAACAACACTGCAAACTTGGCTCTCCGGCTCAAGCATGCTCTGTCAAAATGACAAGAAGAAGATAGCTGAATGAATGAATGACCAAATGAGCCTCCCTTCTTCATTTTATCCATTGAGTCCCAACGTATGCCTTGGGTCCCACCTTGGCCTGCACTGCCTCTCTTTGGCCAATCACGTGCTGCCTCCCTCTAGCCAATCACACGTTGTCCTCTTCATGCCTCTTCTATGCTACCACCTAAGGCCAACTCGACCCCACCATTAGAGGCGCAATTTTTCCTTAGGGACTTTAAGAAAAGACTTTATTTGGCCTAATTATTAATTGTGGGTCCCCTACCCACTTTATTTTCGCCCAACATTATGATTTTCCAAAATTAATCAAAATTAATATCCCAATTAGCTAACTACTAATTTGGGGATATTACAGTCCTCTCCGCCAAAAATTGCTTGTACTCAAGCAATGCCTGAACAATCCTCCTCTCTAGTTGTGTAATATTCCCAATTAGCAATAGCTAATTGGAAATATTAATTTTGACTATTTTGCCTTTATAAAGTTAAATTATAAATAAAGTGGGTGAAAAGGACACTTAGTCCACACTTAGGATAAAAAGTATTTCCTAAAGTCACTTAAGAGACATGTCTATTTGGCAAAGTGGGGCCTAGTGGTCAAGTGGCAGTGTGGAAAAGGGGCAGCATGGGGCCAAGCCAGCGCAGAGAGAGATGGACAGCGTGGCCCAAGGGGACAGCGCAGAGATTGGTGGGGCCTAAGTGAGGGAAAGTCTCACCAAGCATAAAAGGAGGGAGGGTCTCCTCATTCTCATTCATTCTAATTATGCATCTTTGAGATTTTCCTTTTGACATTGAGCACGCTTGCTGTTTAGCAAAGTCTGCACGTACTGTTCAGTACATCGGGTGTCTTCGTTCGGAGATCCCAATCTCAGCCTCGGGAGACTTCATGTGCTTGCTCGGGTGAGGAGTTCCACCTTGTTTTGCCGGAGAGGATAGCAGCATCCACAGTTAGGGGCATTCTTTGGAAGAGAGAACGCAGTCAGTGAGAGGGAGGGCGCAGTCTTGGATAGAGGGAGTTCCGAATTGAGGGTTTATCACGGGATTTTGCCCGACGGAGTTGGAGAGGGATCAACCCTTCCATATTCTAGCTTTTTCACAGAGTTGGAAGCCATCATTTGCATCAGAGCACTCAGGGGCAACGTTTCTCCTTTGGGGATAGCGTAGTGCCTCAAGGGAAGTATTTTCAAATTTCGAGGGTCAACCATTTTCAGAAAGCTCTTTGGGCTTTTTTGGGTTTTGTGTGGAGAGGCTATTTCCAGAGTTTCATAATTTTCTGAGGAGGGGAACAACCCCAAATCAACTTTTCATTCCAGCGGTAGCAGCAGCACTGGAGATTACGCAGTCTTGAGTTAGCAGCCATTCTGGGTCACAATCTGAGAGTATTTCAATGCTTGCCTAGTGTAAGCCAAGGTGCCATCATTCTGATCACCTTGGTAGTCATTTCTATCTTTTAGTATTAATAAAATGGCTCAGCGTTCTCCATATTGGTTATTGTTCATATGATATCTCTCTAGTTGCTGTTTGTCTTTGTTTATGTGCTTTATATTACTGTTTATTTCTACTTGGAATATTACAGTGGTATCAGAGCTCATAGACTTGGCTCAGCCTGTGGAGCAGATTGTCTATGACACCAGCAGGAAAACCATACATCACTTACTGGGGAAGAAAATATAAAGACCAAGAGTGGAGGTTAGAGCTCACCTTCGGGAAAGGTGACAACATTCCAGTTGTGGACGCAGAGGAAAAAGGACCAATGGCGGAGGAAAGAAATGCCGATAAGGAGTTCGGGGAACTTCTCCTCAAATCAGTATAGGATTTGTTGAGATGGATAGAGGAGATGGGGAAGAGATTCACGGCAGAGTCTAGACAGTGCGAGACCCCAAGGGGTTTCCATGTTGGAGAGGGCTCAGGCACATCTCATCATTTACAGGAGCACCTCACAACACAATAGATGGCATCACACACACCCCCCCGTTCCATGATGCCTAACACATGGGAGATTACTTTGCTGAGTACTAGTCATACGGTCAGGAGTTCAGAGATGCCTTCACTTTCCATGATTTTGTTCATCCCAAGCGGGACAGCAGACCCCGCAACCATCACAGGGGGAACAGGCATTCACATGACGGGGACTTATAGCGCACGGTGGGCAGATTCCATCTACCGACATTTGACGGATCGTCCAAGTGTTCGGCAAAATCTTGGGTGGAGAAGTTGGATATATATTTCCAGCTTAATCAGATGGCAGAGCTAGAGGCCATCAAGGTGGCAGCGTTGCACCTAGAGGGCGAGGCCCAGGATTGGTGGTTTCACGGGATGGTTACGCTGGGGCACTTGAGAGTGACAACATATGCCGAGTTTACGCGGAGGTTGGTAGAACGTTTTGATCGGAGGGATGATGGGACCAGGAGAGATCTGAAGCAGAGGAGGGTATGCTTCATGTGCCAGGAGCCATGGGCACCAGGACACTGTTGTGCTGCAGAGAAGGTACACTACATCGAGGTCTTCTCCGATAGCAGCGGGGAAGAAGAGGAGTATGAGGAGATAGAGGCTGGAGGTAGCAACACAGCGTAGAGAGGGGATCATCTGCCACCTCCACTGCCGAGAGCGGGAGGTACAGCTTTTGCACCCACCGAGGGAGCCCTTGCAGCTTTGCGGGGAGTTCCTAAGTATTTGACATTGCGTGTTTGAGGCACAGTACTGGGGCAGCGTGTCTCAGTGTTAGTAGACAGTGGGGCCACCCACAACTTCATTGATGCCTAGCTGGTAGAGCGGAGGGGCATACCGACAGAGACCTTTGATGGGTTTTCGGTACTTGTTCCAGGGGATCGGACTATGCAGTGTGCCAGGTATGTGCCAACCTTGGCAGTGACCATGGGGATGTACACCTTGACAGATCATTTTTTCGTGGTGGACATTCCAGACACCAACGTGATATTGGGGGTACAATGGCTGATCACGCTGGGAAAGGTCACCACTGACTGGGAGACCTTGGAGATGGAGTGGACGAATAAGAAGACTGGGAGGCATGAGAAGATTCGGGGAATGCACACCTACCCACCGCAGACAGTTTCAGCACATCGGATGGAGGCAGATTTCTGGAAGGGAGACATAGAGTGGGCAGTGGAGTTACGTGTGTCGGAGGCAGGATCTATAGGGCAGGCCATACACCCAGACGTACAGTCCATTCTCGATAGGTATGCTACGGTATTTGGGGATATACCACCAGGATAGCCACCAGATCAGGGGTTTGAGCACACTATTGAGCTGGAGAAGGGTATCCAGGCTGTCATCACTACACCCTATAGGCACACCAAAGCCTATCGGGATGAGATTGAGAGGGCTATCCATGAGCTCT
Organism: Pinus albicaulis; assembly: GCA_034641835.2. Lineage (NCBI taxonomy): Eukaryota > Viridiplantae > Streptophyta > Pinopsida > Pinales > Pinaceae > Pinus > Pinus albicaulis. The sequence goes on from CM076584.1 coordinate 1,543,027,066, forward strand.
TAGCTTTTGGACACATCTGTCCTAGCACCAACCCCTTTGCTTCTTCAGTAGTGATGGTGAAGAAGAAGGACGACACGTTGAGGATGTGCATTGATTACAGGGCCTTGAACAAGAAGACCATGAAGAACCGGTACCCCATCCCACGGATCGATGAGTTGATGGATGAGCTGAGGGGGGCCAAGTTCTTCTCAAAGATTGATTTGAGATCCGGGTACCATCAGATTCACGTGAGGGAGCAAGACATTCCCAAGACCACTTTCCGGTGTCATTACAGCCATTTTGAGTTTTTGGTGATGCCCTTTCGGCTAACCAATGCCCTGGCCACATTTCAGTTATGCATGAATCACATCTTCCGCAGTCACTTGAGGAAGTGTGTGTTAGTGTTTTTTGACGACATATTGATCTACAGCAGGACATGGGAGGAGCACCTCCAACATATAGAGGCTGTATTGCGCATTTTGGAAGAGCATCAGTTTTATGCTAAGCTCTCCAAATGCGAGTTTGGGCTGACCGAGATGCTCTACTTGGGGCACATCATCGGGGTGGATGGAGTGAAGGTCCACGAGGAGAAGATCAGGGCCATCAGGGATTGGCCGGAGCCGAAGAATGTGACGAAACTTCGGGGATTTGTGGAGATCTGCACCTACTACCGAAAGTTCGTCAAGGGATTTTCCCAACTTGCTGCACCCCTTACAAACCTCACCAAGAAGGGGGCATTCAGTTGGACGGATACTGCACAGAGGGCTTTTGACAGGCTCAAGGAGGTGATGAGCAACTGTCTGGTGTTAGCATTGCCAGATTTTACACAGCCCTTTGTCTTGGAGTGTGACGCATCAGGGGAGGGTACCGACACAATTTTGATGCAGGGAGGCCACCCCATAGCTTTTGAGAGCCGGAAGCTATTGCCACATGAGAGGTTGTATGCTATATACGACAAGGAGATGTTGGCCATCATGCATGCATTGGTCAAGTTTCGACAGTACCTGGTAGGGAATAGATTCAGGGTGAGGACGGATCACAACAGCCTCCGATTCTTTCTAGAGCAGAAACAGTTGCAGGAGAGGCAGCAGAAGTGGGTCAGCAAGATCCAGGCTTATGACTTTGACATCGAGTATGTCAAGGGGAAGAACAATGTTGTGGCAGATGCACTTTCACGTAGACCGATAGCGTTGTCCTTGATGAGTTTGGACACAGACTAGAGGGCTCAACTATTGTAGAGTACTCCAAGGATCGTTTTTCTTGTGAGGTTTTGGATGGGCAGGTGATAGATGACAAGCACAGAGTGATGGACGAAGTGATCTATTACAGTGACAGGATCTTCTTGACTGAGGGCTCCCAGCTCAAGAAGAAGATATTGCACGCCTCACATGATTCACCATTATCAGGCCATCAGGGGTTTACCAAAACCTAGAGGGCCATCAGGGAGAGGTTCTCTTGGAAGGGCCTCAAGGAGGACGTGCTCCAACATGTCAGGGAGTGCGAAGTTTGCTAGCGTAACAAGGGGGAAATGAACCATCCTGCAGGGTTACTGCAGCCTCTTCCCATACCTAAGGGGAAATGGGAGAGTATTTCGATGGACTTCATTGCAAGGTTGCCCACTGTGCAGGGCAAGAATTGCATATTTGTAGTCGTTGATCGTTTGACTAAATATGCTCATTTTTTCGCCATATCGGCACATTACACTGCAACACAGGTAGCATAGTTGTTCTTCAGGGATGTTTTCAAATTGCATGGTCTCCCAAAGACCATTGTCAGTGACAGGGACATCCACTTCATGGGCGGGTTTTGGCAGGAGCTTTTCCGTTTGGTGGGCATTGAGTTGACACCGAGTATTAGTTACCACCCCCAGATGGATGGACAGACAGAGATAGTGAACAATTGGCTGGAGGGCTACTTGCGTAACTATGTCAACGGGCAGTAGAAGGCATGGTTGAGATGGTTGCAATTGGGGGAGTACTGCTACAACAACACTCATCATATGTCCATTGGTATGTCTCCATTTTATGCATTATATGGATATCATGCTTTATCTTTTGTTGACATGATGTTTGGTGCTAGCAAGGCTCCTAGAGCCAAGGAGTGGATCCACGAGAGTCAGGATATACTCCGAGCTTTCAAGGATAACATGGCTACAGCGCAGAATCAGCAGAAGCTGTACGCCGACAGAGGACGTGTTGAGAGGCGGTTTGAGGTAGGGGACTTTGTCTACCTACGCTTGTAGCCATATCGACAGTCCATGCTGAAGCAGAAGGGGGCTGAAAAACTCAAGCCTCGCTTCTATGGACCATACAGGGTGACACACAGAGTTGGAGAGGTTGCATATGAGTTGGAGCTGCCCATTGGTAGCAAGATTCATAACGTTTTTCACGTGTCATGCCTGAAGAAGGCACTAGGACAGCAGGTGACTGCAATAGAGGAGCTCCCGCCTACAGATGATGAGGGGCACTTGGTGCTACAACCGGAGGCCATTATTGATACCAGGGAGAGGCAGCTACGAAGTAGGAAAGTCAGAGAGTACCTAGTGATATGGAGGAATTTACCAGATGAGGATGCCACCTGGGAGAGTGAGAAGATTCTGCAACATCCATCATTACAGTTGCTTGAGGACAAGCAACGTTTTGCCGGGGAGGACTGTAATAATTCCCAATTGGCAATAGCTAATTGGAAATATTAATTTTGACTATTTTGCCTTTATAAAGTTAAATTATAAATAAAGTGGGTGAAAAGGACACTTAGCCCACACTTAGGGTAAAAAGTATTTCCTAAAGTCACTTAAGAAACATGTCTATTTGGAAAAGTGGGGCATAGTGGTCAAGTGGCAGCGTGGAAAAGGGGCAGCGTAGATAGCATGGGGCCAAGCCAGCGTAGAGAGAGATGGACAACGTGGCCCAAGGGGACAACGTAGAGATTGGTGGGGCCTAGGTGAGGGAAAGGCTCACCAAGCATAAAAGGAGGGAGGGTCTCCTCATTCTCATTCATTCTGATTATGCATCTTTGAGATTTGTCTTTTGACATTGAGCACGCTTGTTGTTTAGCAAAGTCTGCACGTACTATTCAGTACATTGGGTGTCTCCGTTCAAAGATCCCAACCTCAGCCCCGGAAGACTTCGAGTGCTTGCTTGGGTGAAGAGTTCCACCTTATTTTGCCGGAGAGGATAGCAACATCCACAATTGGGGGCATTCTTTGGAAGAGATAGCGCAGTCAGTGAGAGGGAGGATGCAGTCTTGGATAGAGGGAGTTCCGGATTGAGGGTTTATCACGGGATTTTGCCTGGAGGAGTTGGAGAGGGATCAACCCTTCCATATTCTAGCATTTTCATAGAGTTGGCGGCCATCATTTGCATCAAAGCACTCAGGGGTAACGTTTCTCCTTTGGGGATAGCGTAGTGCCTCAAGGGAGGTATTTTTGAGGGTCAACCATTTTCAGAAAGCTCTCTGGGCTTTTCTGGGTTTTGTGTGGAGAGGCTATTTCCAGAGTTTCATAATTTTCCAAGGACGGGAACAACCCCAAATCAACTTTTCATTCCAGCAGCAGTAGCAGCAGCACCAACAACACTAGAGATTACACAGTCTTGAGTTAGCAGCCATTCCGGGTCACAATCTGAGAGTATTTCTACGCTTGCCTAGTGCAAGCCAAGGTGCCATCATTCTGATCACCTTAGGCAGCCCCTCCGATGGATCTGTTCTTCCTCTCCGCAACCCCGTTCTGCTAGGGGTCGTAAGGAACTGTGAACTCCTACCTAATGCCTGCCTCCGCACAATAATCAACAAACTCACCAAGGGTGTACTCCCCTCCATTGTCCGACCTCAGGGACTTGATCTTCCGACCTGTCTGAGTCTCCACAAGAGCTCTGAACTCCTGAAACCGCTGGAAGACCTCACTCTTGGTCTTCAAGAAATAAATCCAGGTTCTCCTGGAGTGATCATCAATGAATAATACATAATACTCATATCCACTCAAGGAAACATGAGACATCCGACCGCTCACATCGGAATGAATCAAATCAAGTATCCCAATCGATCTGCTGTCACTACTGGGAAAAGGGGATTTGGAAAACTTGCCCATCGCACATCCTCTGCATGTATCAAACTGATCAGTACTGAAATCTGGCACACTTGTAGTGATCTCCCACAATGTCCTCAAGGCTCCATGATACATGTGCCCCATCTTGCGGTGCCAAATCTCACACAGCTCTGAACTGCTAGCTCTGTTGCTGGTACTACTACTCAATGCCAAAAGGGGCTGAAATGCAAACTTATACACCTTTGAATGGCGTACACCAATCACTCTAGCTGAATCAGCTGGAGCGCCCTTGGGATATATCAGCACCTGTCCTCTCTTGAACAATATCTCATATCCTCTGTCCTCCATTGCTGAGACAGATATGAGGTTCTTCCTCATCCCTGGCACATATAGAACATCTGACACCTTCAAGGGAGGTTTGGGTTCCCTATCAAATGTCAATGTCCCTACACCGACTGCTCTGACAACGCTGTCATCTCTGAGTACTACCTCTATATCAGTGCCACTCTCTGAAAGCTCTGAGAAGTACTCACAAATTCCTGTCATATGACGTGAAGCCCCACTGTCAACATACCAGATACCTGAAGATGCTCCGTTAGTGGAGGGAAATGCACACTCCCTCTCAACCTCTGTGGCAGGTGATCCTGCACTAGTGGACTCATAAGCAATGAACCCAAACTCCCAGTCAAAGCTATCCGTAAAGTCCTCTATCTCTGCTGATGCTGCCATGCTCTGGTTCTTCCCCTTCTTCTTCTTCTTCGAACACACAACTGCATAGTGCCCCATCCTCTGACAATTCCAACACTTCACCTTCTTCACCTTGGAATAGTCCTTCTACGTGTTCCCTTGTTTACCTTTACCTTTGCCTTTGCCCCCACCACCACTTGTGGAAGCTTGCTTCTTTCCCTTGCCTTTCTTGCCTCCTGCCAACAACGCTACATCCTCATCCTGCTCAACTGGTTTGGCTACCCCAAGCTGACTCTTTCTGATTTCTGTCTGTATGCAATCATCCCAGAACCTCTCCCAAGTGGGAAGGGTCTCACGTGCACAAACTCCATCAGCAAAGTTCAACCATGAACTAGGAAGGCCATTCACTGCAATCCGCACCAACTCAGTGGGTGGAATGACCTCTCCAACTGCTGCTAATGCATCTCTCACATTAGTAATCTTTGTGAGATATCCAGATGCACTATCAGTCTTACCCATCTTAATGGTCTTCAACTTCTCCTTTAGGAACATTTTCCTGTTCTTATTGGTACTCTGGTAGAGATTGGTCAACGCTGTCCACATCTCATGAGCATATCTCTTTCCTCTCACATGAGGAATGCAATGATCTTTGATTCCATCTAGAATCAGTCTCTTACCCTTGTTATTCTTTTTATTAAAGGCTGCCAACTGAACAACATTAATAGGCACATTAACAAGGTTCTGTGCGGTATGCACCATGATATCCTAGACTTCTGCCTCCTCAAAGATGCTCTACAATCTCTCCTTCCATACACTGTAGTTACTATGACCATCCAACCTATCCTCCACACTCAAGCCCAAAGACATGCTTGTTTCTTAATAAACTGAAAATAACATTGCTGTAGTAAAGGTAATGTTTTCTGTGTGAAAAATCAGCTTGCTGTAATTTTTCTTCTTGCTGTCCCAAACTGCACTTTTAAGCAAAATAGCTCTGATACCATGTAGAAATTTTATAACCAACCCCGATTTTCAGTTTCTCCTTATTTCTCCCATAAAGTTAAATGCCCATTCCCATAGCCATACATTCAACAAGCTGGAAAAATAAATATTTTCTGAAAACACTAATTCTGGAAATTTCACAATACTGAAATGCAGAAATAAAAACTCAGAAAAATAAATCAGCCACACAGAATTTTAACATGCTGATTTTTGGTCAATGTGACCCTGGAAACACCCCCTACAACTCTTGGGGAAAACTAGTTCAAAAGCTCCTATTTATTTTCTGAATATTGCTTTTACAGTGAAACAGAAAAAACACAGTAAAAATTCCAGCAACCAAATTTACAGACTTATCTTGATTTCCGTGCTTGCACACCGCCTCGGAAATTGTGCCAAATCAACAACTTGCAAAGCAGAAAATTTTACAGCATTAATGATAGCAATAAATGTTGTACGGCCACCTCGGGAAGAATGCCGGAATAGACTGTACAGTGCTGTACGGACTGTACGGATTTGTATAACAGTCCTCCTCGAAATTTGTGCCTAGAAACAACCTTGAAATCAACACTGAAGCTGCTGTCCTTTTTCTTGGTTTTTGTGCCAAAAAATCAGCAACACTTCTCCTCGATTTCCTTGCTCAGATTTCTGCCTCAAACTTCGTGCTTAATGCTGTTACCCTCTTCCTCGATTTTCGTGCCTCCATTTCTTAGAAACAGTGCCTCTCTTGCTGTACGGATTTCTGCCTTGGGTTTTGTGCCAATAAATGTTGTTGTACCTTTTGCTGAATCTCCTCACTGCTGCCCTATTTCTTCTCACTGCTCAGAAAAATCTCCTTAGCTTTCTCTTCTCCTCTCTCAATTTGCTCATGAGAGAATGAATGATCTTTTCCCTCCTTTAACCTAACCCTAAGTGACTTTTGGGGAATCCCTAAATCTAATGGCTGAGATAGCTTTAGATCTAGGGCTGAGATTACATGCTCATTTAAATCTCACTTTCTATTTTTTAATTCACCCCACTTTAATAAAGACCCACTTAGTCATTTATTTCCAAAGTCACTTTTCATTTCTAATTTCACATTGACTTTATTAAAGTCACTTTAAAATTAGGCTTTAGTAACTTTATCACTTAAAGTCACTTTTAAATTAGATTTGACATTATAACTTTATAAAGTCACTTTAGGAGAAAAATTAATTTCTTTTGGACACTTTTCCCTAGGCCAAAGATCAAAGCCTTAGGGAACCATCTGTCCTCCGGTAACCAAATTTCAACAGGTGCCATCATTCTAATCACCTTTGTACTCATTTTTATCTTTTAGTATTAATAAAATGGCTCAGCGTTCTCCATATTGGTTATTGTTCATATGATATCTCTCTAGTTGCTGTTTGTCTTTGTTTATGTGCTTTATATCGCTGTTTATTTCTACTTGGAGTATTACAAGTTGATGCTCCCCACTGTCACTGCAAAATGTGCTTGGGTCCTAGATACGCCACTAAATCTTCCTTGTCCTCTGCATCGCCCTGATACGAAGGGATCTCTCAATGCCAAGATCCCAAGCCATCCTGTCCAACATGAAGCTCCACCTGCTCCACTCACCATCCTGCCATGCTAATGAAGTCCCCCTCTCCATCATTGACTCGCTAAAGCCCAATGGAAGATCTACATGATCTCCCCATGTAGTATACAACTCACCCGTAGAGGTTATTGAGTTGTGTAGAGATGTAATGGTCGAGTCCCCTGCTAATCTCGTAGAGGTGCCACCATGATGTCGCTGTGCCACTCTGACTATGAGATACCCCCCATCGTGCGCAGACTGTATCCCTCTCTCCTGGGGACTTATGGAGAAAAATCTATGAAGGAAAAGCTCATCTTGCCGAGGCATCTCCATGATGTTGATATCTACCCCTCCACTGCCGTCATGACCTTGAGAAACAACATGATAAGGCTGCCTTGCCATGCAATGGATGTCTTAGTGCTCCCCCACGTGTCAAACCCAAGGTGGACTGGATCATCATCTGCTATGCCCCTGCTCATCATAAAGTGGAGTGATCCACCTGCCCAACAGACCCCCGGATCCCACAACCATACGGGGAGCTCACAACTCCCACTCCCCATGGGATGCCGCTATGTAGCGCTGCTACCTACTAGAACCCATCTGGCCCTCATCTCTGACCCCTGTATGTATCCCCTAGGTGTATTAGGAGTCTGTCCCACGCATGCATACCTGGCTTGCTCCTGCCAAACCACGTCGTGATACCCGCTATCCCAACTCCTGCTGATACACCTGGATACTGCTTGGAGTCTGGGTACCCTCTTGTAGACAAAATCTACCATCCACCGTCCCTCAAGTGTGAGCCCAGGGGTGGAACATATGCTACCTTGGCAATCAACCATGCCATCCCTAAGCCTAGACCTGTCAACTCATGCACCTACCAAGTGTCTCCATTGGAGAGTCTCCTTTCGGCTCATGATATGTGGTATCTCATCCAACTGTCTAGGGTGAGCCTCCCATGCGCTGCTGCCTGAATGGAGAGTGTAAAGGGGCACCAACCAAACACTTTGCGATGATAAGCAATAGTGGAGGCTGATGGGTAGGTATGTCCCAAAGGGTGTGACCAAGAGTCTACTTGAATGCTAAAGAGTAATCCTCCAGATGACACTCTCTCTTCCTCAGATCTGCTGATAACACCCTCGTAGCTCTGTCTCCGCTAAATGTGGCGTCTCCAGATGCTCAACAAGATCCTCATCGATCCTAGGTGAGCTGCATCCCATGGTACACCTACTGCCCTTGTCCATATGTCCCTTTGGAGGCAACGCTCCAAGAGCCCACTGCTCTGTATCATGTGTCACTGCATACCACCAAGTATCACCGCACTCCTCGACCTGTCACTGTATGCCGCAACCTGCCCCTGTACACCAATAGATACCTCCGACAACAACTATACTGTCCTGTACCATCATGTGTCCATCCTGCGTCGCTGCACCTATCAGTCCTCGCATGTACTCAGTGTGATGGGAAGCACTCCTACTCCACAACTCAGTCTGACATACTACAACACACCCCCATGCATCCCTATGCCCATCTACAGACCACTGCCCAATGATGGATGCTCCTACACGTCCCAGGGTGTGATATCCCTAGGTTGTATCCATATGCGTTGGCCCATACTCGATCGGTACCATCACCTCCACTGTCGCATCGCCATACTCTCTAATGAATGGATCTCCCTTCCAAATCCTCCTTGAGGGACCCAAGAAGTGAATCTCCCTAGGTACCAGTAGCAATGCCAATCCTGCTTTGCTCCTCCGTGTCCTCCGTGCCCCAAACAAATGCGAAGAATCCCCAGCTCCATACAAGGCATTGTCTGGTGGCCTACCAATGCCCCATCCTTTGTCAAACTCCTGCCAGAGTATGCTGATCATCTCGTGATCTTGTGTACAATCCTCGTACCAAGACAACTCAAGAAGTTTGTACCTAAACTGGTTGGACACTATTGCTGGCTAAAATTCCCCTAGTGAATGTGTACGCTCAACTGCTAGGTCAACTGTACCCTCCAGGTCATAGTCTACTGACATACCTGGCAAGTGATGGGTAGTCCCACTCAGATCCCAATGCCAGTCTGGGCTTCTGGTAACCCCAGTGCCTAGAAGCTCTTGCTAAGCTACACCTCGGTGCATCACCATCTCCATAACCCACTCCATCGGGTACCAACTCAAAATCTCTCGCCATCCAACCCCAAGAGAGCGATCGAATGCGTGAACTCCTGCACCTAGAGCAACCTTGACATGCAGATGTTGCACCCTATGCAACTCAAGTCGTCTCATCCCACTATCCAAGTCAACGCATGAGATCTGACTAGGTAGCTCCGTCTCTCTCTCTCCAATGGCCAATGGTGACCCAACCGAGCTGTTAGCCCCATCTATGTATGCCTGAAGGGAGCTACTTCGACGCTTCAGTGTGCCCTCTAGCTGTACCATAAGTTGTTTTGGCTGAATCATCACAAGTGACTCATCATCCTCAATATCTCCCATAGAGTCCCCTGATACCACATGCACACTGGAATACGAAACTTGCCTACTATCATCAACTCTGCATGAATGCTCATGCTCCCCATAAGCAATCTCATATGACCTCATGGACTCATCCAAAGAAGAGTCCTCATCCTGACATACAGAAGGAATGTCCTCCTGCTTTACCTCTGTATCTCTTAGTGCCTCATCAAAGGTGGATACATCTCCTGGCACCTCACCCATCTGTTGCATGCGATTGTCACCCAAAAACTCGGACACGACTTCGATCATCACCTCAATGGATGGCTCTACTGGGGTAGGCTCTACTCTCTCCAATAAGATGTCAACCGACACGGTCAAGGTAGTCTCCAACAAGGGTGAGTCCCGTGTCACACTAGGTGTATCTACAAGTTCCCCACAATCCTGTGTGCCCTCATCCTCCAAGTGCGAGGTAGCCATTTTGATGGCTTCCCCCCTCATTATTTGGTCAAGCTGGAAAGAGGTATCCAACTTTTCCACCAGATACCGAGCCGTGCAATCAGTAGATCCATCATACGTGGGAAAAGGTGTCCTCCCAATGGTACGCTGCAACTCTTAACTCTGCGTGCTAGACCCCCCACTGTTCCTTCCTTCTTCATCCCACTTGAGCTAGTAGTAATCTCTGAAGGACAAAGCTGCTCTGAAGTTTTCCCCTATGGACTACCATTCTCGGAAATAATCTCCCATGGGTATATGATCATGCCGCCTACCTTGCTCACTCGGTACTGGAGGTAAGAATGTAGGCATCGTGATCCTGGTTGGCTTATTGAAGGCGGGTAGGTGAGTGGCTGGTAAAGGGTGGTCACACTGTTGTGAGACGCTCGAAGTCTCACCAATTAGGAACTCACGATGGATGCTCTTATCCCTATTCTATTGCTTGAGTCCTTCAAACATTCCCTTTTGTTCTTTGGCTAAATCATTTAGGGCCTTTAAGATGCTACCAAATGTTGATTCCCCTTTGCTCCTTGACTCCCCCATATTTGCCACCTCTACTGCCTACCCTCCTTGTTCATAGGAAAAGATCCCCACGACTGAGCCAAGAACGAAGCTTTGATACCACTGTAATATCCCGAATGGGAAAATAACAGAACAGGCTAAAAGATATTAAGGAGACAACAAAACAAAAACTGATATCAAAACACCAACAGAGCCATAAAATACTGCTGAGCCATTTTATTAATTAGCTAGAAATGAGTACAATGGAGGTGCTAGAATGAAGGCACCTGGGCTTGCTCAAGGCAAGCTAGAGAAACCCTCCCAGTCAATGTTGAAATCCCCCATTGATGGTACGCTATATGACTATAGCTCTGCACTGTAATATGCCACAAATGTTGTTGCTTCTCCTGAAGAAATGCTGCTAGGGCTTGCTACACTGCTCAGATAATTCAGGGACTTTAACCTCGGAATCTACTCAAGAAACCCACAAAAACCCATCAAGGAATTGGTTAAATGTTGACCCCGAAATTTCGGCCCAATTTCCCCTAGCTCCTCTAGCTGCTGGTTGAGTTAGGATCTCTGTTTGACACCTCAAATTTGCCCAGAAATTCTGCCAAAGTAATCTTGGCTTCTTCTCAATAAACCCAGGAAAACCCAGAAAGGGGTCGCCCAAAGCTTGACCCCGAAAATTGGCCCTCTCGGGCTTGGCTCACTGTAGTGCTGGGTAAATCGATCCTCTTGTAAATCTTGCTGCTGAAAGTCTCCAAAATGCCACTAAAATCCCTGCTAGGAAGCTCCAAGCCTCCCCACTAAATCTCAGCTACAACTCCCTCTCTTCCACCTCCCGGAACAACCAAATCCTTTCTGCACTGCGTCCTCCCCTACGCAGTCTCCTCCTCCTCTGCACAACCCAGAACAGGCTACGATCTCTCCTCCTCCTCTGCACAGCCTAGAACTCTATATTTGTTTTCATACATGCTTTGAATTTGTGAATGATTATATGAATTTTGAAAGCATTTCTTGAAAGCAGTGTTTTAAAACTTAGACTCGTGTTCCGATTCGGCCGAGGGTCGGCTCCAACTCTGACTCGGTATCGACTTGGCCGGTTCAGTTTCAATGACTCGGTTTTTGTAAAAAATACATTAAATATTAATTTTTTTGTAAAAAAAATAATTTTAAAGATTTTTATTCATGTTTCCAAACACAAAGCATTACAATATAGAAAAAAACAACATATGATCAAAGTAGGCTCATGAATATATCCATTATATCAAAATTGCACCCAGTGCACTGTCCAATACATGATGATGAGATAGAGATCAAAACAAAAAACATAAAAAAGGAGGTTCTAAACTTCTAAATGGCCTCCACAACAGAACATGAATAATCACTACTACTAGACATCTAACAAGCCAATGTCCTCTTCGTCAAACTCTGAACCAGAGGGGGAAACCGCTCGCTCCTCCTCTGAATCAATATCCTCAACTAGATCGATAGCCTTGCCCTTACCACCCTGAGATAGACGAGCTATGCGCCTCTGTTGTGGCTGACTAGAGGAAGTGTTTGCGCATGGAACTGGAGGGCTTGGGACTGGGTCTGCTACTAGTGGATCTGCATTAACCATAGCCTTTACCTGTGTATTGAAGTCAATCCCCACACCAATATCCTCATTAGAGTCAAACTTTGGTGGACAAGTCTCCACTACCCAATCTGATGTTGGATCAATATCCTCCAACACAATGGGATCTGAATCAGGTCTTTTGTTTAGTAATTGGTTGCGTCTTAGTCAGAGGTTGTACTGGACATACACTAGATCATTTAACTGTTTTTGCTCCAAACGGTTTCTCTTCTTTGTGTGAATTAGACACCCAGAAGCACTGCAAGTTTGACTGAAAATGCAGATTGCAAACCTCTGCAATTCAGGACAATGGATACCAAATGCCTCCCACCATTGTGCTGCAAAAAATGAGTTTAAGTTAGCTCAACAATTTATATCCAACTTTGAAATTGAAATTATAAACAATTATACAAAATAATAAAAATTAAAATATGAATTTGAAAATTGAAATTCTTTGTTTACCTGGCTCATCTGATCCCCTTGCAATCCTTGCAAGGTTCTTGCTAAAGGTACTTGTGGCTTGGCTGAACATAGTGATCTAATTGTGTATCTTCAACTGCTCACTCTCTGTGGGGATCATGCGATCAATGCAGTCAATCAATCCATCTCTAACCTCCCCATTCAAAGCTCTTGCTTCCTGAGCTTTATAATGATACCTTGGGTTCAAAAAATACCCAGCTGCATGTATAGGGAAATGGAGTTGATTGTTCCATCTCTGATCAATGATTGCCCAAATGGGCCCATACTTGCTTTGTTCTTGTATGCTGCCCTTATTTGCTCCTTTGCTTGATCCATAGCCTCATAAATGAAGCCCATAGCCAATCTTTCCCCATCCACCAAGTGCAACACCTTAACCAGTGGCTCAGCCTTTTCACAATCTCTGTTGCCTTTTTCCAAAATATTTCTTCATTGACTTTCCTTTTCACATCTTTGCTATCCTGTTTGCGAGCCCACTGACATTCATTCCATTCATCACTAGAAAACAACTTTTGCAAGTTTTTATGTTGGGCAAGCATAGATTGCAATGTCAAAAAATGTGTTGCAAATCTAGTGATGGCAGGCCTAATAATTTCCTTGCCCCCTGTGTTTTTCCACATCAGATTCAGAATCCATGAGTGATTGTAAATATATTTTGTGATGCATTTGGCATGCTCTATAGTGTTCTTGATCCAGTATATTTTGCCAATATCCGCAAGCATGAGGTCTATGCAATGTGCAGCACATGGGGTCCAAAAGATGGTTGGGTGTTTTTCCTCTAACAATTTACCAACAAGAACATAGTTAGAGGCATTATCTGTGATGATTTGAACAACATTTGCCACCCCCACCTCTTTAACAACCTCATCCAAAAGATGAAACAACAAATGTGCATCTTTCACCCTATCAGATGCATCAACTGAGTTTAGAAACATGGTTCCCCGTGGGCAAAAGACAAGAAAGTTTATGATGGTATGGTTCCTCTGATCAGTCCATCCATCTGACATGATGGTACATCCTGTATGTGCCCATGAGTTTTTGAACTCTTTTAAATAATCATCAATGGACATAATCTCTTTTTGCAACAGAGACCCTCTTAACTCATGCATAGTAGGGCCTTTGAAGCCTTTTCCAACAGCATATATGGCATCAAAAATAGGTTCATAATATGGTGAACGAGTAGCATTGAAGGGAATATCAACATCATACCACCATCTAGCAATGTAATCACAAGCAACATCTCTCAATTCTTTTTTCCAATGAGCATCGAAAGTGGGCTGCACTTGACCTCTACTTAGAGGACTAGGACCATGTGCACTATCAGAGTGAGAAGAGGGCATGAAAAAACTTTTGATAGTACCCTTATTTCTCATTGCACCCTTACCCTTTTCAGAAATAGACTCCATAGAGGGAGGAACATAGCGAAAGGGGTTTGATGCATCAGTGTAAGGGATAGATGAAGAACCCTCATAATCAGAACTTGGGTTGGCAACCATCATCTATTGTAGATTTCTCTTCCTCCCAATTTCAGCCTATATTTATTTTTGCCTAATTTTGTCTTCCTCAAACTTCTGAGATTGCTCTTTCAACTCCTTCCTAATTTCCCCAATGTTTTGTGCTTCACATGGAGTAATTTGGCCTCTAAGACCAACCAAATGTAGTTTCAGTCTATGAATGCCCCCTCCACCCCCCTTAATTTTTCTCTTACAAAATTTGCAATACATTTGATCATCAATCATTTCAGCATATGCCCAAGCAACATCTTTCACTCTAGGGGCCATTTTGGACTGAGTTTTTGACTTGGAAAGAAAAGGTTTAAATCTGAAAATGGAAACAAAAAAAGACTATTCATTCTATGTTCATTTCTTTCACCAAATGGCAAAAACTATGTTTACCATTTTCAGATTTGCAAAATAAATAAAACAAGTAAAGGCAGATTTTAGAAGAGAAAAAATAAATACCTCTAGCCTCTAGCCTCCTCTAGCTCAATGCTGCTCCAAAGCTTGCCCAAAAGACTCCTCAAAACTGCTCCAAAACCAACTCAACAACTCTTCAGAAATTCCTCACAAATGCTCAAGCAAATTCCATGAGATAGATGTTAGGTATTGAGAGGGATTGGGTAGGGTAAATAGGATGGGGGGGCAGGGGGGGTTAGATACACTAACAAAACCCTAACAACAAAATTTAAACTGGTTTGAAGTCCGATTTTTGCAATTTTTGGGGCCCGCGGCTCGCTGGGAATTGTCCGGCCGAGTCGGCCGGTTTGTGACCGAGCTAGCTGAGTCGATGTACGGCTCTACCGGCTCGGTCACAAACCTGTCGCTGGACCGGTTTAATCACTGAGTCGGACCGACCATCCCTTTGGCTTGGTCAACTTGGCCGGTTCTGAGCCTGGACGACCGAGTTTTAAAACTATGCTTGAAAGCAAGTTTTATATCTTGTATTGGTATCATATATTGCTAACAACTTTTGTTTGATTGACATAGTTGCTTTTGCTTCAATTTGAAACACGTCATTTTATTTTGAGCAAGTATTATTTATTCTTAAAAGCAATATTTGAAGGCACTGGCTTCATATATGCTAATCATTATCTCATGTGTTGATAGTTATTAAAGTTTATTTCATTTTATATTGCTCACAATCTTAGGTAATCCTACTTTAACATCTCCTAGAAATCTTCTAACTTAGTTTTCCATTTAGGGACCACCCCCTTAGCTAACCTAGGAGATAGCTTAAACAGAGAGAGTTGGGAATATGTGACAACCCCTTCTCTAGGTTCCTTGCCAGCAACCACACCTTGTGGGGTTAAAGGCTTTTCTCACTAATTTGTAGGTAGGTGTAGGTGGAAAGGTCAACAAGAAGAATGATGCCAACCCTATTTTGGGAAGTTTTACCTCAACAAATGCTAGATTTTGCGTTTAAATGGTTTCTAGAGGAAAACCATAGAATTTCAATAGAAAACATCCATCCAAAATTACCCTACAAACAATTCTACCCAAGAAAAGCCATAACAACTTGCCTTAAAAAGCTCAGGAGAGATAAAAGAGAGGATAATGTTTTAGTTTTAAGGATTTTTGATCAGCACAACATTGGTTAGTGTCCATTCTAACTTGGGAAAATGGACTTTTACGAAAAATTCTTAAAGGAAGATGAAAATCGTTTAGAGTAATGGGGAAATATAATTTCCACTTGTAAAACTCTAACTATATTTTTTGTGAAGGGAGAAATAAATATAGAAGATGCTCTATAGGAGTTCTTCTATAGGTTTCATGGAAGAATAATTTTAACATGCAAAAATATACCAAGATCTCTAATAAATAATAAGCATTTAGTCATGGAACATTTAGAAACCCTAGGAATAATTCATTCATACGAAAAATGCAGAAAAATCAGCAATAAACTTATAATTTCTTCCAAGAAAAACATTCTTTCAATCCCAAAAAGACATCTCCGAAGAAAAAATCAATATCCACTAACAAGATGCTCCACAAAAATCACATTTTTACCAAGTATAGAAGTAGAGAAGGCAATTCATAATCTCTTTAAGGAGGCCGAATTCACATGTGCGATGATGTCTAAATGAAGTGGAGGAATCCTCTATTTATATGAGGTATATCCCTTCACTTTTACAAAAATATTAGACTACAAACCTGAAAACAGGTTTGGCTTTGAGTGCTTGACAAGATAGGGGGTTACAAGCCAATCGATAGCCCAAGTCAATAAAATAATGCCATAAGAAGCCCACACGTGTGGGTTGATGTCTTCCAAAAGCATGAGGGATGGGCTAAGGAGATGTCCCATCATCATAACTAACTGCAAGTCTTGAGTAGAGACCTTAGGAAGGCCTCAAATTGCCTCCATGTCAAATAACCATGCAAAATAGGTACCGTAATTCACCCTCTCAAAGACTAGATGGGTGATGCGGCACTATCTGTATCTAGCATTGGGGTTCCAAGAGTGAGTACAAGTCCTCCCCTGTCATCCTAGGGATGACCATCACTATCTGGAGTCTGGATCAAGCAATGGCTATCAAACAATGTCAAAGCTAGTCTAGGGGATCTTGGGTTCGCTGTGTGCAACATCATGTAAATCCAACACCATGCAAGAGGAGGTTAGATTTTCAGCATCCAGTGGTGGTCTATGGTGTTAATCATTATCTGGAATCATCAAAGTGCCCATCACTCTACTGTGGAGGGCTAACACTGCATCTACAATGTCATCATTGCTCTCTGGAATGCGCAAAATGGCCTAGGCATGCTCATTGCCCTCTGGAAGGTGCAAAATGGCCTAGGCATACTATGTAGTGCCCTCAAAGGCCTCTGTTATTGTGTGAAGAAGCACTTAGAAAAACCATCTGAAGATCAAGTGAAAGCTACCAATCATTAGGGACAATGACCATAGATGCATCATAATGGACCATGCTTAGCTGTTAAAGGCATAATAACAATTCAAATTGAGATCACCTTCAAATATCTAACTTGACCAAGTCCTATAAAAGTATTCACTACTTTTGTTAGGGATAGCTAGATAGTTAACCCTATTAGGTGTTTCTAGGCCCTATGGGGTGGTGACATGTCCTAGGTCAACTCTTCAATTCATAGGTGCTTGTGATAATAGTGTCAATCGAGGGGAAGAACTCCAAGGCAAGGTGCCATGGCCATGGAACCAGCTGATGGAGGTCCATCATCCTGAGTGCATAGATGTAAGGAGGGAGAAATTGTGGAGGCATGAGTTACCTCTTTCCTCGACTTGCTTTTTCCACCCCTCTAGTGCACCTTTTACTAAGTTTTGATACTGCTTTGACTAGGAGCATAACTTAGGAGCCTAAGCTTTCTTTTGATGATTTAGCATTTATTTACCACTTAATGATGAGTCAGTTTATCACCCATCAAGGTTGGGATGTGGAAGAGTTCCTTTATTATGTGATGGAGCATCAATTGCTCAAGCCACTAGGTTATGGCTAATGAGAGGATAAAGCTCATGCTAGGATTTTTCCCATGTGCTAATTAATGCCCCGACCATCTTTTGCATTTTAAGTTTTTTTTTTCTTCCATTGCGGCCATTTTATGCCTTTAACGTTCTTTTAGCTTCATCAACCTCTAGGGCTTAGTTTTCCAGCCTAGAATCAATGATGAGAATAAGATTGTGCCAATCTCTATGAATCATTGACCACAAGCTCGAAGAATGGAGGTGAAATATAGGGAATGATGGAAAGTGTCAAGTATGGAATAATCATGGACACACTACTTCAATCCAAGTTCTCCGTGTAGTGCCCTTCTGATAACCCTAAGTCCTTAAGAGGAGGTCCCCCTAGACTAGGGTAAAAAACAAACCTCCCCGGTGAAGTGAGAGAATAGGTTTACTGTTAAGATCGATCATTCATCTAGATCGCCCCTTAATCCATGTTGGAATGCCCAAAATTTTAAGTAAATACTAAAAACACATGATTGCAAGATGGTTAAAGTACCCGCTGAATGGTGACCCACCTTCTTTCAAAAGGAACGTTGGATGGTGAATGGTTCTTGAGCAATGCAAATGGTAGAAGATCGTGGCATATCATCTTTTACTAAGAGAATGTAGTGTTGTTGGTTGGCTGGCTAGCTACCCAAAGGAGGAAACTTTTCTCCTATCGTGTTACCCACATTTTGGTGGGTAACATCTGGCTCCAACTCGGGGACATGTGTTCACTGGAGAGCAAACGATCCATATGCTTGAATGGGGAGTGGATGAGAACCCCAACAATCCTTGGGCTCACATATTTGTTACATGTACACTCAAAGCAACTTGTTGACAATATGTGAGTAGGATGTTGTGTGAAAATTGCTAGATCTGACAATCTTAGGAATCATATTGCGACAATCTGAGTTTACTTCTCCTATTATGTAAATTACTTTTACGAAATTAATTCAGATCTGAATTATTGAAGTAACTACTGAAGAAAACTACACTGAATAAAATATGATTATGAAACAAGGAAACTGAGCAAGAAATCAATCACATAGGGGACAATTATTTTTGGACACAAGTCACTGGAAAAACCCAATGCGGGAAAATCAGTGCAATAGATCTGAGGGTTTGTATTATTAAGTAGTAGCAAATCCTGAATACATCTCTGAATACCTCAAGGGTTATTCAGTTCCAGAGAGAAATACTGGCAGAAAGAAATTGTGAGAATACCTCATTGAATCACCAGAAAATCCAGTTGATTTGGTCACTGGAAAAGCTGCCTCTGGAGGTCTCTGCGCAATGACTGCGTAGGCCCTGCGTCACCTCCTCTAGGCAATGCGTCACCCCAGCAACAGATCGATCTGACTCCAGGAATCAAAGATCTAGGCCTCCTGGTCTCACACTCTGGTTCTCGGCTTCTGGATTTGATCCAACAACTGAATCTTGGAAACCCTCTGAACCTCTGCGTAGCCCTGATTGACTCTGCGCTGGCTCTGCTGGACGTCTTCCTGCCTCTCTCTGCTGATGATTCTTCGACTGAGAAAATCCTTCTCTCCAGAAGCTACTCTGCCCCTTAGTGCACTGAATCACTTAGATCTGATCTTCGTCCGAGCACTGCTTCGTCAGAAGAATTCGATCTCAAGATTCACTCCGTGTGTCTCTTTCCAAATGACCCTCAAGCCTTCCTTTATAGTCTTCTCGTTGAGAAATCAACGACCGAGATTATATCTCTAATCAAAAGCTAAGATTAAATTATACTTGATCTCAGCCTTTTCTTGATTATTTTCACTCGGTCTTGTTAATGTCCTTTAATTATTTAATTTCCCTAAGTTTAGACTTAGGGTTTCCATTAAAATAATTAATTATTTTAATAAAACATTAATTGAGTGGAATTGTCACAAATGGTTTTTGGGTTCTTTGGAATACTTGTGTCTAAGCCTCTCCAAAAAATTTGGGGCTTAGAGCACTTTCCAATGCTACAAAAATCAACAATCCCTCTTTGCGAGGAAGGTGCTCTAACAATATGCTTGCTGCATACTGCTTTGACCTTGAAGCATCCTCTGCATTGCTGAAGTCCATCAACCACTGCGTTGCTGCTGCCTATGACATTGCCACTGCCACTACTACATCCGTACGACAACTCCCTCTCAAGTGCTGCATCTGCTATGCTGCTAACACTGCCATTGCTAACACTGCATCTGCACTGCAACTCAGTTGGTGAGAGAAACAACTGAACTCACCTAGAACTGAACAAGTGTTCAGTGGATGCACCTCAGTGTTGAAGACTCTGACTGCTGGTAACTATTGCATTGCCCCTCCGATGCACTGCGCTGTTGCTGCTCTGCACTACTGCACTTTGGTGAACTGCGCCGCTGTTGCTTTGCACTACTGCACTTTGGTGCACTGCGCTACCACTGCTACACTGCTGCTTCTCTGCTTTGCGCTGATCCAGAAATGAGCGCTGCTACCCACTGCACTGTCGTCTCCATCACTCCTCGGCTCTCATTGAAACTCTTCCATCTTGCTACTGCTGATATGGGCTCTTGTAGCAAGGTAATGATCCATGAGGTGGGCCCCTCAATGATCCTGCCCAACTGAAGTTTAGGGTGAACTATAGTTTAATGTCACCCCACTTCTCTCCTTGAGAAGCATGGGCACTCATAAAGAACTCATCCTGTTCGATCTTTGCGGTTGCAACTTTCGGATCATGCTTCTCATCCTTGCCCTTTACTCTTCAAAGGAGACTGTGATGCGGAGTGACCCATCTCACCACATCTGAAGCATTTCACCTTCGAGAAATCTCTCTTTTGTCTCCATGGCCCTTCTTGCCCTTTCGATGCGAGAGCTGCATTATTCTCCTCCTCCGGATCGTTAGATCCACTCCTGCTGCTGCTGTCAAGCTTGCACTTGACTAGATCTCTCATCAGCTCTTCCTCCTGAAGTGCTGACCACATCTGTTCCCAACTAGGAAGCGTAGCCTTGCCCAAAATTGTAAATTTTTGTAGATGTTCTATGCTTGATGCAACTTTACTTTTATTACAGCAATCACACAAACAATTAAGTAAAATGCTGATAGAACATACCAGTGGATCTATAGAAGACAAACCAGAAACAGAGGAATGTGTTGGTGCGTTACGGCGGTCAGCAGGATGCTTCAACCAGCGAAGTCTTCTTGGTCGGCCAACCCAGAATGTGTCACAACAGTCCTCAAATCAGTCACCCAGTCAACTCAAAGTCAACCCCAGAAAATTCAACGCAGTCCAGAAAAGTCAACGCAAGGCAGCAGCAATAAAGTCAACGCAACTCCAACTTCGGTCAAACTTTTGACCTCGGTTCTTGTGCCAATGTGTACGGCCTCCCAAAATCGAAGTCTTCACCAATTTTCAGCCTCTTTGGACCATGCGTTGACCAAAGTCAACGCTGGTCAAACTTGCGTGGAAACCCTAGCTGCAGTAAATACGTCCTTCTTCCCACGTGTGAACTGAAATTGCCTCCAAGGAGCTCGTACTAAATCAGAAGAGGAGAAGAGGTGTGATGAGTGAGTGAGTGAAATGCTCTCCAACGTTGACTGTATTTATATCCATCATTGAGGTGTGTGACACATCTGCTGGGGGTGTAAAACCATAAGGCCGACCTGCACATATAATTTATTATAAATAATAAATTCAAAATAAATGTTCTGCTCATCGGATAAAGATCAATTTTATATCGATCTTACACCTCTCCGAAAGAGGAACCCAATAAAAATATCAGTATCTTCATCTGAGCATCACAACATGGATTTTGGACCTAGTTGTCCAATTTTAACACTCCCTCTCAACTAGGGAGAACTCCATCCACCTGTGCAAACAAACATCGTGCATCATCCCGCCGTAACTTGCTTTGCTGGCCTCTTTATTTCAGAACAGAAGTGGGTCAGTCACAAAGACATCATCTCCCGGCTGACAAATTCAGCCCAGAGGTCCGAAACCTCTATCAGACTCACAAAGAGTCTACAACAACCCGAAGTTGGTTCATCTGACCCGAAGTCAGGCGGAGGTCCGAGACCTCACTAGACTTGATCCCAGATCAAGTGGTTGGACCGTGCCATCCTAGATAGAGAGTACGGCAATCTCTGATGCGTCCATCAGTCTTTGCTACTGGTCTCTAGCTTTTCCCATCTCATTGGCCAAATGAGAGGTACTTCCCATGAGCCCTGAACTAAATGGGTAGGATGCATACGGGGCACAGATAATGAGAGGTGAACCAACTCAATAATCACAACGGTGGGGTCCAAGCACACCAACAAGGTTTGGCAAGCCTAGCCTTGTGGTTGCTCATAGCTCCGAGAAGCTGTCCCCAAAGCCCACAAGAGCTCCTCGAGCTCATCGTCCAAAAGGACCCACATCATAGGGTTGTTCCACGATACCAAGTCTCTCACGGAAGGTTAGGAACTTGACCTTCCCCAGGGGCTTAGTGAGAATATCCGCGACCTGCTCATCAGTTCCTATATGATCGAGCCTTACGGCGTCTCGCTGTACCATATCTCGGATATAGTGGTACCTGATATCAATATGCTTGGATCGATCGTGGAACATTGGATTCTCGGACAAGCGAATCCCACTCTGGTTATCACAGAGTATCACGGTGGTATCTAGCACATGTCCGAATAGCTCACTAAAGAGCTTTCACAACCAAACTGCTTCACAGCAGGCCATATTTGCTGCAATGTATTCGGCCTCTGCGGTGCTCAAAGCCACCGACCTCTGCTTCCTGCTCATCCATGAGATCGAAGCAGAACCAAGATTGAAGCAGCATCCCGATGTGCTCTTACGATCCACCACACTGCCAGCCCAATCGGCATCAGTATATCCAAGGAGTGTCACGCTCCTGGCAGTGTATCTCAGCCCATGGTTTATCGTGCCCCGAAGGTATCTTAGAAGATTCCTGGCACCAACCCAGTGAAAGTGATGAGGCTCAACCATCTGTTGACTCAAAGTGTTCACTGCAAAACATATATCTGGACGGGTGTTCACTAAGAACATCAGAGCCCCTACGAGTTGACGATACTCAGTAAGATTTGCCAATACGGGCCCAGCAGCGCTGCCACTCAACTTCTTGAAGTTGAGTTCCATTGGTGTTGACACGGACTTGCAATCCACCATACCAAATCTTTCTAGAAGTTTCACAATATATTTTCCTTGAGAAAGGAAAATCTCTCCAGGTCTCTGCCAGACCTCCAGGCCTAGGAACTAGTGCATCAGTCCTAGGTCCTTCATCTCGAACTCAGCAGCAAGCTTCCTCTTGCATTGATGAATGAGAGGGTCAGCACCTGTCAGGAAGAGGTTGTCCACATACAGCAACAGAATGAGAGGCTTCCCCTGGACAACCTTGAAGTAAAGGTTCGGATCAGCATTACTTCGAGTGAAGCCCAGCTTCATCAAGTAGCTATCTATCCTCTCGTACCAAGCTCTGGGTGCTTGCTTCAACCCATAGAGGGCTTTCTTCAACCTGCAGACATGAGTGTCCCGATCCTGAACTTCAAACCCCAGAGGTTGTTCTACATACACCTTTTCTTTTATTGCATCATGCAGAAAAGCGGTCTTGACATCCATCTGATGAAGACTCCATCCTTGCGTAGTAGTAAGGGCTATGATTGATCGAATGGTGGTATATCGTGCCACAGGTGCAAATATGTCATCATAATCTATTCCTTCCTTTTGAGAGAAGCCACGGGCAACAAATCTTGCCTTGAACTTTTCAGCACTTCCATCAGATCCATGCTTGATCTTGTAGAGCCATTTCGTGGTGACAACTGATTTGTCCTTCGGTCTTGGAACCACTTCCCAGACATCATTCTTCATTATGGACTCATATTCTTCGTGCATAGCATCCTTCCAGACTTGATGCTTTACGGCTTCCTCAAAAGATCCAGGTTCAGATTGTACAATAGTACTCATGGCAGCTAGATACCCTTGGTATCTACACGGCTTCTTGCTTTCGCGGAATGTCCCCCTCGAGGCAGCATGTCCCTCAGCATCTTCGAGGGTGTCCCTGAGCCATGATGGTCTCTTTCTCAGTGAAGGTGATGGATCTATTGGGTCCATTGGTCCTTCAACATCAGGCATTGTCTCATCCTGCGGTTCTTCTTGATTTCCAGGCCTTGCTTCATGATTTTCCTCAGATCTCGGAAGATCTACTACTTTCTTCAGGGAAGCATCTTCGTCAAAAGTGACATCATGGCATATTTCTACTTCCCTTTGACCAGGTACATAGACTCTATAGGCCTTAGAGGTTTCGCTGTAGCCCACAAACATTCCTTTCTTCCTAGAAGCATTCAACTTACTTCTCTTTTCTTTTGGCACATGAAAATAAACAGGACATCCAAAAATTCTAAAATGTGAGACGTCAGGTTTCTTACCAGTGAAAACCTCTTCGGGAGTTTTGGAGTCCAGGGCGGAATGAGGGCATCGGTTTTGAATGTATACAATAGTATTCGCAGCTTCTGCCCACAGAAACTTCGGTAGACCCTGGTCACATAGCATGGCACGGGAAGCTTCCACAATGGTCCTGTTCTTTTGTTCAGCAATGCCATTCTGCTCAAGAGTGTAGGCAGTAGTAGTCTCCCTCTTAATGCCAGCGTCTCTGCAAAAGTCCTTGAACTCATTTGACTCATATTCAGTGCCATTGTCGGTCCTCAAAATCTTGATCTTCTTCCCTGTCATATTTTCCACCAAGGCTTTGAAGGTACGAAACCACATGAAAGCCTCATCCTTCTTCTTCAAGAAGTATATCCAGGTTTTGCGGGAGAAGTCATCAGTGAATGTCATATAGTAAGAACATCCTCCCAGGGATGTCACGGGTAGCATACCAGATAGATCAGAATGGACCAGTTGCAAAATATCAGATGTCTTTGTGACACTTGAGGGGAAAGGTCCCCTTGTATGCTTCCCTTCAGCACAACCCTTACATACACCTTCATGATTATTTCCAAAATCGGGCATCCCTGTCACCACTTTCCTTGCTTCGGGAAGGGCTTTGTAGTGAAGGTGTCCAAACCTTTGGTGCCATAGTTCAGTCTGTCGGATAGTATCGCATGTCATTGCTCCCAGCGGACTTCCTCCAACCTGGTAGAGTGTGCCAACTCTAAACCCAACTGAGATAGCTTCCTTGAAGCTCTTCTTCCACATGAGCACCTTTCCATCAGTGAATGCCACATTGAACCCTTTGTCTTCCATGGCCGATATAGACACAAGGTTCTTCTTCAAATTTGGTACATAGAGTACATCCTGCAAATGTAGGACTTGTCCTTGAGACAAGTGGAGGGTCACAGTCCCTGTCCCTTTCACGGGATATGTGGCATTATCTCCAAGGATAATTTCCAGATTTGTATCCTTCTCAACCATGTTAGAGAGTGCTTCCTTGAACCCAGTGATGTGTCTTGAGGCACCACTATCTATCAGCCAGACATCCATAGTGTCGGGTGGGGATGCAGCAGAGAGGGCAGATACAAGAGTTATTCATTTCTTTTATCAATAACATTTGACTCCTCATACTTGGAGTTTCTAGACCTTTTGAAAGGTTGATTGTTTCCGCCAGAGGGAGCCTTCCTCTTTCCCTTGGACCTGTCGTTTCTTTGATTTCCATTCCTTCGGTAGTTGTTGTTGTCATCACTATCGGGAGAATCCTTCTTGAAAGGACATTCTCTAGCATAGTGACCAGGCCTATGACAAGTGAAACACTTGCCCTTCTTTCCTTGGGCCCTTGCTCTTCCTTTGTTCTTAGGACCACCAGAGTTCTTCTTTCTAGAATGAGCAGCGTAGGCAACATTTCTGTCATTTTCGTATTCCTTCATTCTTGCCTCTTCTTGCATGCATCTTGACAGTAGCTCGTCAAAGTTAGGAATGGTATTATTATTGAGAATGGTAGTGTTGAATACTTGCATTCATATGGGAGCCCTCCAAGTGCGGTGAGTACCATCTCACGATCGGCTATTGTCTCCCCAATAGCTAGCAGATTGTTCCTGATCTCGGTCAATTTCAGAAAGTATGTTTGGACAGACTCATCCCTGCCTTTCTTCAGATTCTTCAATTGATTTTCATTGTTTACTTTGAACATTTGTATCAGCTTATCATACATCTCCTTGGATGTGCCTAGCTCAGATATGTAGGCAACCAGACTTTTATGTATGGATTCCCTGATCATTAGCTTTTCTTTGATCTCCCCCTTCTTATACTTGGTTTTAGCAGCAACAGTAGCAGTGGATGGAGGTTCTTGTATCTTACCCAGTACATAGTCCATGAGATCATGGTCTTCCAATTTGAGATCTAATATCATCTTCCAAGCATGGAAGTCATCCCTTCCAGTCAGCTTGTCATCCTCCTTGAAGCCATAACTTGTGGAACCCATTTTTCTTAGTTGGTGATTGCTATAAGTTAGGGCTTGTCTTCACCCCAACTCTGATTCCATGTAAATTTTTGTAGATGTTCTATGCTTGATGCAACTTTACTTTCATTACAGCAATCACACAAACAGTTAAGTAAAATGCTGATAAAACATACCAGTGGATCTATAGAAGACAAACCAGAAACAGAGGAATGTGTTGGTGCGTTACGGCAGTCAGTAGGATGCTTCAACCAGCAAAGTCTTCTTGGTCAGCCAACCCAGAATGTGTCACAACCGTCCTCAAATCAGTCACCCAGTCAACTCAAAGTCAACCCCAGAAAAGTCAACGCAGTCCAGAAAAGTCAACACAAGGCAGCAACAATAAAGTCAACGCAGCTCCAACTTCGGTCAACCTTTTGACCTCGGTTCTTGTGCCAATGTGTACGGACTCCCAAAATCGAAGTCTCCAACAATTTTCAGCGTCTTTGGACCATGCGTTGACCAAAGTCAACACTAGTCAAACTTGCGTGGAAACCCTAGCTGCAGTAAATTCGTCCTTCTTCCTGGCTGTAGTAATTCGTCCTTCTTCCCACGTGTGAACCGAAATTGCCTCCAAGGAGTTCGTACTAAATCAGAAGAGGAGAAGAGGTGTGATGAGTGAGTGAGTGAAATGCTCTCCAACGTTGACTGTATTTATATCCATCATTGAGGTGTGTGACACATCTGCTGGGGGTGTAAAACCTTAAGGCCGACCTGCACATATAATTTATTATAAATAATAAATTCAAAATACATGTTCTGCTCATCGGATTAAGATCAATTTTATATCGATCTTACACCTCTCCGAAAGAGGAACCCAATAAAAATATCAGTATCTTCATCTGAGCATCACAACATGGAGTTTGGACCTAGTTGTCCAATTTTAACAAAAATGCTCTAGACAAAAACTTGCCACTCCTCCGTGACTGCGTTAAGGTTTAGCCTCACCATAGTTTCTGCAGTTGGGGTGGATCCCACGACTGCAAACTGGTCTCGAATCTCCTGAAGCCTCGTAAGGAACGAAGCAATGCGCTCCCCCTTTTGCATATGGATCATGTGGAGCTTCTGCTCTAAGTACATCTTCCGCTGCTCAGAAGTTCCTTCGTACAACAAAGACAAAGCTTCTCACATCTCCCTGGTGGTGTTCTTGCCAGCTAAAGGAGAGACTATGTGATCCATCACCCCGTCAAGGATTAGCCTCTTGCACTTTGCCATATCGGACTTGTACTTCTTAAGTTGACCTAGATCTGTAGGTACAACAACCACATTTTCCACGAATGTTTTGAGATTGAGTTCATCTAGAAGGAACTGAATCCTTTCCTTCCAGATTACATAGTTGGAGGAACCCTCCAATCGGTCCTGATCTCTAAGACCATGAGCTGCCATCTCAACCGAAAACTGTCGAGCTGCTTCCTCTTTCTCCCCCCCTGCACAACCTAGGTAGGCTTATGCACTCCTTCTAGACCTCGTAGATTTGTTGCCCTGATCTGCTGTTCAAATCTTAGAAAACTGCTGAATTCCTCGACTAGGAACTCATAGAGGAAGAATTCCCCTCTATGTGCTTTTTCTTTCTTCTGACGCTTCTCTGCCCGACAATAACCTATAGAAAAACTGCGTCACTCTGGCTCTTCCTGAAGGCTCTACACTGCTTCCTCTGCCTTGGCAAAATTTCGAATCAGAAGTCTTACCTCTCTATCGACTCACTCAGAGAGAGACAACCTTGAAAAATAACCCTCCTGGCTAGAACTGCGCAATCCCTCTGGGGATTCCATCTGCTGCTGCTGCAACAATTTGACCTTCACTTTAGATTCAGATCTGCTCTTCCTGTTTCACATCAAATGCTTTGATACCATGTGAAAATCCCTAGATTCGACAATCTAAGGAGTCCTACTGCGAGAATCTGAGTTTACTTCTCCTATTATGTAAATTACTTTTACAAAATTAATTCAGATCTAAATTATTGAAGTAACTATTGAAGTAGCCTACACTGAATAAAATATGATTCCGAAACAAGGAAATCGAGCAAGAAATCAATCACACAGAGGACACAATTATTTTTGGACACAAGTCCCCAGAAAAACCCAACGCGGGAAAATTGGTGCAACAGATCTGAGGGTTTGTATTATTAAGCAGTAGCAAATCCAGAATTCATCTCTGAATACCTCAAGGGTTATTCAATTACAGAGAGAATTACTGGCAGAAAGAAATTGTGAGAATACCTCACTCAATCGCTGGAAAATCCCGCTGATCCAGTCACTGGAAAAGCTTCCTCTGGAGGTCTCTGCACAGTGACTGCGGAGGCCCCGTGTCACCTCCTCTAGGCATTACATCACCCCAACAACATATCGATATGACTTCTGGAATCACAGATTTGGGCCTCTCGGTCTCACAGTCCGGTTCGCGGCTTTTGGATCTGATCCGACAGCTGAATCTTAGAAACCCTCTGAACCTCTGCGTAGCCCTGACTAGCTTTGCGCTGGCTCTGCTGGATGTCTTCCTGCCTCTCTCTACTGGTGATTCTCTGGCTGAGAAAATCCTCATCTCCGAAAGCTACTCTGCCCCTCACTGCATTGAATCACTTAGATTTTATCTTTGTCCGAGCACTGCTCTGTCAGAAGAATTTGATCTCAAGTTTCACTCTGTGTCTCTTTCCAAATGACCCTCAAGCCTTCATTTATAGTCTTATCGTTGAGAAATCAACGACCGAGATTAGATCTCTAATCAATGGATAATATTGTATTATACTTGATCTCTGCCTTTTCTAGATTATTCTCTTTGTTTTATTAATGTCCTTTAATTGTTTAATTTCCCTAAGTTTAGACTTAGGGTCTCCATTAAAATAATTAATTAATTTAATAAAACATTAACCGAGTGGAATTTTCACAAATGGTTTCTGGGTTCTTTAGAATACCCGTGTCTAAGCCTCTCCACAAAATTTGGGGTTTAGAGTACTTTCCGATACTACATAAATCAACATGTTGAGTGTCACCCTTGTGGTTATAGGATATGAATAAAACAATACTTTAAAGAAAAGTCAGCTAAATGCAATCTAATCTACTATGCATACACATCAACATGAATAATGAATAAAGTAGGACGCACACACAATAATGCAATCACACAAATGTCTGCAACCTAAACTAACATGTACAACACCATATGTTGACTAAGTATAGTCATACAACTAAGGAAGTCAACATATTATCAAGTCAATATCACACCCTCTTCCTCTTTGTTTAATCGGGAAAATATAACAAGGAAATATCACAATCACCAACCACTATCTCATAATACTTAGCTACCTGATTAGAGCAACAAGGGTGGAGGGTCGGAAAATAAAATGACCATGGATCATAAAGAGGAATGAAGGATGAGAAGGGAAATAATATTTTTGCCATTGGATCATTTGTTGTAGCTTGAATATGGAGTAATCAATAATTAATTTCAAGAACTCTTGTCCAATAGCTATTTGAGGCATACAACTCTCATTGATGTCTCTTAGGACATGTTGTGAGTGGTATGAGGTGGGAGAAGATTGAGGGGGAACATGTCGACAAGCAGGTTGCTCATCATGAAATTCAAATTAAAAAAGGTCAATAATATTTGGCTCTTCACGTTCATAATACATGAAATTTGAGTATGACTGAGGAATGCTATCAAGAGGAAGTGAAAGTGCCTCATGCAAATCATTACACATATCCTCCTGATCATCATATGCTTTGCAAGGCTCATTTTTAATAGGATCATTCTCATCCTTATCAAGATTTTCCTCATCAAGACAACTGTGATTTTCCTTGGGATTTTGAATATGTTCCACTTGATAATCCTGAATGTCCTTCTCTTCTTGACCAAAGTTACTTTCCTCATTAGCTTCAACATCTATGTCATAAATTGGATCCTTGTCAAAATGATGACCACTCACATCCCACTTCCCCTTTTCTACATGCATGAAACCATCAATAACATTCTCTATGGAATTAATGAGATCTCTTTTTGAAGGGCTCCACAACAAGATGTATCATTAAACTTAATATTCATGATGGAGCTTTCCTCAACTTCATTTGGAAATGCACCATTCTCATTAGGACTTTATTTATTAACACCCGATCCCATCTTTGTATTATCATCTTCTTTAAGAGTTCCTTCCATATGCTTTTTTTGATGTCCCACAAGTGCTCATGATAATCTTCTTCAAGAGCTCTTTCCTTGTGGTCCATAAGGGACTCTTACTTTTGCCCAAGGGATTCTTCTTTCCTTTCACAAGTTTCAGGGGTTGAGTTATCTTTCACAATAACAACTTCTGCTTGGAGCTGGATCTCCTTCTTCCTTTTGGAGGTTTCTTCTTCTACTTCCTCCAGGAAATTAAACAGTTCAAGTTCTTGTAAGATTGAATTCACAATGGCTCGCTTATCCTTATTCCTATTTAGAAAACCAAAACCGAGGAGACATTCAAATAGTCTACTAAGGGTGCTTATCTTATGGGGAATCCCCCTAACCCAATCTTGACGATATTCTTCTAAGGACGAGAAGAATCGGCTTATCAAGACATTCTCACTTTTCTTCTATCCCTCTAGTGCAATAAATTAAAATTTGTGTGTCTAGGGATAACCTTAAGAAAAGAAAGATGCTCAGGGTGTTTAGGTACTCCCTCAAAGTATTTTGGAGGGAAATGGTTTGGAAGCCTTGGAATATCCCATAAATCAAATGATGGACAAGACATTTACAATTGTAATGGATCCATGATTTATCCCAGGAAAATCTCATAATAATTGAAAGAGAGTCACTAGGGTGAAATTAGGGTGCCTTAAGAAATGCTTGCTTTACCCTACAAGCATTGAATCATTAAAGCACAATGAAGAAATTGGTCTTTGCTCTTCCAATGGAGTTTCCAGATGAGCAGATTTATCCTTGCTTATGGGATAAGCTTAATCAAGAAATGAAGCTTAGACCTATGATTACACGGAGGTAGACTCAACTATTCCCTGACAATGGCACCAAAAATGTTGCCACATAATCTAAAGGGCCTTATCATTGGAATTACAAGGCGAGGGCCAAACCTATGGCAATAATGAGAAGGATTGTGACCATCACCTTAACAATATTCCTTCTACTTTTAGTGGAATTTCACAAGGGAGGCTTCCTTGAATTCACCTAGAAGGATATTCTAATTACGGGGCTCCAAGTAATATAAAAAGGCTAGGGAAAGATACCTTAATGATAAGATAGGCTCAAATAATCTCTATGAAGGAGCAATGTATACTAACCCTAGACTTAGCTGAGAACTACTATAAGCTAGGGCTTATTGATTTTCAAAGATTAAGGAGTACCTAGACATATAGAATTTAAAGGAAGGGTTTACTTAATGATGAGATCAACAAAGAAATAAGATAAACCCTCAAATAGGCTTCAAGTTGAAGCTTGGCTAGGGATTAACGTTTTTAAGGCACAACATTGTTTGGGAAGGATGATGTTAGACCTATTAGGGAAATTTTACCACAACAAATGCGAGATTTTACATTTAAATAGTTTATAGAGGCAAACCCTACAATTTCTTCTGGAAACATCTATACAAAATTACCCTACAAGCAATTTTCCCTAGGAAAGCCCTAGCGGCTATTCTTAAAAAGCCTAGGAGAGATAAAAGAGAATAAAATGACTTATTTTAATGATTTTTTATCAACACAATGCTGGCCAGTGTCCATTCTAACTTGGGCAAATAGAGTTTTAGGGAAAATTCTTGAAGGAAGATGAAAATCATTTGGAGTAAGGGGGGCAAGATAAGTTTCCACTTTTAAAACCCTATCTTTGTCGTGAGGGGAGAAATTAAATATAGAGGACGCATCATAAGAATTATTCTATAGGTTTCATGGAATAATAATTTTAACATGCAAAAATTTACCAATATCTCCAGTAAATAATAAGCATTTAGTCATTGAACATTTAGAAACTCTAGCAATAATTCATTCACATGCAAAATGTAGAAAAATTAGCAATTAAATTACAATTTCTTCCAAGAAAATCCTTCTTTGGATCCCAAAAATATGTGTCCAAAAAAAAAATCGATCTCCAATAACAAGATGCTCCACAAAAATCACATTTTTACTAAGTATAGAAGTATACAAGGCAATTCACACTTTCTTTAAGTAGGCATAATTTACATGTGTGATGATGTCTAAATGAAGTGGAGGGATCTATTGAATTTTTCCTTAAGCCCTATATTTGGTCTAAGGCTAATCATGCACACAAACACACTAAGAACCCTCAAATTACAAGCACTTTGCACAACGGAAATCTTTAGCAGTGAAATCAATTAATTACACAGAGATTTGAGCCCAAACCTCGATTTTTTTTTTAGTCCATGAATAAAAGAATTATGGGGCTCCTGTACAAGGGATCATGGTCCTCGATCACTAGTACAACTAGTATACATAGTATCAAAGATGAAAAAATCGCGATTTTATCGCGATTTTTTGAAATTATCGCGATTTTTTCGGGCTGCCGATTATATCAGCGATAATTTCGACGATTTTTTGAAATTATCGTTAGCGCGATATTATCGCGATAATTACGAAAAAATCGCGTTTATTTTGGTAAAAATCGTGGGCCCATCAAATAGCAACCCTATAAGTTCAAAAATTGATTTTTTTTTTTGTCATTTTTGCAGCCCTCTCATTTTCCTGACACACCCTGTTGGCAGTTCATGGTATTTCCTTTATTTTTCAGTTTCATCCTTTTACTTAAATTTTTAACATTACCATGAAATGACTCAGGATGTTTAAGAGTGGTTTCGACCTCATTGGATTTCATATGGAGAAACTAGAATTTTAGATTTCACTCAAAATTCAGCAGACTTAATGGTTTTCGGGGTTTCATGGTTTGGGGATTTGCATTGTTTCCATTTGATTCTATTATGTGTAAGGGTATGAGATTGGCATTTGATCAAGAGTATGAAGTCCTTTAAGAACCTTGATGTTGGTGGCATTGATTGCTGAACTTTGTTGATGTTGGTGGTATTTACTATTGATTGTTGAACTCCCCTACTGTGGCCTTAACAAGAATGTACCCTTCACTCAAAGGAAAACAACTGGTTAGGCATGTTAATCTTTTTCTACCGCATTTTAAGGTTGAGCAATCCAAGTCTGAAGACTTTGAGCTAGATGATGTTTATGTATCTCTTGTTGATGATCCCATTTCTAGTAGCGATGAATCAATGATGAGTTTCAAGAGGAGGAGGAGAAGGAGCAACAATAGGACGAGGAGGAGCAACAATAGGAGGAGGAGATGACACCACCTACCCCTGCTACCGGTAGAGGACGTGGTCTACCTCCTTTAGCTCCTAGTGCTTCAGGATCTGGAGCACAACAGAGTCCATTGCCAGCCCCGCCAACTTCTTCGTCTAGAGGGAAAGCTGTTACATTTTCTCGCAAGAGGGGTAGAGGAAATCAATAGTATAGGTTATTTGGTGCATTCCTTTGTATATAACATTATGACTCATGATATGAGATACATTATTATATTTTTTGTTGATATTTTGAGGTTGAGTTGAGACTCAGGACTTAGTATTCAGGACAGGATTCAGTTTTATGTGTGATGTAGCACTAGACATGATATTACACATCTTATATATTAGTTTTTTTTTTCATATTTATGTGTCAATGCATTTATTTTATGTTGTAGATGCTTTAAATATTAAAAAAATTGAAAAAAATGAATATTTTTGTATGTGCCGATTTTTTCCCGATAATTACGATTTTTTCCGATTTTTTCCCCTCGGCGATAATATCCCGATAGCGATTTTTTCATCTTTGCATAGTATACAAAACTAGTTCTTGCGATCTACTTCTTTAGATCTGCAATTTGCCCAACAAGACAAGAACAAAGCTTAACTTGCTGTAGCTAAGCCTCCAATCCTTTCAGTTCACTTTGTCTCGACACCTAGCAAGTCCTTTGTGTCCTTTACTCGCAAAGAGATTACTCCTTTAATATCTATGCATACCAACTACTCACAATGTACTTGCTCCTTCAAATACCTTGCATATATTAACTCCAAGATCGATGGCTTCTCACAGTAGATTTGCCCTTCAAAGTTCCTGTATATTATCCCTCAACAAATAGCTACACACACAGTGGATCAACCCCTTTGATTCACAGTGTAACAACTCTAAAACATGATGTTCACGCCCTCCTTTGGTGGACAAACTTCAAATACCATACTCAACATCTCAAATTCTTTAGAACAATAGCCCTTACAGTGCTACATTGGCCTCTTCTTAGGCTTGTAGTGCCTTGACTCTCTTCTATAGGTCCTAGAGGCCTCTCGACCCTCTTTCCTGACTGTGGCCTAGCTTCAAACACTTGTGACCCTTCTCTGTCTTTTCATCTAAGGCCTTTCGGTCTACCTCCACAGAATTCTAGGTCTTTGGCCCCCACACAAGACATAGATCTAAACCAACAACCCTGTTTCTCCTTGTCTAGGACCTCAAACAGAACTCGACAACTTCAAGAACCCTTAATGTCAGTTATTTTTGCACCTTCTAGCAAATCAAACTTTGGAGAAATAATTTCAGCCTCCTTTTATGGGACTGATACACTTCCACTTCAGATCTGCGAATTCCCTCTTGGCTTATGCTCTCACGAGATGAGTTGCTATAATTTAGCATTGTTCACATTTATGGAAACCCTCTAGTTTTCCTTTGATCCTTCCTCCGCATTTCTGTTCACACTGACTGAGGCACTCAACCTCCTTCAAAGGCTATAATAGCATGGAGGAACCTTCTTCATTGGCCTTGATGAGGCCCTAAACTAAACTTTGCTTGATTTCCAACCCTCCAAAATCTCGTTCCTCAACTTGACCTTTGACTTGGCCTCATAGAACAGATGATAACCTTGCTGCGATCTTCTTCCAAGAGTAGATCTTGGCCACCATGAATATAACTTGGTCCTCCTAAGGCACTCCTTGCACAAGAGAAGTCACATCTCTCTTGCACACAATGAGCCTCTCCTCTATTTATCCTTTTCTCTTCGGTCACTTTGGAAACCTCTAGACTTAGGGTTTTAACCTCTCAACCCTTAGAATAATAATTATTTTCTTTTGGTCCTAAACCCTTTGCTTTGGGTCCAAAACCTCACTTTTGGGTAAATTGCCCAACCAACCACTTTTGGTGGGTATCCTGCTTGGAAATACCTTATGAGCTACCCAAAATTATAACACTCCCTCTCAGTGAGGAAGGTATTTCCTTCACGCTTCCAGCTCCATGAATTTCCTTGCATGCCCATGACCGTCCTCACATGAGTCATGACTTTACCT
This sequence comes from Pinus albicaulis, assembly GCA_034641835.2. Taxonomy (NCBI): domain Eukaryota; kingdom Viridiplantae; phylum Streptophyta; class Pinopsida; order Pinales; family Pinaceae; genus Pinus; species Pinus albicaulis. The sequence continues at coordinate 1,543,062,511 of CM076584.1, forward strand.
GTGTAGCCATACCTGTCCTCGCATGTGCCATGTCTTCTTTGTACTAGGCCTAACTTTATCTTGCATGGTGCATGACTATTCTCGCTTGAAACATGACTTTTCCTTGCACCACCATGAATGTTCTCGCATGGTTCGTGACTATCCTTACATGGGCTGAAAACTCCTATATCTCGTTAAAACCTGAAGATTCAAGCTTCCATAGAGCAACTGACAATCCTGTGCAGTCTTTCTCTGAAGCTAGACAGCCGTTGCGTCTACACAACCTCTATTGGCTTACTCTGGTTATTGCGCACACTCTGATCCATGTACTCATCAAAGTAGCTCCGATACCATGTTGAATATTTCCTTAGGTCCTGGATCTGGTCTGAGGCTAACCACACACAGAAACACACAAGGAACCCTCAACTTACAAGCAATTCGTAGGACGAAAATCTTCAACAGTGAAATCAATTAAGTACACATAGATTTGATCCCAAAGCTCGATTATTTTATTAGTCCATCAATAAAAGAATCATGGGGTTTTAGTACTAGGGATCATGGTGTGAAAATTTCATCTATTTCAGCAATTGGAAATTATTCTTCTAACTGTAAATTAAATTGTGCAATTTATTTGCTATGACAAACAACAAATAAAATCACAATTGCAATTTTCACCATAAAAATATTGGAGAAAAATAGAAAGCTGAAAAACTAAGAAATTCTAGCACAAACAAAATTTTGACACTGTTATTTTGGACAATCGTCCCCGAAAAAACCAAACTTTGGAAAACCGATGTAGCAGATGAGGATTTGATTATTATTATGCAACAAAAATTCTCAGTACAGTAAAATGACACCAAACTAGTGTTTCTGTTTGAGAGAAATGCCGACCAACATATCCGAGGGAATTTTACCTTCCTCTCCAAGCAGTCTCGGCCCAGTCTGGGCTCAGAAAATGACTCCCGGAATGGACTGCGTCGCCCTCTGCACTAGCCCTGCGTAGTTCCTTGTACGCTCAGCCTAAAACTCCCTCTGAATCAGACGTCCTGCCTGTCTCTGTTGCTGGAAGTCTTTGTCTAGGCCCTGTGGAAAATTTCTCAGCCTCTGGTGCCTGAAACAACCCACTCCTCAACTAAATCGAACTGCTCCTCTTGAGGCACTGCGTCGCATCTAGGAGAATAATTTTGGCCTCTTCTTCTGACTCCTCTAGAACTGGAAACTCCTCCGGAAGATCTCTATGTTGACCTTCTGCAACTTGCTACTTGATCATGGGCTTGATCTCACTGCTGAATTACCTGCTACTGGAAAATCGAACTACCTAGATCACTGAGTATCTGCAACAAGGTCCCCCTCCATCTACCCATCGACTTCTTCTTATAATCCTCTATTGGAGCACCAACGACCAAGATTAAATCTTAATCAAGGGCCCAGATTAATCTTTTGTCGATCCGTGTGAGTTTCTAGAGAATTCTCACCTTGACTTAATTAATTCTGATTAATTAACCAATTTTCCTAAGGTTAGACTTAGGAAACATTAAAAAATAGGTTAATAATCTAATTAAGCCATCTCTAGGTGGAATTTCTAGAAACAATTTCTGGGTTTTGGAAATCTCATGTATTTTAGCCTCTCCGCCAAGTTTCTTGACTAGAACACATCTGATGCTACAAAAACTAACACATGGCTCTCGATCACTAGTACAACTAGTATAGATAGTATACAAAACTAGGGCTTGCTATCTACTTTAGATTTGCAATCTGCACAAGACAAGGACACAACGTAACTTGCTGTAGCTAGCCTCTAGCCATTTCAGTTCACTTTGTCTTGACACCTGATAGGTCCTTTGCCTCCTTTACTCGCAAAGAGATTCCTTCTTTAATATCTCTGCATACCAACTGCTCACAATGTACTTGCTCCTTCAAATACCTTGCATGTATCAACTCCAAGATCAATGGCTTCTCACAGTAGATTTGCCCTTCAAAGTCACTGTACAGTGTATATTAGCACTCAACAAACAACTACACACACAATGGGTCAACCCCTTCGATTCACTATGTAGCAACTCCAAAACATGTTGTTCACACTATCCTTTGGTGGGTAGACTTCAAATATCATAGTCAACAACTCAAATTCTTCAGAACAATAGCCCTTACAGTCCTACGTTGCCCTCTTCTTACGCCTGTAGTGCCTCGAACCTCTTCTAAAGGTCCTAGAGGGCTCTTGACCCTCTTTCCTGACTACGACCTAGCTTCAAACAAATGTGGTCCTTCTCTATCTTGTTATTTGAGGCCTTTCGACCTGCCTCCACATAAGTCTAGGTCTTCGACTCCCACACAAGACATAAATCTAAAACAACCCCGTTTCTCCTTGTCCAAGACCTTAGACAGAACTCGACAACCTTAAGATCCCTTAACAACAACTATTTTGCAGCTTCCAACATATCAGACTATGGAGAAAAAATTTCGGCCTCCTTCTTTGGGGCTGATATATTTCCACTTCACATCTGCAACTTCCCTCTTGGCTTATTCTTTTACAAGATGAGTTGCTATAATTTAGCACTATTCACATTCATGGAAACCCTGTAGTTTGCCCTCAATCCTTCCTTAGCATTTTTGTTCACACTGTCTGAGGCACTCAACCTCCTTTAAAGGCAGTGACAACATGGATAGATCTTGTTTAATGGCGTTGATTAGGCCCTAAATAAAACTCAGCCTGATCTCCAATTCTCCAAAATCTTGTTCCTCATCTTGATCTTTGATTCAACTTCATAGAACAAATGATAACCTTGCTACGGTCTTCTTCCAAGAGCAGATCTTGGCCTCCATGAGCATAACTTGACCCTCCTAGGGCACTCACACAAGAGAAGTTACATCTCTCTTAAACACAATTAGTCTCTCCTTGGCTCTCCTCTATTTATCCTTTTCTCTTGGGTCACTTAGGAAACCTCTAGACTTAGGGTTTTAGCCTCTTGGAATAAATAGTTTCTTTTGGTCCTAAACCCACTTTTTGGTAAATTTCCCAACCAACCACTTTTGGTGGGTATCCTTCTTGAAAATACCTTCTGAGCTACCCAAATTCTAATAGGATCCTGTATTTATATGAGGTCTATTCCTTCACTTTTACAAAAATATTAGCCTACATGCCCTAAAACAAGTTTGACTTTGAGTGTTTGACAAGCAATGTTATCAGAATCGAACTGGTAGACCCCCTTGTTGGAACACCTAATCCTCCATGGATAGGTGTGGAATGCAAAAAGTCACAATGGAGTCCAAGTGACCTTGGAATGTGAAACCAAGAGTCACACCATTGTGCTATAAATGTACATCATGTATAATGGAAAAATAAGAGAGCTACACGCTTATCCTTCATTATGTGTTGAGTTTCTTTGTATGTGTGTTTATCTTTCTCATATACCATGTGTGTGTTTAACATGGTATCGGAGCTGAGAAGCTCATAACCAGCTCAACCTTGAGTGAGCCATTTGTGTTTATGGCCTGTGCATATCTGCAAAAATTCTTGGCATTTTTGTAGCATTTAGAGAGTTTATGCAGTAGACATTTTGCCGCATTCGGAAGGTGTTTTGAAGAAGAGCAGCAGTGGTTTTGAAGAAGAGCAGCACTGCGCATTTGAAGGTTTTCATTCTGATTTCTTCCTGCAATTTCTGCCTATTAAATTCTGCATTTTGAAGAGCTGCTGGAATAGTGTTTAAATGGGTTTCTGAAAAATTCTGGGTTTTTTAAGTGAAAATTTCTGAGCTTCTACCCATTTCTGGGTTTTTTAAGTGAAAATTTCTGAGCTTTTGGACTGCATTTCTCTGCTGCTGTCTTAAATGCAATCTCTACTCTGTTGTTTTTATTTAAAAAAATAAAAATAAAAATAAATAAAAAAATAAAAAAAAATAAAAATAAAACATTCTTGAATCACACTAGGCCTCTCGGCCCCCCTCACACTACAGTTCCATACCCCCTTATACTCCTGCGTTTCTACCCACGGCCTTTGGCTGCCTGCCTCTCCCCGAACCCTCTCAACGCTATACCTACCCGACTAACCTACGTCCCTCCCCCTCGCTGCAACACACAACACCTAACGCCGCCCACACCTCTCCACTGCACTCACTCAATCGCTCCCCCGACCTCTCACGCTACCCACATGGCAACGCCGTCTCTCCCCTCTCCCCGCGCTCTACGCTCCCTATCCCTCACGCTTCATCTCATCACCTCAATACTCACAGCCCTACGGCTCTACCCAACCCATGGCTGCACTCTCGGCCCACCACCTACCCACTACCCGACTACACTCCCCCTTACACCACCGGCTCTCTCAGCCTGGCCCCCTCCCATTACTCACGGCCCCTCTCTGCTATCTGCCCTCCCCTTACCGTGAGCCCTCCCTCACCGCACATACCCTTGCCCACCCCTTACCGTGAGCTCTCCCTCACAGACCTAGCTCTACGCAAACCCATACGCTCTCCCATCCCATCTGCATTATCCTATTTACAATACCGCCCCCTCTCCATTCAATACCACCCCCCCCACATAATCAATACCGCCCAATTTTTTTTAAATTCACTCTTAATTTTTAAATTCCCCCTTCCCCTTCAGTTTCCCAATTTCAAGTTTTTTTTTTAATTTAATTATTTAAAAAAAAAAAAAACAACAGAGAGAGAGGAAGAGAAAAAGTAAACAGTAGAAATGGTAGATGGATTTTATACATAGTGAAAAGAGAAGTTTTGCATTGTGATTTGTGGCATAAGGGTGATTTTCTGAAAGAGGACAAGTTTGCCATCATTTTTCAAACAACTCTTTGAAGAAAACAAATCAGCTAAAAAAGGGTTTTTGCTACATGTTTACACAAATATTTTGCAGAGATGTTGTATTGAACTGACATTGCATTGTGAGTGGATATTGCTTCTTCATTCATAGTTGCAATCAGAATTTGAAGTATTTGAGAAATTGTTGATGTAAGTCATTGTTGCTTGAGGTCCTCTATCATTTGAGGAGCAGATTTTGTACTTTGAGATTTCTATAGTTGGAAGTTCTCTTGAATCATTTGTATTTCTTGAAAGCAAGTTGAATCACATTGTAAACGGGTGCATTTTCGGCTGAAGCCGACACCCTTTCAATTTTTGAGCCTAAGTTGTTGAAATGGCTAAAATCAATGAGGCATTAGAGTTGTTGAATAACCTCATTCATTCCAATGTTGATGATATGATAAAAATGAGCAAGGATGCTCTTTGTAATATTCAAAGTTGTTTGCAAGATGCACAAGAAAAGATCGAGTTTTTGCAGTTGGAATCTCAGCTTCAACAAGATGAACTTCAACAAAAGAGTCACCATTCTGAACCTGTTTCTGTTTAGAGGATTGAGAAGGACTCCCATCAGCAGCAAGTCAGTAAAGTTGCAGTTGATCCACATTCAGTTCCTTGTACTAGAGCAGATATACATGCAGATGCAGCAACTTAACCTGCACTTCTCAAGCCCATTATCAGACCTTGGGAAGAGCTTGTCCACAACAAGCACAAAACTGGTCTTGGATATGACAAGGATGTGTCCTTTCATATTCCAGACTAAACCAAGCCCATCAAATTTCAGAGTGCCGGATTCCTGTATAACAGTTCACCTGCAGCTGTTCCAGATCCTGCGCCGCTTCCACAACAACAACAGATTGTAAAATGCCACCACTGTGATCGAGTTGGCCATATGAAAGATCACTGTTTTGATCTTCATCCATGCAAGCACTGTGGTTGGCACACCCATTCTTCAGACAGATGTTTCAAAAATAAGCCTCCTGCAAGAACAAAGATTCATCTTGGATGGATCGCTTCTTGGCAATTGGCATCAACAACCAAGAAGATGTTTAAGACACATGTCAGAACTTGTTCTTAGATATTGAGCAAACTTGCAGTTGAGTTTTCGCCATCATCTCACCTTGTCCCTGACGGGGGGGAAAATGGTGGTCATGTACAAGCTTTGACGTCAGATCAAGCGAGCTTGAGCCACAATCTCTCATTCCATGTTCAGAGTTGTAGCCAGAGACACAACAGTTTAAGCGAGCTTGAGCCACAATTTGTCATTCCAGATTCAGAGTTGTAGCTAGAGACACGGATGCCCATGAGCATGCCTTTGGTTGGTGGACAACCTTAAACCATCACAGGTTGTAGACCTCCCTTCTTTTAGGTTGAAGGTCTCCCTTTCATATATGAGGGACACTTCCTCTAGCGGAAGCCTTCAGCTTCTTGCCAGCTTTGGTTGAGTTCCAGGAAATGCTTCAAGCATTCCAGAGTTGTTGGTCATCCTTAAACCATCACAGGTAGTAGACCTCCCTTCTTTTAGGTTGAAGGTCTCCCTTTTTTATGAGGGACAATTCCTCTAGCAGAAGCTTTCAACTTCTTGCCAGTTTTGGAAGAGTTCCGGGAACTGCAACAAGTATTGTGTTCCAGTGTTGGTGGTCATCCTTAAACCACCTCTTTTTTCCAACATTTCAGAGAGTTGATTCAGCCCAAGTGCTGCCATGTATACTTGCATATTTGTATTACAACTCTTTTCTTGGACTCACACATACCCCTTCGGATTAAGAGGGGATGTTGGAACACCTAATCCTACATGGGTAGGTGTGGAATGCGAAAAGTCACAATGGAGTCCAAGTGACCTTGGAATGTGAAACCAAGAGTCACACCATTGTACTATAAATGTACATCATGTATAATGGAAAAATAAGAGAGCTACACGCTTATCCTTCATTGTGTGTTGAGTTTCTTTGTGTGTGTGTTTATCTTTCTCATACACCATGTGTGTGTTTAACATGGTGTTTAACACCCCTAAACCAGGAACTGGTCAAAACCTGATTGGAACCGTTAAAAAAACTGGACCAAAAAATTGGTCAACCAAAAACACATAAATTAGTCAAATTTTAAATAAAAACATATATATTCATATCCATCTATATGAATCCACACCATTTATTTACAAATCAGCAAAAGTTCTCATTTATATTGCATGTAAGGGTGCACATAACCAAAATAGCATTGAGTGAATTTCATCTCTGAATCGAAAATACTTCAACAAATAGGCCCAAGATGCCCTCTAGAATAAAAAAAATTATGGTATATGAATACCTACATATCATCAAAATCACTGCCTTTATTGGGATCATTGTCATCAATATCACCCTTTAAGCATTAAAATAAGATAGAAAAAGCTTAGCATGTCAAGTCAAGATTTTCTTGGAGTGATGAGTACATTTTTAGTAGGGTCATGATGGAAGAGTTCAACAATCAATGCCACTAATATTAAGGTACATAGAGGTATTAGTGCTCTTGATTAAATGCTAGGTCCATACCCTCATACATGTCAAAATCCAATGGAAATGTTGCAATCCCCCCAATCCTGAAATCCTGGAAACTGTTAAGTTTGCTAGATTCTGAGTGGGATCTAAAATTCTGCTCTCTCCATATGAAATCGAGTGAGATTAGAACCACTCTCAAACATCCTGAATCAATTAATGGTAATGCTAAAAATTTAAGTAGAAGTGACATTCTCCTTTATCTTTTATTTTCATCATTAAGGGTTTAACATTACGATTAATTGGATAGCATTAGTAGGGCAATGTTTGCAAATACTAGGCTTCCCCACTCATAAATTATTGTTTTTTTGTAAATTGCACTCAAAGAGTCCTTGGTAACATCATACAAAATCGGCCGGTTTGGTGAAAAAAGGGAAGTTCGATACCAAAGTGGCTGGTTCTGTACAAGAATCGATTGGTTCCGTACAAAGCTAGCCTTTTTCAGTCCATCACACCAGTTCAAACCTAGTTTCCCTAAAAAATGGTCGGACCCACTGGTTTAGTTTGTTTTGGTCTGGTTTTAATAACACTATTGACAGGACAAGGGGTTATAGGCCAACCCCATAGCTCAAATCAATAAAATAATGCCATAAAAATCCCACATGTGTGGTTCGATGTCCTTCAAAAGCATGTCGTCATGCCATTTTTGGGCAATAAATGCTACCAAAATGTGTGGGATGGGCTAATGAGATGTCCCATCATCATAATCAACTCCAAGTTTCGAGGGAGACATCAAGATGTGCCTCATTTCTTCCACGTCCAAAAACCACACTCTGGGTGCCATATGTCAACCTCTTGAGGGCTAGATGGGTAATGCAACACTATTTGTCTTCAGTATTGGGGCTTTGAGAGTGAGTACAAGTCCTCTCTTGTCATCCTAGGGATGACCATCACTATCTGGACTCCAGATCAAGCAATGCCTATTAAACAATGTCAAGGCTAGCCTGTTGGCATCTTGGGTCCGCTAGGTACAACATCATGTAAATACAACACCAAGTAATAGGAGGTTAACATTTTAGTATCTGGGGGTGCTCTAGGGTGTCAATCATCATTTGGAATCATCAAAGTGCCCAACACTCTACTATGGATGGCCAACATTGCATTTGCAAGGTCATCACTGTTCTTTGGAAGGTGCAAAATGGCCTAGTCATGCTGTGTATTGGAGTGATGTAATGTGCCCTCAAAGGCCTCTGCTGTTGTGTGAAGAACCACTTGGAAAAACCATCTGAAGATGAAGTGAAAGCTACCAATCATTAAGGACAATGATCCTAGATGCATCATAGTGGACCATACTTAATTTTAAGGGCATAATAACACTTCAAACTGAGATCACCTTCAAATATTTAACTAGACCAAGTCCAAGTCCTGTAAAAGTGTTTCCTAGTTTTGTTAGGGATCACTAGATAGTCAACCCTACTAGGTATTTCTAGCCCCTCAGGCAGGTGACATGTCCTAGGTCAACCCTTCAATTTATAGGTGCTTGTGATAAATCATGATAGTGACAATGGAGGGGAAGGACTCCAAGGCAATGTGTGATGGCCATGGGACTAGTTGATGGAGGTCCATCATCCTGAGTGTATAGATGTAAGGAGGGAGCAATCATGGAGGCATGAGTTACTGTTTCGCCGACCTGCATTTTCCACCCTTGTAGTGCGCCTTTTACTAACTTAAGAAAATGCTTTGATTGTGAGCATAACTTAGGAGCCCAAGATCGCTATTGATGATTTAGCATTTATTTGCCCCTTAATGATGAGTCAGTTTATTTCTCATCAGGGTTTGGACATGCAAGAGTTGATTTATTATGTGACAAAGTGTAAAATGCTTAAGGAATTCTCTGATGGCTAATGAGGGGGGTAGAGCTCATGTTAGGCTTTTGCGCATGCACTAATTAATGTCTTGGGCACCTTTTGCATTTGAATTTTTTTTTCTCTTTCTTTTATTGTGGCCATTTTATGCTTTTAACCTAAGTTGCATTGAAATGGATACGAGAACGGATACAGAAACAGGGTTTGAAATAGATACGTCAAATTAAAAAAAAATATGGATACGTTTCAAGGAAACGACATATATATACCTAATATTTGAAATGCTGATATTTGTTTTTGCCGCTTGGTACTTCTTCTTTTCAATGCGGGAGATAAAACCCATTTTCTTCACCCTGTCTCGTTGAACTAAATGAATTCGAACTTCGCACTCTCAATCTTCACTAATCTCTATATAGAGAGAATTTGAAAACATGCTTCTTCAACTGTCATTATGCTTTAGGCTCGAATAATCGATCACCAGGAAGAGTCTTGTTTAGATAAGGACCATGCAACGAGCAAATCCTTGAAAATCAAGCCTGTCACGAAGTTTACTGTCTGATCGCCAAACATCTAAAATTTTGCTTTAGGGTAAAGAATACCCTCAACAACAATAACAAAGTAATTGTTGATATCCTTCACAACGAACCACCAAAATGAATTGATTCGCCTGCCTAATCTGCTTGCTCTTTGAAGGAACGAACGACAAAAAAGAGAAAACAAAATCGATGTGGGTTTTCTTTGGTCCAGGATCATGTCCCAAATTCGATTCAATACACTGCCATTAGAAGAGAAAAGCAATTATGGTTTCAATCAAAACATAAAGGCATCGGCCTTACTATATGGAACTTACACTATGGGCTAAGGCAAGTAGTAAAGCAAGTGTAAAGGAAGTGTCTTTACTGTGTATGGGACAATCTGAAGTTAGAAGCCTTCCCTCCCCCTCAGCCTGACAAGTCAAATGTCCCATTGTACTTCATTTTCTATAGGCCAAAGAATGCAATTGTGACCCCAGAAAATCTGAATTTCAAGGTTTTGAGTATATATATATGAATTTCATATTACCATTCATCTTTTGGAATTTAGATTCTATATCTAAAAATACACAATCATCATCATGAATTCAACATAAACAAATTATCATCATCGATTCAGCATAAACATTGTCATCATCATTAGTGATTATTATAACATTCAACATATTATCATCATCATTAGTAATGTAATCAGAAATGCTACAGCCTTTGTGCTTTCAGGTCCAACTCTTTCAAAGAGCGTGTCATGCATGGAAGATGGGATCTATCTTCCTTGCATGGCTATTAAAAGGCCTATGGGATCATTGGGATATTTTGTCAAGACTTATATGAACATTTCAATCTTCTCAATGTCAGCATGGTCTCTTGACTATATGCAGGCAAAAGATTGGCTAGAGAAGATTTGTTATATTGGAGGGGGATTTATGAAATCAAGAGAAAAATCAATGACAATTAACAAAACTTTAACCAAACTGAAAATTAATTGCTCAAATAAATCTCTTTACACTGCCATTAGATTCATCAAACCCTTCTGTTTGCATTTTTGAACATCTATTTTTTTATGAGTATTAAGAATCCTTGATATATATATGGAGTGTTGTTGCTTCTAAAGATTTAGAAGAGACGTTATGAGACTATGTTTATAGTGAGTTTGTTTGCAAATCTGATTTATTCATTTTTATTATTTATTTATGGCTATACAAAATTTCACGCTTTTTAACATTTTAAGGGTGGATTGCGATCACGATTTTCGTGGATCCGTTTCCGGATTTTCGGAAATGGATCCAAAAAAATTTAAAACCCTTGGAAATGTATCCAATTCCAAATCCAAAGTTTCTGATTTTTTGAAATGACACAAAAACGTTTTTGCAATGTTTCAGACAAGGATCGTATCTGTTTCCATTTCGGAAACGGGGATCCGCGTTTCCGGCAAATCCTTCAAGCATTTTTGGTAACTTAGCTTTTAAAATTCTTTTAGCTGTATCAACCTCCAGGGAAAAGTTTTCCAACCCAGACTCAAGGACGAGGATATGATTGTGCCAATCCCTATGAGCAGATAACCACAAGCCCAAAGAATGGAGGTGAAATTTGGGGAATGATGAAAAATGGTAAGTATGGAATAATTATGGACACGCTACTTCAACCCAAGTTTCCCAAGTATTGCCCCTCTTATAACTCTAAGGCTGCAGATGAGGTCACATTGGACTAGGGTCAAAAACTATCCTCCCTAGGGAAGTGAGAGAATATGTTGACAGTCAAGATTGGTCAATCATACAAATCACTCCTTAATCCATGTCAGAATGCTCAAAACATTAAGTAAAAGCACATGACTGCAAGACGGTTATGGTACCTGCCGAATGATGACCCACCTTCCTTCAAGAGGAATGCTGGATGGTGAGAGGTGCCTAACTGTTGCAAATGGTGAAAGATTTGTGACATATCATCATGTACTAGGCAAATGTAAGGCTGCTGGCTGGTAGGCTATCCAAAGTATAACAAATTTCTCCTATGGGGTTACCCACATTTTGGTGGGTAACAGGGCCCAAAACCAAATGTTTTCTCATAATTTAGTGCAATGGATTTACTTATTTGATCCTTTACTATGAAACTTAAATATAGTTGACAAGGGAATCTATTCCTTGGGTCTCATCGCCACCAAATACAATGATTGTTACTAGCAGTGCTCATGTTGATCATATTTAACTTGGATATTAAGCAGATATTTGAAAAGCATTAGTGCAAGTTAAGGACATCTTAAAGCACACACTATTATGTATACATATGGCAGGCAAACCCTATCTAAAATTAATCATCTTATTTATATTTTGTTTTGTAATAAAACATCTAGATCCAGTTAGTTATCTTTAAAGTTTCAAATAACTACAAGGGCAATGTGTCCAAAACATTATAAGGATTTTAATAAAAATAGATGAGATTGTACGGTGTGGAAGAATATATGAAATGCTATATCATAGATCCTCCGCCAAAATGTTAATGTGTGAAATACTGATGAGAGAATTAATAGTTATAATTTGTTTTGGAAGTAAATTGAATTTACAATTTTGAGTTACTTTCCTGCTTTTCTATATTTGAATGAAGGTTCACGGTTCTTATCTTTGATGTTTCTACTCTGTGATCTAAGGTGAACAGGGGAAGGCAATCACGATATTCACAGAAACAAGGTGGAGCTAGTGCGTCTCAGCAGAACAACCAAACGAGGGAAGATGCTTGGTATAGATACAATCAGCGAATGCATGAAGAGTTTGATGAAGAAATGGAGAGAGTGGTATGGCTTATGCTCCTTTTTCTATTTCTCTTAATGGCAGTCTTTTGTTTGTCCCGAAGTTCTGAAGTTCTGTATAAGATCAGCATCTAATTGCAAATCATGATATAGTAGACCAGGTCATTCTGCATTGATAAAGCTTCCTTTACATGATTTTTCTTTTCCTATATGGTTCACGGACCCCCGAGATCGGCCACTGCTATGTCCACGGAATATTTGTACCAGCCAGATCCACTCGAAGGGATCACTTAGGCTCAACTGCAGAGCCTGATCTTGAGGGTGTTGAGAGAATTGAACTTGTGACCTTTCAATAGCAAAGGTGCTTTAACGACAGGGACTCAACCAATTGAGCTAACCCTCAGGGCTAAAGATTCCTCTACATGTCATTTAAATTATGCCTTCTTTTAGAATCTCTTTGGTTTGTGGAAGTGTACAATTTTTGACTATTATTTATACCTTAGCTATAGAGCAGCAATAGCAGTAAGAGCCACTTTCTCACTTCTACTATGTACATTACAATTGATGTACATTTGAGTCCCATTAATCTGCTTATTGTGGTCATACAATGAAAACTAATAAAATTATCTTATCTTAGCACATCTGAGCAGATGTTCTTGTCTTACACTTAGCTCGAGTGCTTGAAAATATATATTAGGAGTTGTGTTACCTTGCAAAAAAAATTAATAGAAACAATTCCAAATAGCATGGTCCAACCTCTTTTTTATTGCTGTTGCATAACCGTAGTTTTGTTTACAGTACATAGTTTCAAAGCATATATTAATTATACAAAATAGTACATAGTGTATTTAGTAAAAAAGGTGGCGGGGAAGCTACCATGACCGAACATTGTTAAGGTTACGTTAGACCCCACTAAAAATAAATTTTCTATTCAAAATCAAGCAAAATGTAATTGGCTCGTGGCCATCAGACCAATACAGTCTAGAAATATCAGTGTCGGAAAATTAAAGGTCTTGAAGGAAATTAAACCTAATTAGAACAATAAATATTCATGCTCCAAGGGAAGATCCTTCAGATATTGACGAGGCAACTGATCATTTTGCAAGGAAGAAAATATGCCTTGGAGTAATCTGATCATTTTTTTGAGGAGATGTAGCCCTGAGTACCATGGGTTACCTGTGAAAACTTACCATGACTGGGAACCACCATAGGGAATGTTCATTAGTCACTGAAAACCCAAATCTGAATTGATCCCTTTTCCATCTTAAAAATGGTTTGATTGCATCCCAAGCTTTCCAAATAGCATGGGCCACAAATGAGCCCTAAATTTCGATTCTAATTCCCTTCATCTTTTCTTTTTATAAAAAGGTTCCTGAGGAAATGCAATAGCTTAATAGCACTTTCTAGGCCTAAACATGGTATGTGGATCAAATGATCCATTTTGCATAAAGTGCCAGGCCTTGTGACCAGGGTGCGAATGTAAATAACCCCCAGCCCCCCAAATCTTTGTTAGTGCAGCAGAGCCGTCGTAACATCATGAGATCCATTTTTGCCTTCAAAGTTGGTCCAAGGGAGCTGCTCAAGAGCTTTGCCAGCCCACGGTAGGCTGTAAAAAATAGTCTTGAGCATGAGTTGTTGATCTGTCAAAATGGATCTGAGTGGAGCTGCACTTGTTAGTGCATACTAGAGCAAGCGTACAGATTCCCAGTTATGCAGCAAAACTTGTCAAAGACAGAAGCACAGGTTGTTCTCTTTTATCTAAACAAGCTATCGAAGGGTAACTTTTCTACCAAATATGTTCTTTCATTTAATTGTTATACATCAACAAAACACAACATATATTAGGATATACAGGGATATTGTTATGGAATTAGAGAGAACCCTTGGGGAATAAAAACTTCATATTAGTTAGTGTAGGGACGTTACAACATAACTAAGTGATTAGAAACTTACAACCTTCAATTATTGGACTACGCACAACTGAATCTACAACTGAAACCTTCCTTTGTGAGAGGTTACTTTTTCTTGATTTGAAGACTTGTGTGTTTAAACTGATGATGTATATTTGTAAATAAATTTGTAAAGGTCCTTAGAGCGAGCGAAAGGGCAATATCCACAAGAGAACTTTAGACATGCTTTTTCAACACTTCCGAAGTATTAAATGAAAATTTACTATGATGCAGTACAGGAAAATTAATATTAAAGGCATATGGTTTTGACTTGCCTAGGAGCAAGAGTAGGGCTATGATATGGCAAGTGAGGGAAATGGGGGTTAGACAGATGTGTTTAGTTGGCTTGCCACTTGTCAACAAGAGAGATCCCTTTTGGACATTCTAGAAAGGTATCCATACTTGTAGGAGATGTCAAACACATTATTATTGGCATGCAAAATTTTGTACAAAAGCGAAAACTTGCCTCTTGCATAATGTTGCACGAATCGGGGACGTTTTTTTGAAGCGAAGCATTGGAAGCATCATTTTCCAAAAATCTAGGAAGCAAAGCGTCTTGGAAGAGTCTACTATATATATTATTTTTCTTTTTTTTTGCATTTATATTCAATAAAAACATCCAAAATACCAAATTGGTTGTAGAAGATATGAAAACATGCATATTTTTACATAAATCAAGATAGATATGGCATCCATTTAACATCAATCATTAATTATTCGAGCATCAACCATCTAGATTCTAGCAATTACAAACATACATCAAATTTTTAAGCTTTAGCAATTTAGCATATCATAAAACATCAAACATTTAGAACATAAAATCATAAAATATTCAAATAACTTATCTAGCAAGTGAGCAACTGTCAACATTAGTCATTTCCAAAATTCAAATAATAATGATTACAAAATAGGCCACTTGACCACCACCAAGTACACACTGAACTAGGAAGAGTAAGACAAAAAATTTCAAATTCACAAGAAAACAGTTGTCTAATCTATGACAAAAGTAGTAAACTGTGAATATATCTACTAATCTCTCCTCCCACCACGAACAATACGTGAGCCTCCACGTGGTGGCAGTGGAAGTAATGAAGATGAAGCCCCCGCTGTTGGTGTTGAAGCATGGAACTCAGGAACCATGGGACTAGATGGGTGTGGCATCTCAACTCGATCATCATCACCCTGGATAAGAGCATCCTCCAATTTCTCTAATCGCAACACTCCATCCTCCAAATTGGCCTCCTCTGGATTTTTGTCCCAAATCTTAAGGTCTTTATTATACTTTGCATTGTCACAGTAATGGGACAACAATCACAAGTTGTAGTGAACATAAACTAAGTTGTGGATGCCTTAACTAGGTGCAGATGCTAACAACGTGGACTTGGTCACTTGTGGAGTGTTGGAGGGTAGCGTGAGAGTAGATCAAGTGTGGACGTGATTGGGCACTTATGGTCTGCTGGAGGACATCATGATAGTGTCCAAGTTGGAGTCCAGTGTGCAACACCTTGATGGACAAAGGTAGTTGCTAGAGTGGCAGTTGTTGAGCTCAAGGGTCTTATCAACCAGGAGCATTTTGTGGAGCCTGAGACTTGTGTGTGGAGAAGGACTTCTACAACAGATGTTGGGCTGTCCTCCTGGCCCGTGTTCATTGTTGGAGATGGACATCTTGCAGTGATAGGTGGCAACCCTCCATGCCCTATGTTGGTCTTCAATTGTGCAGCATAGGAAGACCATAGTGTGAAAATTCCTAGATCTAAATAGATCTAATGAATCCTACTGCAACAACTGAGTGTACTTCTCCTTTAAGTAAATCACATTACATAATTAATTCAAATCTGAATTATTGAAGCAACTACTGAAACAACCTACATTAAAATTGATTCAAAAACAAGAAAACTAGACAAGGAAATCATTCACACATATGACACCTTTATTTTGGATTATGTCCTTGGAAAAACCCAATGTGGGAAAATCGGTGCAGTAGATATGAGGGTTTTATTATTATGTAGTAACAATGTCTTAATACATCTCTGAATACCCGCAAGGGTTATTCAGTTACAGAGAGAAATACTGGTAGAAGAATATGTGAGAAATACCTCACTCAATCATAGAGTCCTCGGCTGATCTTGATGAAGGTAAAACTGCCCTAGACAGGCTCTACGCAGATCCAGCGCTGGAACTTCCAGTCACTGCGTCACCCACTTCCAGTCTTAGTGTTAGCCCTCCTCCAAGTCGTTTTGCCTCTTTGGATGCTGAGGAACAACCTCCCAGTGCCACTTTCTGGATCCTGGCCTTCGAAACTGATCCCCCAGCAAAATTCGGAAACCTTTGCCTCTGCCTCTGCGCTGTTGCTACGTGAGCTTACGCAGTCACTGCGTAAGCCCCTTCCTTCAACGCTGGCTAGGCTAGATCACCTCTGCCTCTCTCTGACTGATGCTCCACCGGACTGAGAAAATCTCTTCCCCTCCGGATGCTATCTCTGCCCCTCACTGCTCAGATCTCTAGTTCGAAATTCTCAGCAAACCACGCCCTAGAAATTTTGATCTTAGATCAATTCAGTGTCTCGGTGTGTTTTCCAAATGACCCTCAAGCCTTCCTTTATAGTCTTCTCGTTGACATATCAACGACCCAGATTAGATGTTTAATCAACGACTAAGATCATAACATGACTTGATCCATGTCCTCTAGAAGATTCACACTCTGTTTTCTTTAATACCCTTTAATTATTTAATTTCCTTAAGTTTAGACTTAGGGTCCCCATTAAAATAATTATTTTTTCAAATAAAACAAAATACGAGTAGAATTTCCACAAGCGCTTTCTGGGTTCTTTAGAATACTAGTGTCTAAGCCTCTACACCAAATTTGAGACTTAGAGCACTTTTCGATGCTACAAAAATCAACACATAGTGCGCTGAAGTCATTAAGTAGTTGAGGAGCATTACTGGGCATATTGAGAGTTGTTCACAAGTGGAGCTTTGAACAACTCAACAGGAGTCTCAATGTGTTGTGCCCTTGATGGACTAAGGCACAACTAGAGAGAAGATTGACAACCAAGGTTCAGTGGCTAGATGCACTTGGAGCATTGATAGAGGCAGGAGCTACAGATCAGAAGCCGAAGGACCGACCAGGTACAGGATATGACCGAGAGGAGCTGAGAGAGTGCATTACAACCAGATGGTCAAAGTATCTCGTTTTGTATCTTGTACTAGTGGATGTATGAGGGCCATTATCCCTGGTATGAGATCCCTAGACTGTTTTATTATATCAGCTGGATTAATATAACGAAGTTGGGTTTAAAAATTTAAAAAGTTGTCTATATTCTGTGCATATGTGATTTACTGCTGTTTATTGTGCAAAGTAGTTCTGTTGAGATTCTTGGTTTGGTAGTGTCAAAGATTTTAAGACACTAAACTAGAACGAAGGTCGTGGAAAGTCAACAACTCTCCTCCAAATTTGAGGCAATTCTGACAGTGGAATCTTTTGGAACCTCAAGCTCTAGCTCTAGGACCAAGTATTGCCTAGGTATCATCTGTTGATTTTTGTAGCATCCAGAAGTGTTCCAAGTCTCAAACTTTGCAAGGAGGCTTGGACAACAACATTCCAAAGAACCTAGAAACTGTTTGTGGAAATTCCACTCGGTTCATGACTTATTAAAATAATTAATTATTTTAATGGAGACCCTAAGTCTAAACTTAGGGAAATGAAATAATTAAAGGGTATTAATAAGTCAGCATGTGAATCTTCTAGAAAACAAGGATCAAGTCAAGTTTTAATCTTAGCCATTGATTAAACTTCTAATCTGTGCTGTTGGTTCTCCAACGAGAAGATTATAAAAGAAGGCTCGAGGGTCATTTGGAAAACAAGCCGGGCATACACTCAGTACTCGAAGGAGATCGATTCTGAATTAAGAGAATTCGATTTCAGTGGGAGAGTTGCAAGGCGAAGAGTTTGCGGAAGTAGGAGGAGGAGGGAGTCAGAGGTGATCGAGATCAGGGTCAGAGGGCAGCAGTGGGCCACTGGAGGCAGCTTGAGGCTGCAGTGCAGAGAACCCATGCAGTCCCTATGCAGACTTATGCGGTCCAGCGCTAGGACTACGTAGAGAAACACGCAGACAGGCACGAGCCAACAGAGGTTGATCAGGGTGTTAGAGAATTGTCCGAGGGAGCCAGGAATTCTGTCTCAAGTGTTTCAAATTTTATCTGCTAGTATATTTCCTTGTAAAGATATCATTTGCTGAAGAATTAATAAAAACCTCATCTGCTGCACCAATTTTCTCGCATTGGGTTTTTCCGGGGACAATTGTCCAAAAATAACTGTGTACATGTGATTGATTCTTGTGCTAATGTCCTTTACTGTTTATTTCTCTGCATATATATTTGGGAATGTTGTAGTAGTATTTATTTCGATATTTGCTAGAGGATTTCTGAAAAATAACTTATTGAAATAATAAGTAGGAGGAATAAATCTATCACTCCAACTGTATAGTTTTCAGATTGAAAAATTCACATGGTATCAGAGCCAAAGATGAGTAACAGGAAGGGAGAATCGACTAGTGAACGAAACTCTACTGTTGCAGCAACAATGCAGAAGGTTCACGCAGTTATCCAGGAAGGAAAAGAAGCATGACAGAACAGATGGATCACGATGTCTCTGTTTTGGGATCCAGACTTGAGGGAGAATTTGCTTGCGTATCAAGCGTTGCTTCTTCTGATGTCTAGTATTGATAGTGGAGCCTTTGCTCACATGGCTGGAGTACGACACTATTTTTCCAACTACCAAGAAGAGCAGATGAATTTCAAAATAACCATGGGTAATAAAGCCAAATGCTCTCCTGTTGGGAGAGGTACCCTAGTTTTTCAGACTGAGGATGGAAATAGGATCTGTGCCACTAATGTACTACATGTGCCGGGGTTGGGGATGAACTTGCTCTTGGTGTCTCAGCTTCAAAACCGAGGTCATGACGTCTACTTTATTGGTAATAGAGTCTATGTCAAACACCCCAATAGGAAGAAGAAGGCACAGATCGGGGTAAGAAGCAACAAACTTTACAAGTTGCAGCTTGAGTCTCCAATGGCACTGGTCGGCAGCGCAGATGAAACAGACCTGAATGAGCTATGACACAGAAGAATGGGGCATTTACATCATGGAGCGTTGAGAACTCTCCAAAAAACTGTCACAAGTGTTCCAAAGCTGAGCACTAAACGAGATGATGTTTGCAAGGGGTGCATATTGGGAAAATATGCCAAGGCAGCGTATCAGAGAAGAAACAATAGGGCCAAGGATGTATTGCACTTGCTACACTTAGACATCTGTGGACTGATGTCCACTAGAGCTCTTAGTTGTGCTGAGGACTTCGTCACCTTCGTTGATGACCATTCCAGGAAAACCTGGATCTACTTCTTGAAGACCAAGGATGAAGTCTTCAGTCGGTTTAAAGAATTTAAGGCTCTAGTTGAAAATCTAACAGGGAAGCGGATCAAGGTATTGCGATCAGATAATGGTGGTGAAAACATAGATAAGGAATTCACTGGATTCTACGCAAGGGAAGGCATCAAAAGGGAGTGGACAACTCCATACAATCTGGAGTAGAATGGTGTGGCAGAAAGGAAAAACAAGACTATTGTCGAAGCAACAAGGGCGATGCTGTATGATCATGACATGCCCAAATTTCTGTGGGCTGAAGCGTGTAATACGACTGTCTAAATTTAGAACAGGACTCCTCACGGTGCACTGGGAAAGATCACGCCGGAAAGTGTACTGGGAAAGATCACGCCGGAAAGTGTCTTCATTGGCAACAAGCCTGAAGTGAGTCACTTTAGGATCTTTCGCTGTACAACTTGTTGTTGCACAAAATGTCTAGGCACCGCGACAACGGCTCAGATCGGGGGCTGTCACCCTGATCCCCAATCTCTCTATCTAAGCAGTCTCCTTGCAAGCTAAGGGAGGTAGACCCTAACGAAAATGAAGAAGGAGAATTGGTTGGAGACCAACCAATTCAGGAGACACAGTTAGATAACCAAATACTTGTTAAGATTTACGAGATTTTACAGATCCAATTAGATTTAAAACTTTAAAACCAGTGCCTTATGGAGTCAAAATATCCCGTTATAAATTTAAGATCAAGTAATTGATATGTAACTGTTGCTATGAAAATTAGTCAACCACAATGATATTCAATTAAACACCCTCACAATTACGCATTAACTATGTTTGATGAAGTTACGCAATTTAGCATCACTTGAAATATTCCCAAAATTGATTTAAACAATTAACTACCGATTTCAAGTAATTTAAAATCACAATTAAAGATAGCTCAATGATCACCAACCACAGCTAATCACCAACCATTTAAATTTGAAACAAAAATGTTATCATGAGAGCACCATCAAATTTAAATGCCAGATATTTCCAATATTTCCGAATTTATGATATTCCAAATAATTCCAATTCAGAAACCTATAGTCAAACTTAGAATATATTCTTCAGCAAGATTTCAGGTCTGAAATATAAATTGTAGCAATAATTTAAACCATAGATTAGCAAACAAACGATGCCGGCACCAATGCCCAAAATGACTAAAAATAGTAAAAATTGATGAACTTGAAGAAAAATAAATTTTTAGGGCTTGATAAAGTGAAATTTCAGATCTGATATTTTCATTTCAGCAGTGAAACGGTGACAAATCAACAAGATAAAACTGCCAAAAATAGCTGCCAAATACTTCCAGAAATAACAAAAATATATTAAAACTTGAAAATTTCAATTTTAAGGCTTTAAGAGAGTTTGATTCAGTAATTTTCAGAACTGATAAGTTTATAACAGCAGTAAAATGATAACAGATCAGCAAACTGAAAACACTGAAAATGATCCCCACAATGTCTAAAAATAGTAAGTTTTGCCAAAAAGCTGAAAATTCAAAATTTTTAGACCTTATTTAGGATATGCATCAGAAATGTTCAGATCTGATTTTACACATTTATGCAGAATTTCCAGCAAGCTTCAAAATCAGATCTAGGCAAATTTAAAGATGCCCAAATGGTCAAAAATTCTAAAAATGAAGATTTTGCAATTTTAAATAATTTTGACCATACAAAATATGTTTTAGGGCCTAATTATTTGTGATTTGCTCGCTGTAATAAAATCTGTAGGAAATAAGGGTTTAGAGATCAAACCCTTAGCCCAAGGCTTTGAAGATCCCACTGTTGAAAATTCTTGAAATTTTGGGATAATCTTGCCACTTGAAAATTAGAAATTTGGAGACCAAAATCTTGTAAAAATAGCGTCAAAAGCCTATACGTCCTCAAGGGTCTAGATCTAGCTCAGATCTGAAGTTTTCCTTGCCTGATTTTTTAGATCTATTCCTGCAAACAAATATTGAGCCCAGATCTTGCCCTCTAGGGTCTAGATTTGGCTCAAATCTGAAATTTTCCTTGGCTGATTTTTCAGATCTGAAGATTTCCTTGGCTGATTTTTTAGATCTGAAGATTTGCTTGGGTGATTTTTCAGATCTAATCCTGCACAAGTAAAAAAAAGAAACCCAATACCCAATATGTACAAAAATAACAAAAATCCTAAAAACCCAAATGTTAGAAATCAAAATTATGTTACAAAACTTCAGATCTACACATGTAAATTACAGTCTATACAATATATTTACAGATCTATGCACAAGAGTTGCAGATCTATCAGATCTGAGGAGTATAAGTCTGACTTCACTCCCAGATCTGAAGATCTAAGGCTCTTACTAGCCAGATTTAACTTTAAATTCAAAAAGAAAATTAAGATAAATTTTTTTATTTAGGCACAAGCTCTAGAAAGACCCTGCAAAACAAATTCCGTAAGATAACTTTATAAATTATGAAACAATGGGCTTTTTCAGATTTATGAAATCTGAGAGTTGGCTGGTCTAACTGAAGACTTCCCCAAACGCTCAAACCTTAAAAAACGATCTCTGCACACTTAGATCCGAATTTAAGATTGATAGAGATTAAAAAATAAACATGAGACTTTTCAGAAAAATAGATAACTAATTTTTCCGTTAAATCAAAATGCTATTTTAGAAACCCAGAAAACTGCACAAGATACCTATATGTAGATTAATCCATAGAGGCCATCAATCATCAAAAGCCAATAGAAGTAGCAGAGTTTAGAGACAATATCACTACATAGATCTGGAAAGGAACACCAAAGTTTGTAACCCCAAAGTCTTTATGCTTTATTCATCAAAAAATCACAAGAGCTTCCAAGAACAAGTGCACGATCCAAAGATTGGACGATAATGTCATACCAAGACCTCTAATTTATAAGCTAAAATCTCCAACAACTAGTTTGGTTGATCCTTGTCAAAATAATCTCAACCGTCGAAAAGATTTAATCATCTTTTAATCTGGACTGTCGAAATTATAAATTTGAGGAAAAACGAATTTATCATTTAATTCCATTTTAATTAACTCAAAAATAATATTTTTGAGTTAATTACCTCAAAATTTTGTCTTTGATTCAACGACAAAGGCCCAAGGGTCCAAAATTTCTTGAAATTTTCAATATTCCCTTGGCCTGTGACCTTTAAAATTTATTTTTTAAGGACCCATGCCTTTGAATAATTTTAACTCACCTAGGACCTAAAATTAATTAAATTTCTGGCTTAGGATTTTTTAATTAATTTGGCTAGAAAATTTAATTAATTGACTGAGAGGGGATTTAATTATTTTTTCCAACCCTCTTTACATAAGATAAATACATTTAGACACATGAAGGGGGAATACCCATTCGTATAGACCCTAAAAAAGCTACCCAATTTTGTGACTCAAAACATGATCTAGTAGACCAAGTAGCTTGTAATAAAATAATCTAGCCAAGTAGCTAGGATTATTCCCAAACAACTTTTACAAAGATTCGATAGAAATTCACTCGGACTCACTTAGCATCTTGATGACAAAATCCACCCTAGCGTTGGGGCGAGGCTGGAGGGGAAAACTCTGCCGATCACTAGTGTTGAAAAACACAAGCAAATCAGTGAGACAAAAAACCTCCTAGGATAGAAATCGTCACCAAAATACTAGGCTTACCTAGGTTGTTACATACATGATGGTCTTACTTAGATCATTTACATCATAAACATGCAGAAAGGGTTTACATTGTTTATAAAACTGTCGACTGATGATGGAATCTGAATGGCGCGAATACGTTGAACATGATGAATCCCATTTGAAAAAATGGGGGTGTATTGCTATGGGGTCGTTGACAAAGTGTGGTCAACACAACTTACTGTCATGTGCCCAGTGAGAAGAGGAAGAAGTTGGAGATGACTGCAGAGAAAGGGTATTTGGTAGGATAGAGCGAGAATGCAAAGGCATATCACATCTACAATCCTGAGAGTATGAAAGTTGTGGTGCAGAGCAATGTGAAGTTCATGGAGGAGAAGGCCTTCAGAAGATCCCGCGAGTTGCCTTCTGCTACACAGTCTGAGGAAGAGCCTTTGGTACAGCCCCAACAACCAGCGACAGAAAATTCAGTTGCCTCTCCAAGGCATAGGGATCCAAGGGACGTGTCTCCCGAGGATGTGCAAGAGGGAGAGCCGGTAAATCCACCCACTACCAGTGGGAGAACGAGTAGTGAACTTTGACAGATTCTGAAGGATGCAGAGAACTTTGTTGGAATCCCTCGAAATGAGAAGAGACATCGTAAGCAGCTTGAGAGGTATCAAGCCTTGGTTGCTCAAGTCAGAGAGCCTTCCAATTTTTGGGAAGCATCTCAGCACCAGGTGTGGGTTGATGCAATGGTGGAAGAGTATAGTTCCATCATGATGAATGATGTCTGGGAAGTGGTCCCTAGACCTTAGGAGAGATCAGTTGTAGGATCCAGGTGGATCTACAAGATCAAGTATGCGGAAGACAGCAACATCGAGAAATTTAAAGCTAGGTTTGTGGCTAAGGGGTATGCTCAGAAGGAAGGGATTGACTATGAAGAAACCTTTGCCCCAGTAGCCAGATACACCTCTATCAGTTCAGTGATATCCATTGCTGCACAGATTGGATGGGAAATTGACCAGATGGATATCAAAACGACATTCTTGAACGGGGTGATAGAGGAAGAGGTGTATATAGAACAACCAGAGGGCTTCGAGACACATGATGAAAAGACTCATGTGTGCAGATTGAAGAAAGCATTATATGGACTGAAGCAAGCTCCTAGAGCCTGGTATGGTTGAATTGACAGCTACTTGTAGAAGATGGGATTTGTCAAGAGTGACACACATCCCAATCTCTACTATCTGAGAGTAGGGAGGGAGCCGTTGATACTGGTTTTGTATGTAGATGATCTATTTTTGACAAGATCATCAGGGCTCATCACAGACTGCAAGAAGAATTTGGGTGAGGAATTTGACATGAAGGATCTAGAACGGATGCACTATTTTCTGGGGTTGGAGGTTTGGCTGTAGAATGGGGAGATCTTTCTTGGTTAAGGGAGATACACTACAGAGATTCTGAAGAGATTTCAGATGGAGGATTGTAGACTCATGACAACTCCAGTGATGACCAACTGGAAGAAAATCGACACATTCAAGGATGATAAGTCTGATGCTACGTTATACAGGCAGTTCATCGAGTCATTGATTTATCTGGTAAATACAAGGCCAAACATCTGTTATGCTGTAAATACCCTCAGTTAGTTCATGGTTGAACCTAAGAGGGCTCATTGGGCAGCAACCAAGCATGTTCTCAGGTACCTTCAAGAAACAATCGAGCTTGGATTGAAGTACACCCCTAGCAATGATGTCAGGTTGAGTGGTTTCACCGATGCAGATTGGGCTGGAAGTTCAGTAGATCAGAAGAGTACTAGTGGGTACTGTTTCAGTCTCGGATCAAGAATGACTTCCTGGTGCAGTAGGAAATAGAAGTCCGTAGCACTGAGCTCAACAGAAGCAGAGTATATGGCAGCCAGCATAGCTTCGTGTGAGGCCATATGGCTTCGAAAACTGTTAGTGAATCTACTCAAGGAGAAAATGGCAGCAACCCGTATCTTATGCCATAATCAGAGTTGCATCAAGGTCTCTGAAAGTCCTATGTTTCATGATCGGTCGAAACATATTGACATCAGGTGTCAGTTCATTAGGGACTATGTACAACATGGAGCTGTTTAGTTGCATTACACTCCAACAGGAGAACAGGTGGTAGACATCCTCACAAAGGCTCTAGGGAAGACTAAGTTTGTTTACTTCAGAGAGAAGATGGGGATGATGAAGAATCCCTTCCAGTAATAGGAATGGATAGGATCTGTATTCAGAGGGAGCTGTTGTACAGATGCAACAGTGACAATAGCAGTGTCAAAGGCAGCAGTACAGAGGATAGTAGAGCAACAGATGAGGGGCAGCGTCCAGAGATCAGCAACACAGAGGGTGCTTCAAAAAGCAGAGCCGCATGCAGCAGGCATATTGTTGGAACACCTTCCTCGCTAAGAGGGAGTGCTGATTTTTGTAGCATCCTGAAGTGTTCCAAGTCTCAAACTTTGCAGGGAGGCTTGGACACCAACATTCCAAAGAACCCAGAAGCTGTTTGTGGAAATTCCACTCGGTTCATGACTTATTAAAATAACTAATTTATTTAATGGAGACACTAAGTCTAAGCTTAGGGAAATGAAATAATTAAACGGTATTAATAAGTCAGAGTGTGAATCTTGTAGAAAACAAGGATCAAGTCAAGTTTTAATCTTAGCGATTGATTAAACTTCTTATCTGGGCCGTTGGTTCTCCAACGAGAAGGTTATAAAAGAAGGCTTGAGGGTCATTTGGAAAACAAGCCGGGCATACATTTAGTACTCGAAGGAAATCAATTCTGAAGTAAGAGAATTCGATTTCAGTGGGAGAGTTGCAGGGCGAAGAGTTTGCAGAAGCAAAAGGAGGAGGGAGTCAGAAGTGATCGAGATTAGGGTCAGAGGGCAACAGTGAGCTACTAGAGGTAGCTTGAGGCTGCAGCGTAGAGAACTCACGCAGTCCCTACGCAGACTTACGCAGTCCAGCACTAGGACTACACAGAGAAA
Source organism: Pinus albicaulis (assembly GCA_034641835.2). Taxonomy (NCBI): domain Eukaryota; kingdom Viridiplantae; phylum Streptophyta; class Pinopsida; order Pinales; family Pinaceae; genus Pinus; species Pinus albicaulis. Next base: position 1,543,088,895 of record CM076584.1, read on the forward strand.
CACGTAGACAGGCATAGGAGCCAGCAGAGGCTGATCAGGGTGTCAGAGAATTGTCCAAGGGAGCGAGGAATTCAGTCTCAGGTGTTTCAGATTTTATCAGCCAGTATATTTCCTTGTAAAGATATCATTTGCTAAAGAATTAATAAGACCCTCATCTGCTGCACCAGTTTTCCCACATTGGGTTTTTCCGGGGACAATTGACCAAAAACAACTGTGTACATGTGATTGATTCTTGTGCTTATGTCCTTTACTATTTAATTCTTTGCATATGTATTTGTGAATGTTTCAGTAGTATTTATTTCGATATTTGCTAGAGGATTTCTGAAAAATAACTTATTGAAATAATAAGTAGGAGGGAATAAATCTATCATTGCAACTGTATAGTTTTCGGATTGAAAATTTCACATCCCCAAGGATAGAACCTAGTAGGATCAATTTGACCTTCAAGCAAAATTTCTTGTTTGATCCTTTCCCCACACCTTGTCTAGGATAGGAGCATCATTTGTTGCTATATTCCGTCCCCGAACCTGGGCTGGGTCCACTTGGTGTCGTGTGGTCCCATTTCCTATCAAAGATTAATCATCAAGGGTTATTTGTTAAACTAAGTTCTTATAGGATTTTAGGGATCAGGAAGTACCTCTACAAGTTGTACCATTCATCCTTACCCTCCAATCCTCATCCCATTTCCGTATAAGATCAAGCCCCTTGCTTGAAAAGCAAGCAAACTCCACTCTTTACATCTTCCTTGGGAAAGGGTTTCTGGGATCACTTCATACCTACTCATTAATGTATCCTTTATAAGTGGCTTCCCAAAACATTGAGACTCCTCCCATCGTTAAAATTCTGTAAAGCGCAGGGAGTCTTAGCCGTGGTGACAGTGGGCTAAGCCTCCACCTTTGCCCTTAGCCTAACAGTTGCCCTCTTAGGAACCCCTTTTAGGTCCCCTACTGGTTTGAGTGGTAACATTTCTGGTGTCGTTTCCAAGGACACGAGATGTGTATTTTGTTCCCCATGCGACATATTGACATATCATAATTGGCGACTCCATAGGAAGAACGAAGCCCTAATTCTTCATTGAACTTCAAAGTTAATGCTTTTAGGGTGAAGCAATCATTTATCAAGGCACTTCATTTCACCCTGGCGACTCCATTTTGATCCTAATATGCAAAATCATGGAAAATGGACTATCATAAAAAAGAGATTAATCTTGGTCCTACGTTTGTAAAACTCACTGACCAAGAGATTCAGGAACTACAAAAGAATGCAGATAAATATGCAAAATCTTATCAAAATGTATTGGAAGGTATGGATATGGAACTCATGCTCAAGCTTTATAGGTCACAAGTGTGTAACTTGACATAATGAAGGGTTTCTATGAGGCGGATCCTAGTTGCCTCTTTTACTTTGCTTGCCTAACCTATGCTTTCGATATTCTAATTGACCTAATCAATGTTAAATATTATAGCCAACCAAAAAGTCCCACAAAGGATAATCAAATGGATGACATTGAAGAAAGCTCAAGTGTAAGCGAGGACAACAGGCAAATTTTAGTTATCGAGGTGGAAGACAATGGAAATATCTCTTCTGAGGATGATGAACAGTTGTATCCTTTGAGCCTCCAAGTCACGCAAGAAAGAATGGATGAATATAGTAGGTCATGAAGAGGGTTAGTGAGGGAATGTAATTCTAATGGAGTATTCTTTCATTTGCACGAATAAGAGGTGAAGCTCCATAAGACGAAATGTGAATATAAAGAACACCCTACTAATGCTCTCCTCCTTGAAGCATATTACCAAAATCATGTAACAAATACCTTAGCTTAGATATCATTTACACTGATATCTAATATAATGCATTGCGAAAACCCCTTAATACTTAAATACCTTAACTATTGTGCTTCAAGAGAAGAGGGTGTTGAGATTTTGTGTATTGGGATAGCATCGGGTGTGCTTTAGCCATGAAACTGTGTGGAGTGGCTAAGAAACACATCACCTCCAAAACCCAGAAAGCATTTGGAGAAATTTCATCTGGCGTTGAAGTTATTCAAATAATTACTTTTTTTAATGAGGACCCTAAGTCTAACTTAGGGAATTAGAAAAATTAAAGTGAATTAATTAAACACGTGCTGAAATGATCTAAATGATGCAGATCAAGTAGTCTTTTAATCTTAGTCGTCGATAAGAGATTAAATCACGGTCATTGATGTTTCAACGAAAAAGTATAAGAGAAAGGCTTGAGGGTCAATTGGATACACGCACACGGAGGCAGAGCTGAGAGATTGAGCTTTTATTCTAGGGCGGGTTTGCAGATAATTTCCAGAAGAGTTTTCTGCAGCGAGGGGTAGTATTGAATGAGGGGATGATTTGATCCCAGAGCCAAGAGTCATCAAGAGGACGAAGAGCAGCAATCAGGAGCACCACAGAGGAGCAAGGGCAGCAGCTGTGCAGTGCAGAGGCTCCAGTCACTTCGCAAATGCTATGCAGGTCCAGGAGGGGCAGCGCTGTAGCTTTAGGAGGCCACGAAGGTTACGTAGAGGCCTTCCAGGGTAGCGTAAGGACTGTGTCACTCGGTCTGGGGTTACGCAGTCTCCTTCTGAGCAATGCAGGGGCACACACAGCCTAGTAGGGCTGATGCTAGGGCTTCAGGGGTAGCGCTGGGGTTTCTAGGGCCAGAAATTGGCTGAGTGTTGTAAATCCCGTTTGAGGGTGTGGATCAGTCAGAGTTTTGGTCTCAGAACAACAGGTATTGCTGCAGATCTATTATTTTCTCTGTCGGGTTAACCAGTTGGGTGCCCAGATTTGCTGTACGCAGATTCTACATAATAATAGTAAACCTCATATTTGCTACACCGGTTTTCCCGCATTGGGATTTTCTGAGGGCATTTGTCCGAAAAATCTGTGTGTCACTTTGTTGAATGAGCGTAATATTTAGTAAATGATTTGTATGTGTGTAGGCTGTTAGTTGTGTTTACTTCGGTATTTTCTGAATATTTTTTGGAAATAACTTATATAATTTAGTCACAAGTCGGAGAAGTAAACTAAGATACTACAGTAGGATTTCTTCTTAGTGTATTCAGAAATTTTCACATGGTATTAGAGCAATTGTAGATCAAGCTGAATCTCTAGCAAAATTAGCTGAAGACATATTTTTTGCAGGGTTGCAGCTGAAGCATCAGATTCAGAAAGGGAAGCTTAGCAGCAGGAGGACACAGTCCCATAAAGGGCTACGCAGTCCCATCTTGGTGACGTAGAGACAACGCAACAACTTCCGGAGGGACGCAGGAACAACTTGTGCTACGAAGCTGCTGCGCAGAGGCTGTGCTTGGCCAGTCTGCTCACGTAGAGGCCAGTCAAAGGGATGCAGTCCAGTTATTTTTTCCTGTTGCGAAGCAGTATTGCCAAGATCCGGAAGCAGTGCTTCAGATCTTCAACAATGTTGGTGTGGTGGAGATTCTGCCGGTGTAGAATTGTGCTTAGCTAAGTCAACAAAGAGCTGGAGGAAGACAGTCACTTAGCAGATCTGAGATTTGATTAGGAGGATCAGAGAGAACTGTCCGATTGTTTTGGCTGAAGATTTCCAAGAAGGAAATCAATTTTTTCAGAAGAAGCAGTTACTAGAGGGTTTCTAGTCACCAAGAAACCCAGATCCAGCGTTGTTGTGTTGCCACAGAAAGAGGGAGAAGAGTACTGTTTCAGTCAGATTTGAGCTAGATGGCTTTTCATGGGATGAGAGATCAGGACAGGTTGGATGGTGTGTCCAACTTTGTCATCTGGAGGGCCAAGATCCTATCAGTCTTGGATGAGTACGACATTAAGAACCATGCGGAGAATGTCCTAGCTGACCCTGCAGATCTCGATCCTCTGAAAAATTTTAATGAAAATCAAGCGCGGGCTAAGAGTTTGATCATGGACGGAGTAAAGGATCACGTTGTGCCACACATTGCCGGAAAGAAGACGACAAATGAGATGTGGACCGCATTGGAGGCGATGTAGCAAGGAAGCTCCGTTCAACGAAAAATGCTTCGAGAGAATCAAATGAGGCTATTCCAGATGCAGAAGGGTGAGGAGATAGATCCCTTCCTTTTCTGACTTCAGACTATCAGGGATCAACTGATTGCCATGGGTGAACCTTTGGACGAAGGGCTCATGGTAAGGACTGCCCTGAATGCAGTCACCGAGGAGTGGGAAATGTTTGTCCAAAGCATATTGGGCAGGGCAACGTTACCATCTTGGGAGAACATGTGGGCAATCCTACGCCAAGAGGAGATCGAGAGAATCAACAAGAGGCAGAATAGCAGCAACATAATTGTCATGGTGAAGAAAAAAGAGGAAGATTATGCAACCATTGCATCGAAGGAACGAATATAGCAAGGGAAAAAGAAGAGGGACCTATCCAAGGTTTGGTGCTTTAACTGTGGCGAACTTGGACACTTCGCCAACACCTGTCTTAAGAAGAAGGACAAAGGAGCTTCTGATTCCAAGGATGTAACAACAAAGGACGATGGGAGTGATGAAGACATAGCCATGAGTGCTCATGAGCCACGTAAGTGGGGTGACATGGATCTGTAGAGCAGTTATAGATCAAGGAGGTAGGATCTTTGAGTCAGCCCTACTCTCGGGTCACATACGAGCTACGGGAGCCTGGAGACGGTAGTGGGAGAAGTAGATAAATGCAGAAGTTCACAGTGAAGCAGAGGGCAGTGCTGAGATGCTGTAAAGGGAGCAGCGCAGTGTAGAGACTGATGGGACTTCAGCAACGCAGAGAGGTAGTGCTCACGCAGTGCAGAGTTGTAGTAGCGCAATGGCTTCAGGAGGACAACGTAAAGCAACAACCAAGGGAGTTTCAGTGATGGGATGCAACCCGACTTGTTTGTCAACGATTGGGCAGGAGGCTTTCAGTTGCGTACTTCTTGGAAACTGAGTTGCAGTGCAGCAGTGAGCAGTTAGCAGTGGCAGTGCTATGGGCAACATGATGCAACAAGTTGAGAGGGAGCTGCAGTACAGATGTGGCAGTGACATGTGCAACAGTACAGAGAGCAACAACACAGTGGATGGAGGGTAGCAGGCCAAGCATCAGCAGCGCAAAGACGAATCACAAGATCTTGTGATACATGGTGTGGATGTATTGCTAGAGCACACTCCATGCTAAGAGGGAGTGTTGAGATTTTGTGTATTGGGATAGCATCGGGTCTGCTCTAGCCCTGAAACTTTGTGGAGGGGCTAAGAAACACATCACCTCCGAAACCCAGAAAGCGTTTGGAGAAATTTCATTTAGTGTTGAAGTTATTCAAATAATTAATTTTTTTAATGAGTACCCCAAGTCTAACTTAGGGAATTAGAAAAATTAAAGTGAATTAATTAAACACGTGCTGAAATGATATAAGTGACGCGGATCAAGTAGTCTTTTAATCTTCGCCGTCGATAAGAGTCTCAGATTAAATCACGACCATGGATGTCTCAACGAAAAAGTATAAGAGAAAGGATTGAGGGTCAGTTGGAGACACACACACTGAGGCAGAGATGAGAGACTGAGCTGGAATTTTAGGGCGGGTTTGCTAAGAATTTCCAAAAGAGTTTTCTGCAGTGAGGGGTAGTATTGGCTGAGGGGATGATCTGATCCCGGAGCTAAGAGTCAGCAAGAGGCAGAGGAGCAGCAATCAGGAGCAACACATAGGAGCAAGGGCAGCAGCAGTAGCGGCGCAATGCAGAGGCTTCAGTCGCTACGCAGGCCCAGGAGGGGTAGCACTGCAGCGTCAGGAGGCCACCAGGGTTACTCAGAGGCCTTCCAGGGTAGCGTAAGGACTACGCCACCTAGTATGGGGTTATGCAGTCCCCTTCTGAGTAGCACAGGGGCAGACAAAGCCTAGCAGGGATGACACTGGGGCTTCAGGGGCAACGCTAGGGTTTCTAGGGCCAGAAATTGGCGGAGTCTTATAAATCTCGTTTGAGGGTGTGGATCAGTCAGAGTTTTGGTCTCAGAACAACAGGTATTGCTGCAAACCTATTATTTTCTCTGTCGGGTTAACCAGTTGGGTGCCCAGATTTGTTGTACTCAGATTCTACATAATAATAATAAACCCTCATATTTGCTGCACCGGTTTTCCCACATTGGGTTTTTCCGGGGACATTTGTCCGAAAAATCTGTGTGTCACTTTGTTGAATGAGCGTAATATTCAGTAAATGATCTGTATGTGTGTAGGCTGTTAGTTATGTTTACTTCGGTATTTTCTGAATATTTTCTGGAAATAACATGTATAATTTAATTACAAGTAAGAGAAGTAAACCAAAATACTACTGTAGGATTTCTGCTTAGTGTATTCAGAAATTTTCACAAAGGGAAGAAGAGTCCTCCTGCTGGTCAACTAAAGATACCCTTGAAGATATAAATGAGGAAGATGAGTCCTTGTTGGGTCTACATGATGAATGGGATGATTTTGAGAGCACGTGTGTTCTGGATGACGAGGCTATGGAAAGTAAAGTTGAGACTGACTTTACGTTTCTCGAGGGTGTCACTCCTGACAACTCTCGTTTCAAGAACCTTGAGGGAAGTGATCCCATGAGCTCCTTGGAAGATAACATTGAAGATTATTTTCGTATCGAAAAGGAGAAATGGAAAATTGTCGTTCCTCCATTTGATTGTGCTCCCATCTATGATACTGACAAAGATGATGAGGCTGAGGTTGGCTTTCCCTTTCTCTCGGGCATTATTTATGAGGACATATCCATCGATACCCTTGGGAAGGAGAATTATTATTTTTCCTTGTATGAAAAGGAGCAGTTCAAGATAACTGATTCTCCTTTTTGGGAAGACCTTATCTTTGATACCAACAATGATAGGATTGATAAAGCCCTTCCTCATACCTACCATCCTTATGATTCTGGGAGTATATTCAAATCACTTGAACCTCTAGAGTTGGATTTTCAAGAAAAGGGTCCCGTTGAAACTTCACCTTCCCTTTTTCCCTTTTCTCTTGTTCATCATCTTGAGTCTTCCACAAGTGTTTCCCTCACCCCTTGTCATATGATTTCAAGTATCCATGAGCCTTTCCCTCCTTCTGAGTATAGTGTCAAGAAGAACCCCTCATTGAATATACTTGATCTCCTTTGACATACCCTCACGGTTTTGATCACTCCATGTCCTCCCCTCTCCAATGTGACCATCACCTCAAGCACCCTAGTTGTTGCACTTCTTTTTTCCCTCAACATTCCTTCCCCTCTCATCACGACCTGGTGGCATCTACAAAACATAATACAATAAGTAATGATCATGATAGGGAGTTCTTGAGAGTGATCATCCATTCTTCTATTCTGTACTTGTTGGGAAAGCCCGGCACTTCTAGATCGAATCATTTTCTTTCTCCCAGGGCTTCCTTTTACCTCGAAGGGGGATCATGTTCTCCTGCCTCCCACCCCCTTCATCCTCCATGTGACTATGACCACATTCGATTTAAGATTTGCTACATGAGTAAACATAACGATAGGCATTAATATATTGATATTGATATGATGATATGTTGTTTGCACTTGCTTTATGATTACATGTAGTGGTAGCATATCTATATGCATGTTAGAGTAGGATGCATCGCATGCTTATTTTCTGCATTAGGAATAATGTCATATGACGTTTCTCATGATAAATTAGATGCATTTAGATTAAAGTTTGCATATTTTTATTTACTAGTTGGTTTTATGGGCTAACATTAAGCATGGGTGATCATAAGACATCGTAAAAACATGTTGCCCCGTGGCTTTGATCATTGACGTGTGCAGGTAACAGGTCTATGGTGACCAAGAGATTGCTGGAGTTCTCGTGACCTCCTGTTCGAGTAGCCTTGCCCAATTTTTTCGAGAGATCACATCCCAGTTGGATCCACATGTTACCCATCACTTCGTGGGTGATATCCCTAGGATAAATTTTTCTCCATGATGGACCTCAGCCGGCAGCCAACAACCCCTTGCAGCCTTCTTCTAGCTGGTTGTGCCATTTCTCCGCCACCTGAGCTAGCCATGTGGTCCCTCACCCATCTGTATTGATTGTATGTTTGAAGGTGGGCCTCCCGAATCTAAAGGTATGTCTTGTCATTTGGTAATTGAGTATTGGGTTTGATTATCATGGATACTTTTGGGCATGGATTGATCGGGGGATTTAGCAAAAAGAGTGGGCTTAGTTTGTGCTCCTATCCCCTTGATCTCTTTTGTTACCTTCGGATCTTAGTCCCGTGGGATCTCCTTTATTGACCATTTGGTTCTAGGGTGGTACTACTTGGGTAACCTCGACTTTGGGTGCTTGGTCTCACTCCTTTATCCACATATACTACTCCCTTTCCACTCACTATACCCCCATTCATCATTTCTCCCTCCTAGGTCCACATAGGGTCAGCCTCCATATCCCCTTGCCCCCACCTTGGGTCACATTGGGAATGATGCCTCAAAGGTTGAAGCAGCTAAAAGAAAAAGAAAAAGCATAATTGGCCACACTTAACAAGAAATTGTACCACAAAATGCAAAAGATGGTCGAGACAAAAATATTTAGCACGTGGGCAAAAGGCAATACATGAGCCCTGCCCCATACCCATGGCCATCACCCTAGTTCCATAGGGCCTAGATGAGCCTACCTTGTCACACAGGAATCCATGATTGTCCCAACCCCTGGAGGGCAATGAACCACCCTACCTTAAAGGGGTAATCACTACTATATTTGACACATCATGCCCTTATCCTTGAACCATGAGCAGTTAATTAAAGAAAATTCATAAAAGGCAAAAGGCATATAAAGGAGGGTGGAAAAATCAAGGCCGGGACACCTCATGTACCACGATTGCTCCCTTCTACACATTATATACCCTGGTGAGGGCTTCCCCTTGTCTGGCTGCCCCTTGTCATTCAGGAATCCATGATTGTTCCAACCGCTGGAGGGCAATGAACCACCCTACCTTAAAGGGGTAATCACTACTATATTTGACACATCATGCTCTTATCCTTGAACCCCGAGCAATTAATTAAAGAAAATTCATAAAAGGAAAAAGACATATAAAGAAGGGTGGAAAAATCAAGGCCGGGACACCTCATGTATCATGATTGCTCCCTCCTACACATTATATACCCTGGTGAGGGCTTCCCCTCTCAATCCCTACTCCATTTCACTTATTTGTCACTTGCGACCCCCATTGGAGGGATGTACCTTGGACATACTATCCCCTTTAAGGGCCGAAACCACTTAATAAGGTACTTGGTTAACCCCTTTAAAGCATGGAGACACTAGCACATGCCAAAGGCCACTATGGAAGGGCATGCCATTGTGAAGTGCCCACTTTGTTATCCATGATTTGTAAGCCTTTTTACACAATTACTCTAATGACTAGTTGTACTGGAAGCCTAGGGGACACATTGGATCTTATACAAGATTGTTGGTGGTTTCCATTTGGGTTTCGTATCCCTATACGAGGTCCTAACCCCGTAGAGGGCTACATTGGCACATATAGGATGTGCGTAGAGAGCCATGGGCCTCCACAATAGCAGAAAACACTCCACAGATCCCCATCGATGTTCAGAGACCTACATGATCCACTTTTGGGATGATGATGATGTGCTTGGTACACTATGCTGCACAGGAGCCCCACACTCTTGGCATGTGTCTCGGGACTTGTACGATGTTATGGCAATGTTAATTCCATCACTTGAGCCCTTGCAGAGGATCTACAATCATCTTCGACTCATATGGAGACCCATGGGGTCATTTATGTGCCCCCACACCCACTGGGAGCACCACAGGTCTACTACTTGGAGAACAAGGGGCCACTCCCTTGCCCATCATATTTTGAGGAGTTTATTCATCATTATGGCATTTCTAGATATTATTAGGCCTTTAGAGGGCCCCAAGACATGTACATAGTATTATTTGACCTCTTGAGAGGCTTATTTTTCCATTTATGAGCTTGTTTGGTGGGCTTGTCACCAATAGGGGTTTTATTTGCACATTATTTTATTAGTAGGGGCTAATGTAGGCTCATAGGCTAATTCGATCGAACTCCTAAAAGGGGTATAAATTGATGTTAGCTTCATTCATTTATATCATCACTTGACTTGGGATCTCTCTATCTTTAGAGAACTTTGCATTTCTTCTTCGAAGATTATTTTGGATAATGGATGAATTTTGATGTATGGATTTGGGTCATTTTTATCTTGGAGCTTCGTTTTTGCAAATGTGATGCTGGTTGGATATACTCTCTAACACTGTAAGTAAATTTTGATGATATATTTTTGTTGCTGCATACTATGGAACTTCACTATAATTAGGGCTAATTGTTGCATGATTGGAATGTTGAATTAAGTGTCTATTTAGCTTGTTTATTGTATGGGCCATTGTTAGATGAATGAAATGTGCTAGAGATTGTTTTGTCTCGATAATCTTGCACCATTTGTATGAAGTATAAATGCTTGAAGGTCACTTTTCTTCTCTTTCCCATAACATTGGACGAAGTTGACTTTCCAAGCTTCCTTGATCAAGAAACCGATTTCTCAATCATTATCATCCTTGACTCCATATCCCCAGGGGAATTATGCACTGGTCCCTCAAAAGGGTTGTCATTTTCCCCTTCTTTCTTACCATTTTCCCCTTTTTCTTAGGTCTAGCCCTAATAGGTCACCTAGGGCATCAATTTCTCGGGAATTCACCCACAGGAAAGCTTCAATCTCCTAGAGGCTACTGTGCTGGTGGGTCCACTCATTCTCCTGCAAATTTGAGGCAAGTTCAACTGTGGAATCTCTGGGAACCTCAAGCCCTAGCTCTAGGACCAAGTTTTGCCTAGGTATCCCCAAGGCTAGATGTTATGAATATAATCCATAATAAAATAATAATAAATATAAATATAAATGTAATAATAAATAATGAGTCATTAACTAATGATTAGTTAGTTAGTGATGAAGAGGCATGTCTTAGAGACAACCATTTGTGAAAGGGCACCTGCCTAGGGTATATAAGCGGGCCCTCATTCTCATTTGTAATCATCCTATCATCAATTCTTTATATAATATACAATTTACAATTTCTATCCTATAATGGATGTCTTTGTCTACGAAGTATTTTAATATTTCTGCGGCTTATATGACTGTTGGTCACTACATTGGTATCAAAGCTACATTCTCTGATCACTGGCCTTTGGCCTTCAACTCATCGTTAACTTGGTTGTCGTCATAATCTGAAAGAGTTTCGCTACACCAATCTTGGAGATTCTCCATTCCACCAGATTCACCGACAGGCCTTTCGCCATTTTAAAAAAGGGGGGAAAATATTCAAAGTATAAAAAAAAGGGTCTATAAGAATTATTTAAAAAAAAAGTCAATATAGATTGAGAAGAAATAAAAAGTAAAAAAAAAAAATAAAAATTGAAAATTAAAAGAAGTTTAATAATTAAAATAAAAATAAAAAAAGAAATATATATAAAACAAAATTAAAAAATTTAAATAACAAAAGAAAAAAAATATAATAAAAAAATAATACTCGACTTAGTTGTGCCCCGACCACCTGATCGTCCCTGTCTACGTGGTCTGCGTAACCTCTGTTGTACCCCACCATCACACCCTGCTATCCGACCACCTGCGTCGACCCTCCACCTCCACGTTGCATATACTACTAGTGCTTCCGATCAAATTGGTTCCACGACACCCATCCGCTGTTGCCGGTTTGCCGTGTGTAGCTGTTGATGCCCGTCTATCCTCTATTGTTACCAGACCCTTCATCCCTGGCCCTTGTCTATCCTGCGACTGCGACTCTGCTACCACTACGACTACGCTACCACCTACCTGCCAACACTTCCGCCTCCACATAGCCAATGGGCCAGCAATCGCTCCACCATTCTGCTGCGTTATCCTCTTCACCACAGTCATGCTTGCTGCCTCAGTTCATTGTGTTTTCCGTCGTTCATACTTTCCTGGCCACACAGTTGTAGCCGACACTTAAACTACCTGACGAACTGCCACTCATGTTTAAACGTTGTTGTCTCCTCCCCGCCCTCAAAGCATACATTGCCTTCAATCACGTCCCTTTGTTTCATTCGTTCCATCACGTACCTTCGTTCCGTTCGCCCATCGCGTTCATTCGTTACATCGCCTCCATTCATTCCAATTGCCATTCACGTATTTGGTTATATAGTTTTATAAGCACTCTAATTATAATTATAATTAATATAATTAATGATTATAATTAATTTAATTATAATTATTATAATTATTTTTTTTTTATTAAAAAAAATATTATTACTTATTTAAAAATTAAAAAAAGAAAGCCTAGTTCTCAAAAAGAAGAAGGGAAAGGATATATTTTATTCATAAAAACAAATAAAAAGAGAGTTTTTAATATAAGTGTCCAAGGTACTTACAAAAAAGAAGTGGCGAAAGCGACTACAAAATACCTAAAGTCATCTCGACAAAACAAAAATGGGATCAATCATGGAAAAAAAATGATGGAGATAATGGAGCTCAATTCTGTAATGACGAAGGAAGGAAGGTTTTCTTATAATGGTTTTTCAGTTACAAATCACAGAGTAATTACATTAAAAGGAAGTATCCAAGGAAGAAAAATTAATATCGCTATTAGTACAAGCAAGGATAAAAATTATATCAACATCAACTTGGCGAATATGCTATTAATTCCAGAGCCAAGCATTGGGGTAAGGAAAAATGTTTTTGATCAAAAAGAGTATACAATTAGTGATTTACAAGTGACAGTAAATCATTATGAGTACATATCTCAATTTGTTGTTGTAAAGATGGATTATACAAAGGTTGACGTCATACTCGGTCAACTTTGGTTTAAGGATTTGGGTTCATTCATGTTAAACATAGAGAAACAAGTTTTGACTTTTCGTTATAAGGGGAAGATGGTCTTATTTCGAGACATGAAAATGGAGTCAAAATTGATAATGTCTGCATCAGAAGACTTTAAGGATATCTCAGACTTGATGTTCAAATATAACAAAAAAACTATATCAAGGAAGCAAAGAGAGCTTGATGAAGTCATCTCCACTAAAGACAAAGAAGTTTTGCGCCTCAGAGAACACCAAGAAAAACTGCTTGAACAAGTCAAGAAAGCTAAAGCCACAAAGAAGGAATTGAAGAAGCATTTATTAGAACAAGAAGAAGAAAATTTACGTTTTAAGAGCCTTAATCAGACATTATTAGAACAAATCAAATGTTTAAAAGATGATGAGCTACTAAGAATAAAATCAACAATTCAGAAAAGGATGAACTTGTATGTTTAAGGAATCATAACCAAAACCTACTTACACAAATAAAGAAACTTAAAAATGACAAGAAATCGCTGAATGACAAGCTAGAACAACTTCAAAGTGAAGTATTGACGTCGTCAGTCGTTTCAGTTCAAGTTGAAGACAAACGGATTAATACTGATCCAGTCAATATCACAAGTAAGGAAGAAGAAGAATATAGAGAAATTAAAACATATGCAGAAGTTGCAGTTCAAAGATTGGACATCCCAACTGATGATTCAGTCGCCCACTCAACAACAACATCGCCGGAAAGAAATAAAAAATCAACCACTAACATAAGCGAAAGCCGAACCAAAGGAGCGATGTATCGACATCCAAATCAGAAGAGAAAACTTTCTAATCAAGCTACATACCAGTATCACTCAAAAAATAAACAACAAATTCATGTTCCTAGGGATACTGAAGCTTGCAAAATCCAGTCATACAACAACTATTCACCACACATCTCCAAAGGTCAGAAGATACTCCAGAAGATCAATCTAGGATGGTCTGATCCATTCTCAGTATGACAATTTTTTCTATCACTTAGAGTATCATATTGTCTTGTATTGATGAAGATGAAAGTACAGAGACGAGAAGTTGTTCTTAAGTAAGCTTTGAGGACAAATCTTCTTGAAGGGAGAGGCTATGTTATGAATATAATTCATAATAAAATAATAATAAATATAAATATAAATGTAATAATAAATAATAACTCATTAACTAATGATTAGTTAGTTAAGTTTGAAGAGGCATGGCTTAGAGATATAGCCATTCGTGAAAGGGCACCTGCCTAGGGTATATATGCGGGCCCTCATTCTCATTTGTAGTCATCTTATCATCAATTCTTTATATAATATACAATTTACAATTTCTATCCTACAATGGATGTCTTTGTCTATGGAGTATTTTAATATTTCCACTGCGTATATGACTATTGGTCGCTACACTAGAACCTAGTAGGATCATTTTGACCTTTGAAGCAAAGTTTCTTGTTTGATCCTTTCTCCTCACCTCGTCCAGGATAGGAGCATCATTGGTTGCTATATTCCATCCCCAAACCTGGGCTAAGTCCACTTGGTCCCGTGTGGTCCCATTTCCTATCAAAGATTAATCATCAAGGGCTATTTGGGAAACTAAGTTCTTATAGGGTTTTAGGGATCAGGAAGTACCTCTACAGGTTGTGCCCTTCATCCTTACTCTCCAATCCTCATCCCATATCCCTAGAAGATCAAGCTCCTTGCTTGAAAAGCAAGCAAGTTCCACCCTTCACATCTTCCTTGGGAAAGGTTTTCTGGGATCGCTTCGTACCTACTCATTAATATATCCTTTATAAGTGGCTTCCAATAACATCGGGACTCCTCCAATCCTTGACATTCCGTAAAGAGCAGGGAGTCTTAGCCGTGGTGACGGTGGGCTAAGCCTCCACCGTTTCCCTTAGCTTAGTAGTTGCCCTCTTAGGAACCCCTTTTAGGTCCCATGCTGGTTTTAGTGGTAACAAAGCTCACATAGCTGAAGAAAAGGGAGAACCTGAGAAGAAGCAGAAAGGAGAAAATCCCAAGGATCTTTGTTATTGAAGGAAGCTCCATCTCCATCAGGTTCATTTGCAATTTGTCTTTCCTTTATTAGAAAGTAGAAGTTAGAGTAAGCATGCATAGTTGCATTCTTTAGAAGAAGTCTTGATTTTTGTGAAGCATGGCATCATAGCAGGAAGCATATGATGATAAAAGAGTTAGAGTCTACATTGCTTTGGAAAAGTCATCTAGCTGTCAAATAATGAGAAGATTATGATCATCTTGCATATGATAGATCATCCAAGAATTTTCTAACATAATGTTGTAAGAATGCAAAGATTGAAGCCCTAACCAAGCAAGAAGAGAAAAGGAGGCTAGATATACTTGTTGAAGCCTCACTCCAAGCCTAAATTACATGATCAACAACCATCTCACCAATTTTGACAAATTTTGGGGTAATTTAGCAAAATTCTAAGTTTTTGAGAAATCTTGAATAGTCTTATGACAACTAGACTCTCATACGCGCAACATCCTAGGCGTTGTGCGCTTTTTTGAGGCACTTTTTGGCCAAAAGAAGACCACCAGCAGATGCATAATGATGAAGACATGTAGGAAAATCGCTTTGCTAGCCTTGTTCTGGACAACTGGCAGTTGAAAAGGTGAAAAAAACACTCAAAAAATCAATGTTCTGCCAACTTTTTTGCCTATGCGCTGCGCGCTGAGCAGTCTTGGGAGAATCAATTTTTGACAGGGAAAATCAACTCCATTCTGCAAACTAAAGGCATATTTGGAAAGTAGACTGGACAGGCATTCCAATGAGCCATCCTGAGCCCAATTTGGACACCGGGAAGGCACTCAAAACCAGGTTGCAACATGGATTGCACGTTTGACAAAGGGATGGCGCGTTTAGCAATTTTCTGATTTTTTCTAAGCTTTTATGCAAATTGACTTTTATCTTGGGGAATCATGTTTTTACCTCTGTAAATCAATGATGTAAATGTAGTTATGGTGTTTTTACTGTTACCTAGGGTAAATACATTAGGTAAATGAACTCAATGAGGTGTAATGAATAAGTTCACAAAAGTTAGGGATGAGTCACTTGGACCTCCCTACACTTCAACTTTCAGGTCAGTTTTTGGTGGAACTGCTCCTCCTCTCATGTATTCGATCCCTGGGGTTGGGAGGAGTTTGTTTGAGGTCTATATCATGTAGTTTTTCAGTCATTTCACAAGTTGGAATTAGTTGGATGTTGGCATATTGATCGGAAACTCTATTGTAATTATTTTGGCAGGAGCTTAATAAAAGTGTTGCAACTATTTCTTTGGGACCTGTGGTATGGTTGTCTAGCATTGTTTCTTCTCTTGTTTCAATAGTATGAATGTATTGTTGGTACATTTTCCATTTCATGTCTATTGTATGATCACTTTCAAGTTAGAGAAACAAAATTCATCTCACATGCTTTGTTTTGGGAAAGTTTTCATAGTCTGTTCATCTTTCTTTCAGTTTAGGAAGAATTCATCTTTCATGCTCTTCCTAGCTCCTCACATGTCTGAATCATTCCATCCCAAGAACCCTAATGTGCTAGCCTTTCTACCTACCTTGCCCCATTGAATCTTTGCAACTCTAATCCTATCTGCCCTGACCTATCCTCTTTGACCTAATATCCTCATCCAGCAACCCAATCAAATCAAATCAAAACTCCTGAAACTCATAACTAGCCTAAAACCCTAATTATCCAGCCCTCTTGGCTGTGACCTTGTGGAGAGAGCCCTCTCCGATTTGGTAGGGCTAGATACCAAGCCAAAAAATTGGTCTGTGGTTACCTCTATTGGGATTTCTTCTTCAGCCTTAGAAATCTGGCAGAATGATAATAGGAGCCCCTATAGTTTCATCCACTGTGTCAAAAGTGTTGATTTTCCACAACACGTGAGAATTTGGTTTGGATCTTAAAATATTCGACACAAACACACTCAAGTGCCATAACTATACTACTTTGCACAATAGAATCTACACACATCAGTGAATCAACTAGTGCACATGACAATTTTAAACCTTTCAAACCCACTACATGTTATATTACAAACTAGAATACATCAGTCTTAGGGCTCTTGTACCAAGGAACTTGGCCTTTACATACAACCTTGATACAAGGACGCAACTAGTGCTTGTTGTCGGTCACTTTGACCACCAATCTACCTTGAAAAACACACACTTGACCTACTTGTTGATGTGGCACACCACAACCCTTTCAGTCCACATGCCCTGAATACATCTGGCAAGTCCTCTTGCCTTCCCGTCTGTTGATCACTGCAACTACATCTTAGATGCCCAGCCTGCCACTATCAGTGACCACAATTCCTTTTGTGTCATTGAACTTTGTCTCATCAAACTACCCACTAGTAGTCCTCCTGCTCCATTAGGATGACTACTCATTGGGTCTTCTGGAACTACACACGTTTCAGTGAAGATGCTCAGCTGGAAACTACAACTCCTGAACTAGGGCCCCATTGATATGCCTCCTAACAGCTCATTAGGCCTTCAATGATGACTATACTTGAGGGCTTCAAGTTGTTGCATCCTGCACTACGAAAACCACCGTTCACAATTCCAGTTGTGAACAATGCTCTCATCATACAAATTTTCCCTCTTATTGTCTCTTAGCGGCTACAAGATTGAAAAACCTAGGGTCTGCTTCTTCTGCCCTCTTCTTATTGAAATTCCTCCCACATTTACAAATCTAGGGCTTATAGATCTTCCCATACATAGTCATAGTCTTGACTGATCTAGGGCTTGCACAGTTTGCCCTCTAAACATCCTTCAAACTCCTTTGAAGGAATGATTCTTAGGCACACATATTCGTTGTACAAACCCTCTGAACAACACTGTCATCATAACAACATTCATACCAACTCTCCCTATTGTTCTTCTACATTGCATCATTGTGCAATAACATGAGCACGTCGTCCCTCTTTAGAAACATATATGCAACAAAACTCGGTGTCCAATCTCTGAGGAAATGCGGCCTCCTCTCTCAGGTCTGCATCAACATATATGCCACTACTTAAGGTCTCGACTCTCTTGCTTTTAGTGCAAAAACACGACGAATATTCTAGGCCACTGAATAGTTTCTAAACTAGGGTTAATATGATCATAACCAACCTTAACTAGGGCAACTTATCCTTTGTCCTAAACCCTTCAGGACAACAACTCCATCTCTTAGCATCAATCAACATTAAGGAGTAATCAACTTACCAAACTTCACAAATCCAACTCCTAGGCTTGTGGAGTACCTCCCAAGCTACACAAATCAACAAAAAGAAACAGGTTAAATGTAAAATTGTAAATTGGACAGAGAGCTTGGTTTATGTTCACTACAACTTGCGATTGTTGTTCCATTATTGTGAGGAGGCAAAGAAAAATAAAGACATGAAGGTTTGGGAGAAAAATCTAGAGGAGGACAATTTGGAGGATGGTATATTGTATTTAGAGCAATTGGAGGATGCTCTTTTCTAGGATGATGATGATTCTTTTGAGATGCTACCCCCATCCAATGCCATGGTCCCCATGTTCCAGTCTTCAACAGCAGCAGCAGGGGTTTCATCTTTAGTTCCACAACCACCATCTTCTTCACTGCCACTAGGTGGAGGCCCACGTAGTGGTCGTAGTGGTATAAGGAGGAGGGATTAGTAGATGGATTCAAAGTTCACTACTTTTTTTTGTCATAGTCTATAGATGATAGATTAGAGTCTTAAACTTTAGTGTTGTGAATTTGAACTTTTCAGTCTTCCTAGTTCAATGTGCAGTTGGTGGTGGCCAGGTGGCCTATTTTGTAAACATTTTTATTTGTTCATGTTGATAGTTGCTAACTTGCTAAATAAATTATTTGAATCTTTTATGTTCTATTGGTCTGCTTTATATTATATGCTTAAAATTTTGATACTTTCTACTTTCTACTATTTGTGATATGCTTAAAAATTTGATCTCTGTTTGTAATTGGTAGAATATAGATGATTGATGCTTGAATAATTAATCATTGATATACTATAGATGCCATATCTATCTTGATTTATGTACAAATATGCATTTTTTCGTATCTTCTGCAACTAATTTGGTATTCTGGATGTCTTTTTTGAATTTTCAATATAAATGCAAAAGCATATATCTCTCTCTCTCCCTCTCTCTCTCTCTCTATATATATTAGATGCTTTGCTTTCGAAGATTTTTGGAAAATCACACTTCTGGTGTTTCATTTCCAAAAATCATCCACACTTTGTGCAACACTGGGCTCATGGGGTTCTCTTTCTTCCTTCATCCATTATCCTGACTATAGGTGCCTAGTCTTGTTTCCTGGGCAGGTGGTTGCCTTTAAATGGAAGGTCTTTTTCTGCTCGTCCAAATCTATAAGATTCATCATTTCCTTCTTTAAACCTATCTTTCCGCAGGGGAGTATTCAGTGTCATCTCAATTTTGGAGATATTCACATGGACAATAGGACAATAATCAGAGTGCCTCCTTACTGTAATTGGCAGTTGCCCCATGTCTGGCTTGTCATACTGGTTGAAGTACTTGGTATAGAGTGGTTGTTGGTTCCTCCCATGTCCAAACATTTCTTCTCGACACAAATACATCACCTGGTCTTAGGAGAGCTTCCATGTGGAGCTCTCACTGGCTCACTTTTCCCAGTCTCCTTCTTCTAGTATGGGCCATTTTGTAGATGACATCTGACTTAATATTTGTGAATTTAGAGTGATTGATGGAATTATGGCCTCCCCCTTTGGTTTAGACATTTACTCGAAAGTGAAGACATAAATACATGAGATGTGGAATATAATATTTTATTATAAATGGATTCATTTCATACAATGTGGTAGAGTACCTTATATTTCATACATTAGGTGGTTTATGATACCTCCCTCACCTAAGTACAAACTACTGACACTTTTTTATGTCACATAACTAAACTTTGGACTCCAGAATTGAAGTGTGACTACTCCAACAACATTGACTGAAGACTGCTTTGTCTTCAGCTTTCTGCTTGTGGCTTGTTTGACTTGCTCTCTCCGTCGTAGCATCACTTGCTCCCTTTTTCATCTTCTCTAGATCTGTACTTCGTTGTGATCATTAATAAAATTATCATATCTTAGTGTCAAGTGTTTAGTATTTACCCATTGTTGGTTTAACCCTACTTTCTATTTTTTATTATGTCATGTATCATATTCTTTTCTTCAGGGAGGAGTTGCAGGCTATCCCTTTTGTATCTGACATGGTAACTCCCCATTAAAAACTGTTGTTCGTATATCATATTACTCTTTTTGTGTACCCTATTGAACCTTGTATTAACTTATATCCTACAAAATCTCCAATTACTGATAACACATGAGATTCTTAATGATGCATGATTACATTTCAGTGAATTCCCTAAAACACATTAAACTACAAAAGGTTAATACTACTTGTGTTAAGTTTAAGATAACATGTTCTTATCATGAGACTGTTACTTCAGAAATCCATATAGCCCAATTTTCATTAGCAATATCATAATACATTATAATCATGACAGTGACTGAAGAAAAGAACATAGACAAAAGATGCAGAAGACAAGCCAAGTCAAGAGAACACATGGATATGGCTCAAGCCAGGGAAAAACCCCAAGACAGGGAAAACTCTTGATCAATTCTTGTTATTATTCATAATCAAATGTTCAGCAGAGAAAGAGAGAGAGTACAATGATTTAAAGTCAACACTGACTTGCCAAATAGCCGATCTGACCTCTTAAGTTCTTAGACATGAAGATAGCTCAATGAGACTGCAATTCTGAATATAGGTTAGGGCATGAACACAGATAGCTCCAAGAGCTGATGTCTTTCTCTTGCAACCCAAATCACTGGTTAGGGCTGCCAGAACTAGCCCTCTTTCTCCATTACTGCCTGCGCTCAAGCCTGGGCATATGAGGCCTAGAGAGAAGAACCTAACCATGCCTTCATACCCTCAAACAGCTTAACAACTAGCTGCTGTAGTGGCTCTCTGTTTGCATCCTGTAACAAAGATGTATCTCACCAAATAGCACAGAAGAACGTTAAGAGATATGCTTCCCTCTGCAGCTCTATGCAACAGGAAATATGAACCCAAAAACAAGAGATACGCTGACAGACCTCCTATCCTCCACATATGATGCGACAGACCTGTGGCTCTTCCTCAATAGGAAAACCGTGCCCTAAACAGAGATGGGCCACATCATAAACTCAATCCTGTCACCTGCGTCCTGCCTCAGATGCCGCCCTATTTCAGAGGAGAGGATGAGCACTTAGATGTATCGAATGAGGGAGAAAGCACCACTTTATATACTAATTGGTGTAGTCGAAGGGACGTGACTTTTGAGCTTCTTGAGCCGACTTATAAGTGAGACTGACCTTGTTTACAATCATAAATTCAAAAATCCACTTTTCCTTGTCCAAATTTGACGATCTTTAGATCAATTCAATGCTGTAATAATCTTTCTCAAAGGAGATGTCCAAAGTGGAATTTGGCCCTAGTTGCCAATTTTAACAACTTGTAATTCTGTAATGAAATGAAGACCTCGCCTATACTTAGAGTAGTTCCATTCTTTTTATTCTATAAACAATCGTTGGCTTCATGAACCACTGAATTTATTTGCTAGCAAAGCTTCCCCTAATTGATAAAAAATTCCTATATTTACTTCACTGTAGTTATCTTCATATTGTGTAAATCAGTTCTGAATTTTGTTATTTACAGGAGCGCATCAGGCGAATGCAAAGTGTGTTCAATAGAGAGAGAAGCAAGTACAAGAGGAGCTATGAAAAGTGGTATGAAAATGACTCTGATGCATACCAGCAGCAGAATTTCCAGCGGGAAGACTGGTATTGGAAGACAGATAAATCTTACAGGGATAAAACTGCAAATGAACGGAAAGCAAGAATGCGAACTTATGAAAACTATGCATTAGCACATCACTATGAAGCACTGGGCCTTGACATGTATGCTCTCTGTTCATATTTTGCAGCTTTCTGGTAGTCTGCTTGACAGATTCACTATACATTTCATTGTTAAATTCAGTAATTTTTGCTTTTTTGTTACTCATCCTGCCCACCATTTCCTGATCTAGGCATTCACTTTTTGTATAATTGGTTACTTGCATAAGGACATGAAAAATCTATACAAAAGTAAAAAGCTGCACATTAGAGTATGGTTCATACTATATATCAGTACTCATAACTGGACCACCATTTTGTCTATAATGCTGCTCTTATCTTCATATAATTAAGAACTGAAATTTATTAGCAAAACATCAGCTTCAGCAAAAGATTGTTGGGGGTCACGAACTTGAAACATAGGAAAAATTAGCAAATATCAACAAAATTCAAATAGTTGCAAAATTTGTTACTTTTTTATTATTTTATTTTAAAAATAATATAAGCTAACACCAAAATCAGATAATCACAATGCTGCATAAATATGAAAATAAGACTAATATATAAGATGTCGAAAGATACATCAAACGTTAATTGTCGATACTGATAATTTTCCAACCATACAATGATCAATTTACTTCTCCCCTGCCTTTGCCCCTTGTATGGGCAAAGGTAATGGGTTGTCCTTCAGATTAAGGTCTTGTGGCTTAAGTCAAATGTCTAGTGGAGGTTGTCTCAATTTGTGTAGGTAACAATGTTGATTTGGGGTAGCATCGTATGTGCTCTAAGTCTAAATTTCTGTGGAGAGGCTTAGACACATGAATTCCAGATAACCCATAAATCGTTTGGTGAAATTCCACTTGGATTGTATTCTATAGAAATAATTAATTATTTTTAAAGGGACCCTAAGTCTAAACTTAGGAAAATAAAATAATTAAAGTGAATTAATAGAATATGAGTGAGAATGATCTAGAACAAATGGACCAAGTCAAAAGTTAATCTTAGCCTTTGATTAGAGATCTAATATGGGCTGTTGAAGTCTCAACGAGAAGACTATAAAAATGGCTTGAAGGGTCATTTGGAAAACACATTTGGTGGAGAGATCAAGTGATCGATTTCTTTAGTGAGTAGTGCTCAGGGAGAAACTTCGATCTAGAGATCTTTTGCAGAGAGGGACAGTAATTCCAGTTGGATAGTCTATTCCTAAGCCAGAGATTACAAAGCAGAGAAGACAAAAAGTAGCAACAACAGAGGCAACATAGCAGCTACGTAGAGACAACGCAAAGCCATGTAGCGACAGTGCTACAGTCTTGAGGAAGTTTGTTGATCAGTTGAGGATCAGTCAGATCCAGTGCCGGAGAGTCGGGGTGTGAGACCAGAAGGGGCCAAAGGGTCAGATCCAGCCAACAGAAGAGCCAAAACATAGAAGCCACGCAGTCCCCTCGCAGGGTGACGCAGAGACTGCGCAGTGACTGTGTAGAGGCAATGAGGGGCTTGCCATCCGGGGTTTTGGCCAGTTGTGCTTCCAGTGTCAGGGTGTGAGGTGATCTTACCAGCTTTCTTATTAGTCAGATTCTCTGTTAGGATAGCCAGAAAGGCATCTATTTTGTATTCAGAAATAATTACTGCATAATAATATAAACCCTCAAGTCTGTTGCACCGGTTTTCCCGCATTGGGTTTTTTCAGGGACATTAGTCCAAAAATAATTGTGTCAAATGCTTGTTCAAATTTGTTTCCGCACTTGTAATCCTTCCACAGTTTATTTGTGTAGGTTGCAACGTGATATATTCAGTGTTTGCCGTAGCGAACTGCAAATATATTGTTAAGTTAGAAAATTAACAATTAGGTGAATATCTTCCAGTCGCTGCAATAGGATTCCAGAGGTTAGCAGAATTTTCACAAACAATTCTGACACTGACACCTAGTGTCATTGCCCAACTTCCCTAGTGGCGTCATCCTTTCTCCCCACCTTCTTTTGCTCATCCTCTAACCTACTCTATGGTCATTTATTGAACATTAATAAAAATATCTTATCTTGTTATCTTATTCAACCACCCAAATGCCTACTTGGTAGGCATCTTGTTCTCCACTGACCACTCAATTGTAGTGTTAGTGTTCATAGCTATGTTACCGGATCCTTCAGGCCCAGTGGCTGAATCCCTAGATCGGATACGGATTTGTATCCGGATACACAAAGATCCGCCCAAGACGTTAGCACAAAATTCCAAATTTAATGTCAGCGCAAAATTTTGAAATGAAAAATTCACTGGACAAATCACTCCGTAATGGAAAAATCAGTGGAGCTAATAATTAAAAAGGGAGTTGGCTGCCATAGTTCATTAATTATTCTTTGCTGACCATATTATAAACTTTAACTGAAGATTATAAGCTACCAACTTTGAATATATTAATTAATTTTTATGTTTTTAAACTTTATTCCAAGTGTTAAAAAGTGAATTTCATAAATAAGTTACATAAAGTAAGTTTAATAATTCCTTGTTGACCATATTATAAACTTTAATGGAAGATTAGAAGCTACCGATTTTGGATATACTAATTATTTTTTATGTATATAACTTTATTCCAAGTGTAAAAAAGTGAATTTCATAAAATAAGTTACATAAAGTTTGTTTAATAGTCATTTAATTTAAATATAATAAATTGTTTGAATATTATGATATATTAATTTTAATATTATTAAACTAATAATGTTTATAAAAGTATTATTTTTAAAATTTTAAATAGAAGTTGTAATTCTTTATTTTTATATAAATTTAATTAAAGTTTGTAAATAATATATACATTCTGATATTATCATCTAATAAATATTTTTATAAATATTATATATAAAAATTATATATTTAAAAATTAATATATGTTTTTATTTTATTTTTATATAAATTTAATTTTTTAAAATTATAAGATATTTTATATTGTTTGTACTTTCCGTATCCGGATCCTGGCTTTCAAAACACTGGCGGATCCGTATCCAAATCCAGATGCGAATCTTGGTAACTTAGGTTCAAAGAAATGGCATCCATATCAACGGTTCTCTCAAGGTGCTTCACCCACAATTGGAGATTGTAGTAGGTGTAGATCATATTGTTAAGGTGTCGTTATTCTAACTTGGTAAAGGGTCATAAGAAAGCAAATGAGCCTTAAGGATCATAAGGAATGTTAGGGGGTCATGCACATTGCAGAGTGCATGTCAAATCTATTAAGAAACTTATTTATAATAAATTTATTTCTAATTTGTTGCATTTATATGTGTCTATTTTTTAAAAGAGACTCAAATTGTCATTGCAACCCGAAGTGCTACAAGTTTAGGTAAGCACCAAAAGGAGAATCTTTATAAAATAACCATAATTTTTCTACCAAATATGTACAACAAATAAGGAAAAAATGAAAAGACTTAAGTTATAATTCCATTTATTAGCAAATAGGAAAGAAGAAAAGCAAATAAAACAAAACAAACCATTGAAACCCATAATTAAAAGTCAAATTGGTTATTTGGCAAGTCTTCTTTTCCTTCCCAACCATGTGAAAACAAATTACTGCATTGTTGTTCCTGTTACAACAAAATCTCACACTTCTCGAGATAAAGTCCAAAGCTCAAGTGTTAGACATTGTACACTCTAGAGGGGGCCACTATCACCTTACCAATCCTCTTCTCATTTTTGGCTAGCTCTCCTTTAGCTCAATGGGGGTTCTCCCTAGTAGATCATAGGGATCTAACGGGCTAGTCAAACCAAGTCAAGAATGTGAAAATTCTATTGCAGTATCATGGTTTATTTCTCCTACTTTATTTAAATTATACAAGTAATCTTCAGAATTTAGATTTAGAAAATACTGAAGTAAACAAAACTAACAGTCTACACACGCAGAGCATTTACTGAATGCTACGCTCATTCAACCGAAGTGACACATGGATTTTGAGGCATAAGTCCCCGGAAAAACGTAAATCGGGAAAACCAGTGTAGCAGATATGAGGGTTTATTTTATTAAGTAGATTCTGAGTACAGCAAACCTGGGTTCCAAATCTGGAAAACCCGACAGAGAATAAAAGAAATTTGCAGCTAACTTGCTGTTCCAAGACCAAATATCTAACTGATCCACACCCTCAAACAGGATTTACAAGACTCAGCCTGGATTTGGCCCTAGACACCCCAGCGCTGCCCTTGAAGCACGAACGTCAACCCTGCTAGGCTCTGTGTGCCACTGTGCTGCCCAGAGAGGGACTGTGTAACCCCAGAGAGGATGATGTAGGCCTTACGCTGGCCCTGAAGACCCTCTGCGTAATTCTGAAACCCTTTGGAGCTGCAACGCTGCACTTACCTTGGCCTGTGTAGCCCTTGCGTAGCGGCTGCGCAGCTGCTGTGTAGATGCTGCTGCTCAAGGTTACTTGGAAGCGGGAGCGGGAGCGAAGCACGGAGCGCCATTTTTAAAAGTTTCCGGGTCCGGAGCATTTTCGGGAGCGTTTTTATATATATATATATTTTTTAATATTTTTAATATTTTTAATATTTTGATGCATATATGTCAACAAAAACATGTAGAATGATGAATTAGACATAAAAAACATAAAAACATAGATTGAATCATATAACATCAATCATCTAGAAGTTATAATCTTTATCAACCACGCCCACGAGTTGGAAGCATACAACATATTGACTCTTGAGTCTTGCAAATCATCAATCTGAAGGTTTCAAGCTTTCAAAATTCAATATATAACATTTATCATCATTGATAATTTGATATATAACATTTATCATCATTGATTTCAAATTTCAATATCTAACATTTATCATCATTGATATATAACGTTTATCATCATTGATTCATTGATTTCAAAATTCAATATATAACATTTATCATCATTGATATTATATAACATTTATCATCATTGATTCATTGATCACCATATAACTTTCATGAAGCATCATATTCATAATTCATAATGACTTGTAAACAGTGAACTTATAAATGCCAACTTCAAAGTTTCACCTTTCAAATTTAAACTTCAAACTTAAATTGTCATTAAATATATGAAATCAGAAAGAGTCAAGTTTCAACTGTTCAACTGTCAACAACAAATAGAAAATAGTAAACAACAAATATATTTTATCTGGCTGGCCCCTTGCCACGCCCACGAGAAATGTCTAATTTTTGTGAGCCACGAGGAAATGTTGGTCTTCTAGTACGCTCAGGAGTACCACGACCACGACTAGAAGGTGGAGGCTAGATCTGCGAAGGAACAATAGTGTGATATCGAGGAGTGGCATTGGCACTGGCACTGGCACCCGCACTGCTACTAGTAGATGGTGGGACTGGCCCTGTGTGTGGCGGTGCTGCTGTTGCTTCATCATCATCCCTATAAAGTTCTGCTTCCAATTCTTCCAGATGTAACGTGCCGTCCTCCAAATTATCATCCTCTGGGTTGTTGTCCTAGACTCTGTATGATTGATCCTCATTTGCCCGATCACAGTAATGGCTCAACAACCTCAAGTTATAATGCACATAAACCAAGCTTTCAACTCGGTTTTCATTCAGCCTATTTCTTCTCACATTGTGTATAAAGCTGTAGGTGCTCCAACACCTCTCTGCAGAAGAAGTGTTCACAACCTGTGAGAGAACTTTTTTAGCCAACTTTGGCAAAAGTCCCATGCCGCCATATGCTTCCCACCATGTGAGAGCATCAAATCTGTCTCTGTCTTCCATTGCATGGAAAGAACCAAAGTTAGCAGTGCAACTGAAGTATTTGCCTAATTCAAGGCGCAATCTAGCACACTCTTCCCTGTTAGGTACCAATTTGTCCAATGCCTTCATGTACCCCTCTTGTACCTCTGGATCTGTGTGAGGTTTCACCCTAACCCCACCTCCAGGTGCAGGTTGGCCCAACCAAGATGGAGAGTAATATTTTGGCGTAAGGATATATGCCAAAGCATGTAGTGGAACATTGAGTTTATTCCACCGTGCACACACACGGTCATGAATCATAGCATACAAGTTGGGATCATTATCCTTAACAATATCTTTTATTTGCCCCAACATGCTATCCATCTGCTCATAAACCTCTCCAATCACTGGTTTATCGGTATCCGCAAAGCGAATCATGTTATAAATGGGCTTGGTAAAACTCACAATTTCCCTCATACGTGCCCAAAACAGATGGTCAAGGGCAGTCTCCTCCACATGTTCGAAACCTTGCCTGTCAACTATTGTTGCCGCCCTGTCCTTTAATAGCTGCCAGTGTGGGCTTGATACCATTGCAGCCAATGACTCTCTTACCTTCAAAAGGCGCCTGAAGGTGAGGTAATAGCTAGCAAATCTAGTTTTTGCTATTTTCAACAACTCCAATTTGGAGTGAGTACAGAAAAGCCCATGGGTATTGCTATGATTTGTAATAAATTTGATCATTTTTTTACCTCTCTTGTACAAATCACCAAGCCATTTGAATTGAGGTTGTTTGTTTTCGATGATATCATGCATCAAAAGGTTCATTGTGTGAACCAAACACCCAGACCAAAAAATGTTGGGGTATTTATCCTCAATAATTGCTCCTGCTGCCTTACAGTTAGCAGCATTATTAGTGATGACCTGTATGACATTGTATGGCCAGTCTTTTCAATTATATCAAGTAATGGTTCTGCAATGTTAATGCCGGTTTTGAATTTATCTGAATAATCATAAGCTGCCAGGAAGACTGCACCACTAACCGACACAGCCAAAACATTTATCAATGGTTTTCCTTTTACATTGGTCCATCCATCAGAGACAATGGACAGCCCATGCTCATTCCACGAACTTGTCATTCTAGCCAAAGAATTGTTTATTTTAGCTCTTTCATGATCGAGACCCACGGTTCTGGCCTTGTCATACCCAGGGCTTTTGTATCCTTTGGGGGCATCATTAATGGCAGAAACCATTTCATGCCAATAAGGTGAGCGAAGAACATTGAATGGCACCCCACATGCATATAGAAACCGGTAAACTTTTGAATCCACATCATTCCTACACCCTTCGTCTAGGAAATCGGATATAGTTCTACGCCTTAATCCAATGCCACTGCCTCCAAAACCACTGGCATGGGTGGAAGTTGAACTTGTTTGTCCATGATGTGTTGGGCCTGAATCAACGAAACCCCTAGATCTTTTAGATGATCTCTGTAGGGAAACCCCCTCTTCCTTCCTATATATCTCTCTCTGTGGTGCTGGCACAAAAGTACAAACTTTGATTCCAAGATTTTTAGTTCCATCCCCTGGCATTATCCCACAAAGGTGCCTTCTCAGACGGGTGTATGAACCATGGTATTGTTTATTGCAATGGGGGCAAATAAAGTTAGTGGTTCCACCACCTTTCCCTCCTTCCATTTTCTGAACATATTTCCACAAAGGATATTGGTCTTGTTTAGTTGGGGAATCGATGTTCTCAGGGTCTCCACTCCCCACTTCCTCCTCAGCATAATCCTCCTCCTCTTCAGGATTTTCTTCAGATCCACCATAACCCTCCTCTTCATCCTCCTCTTCTCTGATTTGCCTCTTTCTTCTAGCACTCTCCAACACCATTATCACAAAGAAAGGAACCAACATGAGGAAAATCCCTAGCCATATAGCCATGATGGAAACAAGTTTCAAGTTTCTAGCCTGCAAAACAATTGGAAAAATGCCAAATGGGAATAGGAAATGCAACATAGGAAAAAAACTATTCATTTTTTAAGTTTTAAATCCAATAAAATGCAACATTCAAGAAAAATTCAAGTTTTCATTTTTAAACAATTTAACAATCTACAAATTCATCCTAGAAAATACTAAATTGGATTAGAAGGCCTACCTCTTTCTTGCAATTCTCCTGTCAGCCTTACTCCTTGCTCTCCTGTCAGCCTTGCTTCTTGCTCTCTTGTCAGCCTTGCTTCTTGCTCTCCTTTCTCTCCTTCTTGCTCTCTCTCTCAACTCAACAAACAATAAAATGTAAAATGAAACCCCCCCCCCATTATAAAAAAATTGATTTTTCACTTAAAAAAATTTGCGCGCGGCGGGAAGCGTTTTTTGTTCCGGGGAGCGTTCGGGAGCGAA
Source organism: Pinus albicaulis (assembly GCA_034641835.2). Classification (NCBI taxonomy): domain Eukaryota; kingdom Viridiplantae; phylum Streptophyta; class Pinopsida; order Pinales; family Pinaceae; genus Pinus; species Pinus albicaulis. Next base: position 1,543,118,678 of record CM076584.1, read on the forward strand.
CGCTCCCCGAGCACTTCCGGCGTTTAAAAAATGCTCCCGAAGCATTTTTTAAACGTCGGAAGCGCTCAGGGAGCATTCGCTCCCGAGCACTTCCTGAAATGCTCCCGAAAAGACAGGGAGCGTTTTAACAGGTTCGGAAACGCGCTCCCGAAAACGCTCCCCTCAGGAAGCATTTTTGGGAGCGCGTTTCCGAGCGTTTCCGAAACGCTCCCGCACGAAGCGCGTTTTGGAAACGGGAGTGAAGGGGGTTTGAAGCTTCCCCGCAACCTAGCTGCTGCTGCTCTCAGCTCCTCTGCGCTGTCCTTGTTTTCTGCTCCTTTGCCTCTTGCTGACTCTTGGCTCCGAGATCAGATCATCCCCTTAGCCAATACTACCCCTCACTGCAAAAAACTGCTCCGGAAAATCTTAGCAAACCCTACCCTAGAATTCCAGATCAATCTCTCAATTCTGCAACTGTGTTTGTCTCCAACTAACCCTTAAGCCTTTCTCTTATACTTTTTCATTGAACACTTCAACGACCGAGATTAAAACACTCATCAATGGCTGAGATTAAAAGACTGTTTGATCTGCGTAATTTAGAACATTTTCAGCACATGTGTTAATTAATTCACTTTAATTATTTAATTTTCCTAAGTTTAGACTTGGGAAATACATTAAAATAATTAATTATTTGAATAACTTGAACACCAACTGAAATTTCTCCAAACGTTTTCTGGGTTTTGGAGGTCAAGTGTGTCTTAGCCCTTCCACAAAATTTCAGGGCTAGAGCACACCCAATGCTACCCCAACTACATAAAATCTCAACAAAGAAGCCCGCAAAGGTTTTTTCTTCAAATACCACTAAGAACCATTTAGGGTTTAAGGTGGATTGAATTGCTAAGGTTCTTTGGGTAATTTCAAGGATTGAGTTCAAAGGGAAAAATCCCTAAACACACAACCAAGGAATCACTAGTAGAGTAAACCCCTAACAAAACACTTTGAATGATTTACAAGGAAAAAGGGTGATGGAGGGTAGAATATCAGTGCCTTACCTTGCCAATATATTTTTGGGGCATATAGAGTCAAAGAGAAACACAACTAGAGAGAATGGAGATGGATGTGGGTTCAAAGAAAATGTTGTCGCTCAGATTGTACAGGCATCATGACAATTTCTCATTGCGAGGGCCGTCACTCTGATCCCTGCCCACTTTGTTCTAGCTGCCTCCCAACAACAGGCTATGGGGGGTAGTCCCTATGGAATGAGGTGAAGGAAAATAATTTGGGAACCTACTTGTTTGGGAGAAACGGATGGGTGGCCTAGCTACTTGGTTAAATTTAGCATGATTTATGATTAGATTAGATTTTAAATATGAGACCAGTGTGTGAAAAATTCATCTATTGCAATAACTGAAAATTATTCTTCTAACTGACAACTTGATTATGCAGTTTATTTGCTATGACAAATATTGAATAAATTTACTACTGCAATTTTCACAATAAATTACTGCGGAAAATAAAATGCTGGAAATAGAGAAATTATAGCACACATATGGAAACTATTGACACAGTTATTTTTGGACAATTGTCCTCGAAAAAACTCAATGTGGGAAAATTAGTGCAACAAATGAGGGTTTTATTATTAATCTTCAACAACAATTTGAGTACAAGAATTCAGACAATGAAAAAAGAGGAAAAATACTGAGAGAGATTCTATGATAAATTTCTCACTCTCCACAGCGACTCCCTGACTACGAGATAGACCCTCTTCCCATACATTGGTGCCTTTGTGTCTCTCTGTGCAATGACTGCGCAGAGCTCTAGTGGACTACGTCTCTCCTCACCCTACCTCCTCCTGAATTCGTCATGCACTTCCCAGACCGATGCTGATACCCCCTCACTCTCACATGCCACTCACCCTCTGGCTCTTTCTCCTCTTCTGAATCTCAACCACTGAGAAAATCGATCTGTTTGGACAACTGAGTAACTGCATTAGTGTGTGTTGAGATTTCTAATAATAATTTGGAGAAAATCTCATAAATGTGACAACAATAGGATTTGTTGCTAAATTGACTGCATCTAATCCTAATGTGGAGTTATTGCATCCTATTTTTGTTGTGATTGAATTTATGATTCAGTTTCTACTCCCAGCTATAAAATGTAAGCCTGTAGAGGTTTCTGAGCATGAGGGATGTGAGGTGAGTGGAAGAGAAGTGCAGATGAGAAACTCTGCTATTGTAATTCTCCTGTTGATGAATGAGATTGCCAATGCCTCTGTTTGGTGGACGTAGCCCAGATTGGTTGGGTGAACCACGTTAAATCCTTTGTCTCATGTTTTTTGCTGTGCGTCTGTGTGTTTTATTTGTTTTTCCGCTGTGCCTAACTTAACAATGTGTTCTCTATTTACCCATCGACTTCTTCTTATAATTTTTTGTTGGTGCACCAACGACCAAGATTAAAACATAATCGATGGCCTAGATTATTTCCCTGTCGATCCGTGTGAGTTTCTAGAACATTCACACGATGACTTAATTAATTATGATTAATTAATCATATTTCTTAAGTTGACTTAGGAAATATTAAAAACTCATTTTGTTTCTAGGTGGAATTTCCAGAAACGATTTCTGGGTATTGGAGAATACATGTATTCTAGCCTCTCCACCAAATCTCATGGCTTGAACACATCTGATACTACAAAAACTAACACTCCCTCTTAGCAAGGAAAGTGTTCTAGTGCCACAACACATTGTCTCTACACTATCTCCAGTCACACTGTTGATGTTTGGCCATACTACCCATCAACCACTGCGCAACTATGATATGAGTTGCATCTGTGCTGCTCTTAACCCTGTTGAACTGTTGTCAACACTGCATCTGCACTGCAACTCCCTCTCATCTGCTATTGCTACAACTGAGAAACATTTGTTTCTGCTACTGAAATAAGTTTTCCACCATACCCATCTGTTACCTGAATTGGATGAACTTAGCTCTCCCTAGAGCTTTCCTGAGTATGTGATCCGGACTTATGCAGGAACACAATAAAATACATGAATACACATAAACACAGAGATGCAACAGAAATAAGACTTCATTTCATTAATATCACATAACTGAAATATGCTTACAGACAGAATGGAAATAAACTAGCCAGGGCGCTGGTAGCTTATCTCTGAGAAGAGATGTGGCGGCTACAAGCCTCTAAACTGTGTTATAATGAGGCTTGAAGGCCAATTTATTATTGAGAAACAATGTAAATCCCTAAACATCCAAAAACCTAACCCTGGGAGATGAAACACCAAACTATGGGCCCCGTTGGGGTAAATTGGTACATCAATTTCTTGGGGTCGTAACTGTTGAGATTTTGTGTATTTGGGGTAGCATCAGTTGTGCTCTAGGTTCCAAATTTTGAGGAAGGACTAGAGTACACTTGATCTACAAGACCCAGAAATGGATTTGGGAAATTTCATCTCGTTTAGAGGATATTAAATTAATTAAATATTTTAATGTATTTCCTAAGTTAAAACTTAGGGAACTTAAATAATTAAAGTGAATTTAGTTAAACATGTGATGAAATTGTCTTAAGTCACACAGATCAAGTTTTCTTTTAATCTTAGCCATTGATTCAAGATCTGATCATGGCCGTTGATTTGTCAACGAGAAAAGTTAAAGGAAAGGCTTGGGGTCATTTGTAAAGACACACAGAGGCAGAGCATTGAAGCTAAGCTGAGATTCTAGGGCAGGGTTTGCTAAGAATACTCAGAAGTGTTTCAGCTGCAGAGAGGGGAATTTAGGCCAAGGGGATGATCTGATCCCGGGGACTAGAATACACAAGAGGCAGAGATCAGCTCAAGGATAGCGTAGAAGAAGGCAACAACAAGGATAGCACAATCCTTCCAAGGAGAGCGTGATTTTCAGCAGGAAACCCTCTCGGGTTACGTAGAGACCCTTCAGGGGCAGCGTAGTGACTGCGTCACCCAGTCTGGGGTAACATAGTCCCTTCCGGAGCAGCGCTGAGGGTTTGGACTTCAGAGGCTGACGCAGAGGTTTTCAGGGGCAGCGCTGGGGTTTCTAGGCCCTAATCTTGGTTGAGTTCTGTAAATCTCGTTTGAGGGTGTGGATCAGTCATTATTTTGGCCCAGATCAGCTAGTGAGTTGTAGATCTAGTGTTTTCTTTGTCGGGGTTTCCAGATCTGGAATCCAGATTTGTGTATTCAGAAATATTCTTAATAATAAGACCCTCCAGCAGCCAGAGACCGGTTTTCCTGCATTGGGTTTTTTCCCGGGGAATATTTGTCTCGAAATAACTGTGCCACTTTGTCAATGTTTGCATGTGCTTATTCTAGATCTGGATTGGTAGAGATATGTTATGTGTTTTGCTTCGATTTTAACTTGAATTTATTCAGTTAATAACTTGTCTAAGTAGGAGGAGCATAACCGGATTAATAGTAATAATTTCTGCATAAAATATAAGATTCATAAATTTATACAGTAACTTTGCCATACGATCTCCGTTTGATGCATGTGATACCTTGTTAGAAAGATCTATTCAAGGACTACAATTGTTGAAAACCCTTTTGCCGAAGGTGATTTTCCAAAAAAACGTCGTTTAGGGCCTCAAAATGGCTCTGGAAGTTCGAGACCCGAAAAACTGCCAAAAATAGTAAATTGTGCTATAATGAAGGAAACTGAAAAACTAAAAGAAACAATGGTGGGGGTCCAAGTGGAATAGGTGGGTGGCCACCAATATCCACCTGGATCAATATGTCTGCTACCTGATCTCCTATGGGAACATACTGCAGGTGGACTGCCCACGCTGTACACAGACTTTGATGAAATGGCATTTGATATCAATGCGCTTCGACCTATCATGAAATACAAGATTCTTAGAGAGTTTTATGCAACTCTGATTATCACAGTAAATACTGGCTGCTCCCATCTTCTTTCTGAAAAAAATCACGAGAAACTTTTTAAGCCATATAACTTCGCACGTAGTTGTGTTGGTCACCATATATTCTGCTTCTACTGATCTTAGTGATATTGACTTCTGCTGAGCTCAATGTTACTGACTTCTGCTTCAGTTGCACCAAGAGATCATCCCTAATCCAACATTGAAGCAGTTCCCGGAGGTACTTTTCCTGTCCACTGAATTGCATGCCCAATTTGCATCTGTTAATCCGCATAATATGATGTCATCCCCTCGAGTATATTTCAACCCATACCCGATTGTTTTGTGCACATACCTAAGAATGTGCATAGCTGCTGCCCAATGTACCCTTTTCTGTTCCACCATGAACTGACTAAGGGTGTTGACAGCGAAACAAATGTTTGGCCTAGTGTTAACCATATACATGAGCAACCCAATGAGCTGCCTGTACAAGGTGGGGTAGAGTTCCTTGCCCCCTGATGCATCTATCTTCTTCCAATTAGTGATCATGGGCGTAGTCATGGGTCAGCAATCCTGCATTATGAACCTCTTCAAAATATTTGTAGCATATCTCCCTTGTCCAAGGAAGATCTCCCCATTCTTCTGCCATACTTCCAATCCCAGAATATAGTGCATCAACCCCATATCTTTCATGTCAAATTTTGCTTCAAGGTTCCTCTTGCAGTAGTTTATGAGCCCTGATGATCCTGTCAAAAAGAGATCATCTACATACAAAAACAGAATCAGAGTTTCATTTTCCACCATCAAAGAGTAGAGGTTGGGATCTGCATCACTCTTGACGAATCCCAACTGCTGCAAGTAACTGTCATTCTAACCATACGATGCCCTGGGTGCCTGCTTGAGCCCGTATAGGGCTTTCTTCAACTTGCATACATGAGTGCGCTTCTCATGAGTTTCGAAGCCTTCAGGCTGCTCTATATACACCTCTTCTTCTATCACTTCGTTCAAGAATGTTGTCTTGACGTCCATTTGGTGAATATCCCATCCCATCTGCGCTGCTAGGGATATAACAGATCTGATAGAGGTATATCTGGCAACTGGGACAAAGGTCTCCTCATAGTCTATCCCTTCCTTCTATGCATACCCCTTTTCCACAAATCCAGCCTTGTACTTCTCTACACTGCCATCTACAACATACTTGATCTTGTAGATCCATCTAGAACCAACAACTGATTTTTCTTTCAGCCTTGGCACTACCTCCCAAACATCATTTGTCATGATGGAGCTATACTCCTCTACCATGGCATCCACCCACACTTGATGATGTGCGGCTTCCTGAAAGCTTGAGGGTTCTGCAACCTGAGCTACCAAAGCTTGATATCTATCAGGCTTCTTGCGCTCTCTCTTGATCGTCCTAGGAGCTCCAACAAAAAACTCTGCGTCTCTTAAGGTTTGATGCACTTCTCTACTGGCTCTACCACTGGTAGTGGGAGGTTCAGTTAGTTCCTCCTCTTGTCACTGCTGCTCCATCTGCTAAGAACTCCATGGATCTCCTACCCCTGAGGATATACTAGTACTAGTCACTATACTTGATCTCTGTGACTGTCCTCTTGCTGGTCCTACTTGTTGTCCCTATTGCTGGACTAACGAAACTTTTGCTGACTGATCACCTACAGGCATCTCTCGAGATCTCCTAAAAGCTTTGTCTTCCATGAACTTTACATCTCGTCTTACTACAATCTTTCTACTGCTAGGAATGTAGATCCTGTATGCCTTTGAGGTCTCACTATACCTGAAAAGGAACCCCTTCTTTGTAGTCTGATCCAACTTGATGTGCTTTTCATCTGGCATGTGGTAGTAAGCCACACTCCCAAAAATCCTCAAGTGACTCACTTCAGGCATCTTTCCTGTGAAGACTCCCTCTGGTGTTTTCTTCCCCAATGCTTTATGAGGTGTTCTGTTTTGAATGTACACTGTTGTGTTACATGCTTCTACCATTAAAAAGTTGGGCAGACCTTGATCATTTAACATGGCCTTTGTAGCCTCAACTATCTGTGAAATTTCTGAATGTTACTTATGAAGAAATCTACTGTTAGATTTGGTTATACTTCTCTTACTTAAGCAAGTTATTAATGTTGAAAACTTCAGATTAACATCAAAGTAAACACATAACAGACTAAGTAACCGGATTCGTCAAAAAGGGTCACCGAATCCCGAATCCTCGTATCGGATACGAATTCATACCTGATTCGCCCCCAATTCACCAGGTACGGCGTATCCTGACCGTATCCTTTTACAGATACGCCGTACTCGGTGAATCGGATATAGTCGGACCCACCGGTCAACAAAAAAGCGTTGTTTCTTTTATAAAGTGAGGTTTTTCTTCATTGTTTCTCACCCATTTCATTTTGTGAAGTGAGCAAGGAGCAAGTGTGAGCAAGGAGGAGGATGCATCAGAGCCAGAGGAGAGCAGTGGTGAGCATGATGATCGGGATGAGGATAGTGATGCTGATTATGATGATGAGGATTGATGACTCATTGACTCTAAGTCTCTGACTCATTGAGGCTTCAAGCTTGTAGTCTTGTAGACTGTAGTTTTTTTGTATTTTCTATTTCTATTTGCCATTGGCAGTGTACTTATGTAACACATTTTGATTCTGATGACTTAATGAGAAAACTATAGTATCTTACTATCTTCAATCTTGTCTTTCTGAGTAAATTTGACAATTGTATCATGTATGGTGTATCAATGTATCAATGATCAATGATCATGTATGACTCATGAGTATCTATGTTTGAATCAATGAATTTTGTATGAATTTGTGGAAAAAAATCTAATTTTTAATATATTTATATATATATATATATTTTAAAAATATATATATATATATATATATATATATATATATATATATATATATATATATTTTTAATAAAATAATATATAACGTATCGTATCCCAGAAGTATCCTGTTTCGGGGGTCACCGTACCCAAATCTGATTCCTCGAATCCCCGTATCCCCGTATCAGGTGACTTAGATAACAGACTTTCACCGATTTAGATCTAAAACAGAAAAGTACATGCACACATAGAGAAAGTGACACAAGAGTTTTTGGACAATAGTCGCTGGAAAAACCCAATGCGGGAAAACCAGTCTTCTGGCTGTTGGAGGGTGTTAATTATTAAGTAGTTTTCTGAATACAAGAAATCTGGGCACCACACTGGTTAACTCGATAGAGAAAAGTATAGATTTGCAACTAACTTGCGGTTCTGAAGCCAAAACGTTGATTGATCCACACCCTCAAACGGAATTTACAAGACTCAGCCAAATTTTGGCCCTAGAAACCCCAGCGGTGTCCCTGAAGCCCCTGCGTGCCTCCACACTGGCCTAGAGAGGGCTGCGTAACCCAAGAATGGGTGACGCAGACCCTATGCTGTCCTTGAGGGTCTCTGCATAACCCAGATGGGTCCCCTGCTGTCCAGCGTTGCCCCAGAAGGGATTACGTAGCACCTGCGTAGCTGAAACTGACTCTGCATCGCGTAGCTGCTGCGTAACTGTTGCTGTTGCCTCTGCTTCTCTGTGTTGCCTCTAGATGCTGCTCTATGCCTCATGCTGATTATAGGCACTAGGATCATACCATCCCCTTTGCCTAAACTACCCCTCTCTGCCACTGAAACACTTTTGAAAATTTTTAGCAAGCCCTGCCCTAGAATTTCAGCTTAGTCTCAATGCTCTGCCTCAGTGTTTCTTCTCTAAATGACCCCAAGCCTTTCCTTTATACTTTTCTCATTGGGAAACCAACGACCATGATCAGATCTTCAATCGATGGCTAAGATTAAAAGAAAGCTTGATCCGTGTGACTTAAGACAATTTCATCACATGTTTTAATTAATTACCTTTAATAATTTAATTTTCTTAAGTTAGACTTAGTGTCCTTAATTAAAATTATTAATTAATTAATTATCTCTCAAACCGAAGGAAATTTCTCAAATCCCTTTCTGGGTCTTGGAGATGTCATGTACTTTACTCCCTCCACAAATTTTGGGAACTAGAGCACATCTGATGCTACCCCAACACTCAAGAAAACTCAACACTCCCTCTTAGCGAGGAATGTGCTCTAGTACAAATTCTGCTTCACCCCGAAGCTCTGCACTGATCTCTGGTGTGGGTCTTTGCACTGATGTTGGACGTGCTGCCCTTCATCACTTTGTTGTTGTTTCCATTCTGTATTGTTGCCCATGACGCTGCCACCACCACTGCTACATCTGTATTGTAGCTCCCTCTCAATCTGCTGCACCGTGCTGCACTGCAACTTCAGTTGCTGAGAGAAACAACTGAAACTCTTGCCCAATCTTTGATAGACAAGTCAGTTGTGTTGCATCCTCATCATTGAAGCTCCATCGGCTGCTAATATATGCTAACATTTGAAGGATGATGCACGCAGCACAACTACAACTCTGCGCAGCTAAAGTCACATCAGCGCCTTGTGCTGAAATCTCTCACGCTGTTACTGCGCTGCGTTGTTCTCCTGAAGCCTCCACGTTGCTGCAGCTCTGCTCTGCGTTGTTGAAGTCACATTAGCCCCTACGCTACTAATGCATCTGCACTGCACTACTCCCTTCAGCCTTCAGATCCACCTGTGCTTCATCCGTGATTCTTTGCACCAAGTGCTCCACTTGTCCCACTACTGTCTTAAGGCTCCTGTAGCTCGGATGTGATCTAAGAGATGAGTTGCTCAAGGACCCCACCCCACTTTGTAGCTGCTCTACAGATCCATGTCGCCCCACTTTCGTGGTTCATGAGCGCTCACGGCTGCATCGTCTTCTGACCCATCATCCGCCATGTTATCGCTTGCCGCCTACACCTACCTACAGTTAGTGGGAAAAGCCTTCAACCCCACAGGTGTGGTTGGTGGCAAGGAACTCAGAGAAGGGGCTGTCACCTATTCCCAACTCTCTCCGTTTAAGCTATCTCCTAGGCTAGCTAAGGGGGGTGGTCCCTAAAGGAAAACTAAGTTAAAGATGTGAGATTTCTAGGAGAATTGATTAGAAGGAATTACTTATCAAAGATGACTTGATTTCCAATATGTAAACAAGCATATGAGCAATATTCAATGACGTGTTCAAAATATAGACCAGTGCTTTAAAGTAGATAACAAATGCTTGCTCAAAAATAAAAATCAAGATTTAATGACAATAATCCCACAAAGGAAGTGTTAGACCAAGATCACAATATGCAATTAAATTTGCAACACCAAATAAGGGTATTTGCCAATGAAACAAGATATATCAATTATCCATAAGCATAGTGATCATTAAAATGACAACATGCACTGAAATTGTATGTAGAAGCAAATTTCCAAGTACCATAGAATTAAACTTGTTGCAAAATTTAAGGCATTTAAAAATGATTGCATCAAAGTGCTTCTTGAGATAATATTTGCACGTGAATCTTTAGACCGTCAAGATAGCAAAATAAAATTTGGGAACTTTGCAATGTAAATGTGATGAGATAGTGCTCTTGGTTTATTTTATTAATTAGCTCTAAAGCAATGTTACAATTGAACTCCTGTCCCCAGACCTCACCCTCGCCCGAAATTCGGATCTCACAATGAGGAGTCCATAGGGGTGGAGGGTCCCTAATGTCTATACAACCAACTTAAGTTGGAGGTTAATTTTTTAGAGACGCGAGTCTAGCATGCAAAGTGAAATGCCTAATATGGAAATGAGTTTGCAAGTGCTATGTAAAAGATGGAGATGATTCAGTTAAATATGCTTCATAGTTAGAACAATAACTCAAGTTGCCATAAATTGAAATGCTATGCTTCTTTACTTGTAGTATGTTGTGAAACTTATCCAAATGAGGAGTATATCACAAAACATAAGTAAGTGATGGCAAATGAGATTGCAAATTAGGAAATTTAAATGACTATGTGATCTAAGCAATTAACGAAATTAACATATGAGTTATTCACATGCAACTAGACTAGATTAGCAAACGAAATGATGAATGCAAGTGATTTAGTTTGAGAAAATTAAAAGAAAAACTAAGCAAAAGAAAGTTACCCACTCAAGAAGATTTCCTCCCTCTAAATGAGTAGGTGAGATACCATGGGAAAAGCTTCCCAAGCTCCCTCAAGAACAGTTAGCTCTTTATTAATGAAAATGAGGCCCTCTTATAGAAATGAGGGGATTGGGAAGAGCTTACAATATGCATTTTAAAATTTGCTCCTTCCCAAAGTTACAAGCGTAAGGTTTAAAAAAAATCTACTTGTGAGATGTTTACAAAGTAAAGGCTTAAAGCCTTGAGGTGAATGGCGGTTACAATTCCTCAAAAGAATGAGGCTTTAGAAGTAGAGGTGAAGTGATAAGGCGGAGCTTGGATTTGAGGTTCCAAATGGAAGAGTGTTCCTTAGCCTAAGCTTTAGCTCTCTTTCTTCAAAACTTAGATTGCTTCCAAGCACACCTATAGGCAAACAAACAAAAGAGTTAGAATGCCAAAGAAATAGTTAGGAACTCAATGCAAGTATAAAATACACTTTATGTTACAAATTCCCTCACTAAGAATAGCTTGAAAGAGTTGATTTAGTGAGTGAGAATTAGAATTTAAACCCAACAACTTAGCCTCAAATGCTAGATAAAATAGATACGTGCACAAATGAGAGAAGAAATATATGAGATTTTTTTTTTAGAGATGGAATAGAAGCAAAAGGCTCATGAAACCCCCTTTTAGATAAATCTCTTGATGTCTTATGAGATTGTTGGCTTGAACAACTTATGAGACCTCTGATATCCTTGGAGCTAACTTATTCGAATCGAAAAAAGTCTTCACACTCCAATGGACTTGGCAACCTGTCCTTTGAACACACCAATTTCTGCAAACCAATTGTTAGTGCAAAAGAAACTTGGCATATAGAGGCCACGTTGAGCTTGTCATTTCATCGAAAATAACAAACTACAACAAGAGCGCAAAACATACCAAGTCCAAAGGAGATCTGAGATAGCTACAAATCTCCCTTCCCTAGACAATAGTGCCTTCAGGCAAATGCAAAGAAAAACAACTAGATTGCGATAAATAACAATATCAAATGAAACAAGTATACCTCATCAACCAAAGAATGCACCACAAGAGAAGCTAGTAACCCCAAAGACTTTTCTTTATTCAGCTCAATAACAATTTCGGCATAATAACAATAAGCACAAGCTTCAAAAATCCACTGTTACAATGAGAGCCCAAGGCTCATTTAAATAGAACTACGGGAGCAAATCCCAATGAAAAATTAAATGACAAGTGGCCAGAGAGAGATGATCCCAATGCAAAAACGAATTTGCACAAGTGGCTGCTTGCTTTCTGTAGATTTCCAACAAACTGCTGTAGGTGGTGAAGATTGGCTGTGTGTGCTCCCTTGAAGATCAACGCTGATTTTTTTGGAAACCTGTGTGTATCTTCACTGTTGTCCAAGTGTTTGAACGCTGCTAGAATGAGGAGACCACTCCTTAATTAGCTGCTGTAAACTCCAGTGCATTCCCAACAAATCTGCAATCTCAAATCTAATCAAACTAGCTTATGCGTGCTTGCTGTAAGTGACTGGCAGCGCTGAGAATAATTTGTTGAGAGTATTTGATGGAGTGAACTGCTGTAACGTACAAGTGTAAGCTGACTTGGAGTGTAGTGAATATTGTTGGAGACATATTCCACTTTAATCTCAATCAAAATATTTTGTAATACGATTTCTCAAGTCTGCGTGGAAATTCCCTTTGCTGCGTTGATTTCTGAGTGCTAACATGTGGACAAGTGGGAGACAAAGTCTGTCCCATGTGGCAGTCTTGTCCCCCTTTTAATTAGACACCAAAGTGGTAAGCAATACATGCCAAAAATCTGCTGTACGTAGAGCTTTAATTTGTTTTAATCCATATACTATGGAAAGTGAGTTGGCTGTACGTAGAGCTTTTCTTGTTGACTTATGTTTGACTTGGCCCACTAACTCATGGTGATGAAGTGGCTGCCATGTCACACCTTTTGTCCCCCTTTAAACTTTTCAAACGTACCACATATTTCTGATATGTGAATTAAATTAAATCATTGCACTTTAGGCATTACGTGACTTTTTTTTTTTGACTTCCATTTGACTTGCCACTTGGAACTTTGACTCTGACTTGAGTTGTACCCTATGGTGGGCCCCACATGCTTGCCACATCACTTTTGACTTACCCTCAATCTGCCATGTCAAAATTTGACTTATTTTGACTTTGGAAAATTTTCCAAATTTTTCCAATTATGAATTATTTTGAATTTTTTCTCATTTCTTCCACTGGCATTAGGAAAATCGGCTTTTGAGGGACCATAAGTCGTTTTTTGACCCTCAAAGTGGGTCCTAGGATAATGCTGGGTCTCTGAGGATGAATTTCGACTGGTCACACGCCCCAGACATTTCCTAAGGCCACTTAATTACATCATTACATAGAAATTAATTAAAAAATCCCATTTTGCGGGGAATTTTTAATCATTAAAAATCCTACTTAGACTTAGTCAAATTCCGCGAAATTTCAGAGATGACCTAGCATGGTAATATACATCGACTCTAGACACTAAGATGCGTTAGGGGCTCAACCTTCAAGCCGTCACCCCGGCTTTGGGGTAATGCAATGAGTGAAAAAACCTAGAAAATTATTCGCCACTAAAAAGAAGGAATAATTAACCAAGTAAAAAAAACACTCCAAGGTGTACTCGCTTGCTGATCGAGTCCCGACATCCTAGGCCTGTTACAAGGCTTTATTCATCATGCTAGTGACATTTATACAATATCCCCGAAGGGCTGCGGAATCTGAAGACTGAAGAAGAAAATGATGAGAAGAAGAAGTAGAGTTTAAAAACTCTGTTGAACATGATGATATCTGATGATATCTGAATGGCACAAGTGTCTTCTGGTTCATCCTTGGGCATGGAGTCTTCACATTATCATCAGGTGCCACTCCAGTGGTCAACATTTGGCTCCATATGGGGATGCGTGCTAGATATGAAGTGATAATGTGCAAGAACCTGGAATCTGCATCCACCGACCAAAGATATATATTAGCAGTATCCATTCAAAATAACATCAAATAAAATCAAGTACATAAATGGAAATTTTATTCTAAGAGCATGAAATAACAATTTATTCAAGAAAGAAATCTATTTAAACAAAATTGACAAAGGATAAAGTTAGAAATATGATACAAAAGGATGCCCTATGGCATCAAATGTTTTCTTTGTGGAACATCTTGAGCAGTTGGCCATTCACAGGTAACTCTAGTGATTCTCCGTCCAAGGTGCTCAAATGGTAGGAATTTTGTCCCGCTGCTTCTCTGATGATATACGGTCCAAGCCATAAACTGTCAAACTTACCATGATTACCGGGCTTTTCATTCCTGCGATCCCAAAGTAAAACCATATCACCGTTAGAAAAAACTCTATTCCTAGATGATTTATCAAAATGTCTTTTTACCTTAGATTGATTTTTACAACAATTTTCAAAGGCTCTTCTCCTAGTTTCATCCAATTCTACAATTTGATCAATCCTATGTTGCACAGCATCCTTATCAGATGTAAAACTTTGTAGCAATTGGTAAGCTGGGAGTCTCAAATGCACGGGCAGGGTAACGTCCAAACCATATACTAGTTCAAAGGGACTCTTTCCAGTAGAACTCTTCTTTGTAATCCTATCAGCCCATAAAGCATATTTAATTTTGCTATCCCATGCTCTCTTATTATCCCCTACTATCTTCTTGATTATGGTTATCAAATTTTTATTGCTAGACTCGGCTAGACCATTACCCTGAGGATAGTAGTTTGATGAATGGGATGAGACAATGCCATACTTAAAGCAGAAAGATGAGAATTCGGCAGAGCTAAAAGCCTTGGCATTATCCGTAGTAATTTTAGCAGGGACACCAAAACGAGTGATAATCCTATCTTCAAGAAAATCCATCACTACTTTGTCGGTGGCGTGTCTTGTAGGGATGGCTTCTACCCGTTTAGTAAAATAATCAGTGGCAGTTAAAATCCACGAGTAGCCATTACTAGAATTTTCATTAAACTTCCCTATAAAGTCAACCCCCCAATGTTGAAAGGGAGCTTCCACGACCACAGGCTGAAGAGGCAAAGAAGCTAACTTTTGCTTCCCAGTGAAAAGTTGACAAGCTTGGCAACCTTTAACATACTTGTGCACATCGCCAAAAATAGAAGGCCAAAAATAACCAGCTCTCAAGATTTTATGGGTAGTAGTCTTAGCGGCATAATGTCCTCCACAAAATCCTGAATGAAACTCAGATAGAAGCATTTTGGCCTCAGCTTCATCAACACATCTAAGTATTACCCCCTCCGGATTTCCCCAACCCAGACCATCCTTCATAATGCAATACTTAGTTGCTCTAAGCCTTAACGCTCTTCTTTTATGGCCAACTAAATGGTCAGGACATGACAAATTTTGCAAGTAATAGATAATGTCTTTATACCATTCTAGTTGAGTCAATCTTTGAAGTTCTGATGAAGTTAATTCCAGATCATTTTGACAAATCATTCCTAACACTTTCTCATTCCCCTCAGTCAAGATCTTAGCCAATCCTTGGCCTTTTACCAGCTTGGTAGGTCTAATATCTAGATCGTATTCTTGAATTTTGGAGACCCATCTAGCTCGAGTTCCTAAGCAATCAGCTTGAGTTAAGATATCCTTTACTGCAGAGTGAGGGACATACGCGATTATTCTTGAATACCCCACATAAACTCTAAATTGCTTAAGAGACTTGACTAAGGCATAAGCCTGCTTTTCCAAGGTGCTATACTTCAGCTCAAAACCTTGAAGTGATCTACTCATGAAGGCAATAGGTTGTTCATACCCTTCATTGTTCTTTTGCAGCAACACTCCAGCAATAGTATCTTTAGATGCGAAAGAGAAAATCAAAAAATCCTTCGAATAATCAGGGCTCACTAGAACAGGTGCCTTACCAATAGAATCCTTAATTTCCTGAAAACCTATTCTCCCCTCTTTTCCCCAGACAAACTTAACATCTTTCTTTAAAAGGGTTTGAATGGGTTTAGCAATTTCAGCATAATTTGGAATGAACCGCCGGAGGAAATTTATCTTTCCTAAGAAGGATTGAAGGGTTTTGATATTGTGAGGCAGAGGAATCTTTTGAATTGCCTCAACTCTCTCAGGGTCAATCTTGATTCCATCCTTCGAGATGATGTGACCAAGCAACTTCCCTTCAGTCACTCCAAAAATAGATTTAGCAGGATTTAAAGATATCCCATACTCTCTACACGTGTTAAATATCTACCTTAATGGCTAATATGAGAAATTCCATTTTTAGAAAAGACAGTTAAGTCATCTTGATAAATCTCAATGAATTTCCCAATTAGACCCTTAAAGGCATAGTCCATAGCCCTTTGAAAAGTTGCTCCAGCATTTGTCAATCCAAAAGGCATCCTTAAATACTCAAAAGTACCCCAGGGTGTGGTGAATGTTGTCTTATGCCTATCTTCTTTCTTCACTGTGACTTGGTTATATCCTGAAAATCCATCTAACAAAGACATCATTCCAGACCCTGTTACCCTTTGCAACAATGTTTCCATATTGGGTAAAGGGTAATTATCCTTTTTACAAGCTAAATTAAGATTTCGAAAATCTACACATAGCCTGATTGATCCATTCTTTTTTCTCACAATAACCAAGTTTGAGCACCATGTGGAATGCCTAGTGTGAGCTATAATTCCAGCTTGAAGCATCTTTTGCAACTCCTTTTGCACCAAGGGGGCTAACTTAGGATTTATTTGCCTAAGTTTTTGCCTGAACGGTTTGGCATTTTCATCCTTAAGCGGGATTGTATGCTCCATAACATCCTCCCTATACCCTTTTAACTCCTCATATGAAAAGGCCAAAACATCCCTATATTCTTGAAGTAAATTTATTAATTTTTTCCTTTCCTCCTCGGTGGTGCCCTTCCCTATTTTGATAATCTTTGGGTCATGAGGGGTACCAATGTTTACTTCAATAAATTCCCCTGGGTTAATTTTCTTATCCTCTTTTCTCTTTACAGCATCATGTCTGTCAAACATTTGTTCCATGGCTATACGATCCCTAGGAGTGGGATTTGACACAACATTACACTCCTCATATTCACAACCCTCTTCCTTGTAGCCAACCTTGAAACCAGAGAATTCTTCCATATTATTTAAAAAACGAATCACTTGGTTTTCTTCATTAAAGATTTGCCAATGCTCAACATTATCAGGAACCGATGGTCTAAAAATAACCTCCATCTTGATCTTATCATCCATCAAGTTCTCTCCAAGCTGTAAGGTAGATGCAGCAACAGCCAACTCATCAGCTTGTTTATTTCCTTCTCTCGGAATCGCTTGAAGATCTAATGCGTCAAAATATTCCATGCTATCCCAAACAGCATTTCGATACTTCTTTAATCTATCATTCTTACATGCAAATTTATTCTTTGTTTGAAGAATGACTAGATCAGAATCCCCCTTGATACTAAGCATCTTAATGTTCAAGTCTTTTGCCAACTCTAGACCTAACAACAAAGCTTCATACTCCGCTACATTGTTAGTTGCATCAAATTCCAACCTAAAGGCAAACTTGAATATATGACCAAGGGGGGAGGTAAAGACAATTCCGGCACCCTTACCAAACCTTGAATGGGCACCATCAAAATTCATGTGCCATACCCAATCCTTCTTACTTTCCACCTCCTCCTCCAAAGGAGCAATAGAATTAGCCAAGATAGCATAGTTTCCCAAGTCATCAGATTCATACACAATTTCATTATGAGGCTCCTTGGGATTTTCCACGTGAAACTTTCTCTCCAATTCCCTATCCAACCTAACCATGATGCCCTCACTATTAGGGATGGTAGCATAACTTAAATCCATTTGCAAACTACCCCCTATATCAACTCCCCACTTTCTAGACAATAACATCCCCCATGCATCAAGTACATCAATTACCACAATATCCATGGTGATCATAATATCAGGATGAACTGCCAAGTGGACTTGAAGATCCTTTATCAAACCACAAACCTCAATAATTTTCGAATCCATAGCACAAATGTTGTGGTAAGGTCTAGAAACCCTTAGGTTTAACTGATTCATGACTTTCTTAGTCATGACACACGATGATGCCCCAGAATCAAACATACAATTGTGCAAAAGCATTCCATTGACCAACATAGTGATGAAAAATGGTTGATGGTCTCTGTTATCTCTACACATATCACTACTTTGCAAAGTGATAGGGGCATCCTCATATCTATCTTTAGAAAAATTTGACATTTCTTTTCCATTAGGGGCATCAATGGCTTTCAACAACTTATATTTTTTGGAGGGAATCTTCATGATTTCAGTCACAGGTACCAAAATCTTTGCATTATTTATCCATCCTCCCAAATCAATATTTAACTTAGATGTAGGTGGAATGAAAGTTTTATGGGCATTTTGATTTCTTTCCTTGTTTCTTGCCCTTTCTTTATCCTTGGCTATCTCTAAAATCTGATTTGATGAAGGCTTCTCTCCATACAACTCAGTGATCCTATCCAACTCTTCAAAATTATTCACACTATAGGAGGATGGGGACTTCTGACTTATCTTTTGACTATTTTCCATATCTCCCATCCAATTATCCAAGGACAAATGATGCTCTTTTCCAACTACATTGATTTGTTCACTTGTTCCAGCCATTTCACCATCTAAGATCCTTTTTGCATAAGGACAAGTGAGTTCATCATGTAGGTCATCACATGGTCTACAATAAGGCATTGAATCATCAACTAAGTTAGTAGACTCAAGCGGATTTGGTGGCCTATGTTCATTAGGGGGACCCCTCTTTTGCCATCTATCATTTCCTCGATTTGGGAATCTCCCCGCCTGATTCCTTTCCATGGCCACCAACCGATTTTGGCTAGCATTCATTTGATTCGTGTGATTCGCTTCCATAGTCTTGATGAGATGGGTTAACTCCTTAATAGGATCATGGGTAGGCTCTTCCTTACCTTTGCCTTTGGAATCATTTGATTTCGATGGCCCTCTAGTGTAACCAGGAATCTCAGATTTTCTTGATTGCTTTCTAGCCCTCTCCATTTTCAAGGCTTCCGTTTGAGCTATACCCAAAGTTGTAGGTTCCTTCCTCCTCAATTCATAAGCGGTATCCACACCAAAAGCATCTAAATATGAGCATAAGAGAAATTCATCCGGAGGTTTAACAGTTGCAGGCATGCTTTTAACCAACTCATTGAATCTCTTGTTAAACTCCTCCATGGTTTCATTTTCATTCTTCTTCATGGTGCTAATGGCACTAATCAAATGACTATTCTCTCTTCTCTCTCCATACTTTCCCATGAAAGCATTAACAATCGCTTGTAAAGAATCATACGAGTTTGCAGGTTGCTCAGTGAACCAATCAAGAGCATCCTCTTCTAAAGAGAGAACAAAAAGCCTCATCTTTACATCCTCATAGTTAGCAACGTTACACCACTTAAAGATGCAAACATTAAAGTTCTTCACATGTGATGCAGCACTAATGGCATTGTTACCTTGAAAAGAAGGCAACTTTTCAATAGCCTTGTCAGGGATATTGTGGGGATAGCCATTAATGTTATTAAAGTTACAAGGAGCAAAAAGATCATTCATGATGTTAGGCTCAACTTGTCCTTGAAACAACAAATGAATGTCAGAAATAGCCTCTTGCCCAAGACTAGCAAGAGCTCTACTATGAGAAAGTCTATTTAACCTCTCTCTAAAAACCCGTTCAGGATCAGGAGAGGGGCTAACTAGACCACTTGAATTTCTCCTAGTAGAGACTCTTGCAAAATTAGGATTGAGTGGAGTCGCCACTTGAGCAAGAATCTAAATCTAAAATTCAAATATGCCAAAACTAAAAGTTAGTCGTTTTCCCAGGCACAAGAAGACTTGTCCCCGACAACGACGCCAAAAATGTTATCGCTTGCTGCCTACACCTACCTACAATTAGCGGGAAAAGCCTTTAAACCCACAAGGTGTGGTTGGTGGCAAGGAACTCATAGAAGGGGCTGTCACCTATTCCCGACTCTCTCCGTTTAAGCTATCTCCTAGGTTAGCTATGGGGGGTGGTCCCTAAAGAAAAACTAAGTTAAAAATGTGAGTTTTCTAGGAGAATATTAGAGTGAGATTGGATTACTTTTGAAGATTCACGAGCATTTATGAACAACTTTGAAATAATGACAAACCATTTAACCAATGCCTTTACAAATAACGTGCTCAAAATTAAAATAAATGCTCCAAGAGATGAGAACACAGTGATCCTGAAATGGAAACAAAAGACTTTTAGCACAAGATATCAGAAATGCTCTCAAGATAAATAGATTTATGAATCAAAGCATGAGAAACTATCTTGCTCATAAGGAAACAATTAGTGTTCTGCTTTTGGAGAATGTAAATGAGATGATAGAAAAACTCAAATGTTAGACCAAGATCACAACATGCAATTAAATTTGCAACACCAAATAAGGGTATTTGCCAATGAAACAACATATATCAATCATCCATAAGCATAATGATCATTAAAATGACAACATGCAATGAAGCTGCAAATGTAAGCAAATTTCCAAGTACCATAGAATTAAACTTGTCGCAAAATTTAAGGAATTAAAATGCTTGCATCCAAAGTGCTTCTTGAGATAATATTTGCATGTGAATCTTTAAACCATCAAGATAGCAAAAAATTTGGGAACTTTGCAAGTAAATGTGATGAGATAGTGCTCTTGGTTTATTTTATTAATTAGTTCTAAAGAAATGTTACAATTGAACTCTAATCCTCAGACCTCACCCTCGCCCAAATATTTGGATCTCACAGTGAGGAATCCATAGAGGTAGAGGGTCCCTAAAATGTCTATTCAACCAACTTAAGTTGGAGGTAAATTTTAGAGATTCAACTCTAGTATGAAAAGTGAAATGCCTAAATGATATGAAAGTGAGTTTGCAAGTGCTATGTAAAAGATGGAGATGATTCAATTAAATATGCTTCATAGTTAGAACAATAACTCAAGTTGCCATAAATTGAAAGTGCTATGCCTCTTTACTTGTAGTATATTGTGAAACTTATCCAAATGAGAAATATATCACAAAACATAAGTAAGTGATGGCAAATGAGATTGCAAATTAGGAAATTTAAAGGACTATGTGATCTAAGCAATTAATGAAATGAAAATATGAGTTATTCACATGCAACTAGATTAGATTAGCAAACGAAATGATGAATGCAAGTGATTTAGTTGAGAAAATTAAAAAAAACTAGGCAAAAGAAAGTTAACCACTCAAGAAGATTTCCTCCCTCTAAATGAGTAGGTGAGATACCATGGGAAAAACTTCCCAAGCTCCCTCAAGAAAAGTCAGCTCTTTATTAATGAAAGTGAGGCCCTCTTATAGAAATGAGGGGATTGGGAAGAGCTTACAATATGTGTTTTAAATTTGCTCCTTCCCAAAGTTACAAGTGTAAGATTTTAATTTTTTTTTACTTGTGAGATGTTTACAAAGTAAAGGCTTAAAGCCTTGAGGTGAATGGCGGTTACAATTCCTCAAAAGAATGAGGCTTTAGAAGTAGAGGTGAAGTGAGAAGGCGGAACTTGGATTTGAGGTTCCAAACGAAAGAGTGTTCCTTAGCCTATGATTTAGCTCCCTTTCTTCAAACTTAGATTGCTTCCAAGAACACCTATAGGCAAACAAGCAAAAGAGTTAGCATGCAAAAGAAATATCGCTGAAATATGTGAGAGGAAATCACATGCATGCGAAGGAAAAGGTTAGAAAATCAATGCAAGTATAAAATACACTTTATGTTACAAATTCCCTCACTAAGAACAGCGTGAGAGAGTTGATTTAGTGAGTGAGAATTAGGATTTAAACCCAACAACTTAGCCTCAAATGCTAGATAAAATAGATATGTGCACAAATGAGAGAAGAAATATATGAAATTTTTTTTTAGAGATGGAATAGAAGCAAAAGGCTCATGAAACCCCCTTTTAGATAAATCTCTTGATGTCTTATGAGATTGTTGGCCTGAACAACTTGTGAGACCTTTGATATCCTTGGAGCTGACTTATTCCAACCGAAGAAGTCTTCACACTCCAATAGACTTGGCAACTTGTCCTTTGAACACACAAATTTCTGCAAACCAATTGTTAGTGCAAAAGAAACTTGGCATATAGAGGCCACGTTGAGCTTGTCATTTCATCGAAAATAACAAGCTACAACAAGAGCACAAAACATACCAAGTCCAAAGGAGATTTGAAATAGCTACAAATCTCCCCTCCCTAAACAATAGTGCCTTCAGGCAAATGCAAAGAAAAAACCAACTAGATTGCAATAAATAACAACATCAAATGAAACAAGTATACCTCATCAACCAACGAATGCACCATAAGAGAAGCTAGTAACCCCAAAGACTTTCTTATATTCAGCTCAATAACAATTTCGGCATAGTAACAATAAGCACAAGCTTCAAAAAACCACCATTTACAATGAGAGCCCAAGGCTCATTTAAATAGAACTATGGGAGAAAATCCCAATGAAAAATCAAATGACAAGTGGCCAGAGAGAGATGATCCCAATGCTCTAACAAATCTTAAACTGTGGCTGCTTGATTGTCGTACAATCCTGTAGGTGGCAGTCACTAGAGCCTTGCTGGCTAAGTGAAAATATCCTTGAGACCTGCGTATATCCTCTGCTGACGATGGGTGAGAGAGATGCCTGCCATGTGTGGTACGAGTGGGTGAAAGAAGCAGCAAGATCCCACTCGTTTCTCAACCAATCAACCCAGAAAATGACACCTATTAAAAGTGCCAACCGATCTGCCCTTCATCTCTGCGTGTAAACTGCTAACAATGGCTGTGTATAGGTTGTCAAATTTGATTCACATATCTTCTTGTGACTGGCTGTTAGTGGGAGACAAGAACTGTCCCATGTGGCAGTTTTGTCCCCACTCAAACTTTAATAACAATATAAGTTTGGTAAATTAAAAAAAAAATCTGGTGTTGACTTTCTAAATTGGCAGCGTATAATTTTTATGTTCATGAGAGCCAAGTATGAGTTTTAAGGGGGAACAAAATCTGACACAAATGTCCCCCACTCAAACTTTAATAAAAATCTTTGCAAATCTGCGTATATACCTTTGGACTGCTGAGTGGATAATTCAGAAATTTTTTGTTGCTGCGTTGAACTTGGTCCACTATTTTCCAATATGGCTGCCATGTCATTCACATTGTCCCCCACTCAACCATTTTTTTATTGATTCTTTTATTTTGTATGCTAATACACTTTAACTCAACCATGTTTAAATTAAAGTAACTTTGGAACCTCAAATACTTCGTTGTGCCTCATGAACTCAACTTGGAACCTTCGACTTGCTGATTTGGAATGTTGACTTCAGCTTGCTACACCTTATGTGGTGGGACCCACATAGGTGCCACATCACCCTTTAACTCTCCACATAATTGCCATGTCAAAATTTGACTTATTTTGACTTTGAAAAATTTTCTCAATTTTTCCAATTTTTCATTTTTCTCATTTTTTCTCATTTTTTGCCACTAACATTAGGAAAAACGGCTTTTGAGGGATCATAAGTCGTTTTTTGACCCCCAAAGTGGGTCCTAGGATAATGTTGGGTCTCTGAGGATGATTTTCGAGTAGTCACACGCCCCAGACATTTCCTAAGGCCACTTATTTACATCATTACATAGAAAATAATTAAAAAATCCCGTTTTGCGGGAAATTTTTAATTATTAAAAAATCCTACTTAGACCTAGTCAAATTCCGCGAAATTTCAGAGATGACCTAGCATGGTAATATACATTGACTCTAGACACGAAGATGTGTTAGGGGCTCAACCTTCAAGCCGTCACCCCGGCTTTGGGGTAATGCAATGAGTGAAAAAACCTAGAAAATTATTCGCCGCTAAAAAGAAGGAATAATTAACCAAGTAAAAAAAACACTCCCAGGTGTACTCGCTTGCTGATCGAGTCCCGACATCCTAGGCCTGTTACAAGGCTTTATTCATCATGCTAGTGACATTTATACAATATCCCCGAAGGGCTGCGGAATCTGAAGACTGAAGAAGAAAATGATGAGAAGAAGATGTAGAGTTTAAAAACTCTGTTGAACATGATGATATCTGATGATATCTGAATGGCACAAGTGTCTTCTGGTTCATCCTTGGGCATGGAGTCTTCACATTATCATCAGGTGCCACTCCAGTGGTCAACACGCCACAACAGCCTTGGAAGTAGAAGCTTCCTTGTCCTTCTTTTTTGTGGACAATCGCTGGCGAAATGTCCTAGTTCGCCGCATTAGAAACATTTGATCTTGGAAAGATCACGCTTCTTCTTCCCTTATTGCCTCTTTGATGCCAAGGTTGCATCATCTTCATCTTCCTTCTTCACCTTACTAGATCCCGTGTTGTAATGCTTCTTGGTAACTCTGTGGAGTTCTTCTTGACGTAAGATTGCCCACATACTGTCCCCGTTGGGAAGGTCCGCTCTGCCCAAGACACTTTGGACAAAGGTTTCCCACTCTTCTGTGACTGCATTGAGTGCAGTCCTTACCATCACATCATCCTCCACCTTTGCTCCCATGGCAGACAACTGACCTATGATCGTATGTAATCTGAAGAGGAAGGGCTCTATTTCTTCTCCCTTGGTCATCATGAATGATCGCAGTTGATTCTCTAGAAGCATTTTCCTCTGGACGAACTGTCCTTCATAAAGGGCTGTCAAGGCTTTCCACATCTCATGAGCTGTCTTCTTCTCAGCTATGTGTGGAACAATATGATCCTTAATTCCATCTATTATGAAGCATTTGGCATGTGCCGTAGCCTCATCGTGCTTCGCCAGGAGAATAGCATCGGTTGGCGTGGCCAGGACTTTTTCTGCATGGTCTGTTACACCGTATGCCTCCATGACTACTAGGATTATGGCCTTCCACACTGCAAAGTTGGACAGGTCGTCCATGTTGAGATTTTGTGTAGTTGGTGTAGCATCGGGTGTGCTCTAGACCTGAAATTTTGTGGAGGGGTTAGAACACACTTGAACTCCAAAACCCAGAAAGTGTTTTATGAAATTTTAGCCGATGTTCAAATTATTCAAATAATTAATTATTTTAATGGATTTCCTAAGTCTAAACTTAGGAAAATTAAATAATTAAAGTGAATTAATTAATACATGTGTTGAAATGTTCTAAAAGACACGGATCAAGCAATCTTTTAATCTCAACCATTGATCAATGTTTTAATCTCGGCCATTGATGAGATCATTGAAAAAGTAGAATAGAATGCCTTGAGAGTCAATTGGAGAGACACACAGTTGCAAAACTAAGAGACTAATATGGAATTCTAAGGCAGGGTTTGCTAAGAATTTCCAGAGGAGTTTTCTGTAGTGAGCGGTAGTATTGGTTGAGGGGATGATCTGATCCTGGAGCCAAGTGTCAGCAAGAGGCTGAGGAGCAGCAAACAAGGACAGTGCAGAGGAGCAGAGAGCAGCAGCAGCAGCTGCACAGCCGCTACGCAGGTACTACGCAGGCCAAGGAAAGGGTAGCGTTGCAACTCTAGAGGGTTTCAGAATTATGCAGAGTGTCTCCAAAGCCAGCGTAAGGCCTGCGTCACACTTTCTGGGGTTACGCAGTCCCTCTCTAGGCAGCGCAATGGCACACAGAGCCTAGCAGGGCTAACGCTGGGGCTTAAGGGGCAATGCTTGGGTGTCTAGGCCCAGATCTGGGCTGAGTCTTGTAAATCCCATTTGAGGGTGTGGATCAGTCGGATATTTGGTCTTGGAACAACAGGTTGGATGCAAATTTCTTTTATTCTCTGTCAGGTTTTCTAGATCTGGAACCCAGATTTGCTGTACTCAGATTCTACTTAATAAAATAAACCCTCATATCTGCTGCACCGGTTTTCCCGCTTTGGGTTTTTTTGGGGACTTATGTCCAAAAATCCATGTGTCACTTTGTTTGTTAGTAGTGTTTACTTCGGTATTTTTTGAATCTAATTTCTGAAGATAATTTGTATAATTTAAATCAAGTAGGAGAAGTAAACCATGACACTGCAGTAGAATTTTCACTCGGTATCAGGGCGATAGTAGATCAAGTTGAATCTCCAACAATCAGCTGAAGAATAGTTTTTCTGTAGGATAGCAGCAGAAGCAATAGAGATCCGGAAGGGGCAACTTGACAACAGGAGGACGCAGATCCAAGAAGGGACAGCACTGCAGATTCAGAAGGCCATCAGGCTTACGCAGAGCCTTCCCAAGCCAGCGTAAGGACTGTGTCACCCAGTCTGGGGTCATGCAGTCCACTTCTGAGCAACGTTGAGGCTGCGTTGGGCCAGTCAGTGAGTCGCACTCCAGTATTCTTTCTATTACAGAAAGCCTTGTCAAGATCCAGAAGCATTGCTTCAGATCTTTAGCAGTGCTTGTGTGGTGGAGATTCTGCCGGTGCAGAATTGTGCCTAGCTAAGTCAACAAAGGCGGGAGGAAGACAACTACTTGACAGATCTGAGCCAAACATGTCTGAGATTTGATCAGGAGGGTGATCAGAGAGTCTTGTCCGATTGTGTTTGGGTGAAAGATTTCTAGGAGGGAAATCAGTTTTCAGAAGAAGCAACTCCAGAGGGTTTCTAGTCACCAAGAAAACCAGATCCAGAGTTTCTGTAGCCACAGAAAGAGGGAGAAAGAGTATTGTTTCTTGTCAGAGCTAGAGGGCTTCTCATGGGTTGAGAGACCAGGATAGGTTGGACGGTGTATCCAACTTTTTCATCTGGAGGGCAAGGATCCTATCAGTTCTAGATGAGTACGACATTTAGGACCAGGCAACGAGTGTTTTAGCTGTGCCTGCAGAAACTGATCCTCTAAAGAAATTTAAGGAGAATCAAGTGCAGACTAAGCGTTTGATCATGGACGGAGTGAAGGATCACGTTGTACACATATTGCTGAAAAGAACACAACAAATGACATGTGGGTTGCTCTAGAAGTGATGTATCAAGGAAGCTTCGTCCAACAGAAAATGCTCTTAGAGAATCAGATGAGGCTTTTCCAGATGCAGAAGGGTGAGGAAATTGATCATCTCCTTTCTCGACTTCAGACCATTTGAGACCAACTGGTTGGCATGGGTGCAACTCCAGACGAATGGCTCTTAGTGAGGACTGCCCTAAATGCAGTCTCCGAGGAATGGGAAACATTTGTCCAGAGTATTCTGGGCAGAGCAGCGTTACCATCCTGGGCAGACATGTGGGCTATCCTCCGCCAAGAGGAGATCAGTAGGATCACCTAGAAGCAGAATATCAGTGGTGGGATAGTCCGAGTGAAGAAAGAAGAGGAAGATGATGCAGCCCTTGCTTCAAAGGAAAGAAAACAACAAGGGAAGAAGAAGAGGGACTTTTCCAAGGTTCGGTACTTTAACTGTGGTGAACGTGGACACTTCACCAGCAGTTGTCCTAAGAAGAAGGACAAAGGATCTTCTGATTCCAAGGCTGCAACAACGAAGGATGATGGTTCTGATGATGATGCAGCCATGAGTGCTCATGTGCCTCGAGAGAAGAGGAGGGGTGACATGGATCTGTTGAGCATCTACAGACACTGGCGGGATCCTTGAGTCAGCCCTACTCTTGGATCACATACGAGCTACGAGGGCCTTAATACGGTAGCGGGATGAGTTGGGAGATGGTTGCAGAAGGTCACATTGAAGCCAAGGGCAGTGATGAAGAGCTGGAGAGGGAGTAGCGTAATGCAGAGGTAGCATCAGCGTGGAGGCAGCATCGCAGAGGGGCTAATGGGACTTCCGCAGCGCAGAGAGGTGCTCACGCAGTGCAGTGTTGCAGCATAACAGTGGCTTCAGGAGGACAACGTAAATCAGCAGCTAGGGAGCTTCAGTGATAGATGCAACTTGACTTATCTGTTGAACAATTGGGCAGAAGTCCTTCAGTTGCTTACTTCTTGGCAACTGAGTTGCAGTGCAGCAGTTAGCAGTGGCAGTGCTATGGGCAACATGATGCAGCAAGTTGAGAGGAAGCTGCAGTACAGATGTGGCAGTGTCAGTGGTAGTGGCATGGGTAGAAGTGGAGAGAGTAGCAGTGCAGTGGATGGAGGGCAGCAGGCAAAGCATCAACAGCATAAAAACCAACCTCAAGATCCTGCAGTGCATGGTGTGAATGTATTGCTAGAGCACACTCCGTGATAAGAGGGAGTGTTGAGATTTTGTGTAGTTGGTGTAGCATCCGGTGTGCTCTAGCCCTGAAATTTTTTGGAGGGGTTAAGACACACTTGAACTCCGAAACCCAGAAAGTGTTTTGTGAAATTTCAGACGGTGTTCAAGTTATTCAAATAATTAATTATTTTAATGGATTTCCTAAGTCTAAAATTAGGAAAATTAAATAATTAAAGTGAATTAATTAACACATGTGCTGAAATGTTCTAAAAGACAGATCAAGCAGTCTTTTAATATCAGCCGTTGATGAATGTTTTAATCTTGGTCGTTGATGAGATCGTCGAAAAAGTATAAGAGAAAGGCTTGAGGGTCAGTTGGAGAGACACACAGTTGCAGAACTGAGAGACTGATATGGAATTCTAGGGCAGGGTTTGCTAAGAATTTCTGGAGGAGTTTTCTGCAGTGAAGGGTAGTATTGGCCGAGGGGATGATTTGATCTCGGAGCCAAGACTCAGCAAGAGGTAGAAGAGCAGCAAACAAGGACAATGCAGAGGAGCAAAGAGCAGCAACAACCACTACACAGGCCAAAGAAAGGGCAGCGCTGCAGCTCTAGAGGGTTTCAGAATTATGCAGAGGGTCTCCAGGGCCAGCGTAAGGCCCGCGTTACCCTCTCTAGGGTTACACATTTCCTCTTTGGGCAGCGCAGTGGCACACAGAGCCTAGCTGGGTTGACACTGGGGCTTCAGGGGTAGCGTTGGGGTGTCTAGGGCCAGATCCGGGTTGAGTCTTGTAAATCCCGTTTGAGGGTGTGGATTAGTCGGATATTTGGTCTTGGAACAGCAGGTTAACTGCAGATTTCTTTTATTCTCTGTCAGGTTTTCTAGATCTGGAACGTAGATTTGTTGTACTCAGATTCTACTTAATAAAGTAAACCCTCATATCTGTTGCACCGGTTTTCCCGCTTTGGATTTTTCGGGGGACTTATGTCCAAAAATCCATGTATCATTTTGTTTGAATGAGCGTAGTATTCAGTAAATGATCTGCATGTGTAGACTGTTAGTTGTGTTTACTTCGATATTTTCTGAATCTAATTTCTGAAGATAACTTGTATAATTTAAATCAAGTAGGAGAAGTAAACCATGATACTGCCGTAGAATTTTCACAGTCCAACCTATCACGATCACGTGGTCCGTGAGGTGCCATCTGCTCAGATCTAATCTATCGAAACATATCTTTCTCTCCCCGCTTCTCTATTGAAGCTCGGATCTAGGGTCCTTGGCGAAAAGGCACCCTTTGCTCCCCCTGACAACTGATTTCCTGTCTTGGAAATCCGCCGAATCAACAACAAAACAACTCTCTTCGATCCACTGATCGATCTGCAGATTTCTTTGGCTAGAAACCCTCTGAGAAGCTAATCTCCTCTCGCTCTTTGTCACTAGTGCTTAGGCTAAATTCTAAAGCTTCAGAAATTTAACCCCACCAACACCTTCTAACGTTCTGCAGCTCTGCTTCCGGCACATCTGAATCAGACAGCTTCAGATCTGCGTCACCCTAGCTGGCCTCTGTGTGAGCGGACAGTCCCAACGCTACCTTTGCGCAGTAAGTACGTGGGCCTGCGTGGAGATAGTGTAGGACTACGTCACCCTGACCTCTGTGTGGCTCTGCTCCCTTTGAAACTGCGCCGCCTCTTTGGATCAGGCTTTTTGCTGCTGCTCTCTCTGCCGCTTTCTGCAACAAGATTCTTCAGTCTTCTGTTGGTGACCCTGCTAGATCTGCAATCGCTCTGATACCATGTGAAAATTTCTGAATGTTACTTATGCAGAAATCAACTGTTAGATTTGGTTATACTTCTCCTACTTAAGCAAGTTATTAATGCTGAAATCTTCAGATTGACATCGAAGTAAACACATAACAGAGTTTCACTGATTCAGATCTAAAACAGAAAAGTACATGCACACATAGAAAAAGTGACAAGATTTTCTGGACAATAGTCCTTGGAAAAACCAATGCAGGAAAACCGGTCTTCTGGCTGCTGGAGGGTGTTTATTATTAAGTAGTTTTCTGAATACAACAAATCTGGGCACCACATTGGTTAACTTGACAGAGAAAAATACAGATTTGCAGCTAACCTGCTGTTTTGAAGCCAAAAGGTTCACTGATCCACACCCTCAAATGGGATTTACAAGACTCAGCCAAATTCTGGCCCTAAAAACCCCAGCATTGCCCCTGAAGTGCTTGTGGTAGTCTCTTCAGTCTCTCCGTGCCTCTGCGCTGTCCTGGAGAGGGCTGTATAACCCCAAAATGGGTGACACAGACCCTACGCTGCCCTAGAGGGTCTCTACGTAACGCATCCTCTGCATACATCATCGTGCTCTGTGTTGAGAACTGGAATTCCTGTTATAGTTTCTCTGAGCATCTTGAGTGCTCCATGGTGTAAATGTCCCATTCTCCTGTGCCATAACTTGTTCATCTCCTTCCCACTGCTACTATCACTGCCTATCAATGCCATTGGAGAATCGAGCTGCAACTTGTATAACCTGTTGCTTCGAGCTCCAATCTGTTTCACCTTTTTCCAGCTACAGTGCTTGACATACACTTTCTTCCCTACAAAGTGTACATCATACCCCTTGTCCTGTAACTGGGACATTGAAATTAGGTTCATACCTAATCTCGACACATGCAATACATTAGTAGCACTGGTGTTGGTTCTTGTTTCTTTCTGAAACTCTATGGTGCCTCTCCCTACGGGAGTACATTTAGTTTTTTGCCCATAGTAATTTGGAAGTCCAGATTCCATCTGCTCTTCTTGATAGCTAGAGAAATATTTTGTAACGCCTGTCGTATGAGTTGAAGCTCCACTATCTATATATCAGACACCTGGTGATGTTGAACCTGATAGGCAGGCAAACTCATCCTCCAAGCTAGAAGATAAATTTGAAGTATCGTGACTGTTGATTTTGTCCATGATTTTCTATGCTATTTCTCTTTCCACCTGGCGATGATTCTGCAGCTGCAAAATTGCTGCATCCAGCTAGAGATCTTCTCTGCAAAAGATATGACTACTCCCTCTGCCTCTTGTAATCCTCGATATGTAGAAATCAGATTTCTTTGTCGCTCTCTCAAAGAAATCGATTTTCCTCAAGAATTTTGACCCTCCTAGCCAAGGAAATGCGTTTCCTTTGCGGAATTCGAACTGCT
Source organism: Pinus albicaulis (assembly GCA_034641835.2). Lineage (NCBI taxonomy): Eukaryota > Viridiplantae > Streptophyta > Pinopsida > Pinales > Pinaceae > Pinus > Pinus albicaulis. The sequence goes on from CM076584.1 coordinate 1,543,149,944, forward strand.
TCTTACAAAGAGCAACGACCCTCCTCTTTTTTGCTACTGAGCTCTCCGGTTGATCATGTAAGCTCTGATGCCATGTGAAAATTTCATCTATTGCAATAACTGAAAAATATTCTTCTAACTGACAACTTGATTATGTAGTTTATTTGTTACGACAAATATCGAATAAATTTACTACTGCATTTTCAAGCTTCTGTGGTTATCAGTTGATGAGGAAGAACTCAGATTTTCCACAGTGTCAGATAATAAATGTCAACGTTTCGAATCTCCATGGAGATCCATCTTCAGGACGAATGAATGAAGAAATGAAAGAAGGACTTAGGTCAAATTTATAGAGTGAAGATTATTTTTCTAAAGAGCCGACCAGCAATAATATCTAGGAAAATAATATTAGAAAAATAATCTTCACTCTATAAATTTGACCTGAGTCCTCCTTTCATTTCTTCATTCATTCGTCCTGAAGATGGATCTCCATGGAGATTTGAAACGTCGACATTTATTATCTGACACTGTGGCAAATCTGGGTTCTTCCTCCTTTACTACTACAATTTTCACAATAAATTACTGCGAAAAATAAAATGTTCGAAATAGAGAAATTCTAGCACACATATAGAAAATATTGACACAGTTATTTTTGGACAATTGTCCCCTGAAAAACTCAATGCGGGAAAAATGGTGCAGCAGATGAGGGTTTTATTGTAACGACCCATTCCCATGTATATACAAAACGATATTAGCATGTGAACGATATAGGCAATTGATAGCTACACTTGCCTATACCGCCCACATCGCACTAGTACACCTACCTACTAATATCAAGAATTCATAGATTGGGAACTTAATATAAAGTCCGAAATCTTAATATTAAGTTCCCAATCTATGAATTCTTGATATTAGTAGGTAGGTGTACTAGTGCGATGTGGGCGGTATAGGCAAGTGTAGCTATCAATTGCCTATATCGTTCACATGCTAATATCGTTTTGTATATACGTGGGAATGGGTAACTCCATGTGATCCCACGATAGGGTGTTGACCCTGGTCCTACTGGGAGGAGTGGAGGTGTTGCCCACTGTTTATCTTCCAATACCTGGAGTCATGGGAGGACTGTGCGAGTCACGCTCCCCTAGACGTGTGATGATGACTGCCGGATGCCTACAAGCATGTCAGGTCGACGTAATCGACTCTGACATCATTGAGGTCTATGAATGGATTAGTAAAACTGATGCCATGGCATATTCCTGTAGAGGACGGATAGGATGGGAGTGGAAGAGATTAGGAAGGATAGGATGATTTTAGAATAGCTTGGAGATTCGATGAAGATGGGGAGTAACAATTAAATTACGGATACATACTTATTTAAACGAAAATTCAATCTTGAAATACATGCATTCTACAATCACCCTAATCTCTAAAAACACAATATTGTTATGAATATATAAAACCATAAACTTCGGGACGAAGTTTTCTGAAGGGAGGAAGTATGTAACGACCCATTCCCACGTATATACAAAACGATATTAGCATGTGAACGATATAGGCAATTGATAGCTACACTTGCCTATACCGCCCACATCGCACTAGTACACCTACCTACTAATATCAAGAATTCATAGATTGGGAACTTAATACTAAAATTTCAGACTTTATATTAAATTCAACTAAGTATAAAATTTTATGAAACAAGGTAATAAAAGAAATAAAGTAATAAAGTTAAAATCCTTAAGTTAAGGAATCTTTAAGTTACGATGAGCATGCAATATTAAAGATTTATATTAAAAGGTACTTAAATAAAATCCCACCTTTATAAATGTGTATACGTACGCACATTAATGGGGATCACCCACCATAACAACATTTAATGTAAACATAAGGTTGGGTAAGGCCTCGGGAAGCTTGAGGCGGTGGAGGAAGATTGTTTAGATTATATTCATATCCAAACATAATGAAAAGTATACCACCATAAATGCATAAAATATCATCATTAATAAGGATAAGACTTCGGGAAGTTAGAGGCGGTGGAAGGTGATTATTTAAAGGAGGTGGTATGGAGGAGAAGGGGAGGTCTGGGAGAAAAAGAAATGATTTCTGCTGAAGTGAGAAGGAAATGCCGGCTTGCAGTGTTTGGGAAGGAGTCTCTTGTTCTTGGAAATCTGGGCACGGGGGCAGAGGAGACATCCTCTGGGTCTGGGATTAGTCCCGGACGAATGGGAGGATTCATTGCCCCGCATCCGATCTCAAGTTTTGGCTTACATCAATGTAAACTAATCTTTCGTCAGCTTCAGGATTCGTAAGTTTATGCTGATTTTCAGGTACTCTTCTACTTATAGATTAATTACGCAAGCTGAAATTTCAATTTATACCATTTCAATGTCTTATTAGATCTGTTTTACTTAAACCGAAGTTCAAATAGGTACAAATTCTAGAACTCTGGGATCAGGGGTATTACATTTATTATTAATCTTAAACATCAATTTGAGTACAAGAATTTGGACAACCAAAATAGAGGAAAAATACGGAGAGAAATTCTATGATAAATTTCTCACTCTCCACAGGGACTCTCTGACCCCGAGATGGATCCTCTGGCCATACGTTGGTGCCTTTGTGTCAGTCTCTGCGCAGAGCTCTAGTGGATTGCGTCTCTACTCACACTGCCTCCTCTTGAATTCAACCTGCACTTCCCAGGCCTCTGCTGATACCCTCTCTCTCTCGCACTTGCTACTCACCCTCTGGCTCTTTCTCCTCTACTAAATCTCAACCACTGAGAAAATCGATCTGCCTGGACAACTGAGTAACTGCACTAGTGTGTTCTCCATCTTACCCATCGACGACTTCTTATAATCTTCTGTTGGAGCACCAATGACCTAGATTAAAACATAATTGATGGCCCAGATTATTTCCCTATCGATCCGTGTGAGTTTCTAGAACATTCACACCATGACTTAATTAATTCTGATTAGTTAATGATATTTCCTAAGTTTTGACTCAAGAAATATTAAAAATTGATTAATAAATCTAATTAAGTTGTCTCTAGGTGGAATTTCCAGAAACGATGTCTGGGTATTGGAGAATACATGTATTCTAGCCTCTCCACCAAATCTCGTGGCTAGAATACATTCGATGCTACAAAAAATAACAAAGTGCCTTATGGAGTCACAATTCTCACTTGATATAAATTATTGCCAAGTAACCGAATGGACACCCACTGCTTAATGACTGAATAACCTATATGATTTGCAAATCCTAGGATCTATGCATGATGCAGTGATCTTGGTTAATTTTAATTATATGCCTAGTCTAAGTAGAACTTTTCCCTAACTTTTTTGAGAAATAGTCCTCAAACTAAATTGTGAAATGGAAGCCAACGGGAAGCAAGCAATGGTTTGATTAATGATACCTCCCCCTGCGTTCCACTCACCTAGTGCCTTCGGCTCTGTAGAGATTGTGGATCTGACGACTGCAAGGTCACTGTGTTAACCACTAGGAAGAGTTGAATCTTTAAAGCTAGTTTGAAAAGGGTTGCCCTAAGAATCTATCAACCTAGCTTATGCTATGTGGTAAATTCTTAATGCAGGCTAGATCCTAGAATGCTTATGCAAGACGATGAGTGAAATTATCTCGAGTAAAGATTGTTTATGTTATTTAAGTACTTAGTGTGAATTGTCTTATAGCAAGAGTACTTAACAATATTGAGATAACAATGTTAAACAAGATAGATGCTAATAGATACAAGTGAAAACTTCAACTAGAGATTAATCCACAAGATGTTTAACCTGTTCAAGAAAAACTAAAACACTTATCCGCTAATGATCACCCATAAGATGTAAATCAAAGCTATTCAAGAAGATTCTTATGCCAAGTACCACAATGCCAATTAGATATTAGATGCTCAGATTACACTTACCAAAGGTGATTCCAAACAAGATTGTGTATGATCTTATTACTCAATGGCAATTATTAAGAGGAACTCAATCATATCCACAAGATACCAATATGCCCAAGAGACTTATCACCAAGATGATTTACGATTCAAGTGCTTTTAGTGAGTGAGCCCATTAGATGTGAAATATGAATTCTTTGTATCACATATACTCACAGGAAAAACACAATGTTAGTCACTTCCACAATGTAAATGCTAATACAAGTAACAACAAACTTCAGAGCTAGGAAGACAATTGTGAAATTTATGTTCCAATGATCTTTAAATGAACAGTAAGTGACTATTATGACAGCAGTAAGAAGTTTATGACAATAGTAAGTAAATATCAATTCCACAATGCTTATGTTTGCCCAATGTCACAAAAAACATCCCAACTGCCAAAATAAACCTAGCTAACTTGAAAATCAGATGTTTTAGCCTGCTTAAGACATAGTATTCAGGAAATTTTTAGATCTGATATATTTATTACAACAGCAAATAAACCATAGATCAACAAGCTAGTGATGCTAAGAATGAATGCCCAATATGGCTAAAAATAGGAAAATTGCACTGAAACTTGAAAAAATGAAATTTTTGGCCGTCTTCAAGTGCGTGATTCAGAAATTGCAGATTTGATATTTTCAGTTATGCAGTAAATTCCAGCAAGCAGAAAAATAGATCTAGGCTAGACCTATGATGCCCAAGGGGTCAAAATTTAGGAAAATGTAAATTTTCAATGTTCGGCCAAGATTCCAGTGCGGGGAGATGCACAAGGGGGACGTGTGGGAGTACCCTCAAATTTTAGGGAAATTTCGGGGGTGCAGGGGGACGCTGGGGTATATAATTTTTCATTATATATATATATATATATATATATATATATTCAAATTCATATTCATTGTTCAATAATGAAAGAATAAATATTAAATAAACTAATAGTAATACAGATACCAATACATTGAAAATTCAAATTTGATCCACACATAAAATTTAAATTCATAATTGAATTAAATAATGACATACATTGATCCATCCTCAGCATTCATTTTGATACATACATCATTCATATGAAATTCTATTATTCATCCATACCATGAGATTCAATAAAAAAATTCAATAATGAAATATTCAAATACATTGATCCATATCATTCATCTTTCATCATTCTACAATCTACATTGATTTAAAAATTACATTCATCATTCATCATTGTAGAATCTAAACTGAAAGAAAAACATTCTAGTATATTACTATATACTAGATACTGAAGTTTGAACAATAATTTTATATAACTCAAAGTTTTAAACTAAAAAATAATTAAGAGTTAAGAGTCAACAATCAGTGTGAGGTCATCAATATCTAGTGTCACAATGCAAAAGTTAAAACTGAAAAGTAAAAATGGATAATGAGCACTGAAAATAAAATCAACATCAAGGAATCAATCTCAATGATTGGTCCTCTACATCCATCTGTTGCATGAATTCATCGAGACCATCAATGGGAATGTTGTTATCTGAGTCAGAGTCATTCTCTTGGGTAACCAACGGAACTCCAACCAAACCATGCTGCAACTCACCCAGTCCATCCTCATCATCTATCTATGCACTATCCTTTGGATCCACATCCCATTGTGTTGTTGGTCCCCTCTGATACTCTGGTGTCTTCCTATGTGCAAGACATAGAGAACTGTGCACTGCAACTAGCTTATCTTCTTTCCTTTGAGGGGAGATGCCCAGACACACCTCTTTTGGGTAGTCTTGTCCGCCACACTAGGGAAATGCATCCCCTTGCGTCTCCCTAAGACTCCCCAAAAAGGGTGTGTTAGGGAAACACACCCCCAGTAGACTCCCCGTCTGGAGTGCGTGGAGTACGAGGGGTGCGTGCACCTGACCCTCGGGGACGCGTCCCCATGGAACATTGAAAATTTTGCAATTTTAAACAATTTTGACAATTTTATGTGATTTTAGGGTTTAATTATCACTGTAATCACAGTTGTAATAAAACAGAGGAAAAGAGAGGGTTTAGAGGTCAAACCCTAGGCCCAAGGCCTTGTAGATGCACTTGCCCAAGCTGCCCAAATTTTTTTGATGAAGAAGCCACCTGAAAATCAAACTGTTAGAGCTCAAAAATCTACACCACGAAGGAATCAGTGCAAAATTTTCAGAGGAGGGTGCAGGGTAAATTAGGACAGGGAAAGGTCAAGGAAGGCCAACACTAGGCCAAGCAAGGCTAGTGTTTAGGTTTAAGGAGGCTAGGAGGGCGGATTAGGGGCTAAAATGGAAAGAGGAGACCGAAAAAGGCTGACGTTGGAGGAGGAGACGTCAAGGCTAGACGTTGAGGTTTTTTGGGGAAAATTAGGGCCTAAAAGGCCATGACCTGCCTAAAGGGCAGTCGTTAGGGTCAATGGAGGACAACCGTGTGGCCTAGGGCCCACGACTAGGCCTTTTAAGGCCTTAAAACCCTAACACTGGGCTAGGAATGGGAGGCCGAGGCCTCTAGAGGCTACAACCTGCCCTAAAGGGATGAAAAAGAATGACGCAAGGCTAGAGGAGGTTGGATCTAGGCCCGAGAGGCTTAAAAAATAAAAGCCCTTGCTCCAATTTGTTTTCTTCTTTTGGATCTGAATTTTGCTGCAAATCTTCAGTGGGTATCCCCAATGTGGGGAAAACCCTTTGATCAATTCTTTTTATTATTATATCAAAATGTTCAGCAGAGAGAGAGAGTATAATAGTTAAATTGACTTTCCCAATTCAAAGTCAAAACAACCCTATCAATTTCTACAGTCAACTATAGTCAAACTTCAACCCTAACCAGAAAGTCAACGCTAGTCAAAAGAACAATAAACTATCCTCAAAACAACTCGGTCTTCCCCAGTCAAACTCAGCCTCCAGCAACGGTCAAATTCAACCCAAAACAATCACAAAATCTGTGGTCAAACTTGGTCAACCTGTAATTTTGGTTTGTGGTCAAAGTGCACAGAATGCTTCGGTTTCTATGCCAAAAGATGAGGCCTGCCGAGACAAAAATAACCATAAAAAATCAAAGTCAGATGATGCCTGGAAGGTCATGATCAACGCTGGTCAAACTGCAGAATTTCCTGAGATTTTCGGTCCCGTAATTCAGTCTGAAATTTCATCCTCCTTGATCCACACGTGTGAGAGAGAAGAACGCCCAATGTAGTACGAACCAAAGAAAAAAGGAGAGAGAATGTGTGAGTGATGAAAATGCTAAATGAGGTGAGAGGTCACTTTTATTTATACAATTCACTGTGGTTGAAGAGACACGTCCATTGGGCTTCTTGAGCCTACATGTTGATGTGGCCGACCTGATCAATTTGCGCATGTGTGGGCATAAATTCAAAATCACACTTTTGCTTTTCCAAATTGGATTATCTTTATATCAATTTTGGTCCTCTCGAAAAGAGGAATTTAATGCAACCATCATCTCCATCAAATGAGTTTTCCTAAGGTGGAATTTGGCCCTAGTTTCCAATTTTAACACTCGCTCTCAACTAGAGAGAATTCTACCTGCCAATCCATCATCGATCATCCTGCCATCATGTTGTCATGTACCATCTCTATCATCTCATCTCTGCTCTACTGAACCATGATGTAATCATGAAGAAGAATTAATCGAGAGTGAGTCACAAGACCTTACCACTCTCCATTGACAAAAGTCAATCTAGAGGTATAACCTCAATTGATCCCAGATCAAGTTGTTGAACACCATGCATCCTAGACATAGGGAGTACGACAGTACACGATGCGTCCATCTGTAGTGCTATGGTCCCTATCCACTTTTCCCAACTCATTGGCCATATGAGAGGTACTTCCAATGAGTCCCACACTACATGGGTAGGATGTATGTTGGGGCATTAGTAGGAGAATGTGAACTACTCATCCTGCTCATATGCCATAGGAGAAGGTGAACCAATCATCCTATGCATATGTTAATCGTAGGGGAAGGCGAACCACTCACCCTACATGCTTGTTTCTACAATCGTAGGTGAAGGTGAACCACTCACCCTACACACCTTTCAACCATCATGGGGTATCATAGGGGAAGGTGAACCACTGAACCTCTACACAACACACCAATAGGGGAAGGTGAACCACTCAACCTATGGTCGCTCATAGCTCCAAGCAGTACCCCAAGCCCCCAGGAGCTCCCAGAGCTTAGCGTCCAACTCAAGCGGGACCCTCATAGGAGGGTCTTTCCACAATTCCAAGTCTCTCTTGGAAGGCTAAGAATTTGACCTTCCCTAAGGGCTTTGTGAGAATGTCTGTGACTTGCTCCTTTGTCCTGATGTGTTGGAGCCTTATTGCTCCCCATTGTACCATATCCCGAATAAAGTGGTAGTTGATGTCAATGTTCTTGGAGAGGTCGTGGAACACGAGATTCTCTGAAAGGTATCCAACACATGCTCAAATAGCTCACTAAAGAGCCTCCTCAATCAAACAACTTCACAACAGGCCATACTAGCAGCAATATATTTGACCTCGAGGATGCTTAAAGCAATCGATTTTTGCTTCCTACTCATCCAAGATATTGAAGCAGACCCCAATGAGAAGAAACATCCGGACGTGTTTTTATGATCCACCACACTGCCAGCTCAATCAGCTTCAGTATATCCATGTAGCCTCAAATTCTCAACAGTGTATCTCAAACTATAGTTGATTGTGCCACGAAGATATCTCAAGGTATTCTTAGCAGCAATCCAATGTATGTGATGAAGCTCGACCATAAATTGACTCAATGTATTCATAGAAAAGCGTATGTTCGGACGAGAGTTTACCAAGAACATCAAGGCCCCCACAAGTTGTCGATACTCAGAAGAATTTTCCAATGCAGGCCCAACAACACTTCCACATAACTTCTTGAAGTTGAGTTCCATCGGAGTAGACACAGACTTGCAATCGACCATCCCACATCTCTCGAGCAACTTCACAATGTATTCTCCTTGAGAAAGGAAAATCTCACCTGGCTTTTGCCAGACCTCTAGGCCTAGGAAGTAGTGCATCAGTCCTAGGTCCTTCATCTCGAACTCGGAAGCCAACTCCCTCTTGCATTGATAAATGAGAGGGTCTGCACATGTCAGAAAGAGATCATCCACATAAAGGACCAGAATGAGAGGCATGTCCTTTTTGACCTTGAAATATAGGTTAGGATCAGCTTCGCTCGTAAATCCCAACTTCATAAGATAGCTATCAATCCTATCATACCAAGCCCTAGGGTATTTCTTCAGCTTGCATACGTGTGTCCTTTGATCTTGAACTTTGAACCCCTCAGGTTGTTCTACGTAGACTTCCTCCTTAAGCAAGTTATGCAAGAAAACAGTCTTAACGTCCATTTGGTGTAGGCTCCATCCTTGAGAGGCAGTGAGGAATAATAGATCTAATAGTGATGTATTAGGCAACTAGTACAAATATCTTGTCATAGTCCACTCCTTCCTTTTGAGAGAAGCCTAGAGCAACGAACTTGGCCTTGTATTTTTCAGCACTCCCATCAGATCCATGTTTGATTTTGTACATCCATTTATAACGGACCACAGATTTTTCCTTGGGTCTAGGAACCACATCCCAGACATCATTCTTCATGATTGATTCGTACTCCTCATTTATCGTATCCTTATATACTTGGTGTTTCACAGCCTCTTCGAACGTGCATGGCTCAGATTGAACAATAGTACTCATAGTAGCTAAGCACCCTTGATACCTGTTCGACTTCTTATTTTCACAAAATGTCCCTCTTGGAGCAATATGTCTTTCAGCATCTTCGAGAGTGTCTTTGAGCCACAAAGGTGTTTTCCTTGAGGTAGAGGGATTACCAGGAGGTGGGTCAATGGGATCCATCGGGCCTTCAACATCGGACATCGGTTCATCTATCGGAGACTCATCCCACTTTCCTGCAACGTCATCATTGTCCCTCCTTGGGATTGGGAGTTCTTTGGCTTTCCCAAGGGCATAGTCTTCATTGAAAGTGACATCATGGCTTATTTCCACTTCTCTTTGACTAGGCACATAGATTCTATATGCCTTCGAAGTTTCACTGTAGCCCACAAATATTCCTTTCTTCCCAGATGCTTCTAACTTGTTCCTTTTCTCTTTAGGCACATGAAATTACACGGGACAACCAAATATTCTAAAATGAGAAACATCAGGTTTCTTACCAATGAAAACTTCTTTGGGTGTCTTGAAATCCAATGCTTGATGCAAGCTCCAATTTTGAGCATATACGATAGTGTTGGCAACTTCTCCCCATAAGAACTTCAATAGGCCTTGGTCATGAAGCATGGCATGAGTAGCTTCTATGATTGTTCGATTCTTCCTTTCAGCAACTCCATTTTGCTCAGGAGTATATGGAACAGTTGTCTCCCTCTTAATGCCAGCCTCTTTGCAAAAGTCGTTGAATTCATTTGATTCATATTTGGTTCCGTTATCGATCCTCAATATTTTCTTCTTATTATTATATCAAAATGTCCAACAGAGAGAGAGAGAGTACAATAGTTAAATTGACTTCCCAAATTCAAAGTCAAAACAACCTTGTCAATTTGTGCAGTCATCTGCAGTCAAACTTCAGCCCTAACCGGAAAGTCAACGCTGGTCAAAACAACAATAAATTATTCTCAAAACAACTCGGTCTTCCCCAGTGAAACTCGGCCTCCAACAACAGTCAAATTCAGCCCAAAACAGCCATAGAATATGTGGTCAAACTTGGTCAACCTGTAATTTTGGTCTGCAGTCAAAGTGCCCTCTGTTTTTGTGCCAAAAGATGTGGCCTGCTGAGACAGAAATAACCCTAGAAATCAAAGTCAAATGACGCCTAGAAGGTCACGGTCAACGCCGGTCAAATTGCAGAATTTCTTGAAATTTTCGGCTTTGTAATTCAGTCTGAAAGTTTTTCGTTTCTGATCCACACGTGTGAGAGAGGAGAATGCCCAATGTAGTATGAATCAATGAGAGAAGAAGAGAGAATGTGTGAGTGATGAAGATGCCAAATGAGGTGAGAGGTCACTTGTATTTATACAATTCGTTGTGGGTGAAGAGACATGTCCATGGGGCTTCTTGAGCTTACATGGTAATCTGGCTGACCCGATCAATATGCACATGTGTGGGCATAAATTCAAAATCACACTTCCACTTGTCCAAATTGGATGATCTTTATATCAATTTTAGTCCTCTCGAAAAGAGGAATTTAATGCAATCATCATCTCCATCAAATGAGTTGTTCCAAGATGGCATTGGGCCCTATTTTCCAATTTTAACAGTTGTTAATGGCTGCTTCTATAAGAAGCCACTTATTTTCTATTGGTTGTTGATGTTTGCTTCTGTGAGAAGCCTCTGGTTGTCTGATGGATTCGACTACGACACACTTTTCTGCTAATAAGCAGGTTGTTGATAGTTGCTTCTGTGAGAAGCCACTTGTTATTTGTTGGATTGTTTTCCTTTGTTGAATAGTTGGATGTTGTTGTCTATTGATATAATACTAAAGTCTGCCATGAATACGTTTCTGCTATTGAGCTAGTTGGTGATGATTATGTGGATGGGCTAAGAATGTTACAGACAAATGCTGCTTTAGTCAACCATGATTTCCTAGATGAGCAAGAAGCAGAGATCTGTACATTCAAGGCAGAGTATATTGCAGTTAGTATGGTTAGATGTGAGGTTGTGTGGCTGCAGAAGCTCCTTGCAGAGTTGTTTGATCATGTGCTAGATATGACCGTGATATACTGTGACAATCATAGCAGGATCAGTCTTTCTGAGAATCCAGTATTCCATGACAGGTCGAAGCACATTGAGATCAAGTACCACTATATAAGGGATATGGTATAGAGAGGAACAGTGAGGTTCCAAGACATCTCGACAGATGAGCAGGTTGTAGACATTCTCACCAAGCCTTTGCTGAAAGCAAGGTTCTTATTATTTAGAGAGCATCTTGGAGTGGAGGAGAATGTATCCGTCCTTGGGAGGGAACACTGTTGATTGAGAACACTGAGCATATGCTCTTCCCCTAGTCTTTCGACTAGCCATAGACTTGGTGGGGGGGATTAGTAGCGAGGCTCCTGGGTGTCAGGATAGTCCTTGAAGCCATGGACTTGGCTGAGTACATGCCCTAGTATGCATCCCACCCGCAAGTTGTTGAAATATGTAACTAGGTTCGGTCTTCATAATGAAAGATGTAATCATGATTTTATGCATCTGATGTAATGAGAAAATTAAATTTATTATTGCTGATCTTGAGGCATGGGTTTCATGCTCAAGGAAATTTTTTTTTAGGTCAAGCTCCCATTGTGAGCTCTTAGGGCTTGTCATTAAGTCATTAAGGTCATTATCATGTATGAAAGAGCCATTTGCACAAGTTACATTATGTAAAAGAAAATTATTTGAGTCAAGAAACCCTCCAAGATCAAGTCAACATGCATGTAACATGTCGGCTTTCCAAACTTGTCAAGTTGGCCTATTTTTGAGGACTAGAAGGCTATATAAAGAAGGCTAGTCGACCGCCTTGAGATGATGGATCACACACAAGAATTTTGACCAAGATCTCTGAAGTCAGCGAAGGAAGAAGAAGAAAAAGCAAAGTGGAAGAAACACCTTTCTAGGATTGTCTTTGGGTAATATCTCTCACACATGCACGCTGAAGCTAGGGCGTCCACTGCAGAACCTAAGACCAAATTACAGTCATCTCAAGAAGTTGAATCTTGGTGCCAAAATAGCCTAACTTGAAGACCAAAGTCTTGAAGAGAAGGAGTCTAGTCAAGCGAGGGAAGAAAAGGGCCAAGATTGACCTCATCATCTCACACATGTGAAAGTTGCAGGAAGTTTCAGAAGGACGAGAATTTCAGGAAGAGGAGCAGTCTAGTATTGCGGGACCAAAAACAGAAAAGAAGGAGAAATTGTAACAGTTCTAACTTCTAAGTTAAGGTTGACTTTGTTTGACTTAACGAGAAGGGCAAAGTTTGACTTGATCTTGGAGGAGTTTTGGTCAAGGTTCTAGGTCTTGGAATTTGTCAATTGAAGATTCTATAAGAAGAGGAATTCTATGGGTTTTCATCTCAAGATTGCAGAGATTTTGGCCCTGGCTGATCGCCTATATCTTGTGTCCTTTGTCTCATTGTTCTTTATGTTTTTGGTAGTTGTTTGATAAAAAGAACACAATATTAATCAAGCTAAAGAAGAACCTAATTTAAAAAAGTAAAAAGTCTTCACAAGCAGTTATCATATATAAGAGAAATCACCTACAATTGCTTCCCTAGATTTCTTAACACTAGTCACCTTCATGTCATCATTGACCAAGGGCCATATTGAGATGGTTAAGCTTGCTGGGATTGCCAGCGATCTGGCCAGTGGGTGAGGAGACTTAGGTGTGTGTGATCTTTACCAAAGTCGAACGCAACTGCCATGGACTTGGTTAAGGTAAATTGATCTACTTAAATGTTGGATGTAGGTGTTCTACCACTTGATCATTGAGGATCAAGTTGGATGAGGATCAGTTAGTGGAAAAAGGGTGTGTGTGATCTTTACCAAGGTCATTTATGACTGCCATGGACATGGTTGCGGTTAATCGATCTCCCTTATTGTCATTGTGGATTATTCTTTTGAGATGAGATGAGATGAGTTGAGATCGATGATATACTCCTTTAGGTCATGGAGCTTGACCTAGAGACCATAGGGTGTATGCGATCCTAACCAAGGTTATATATGACTGCCATGAACTTGGTTGTGATAAATCGGTCTCCCCTATTATAAGTTGTGGATCGAGACATCACTGTTCAACCGAGATGAGATCTATGAAGCAGCCGGAAGAATTCCTCCCTAGCTGAGAGGGAGTGTTGAAGTTTGGCAGCTTCGGTCGGAATTTTCACTAGCAAAATGATGGAGAAAAATAAAGGATGAAATTTGAAATTTGAATTTATATTTTCCCTCCTAAATCTACACAAGTCGGCTAGGCCCCAAAGGGTACCCATTCGATCCCCTCTTGATGACTTCTTATAGGAGACACTTTCTCCTCATTTGGGCACTCGATTTTGCTCATTAGATCTCTGATCCAGTGAAGTTGGGAGCAAAAGAAGGAGGTCGAAATCTGAAAGAAAGAAGGGTTGGGATTTTGCTTGGGATCTCTCTTGTTCTTGGTTACTGGTTTGGCTATTGTCTTGCTATGGCTATTTCTGATGTATTAATGAAACTCTCTCTCGCATAAGGAAGAATTTTCTGGGTTTTCCCCTTGTGGGTTTTGCCCCGGCCTCAGGGCTAATTTTTGTGTTTCTTGTCTTTTTGTTTCTACTGTGATGTCCTACTGAACTTTCATGCTTATTGAACTAATTTTTCTTATACTGCTTGACAAATTAAATATTACATGAAATCTAATGCTAATGGTGATTATTTGAAACTATTAAATGTATAAGAAAATGTCGTTCTACCATTGCCCTAATATAAATCAACACATTGGATGACAAATGAAAAGTTATATTAGAATCCAAAGCCATCATTGCTACCAGAGAGAAGCAATTATACTCCAGAGTAATTAAGGAATATCTCGTTAAATGGAAGAACCTATTAGAAGAGGACAAATCATCTGGTAGACAGAATTTTCATCAACATCTTTCATGACCATTGCTTTGAGAACAAAGCATCTAGAAGACAGAGAATTTTAATCAACAAATCTTTCGTTACCATTGCTTTGAGGACAAACTTACAAAGCATCTCTAAGGAGGAAGGCAATGTTATATAAAAATAATAATAAGATATAAGGAATCAAAATGAATTAAATAATAAAGTAAAGAAGTAAATAAAATGATATTTATAAAAAAAATACTTCATGACTGCCCCCTTTCATCTTTATGAAGACACTTCCATTACTGCTTACCAGGGATTGGCAGGCCAACCCCTGGTTTCCTGTATCTATGGTTAATTTCTGCCTGAATTCCATGGTTGTTTCCTGAGAGAAGTTGTGTGACAAGGCTTGTGTTTTTATTCTTTATGCATTTGTTTTGAACTGTTTTTTCACGTGCATATTCTGTCTCATTCCTTTCTTCTATATGCTGCTGAAATTTAATTAAAGAAGCTAATCTCTGTTTTTATTCTTAATGCATTTTTTTGAACTGTTTTTTCACGTGCATATTCTCTCTCATTCCTTTCTTCTTCATGGTGCTGAAATTTAATTAAAGAAGCTAATCTCACACTGCAATTTTATTTGTACTTTTTACCCTGTTTTTGGGTTCTTTCTGGTGCTTGAGGGCAGCTTAGTGTGCTGATTTATGCTAAGTTTATAGTATATACACATATTTACACACACAAAAAAGAAACAGAATACAAACATCTTAGGGACACCTCCCTGTGGCTGGAAAAGTACCAGCCCGAACTGTGAGGCATCTAGTGATGAGAAGGTTAAATTGCATATAGTTATCTTGCTGACCTGTTCATCTTCTTAGTGCAGATTTGTGCATTAACAAGGGGGCAACTAGGGATCAGTTAAGATGGTAAGTTGATGATATTCAAGGTCCCTTTATGATTTAATCTTCTCAACTACCTAATGTAATAAAGGGAATCTTGACACCATAAGAAGATATGCAATGAAATTTTGATGCAGTCAGGCCCCAGGGTATATGTCAGAGGTCCTTCATATGTCATCACATGCTATAATCTATGATTCTAGTGATTAAAAATTCTTGTTGCATCTTTTCTTCCATATGTATGTTTTGCATGAGAAAGTATGATAATGAGGGAGAGGACATCGTGCAATGCATTTATGTCGGCATGTTAATTTGAAACTTGGAAGATAACTTTCTATATCTCGTGTTAGAATAGAGTCGTGATATTCATTCAAGATAGTTTCCTGTCTCATGTTACAATAGAGTTGTGATCTTCGTTCATGCATTCCTTGGTTGAAATTCTTGGCCAATTTTGACTGTCATAAACTTCTTTCAATCTTCTTTAACTTTTGTTTTTGCGTTTTCAACTGTTCTTGCAATTAGTTGCTGATGCTTATATGTAAGGAGGGAATTGTTGGTCAATGGATACTAACTCAATACCCTCTTCCTTACATTCCTTATCTGATTCAGACATATAGCTTAGGATGACATCTGTTAGTGCTTGCAGTGCATCTCTTTTAAAACATGACAATGTAGTCAGGAATAATACACGAGGACAAACTATATATATGATATATTTTATTGTAATGAAAAATATAACATGGCCATTGATGAATTCTTAGATGATAAAAAGTTAATGTTTTGAATTTTTAGGTTTTCATGGTATATTTGACATTGACCAAATTCTGAATGCAAATTTGTGTGTCTTTTTAGAGTATCATTCAGCTATTTCTTGATGGAGTTTTTTTTGTTTAAGTTGAGGTGCCATAGAATTTGCATGAAATATTGAATACTGGGCTCGAGAGGATTGACTAAAGGCTGTAAATTATATTTTTATTCTAAGAGGTCTGCAATTGCAAGAATTGCATATTTCACTCTAAACGCATATTTACCTGATTGCAGATAATGGTGCTAATGGTCCATGTTAGTTCCCTTTTGCCATCTTCATAAATTTTGTGCTAGTGGATGGTGCCATTTGATTTCTCCACTTTGTAAAAATGATTATGAAGCTTTTAATTCAGCATGCATTGTAGATGCTCATCATATGCTTTGTTTTTCAGTGATTGATAACGAGATTCTCTCTCCTTTGTCCACAGGTCTAGGGCAGAACCATATTCAGAAGCTGAGATTAAGGTAATCGAATAGTCCAAAAGGCTTGTTATTCTTCCTTATTCAACCAAATTACATCAGGCCCAGGACATAGTATTTGTATAGCACTTTTTCATTTGCTAGTCTAAGTTGCATGGAATCATATATGGTTTCACTGGATATTTTGAATAGTTGGGATCTGTATGTGGGCAGACAACATATATAGAGAAATATAAATATATTAGAAGAAAAGAAGATAGAAACATAGAAATTTTAAATATCTGAATATATTTTGCTCCAAATCACTCACAAATTTAGAAATGCAGACTGCTATGAGAAACTTAGATGTGTGTATTAGGATGGAGGTGCTATCTTATAGGCAAGAGTTAGTGTTTTAGGGCCTTGCCTTTTTCCTTTTTATTTTTTATTTTATGCTTTATAATGCGTTTTTAATAAATTCTTTCCTGGGAGGATTCACTATGTTTCCAGCAAACAATAAACAGTTCTCATGCAGGTCTCCTAGTGCTTCCAAATTGTAATTGTATTTTTAGTAGATCAGGATCCTAATCCATGGTAACATGGATCTTAGGTTCTCCATAGGTGAATCTGGCAACTAGTTACTAATGAAGCAAGGAAACAAGAAGGCATGCATGTATCCTTTTACAGTTTTACTTAATGAAAGGCATGACTTTCCTTTGTATTGGAGCATCTTCCGTATTACTTTCCCAATTTATCATGTATTGCCTCTTTCAGGCAAAGATAACCAGTTGTTGTGTTATCATATTTGTCTAGTCCAAGTTCCATTTTTGTGTAGAAAAAACTTTTGGACATTTAGGTCTGCCCAGGGAATACAGTTCATCCCACTCTCTAACCCATATGCAAGAATGAGATTTGTTGGTACTTTCCCAGCGCCACACTAATATCTGCAACAACAGTTTGCAACATACCCTACCCCTCTCTGGAATTGAAATGTGACCTCCAAGGAGAGAACACATGTTCTTACCATTAGACCCACTTAGGTTGTACAAGTGCAAGTTCCTTTTGCTGCCATTGTTTGAAAAATAACTTCTTATTTCTTTGATTATATTGTGATATTTACAAATTTTCTGTATTTTGGACTTGCCTTCCTTTGTGATTGCAAATTTTGTTCACCCGTAACTTTGGTAATCTTACTAGACACCAAAGTTTGGCCATGTCGATTTGTGACCTTCACAAATTGGCTGTATATTGAACTCATCTTCCTTTGTGCTTGTAAATTGTATACAGCCATAACTTTGGCTATCTTTGTGAGCTTCTAAATTTGAAAATAAAACATAAATGCAGAAGATTACAGGAAAGACAGACGAGATAGATAGATAAATTGATAGTATTTTATTAATATCCATGAATCCAAGTGGTCTATGGGATGGAGTTTTACATTCTTATGGTGCAAGCCTTTTGTATGAAATGTAATAAATAGAGACCAAAAATAATAAGAATTAAAAACTAATTGCTTGAGATGGGTTGGCTAATCTTAATCCCCGCCATAGTATAATGTTTTATTCATCTGGATGACCCTTGAGGGGTGGGATATGTTATCAATCATAGTAGCCTCTTGGAAAATTAATACTATGTCATATGAATGGGCAGTTTAGGATTGATGCAGCTGTCATTAATGACAATCCTCACACTTCAGAACTAATGTGTGCTAGTTTCAAGGGGGTGTCTCTAGGGTGTTTTTCTATTTCAACATCCAAAATCTACAACTTAAAATGCAAATCAGCAAAACATGAATGCAGATCTGGTCTTGAATTCTTCCAAGCAGAAGAAAATGTTTTTAGATCTGCTTAAATTATTCATTGATCAACAATAATAATGTTTGGATCTGCATGCTAAACACTTGAAAATCATCAAATTCAAGTTTAGGTTTGGGAAAAAAAGGGAGAAGTTTTTTGTTGCTTTGTTGATTTCAGAAAAGCCTTTGACATGGTTCCTAGGGATAAGCTCTAGGGCAGAATGGAAGAACTCGGGGTTCCAGGCATTTGAGAGCAGCTGTGCATAGGCTGTATGAAGAGGTGAAAGTCAAAATTAGAACTTCAGCAGGAATTTCTGAAAGTTTTAGAAGCGATATTGGGGTCAAGCAAGGTTGCCCATTGTCTCCTACCCTTTTTGGATTATATATTGACAAGCTTGAAGAGTGGCTAAATTCGCAAGGGGGTGATAGTATTTATTTGGGCAAGTTCGTTATAAGGCTTCTTTTGTACGCAGATGACCTTATACTAATTGCTAAATCAGCTCTTGGTTTGCAAGAGCACTTACGTTCCCTTGAGCATTTTTGTAGAAGGGTGGGGATGCAAGTCAATATTAGCAAAATGAAAGTAGTGGTTTTCTCTAACAAAAGAAAGCATAAACAACACAAGTTCTACTTTGAAGGCAGCATTCTAGAGGAAGTTGCAGACTACAAATACCTCAAAATTGACTTCAACAGGAAGTTAAGTTGGGATGGTTGTAGAAAGAAAAGAACGTTGGGGGGATGGAAAGCATTTTATGCTCTTCAAAACAGGTGTAGAGAGGCAGAGCTGTGGGACTGGAAAACCACTCTAACTCTTTTTGGGCTTCTAGTGATTCCGGTGATTCTTTACGATTGTGAACTGTGGGCCAGCAGCACAACCGAGATGCAGTGGAAACAAATTGAGAAAATTCAGAAGCGTTTGATTACAAACAAATTCAAAATTAAAAGTGCAGTTCCTTATGCTATCTTGTTAAGTGAAACAGGAGCTGCCCCTATTGAAGCAATTGCTATGGTGCGAGTCATAAAGTATTTGAAAAAAAATTGAGCAAATGGAACAGGGTAGATGGCTTAAAGTTGTGTTTAGTGACAGATTGTGCAAAAGAAAGAAGACTTGGGTACATCAAAATAACAAATGGTTTAGTAAATGGGGTATTTGCTTGAGCATGTGTCCTACAAACAGTAAAGAGATAAAAACTTTTGTTATGGATAAGTTCCACAAACGTGCTTGGGAGAAAGAGCTAGGGAAAAAGAAGAAGTACTACATTGAAGGGTTTAACCCCACTCATAACCATGAGCAAAAGGCGTACATAGGGGCCAATATTTCTTGGAGATCTAAAATTCTTATTGCACAATTAAGGACTAATTCTCATCAACTCCACTATGAAACAGGCACTGGAAAAGGCCAAAAAAAATGTGGGAGGAAAGAGTGTGTTTTTTGCACTTCCGGAAAAGTGGAAACAGAAAAACATTTCATTTTAGAATGCGAGGCCTTCAAAGACAGTCGGGAAAATTATGCAAGTATTCTGGCAGCTAGTTCTTGGGATAATCTATTCAACGAAGAGTTTGTCGAGAAGCTGGGAGCAATTATTGTAAAACTTCATAGGAAAAGGGCTGAATACAAGAGCCAGATGGAGAAGCAATCGGTCCCATAGGTTATTTTTATCCTCGTGGATGTTAAAAATACTTTCTTTCTTTCTTATCAACATATTTAACAGTTAACTTTAAAACTAGCAATAAATATTAAAAACTTATATTTACGTTGTTTTTGTCCGGTCTTTGCCTTACTATGGATGGACATCGGGTGGAAAGAAAAACATGAATCTTCGATCACTCGCGATTAATCACAAGTCAAACTCTGCTCTTCTCTCAAACGATCCGATTCAACTCTAGGCGAGTCAAACTCATGTTGACCAAGTTTGACTCATGGTCAACGCGAGTTTGATTTGCGACTCACCAATTAATTGTGATTTAGGCGACTGAGGCGATTTTCAACCCTCAACTCGGAGAGCACGAGTTTTAAATTTTAAGGTTTTTGTATTGTTCGCCGCGTGGTTTAGTTAGTTAAAAAATAAAACGCCAGTCTGTAACTTACTTTTCACTGCTCAGGCCCTGCAACTCATACGGCGAGAAGGTAATAGAGGCATGGTTTCAGTTTCAATTTACTCAGCGTAGTAGAGGCGTATTGTGCGTTGTTCTCCAGCGTTAGCTTTAGTGTGTGTTCTGTTAGAGATTTCAGTAGCAAAGCATTATCATATCATTTTAGCAGCAATCAAGAGATTTTAGTTATTGCTCTTTTACTAATTAGTATGAAGTATTTTATAAAATTTTAGAAGAGGATGCTTTTGGTTCTATGTAATCACTGGTTATGAGTCAGGACTCAGTACTTTGGATCATGTTTGGACTCAACATATATGAGATACTTATTCTTTCATGATATTTTAGACATCTATTGATATTATACATTTTTTGGACATGCCTTTATTGAATATCAATGATTTTTTTTTTCAAATTTGATATATGTGTATATCTTTATTTATTGAATTCACCAATTTTTTCCCAATCCGATTAAAACTCTTCGCTCTTTTGCCTTTTCGATTTATTGTCGATTTCGAGCCTAGTAACATTGGAATATCAACAAGGCAGAGATTTGAATCATGCTGAATAAAGAATCTCGAGACTTTTAAAACAAATGAGTAAGCAAACATAAGAATTCTCAAAATAATCATACAACTGAACAAGCCACCAAAAAATCGGTGCTTTATTCTTCATTAATCAAAGTTAAAGATACAAATTTATGAATTACATTAGATTTGAAACCATGCTCAATCAAAAGAGCATGAGGAGATTGAAGAATTATAACTCCAAGCTCTCTTGTTAGAGTTAATAAGGTATTGCGCATTAGTCATAATAATCCATGATCTTGTTCTTCATCTTGTCCCGAAGATGAACCACACTAGATGGTTCGAAACGCATTGACTAAAAGTTCTTTTATTTGATTTTACCGAAAGATCTCTCAACATTCATAATATGGATCACAGAAGCCTGAATTCAGATAATCTATAACCTTATTCATTGTAAATCTAAGCATCAATAACACGTCACAAACATAGCCCAATACACAAGAACACAACAAATTATAGTGGAGAAACCCAACGACAGAGAAAACTCCAATCTCAAATCATTAAGTGTTGTACAAATGAAGCTAATGTATCAAATATATATAGGTTTAAGGTTTTAGTTAGTACGGTAACCTCTATACAATCATAAGCTAGTAAGACAATGGAAGATGATACTTGTGTGAAGTACTTTGATGGCTTTGACATTGAATATGGCCCACCTTGTTGATTTTTCAAGTGCAATAGGATACAAGCACTAATCTCTGAAACTGATAATTAATTACAATGATGTAGAGATTATCTTTAGTACTTCCAGTTAACCATTAAGCAACTATACTTCTAAAATTCAACCATAACAAGCAGTAGGACAACAAAGATCACAATGAGACAATGATGCACAAGACAACACAAGATTTACCCTGGAAACACCCACTTGGGGGAAATCACATCAACCTTTTCCTTAGAGAATTTATTCAATTCAACAAGAGATACATCTAATCCTTCAAGTCAAACATAAATTCAAACTAACCAACAACACAACCCTTGTCAAACCTGGTCAAACTGCCCTCTTGTCGAGTCAATTTGCTGCCCAATAAACTCGGCCTGTTCTGATTTGCTAAGGCTGAATTTCAGCCTACTTCTATGCCCATAAAAACTCAGACCTGCTTCACAGATATGCCCAAAAACTCGACTTGTATGTCACACGTGTGATGTAACAAAAAGAGAGAAAAGTCACACTTGCAATGTCAAATAGATAGAGAGAGAATATGCTAGTTTGCTTAATCAACATCCTCCTTGTCTTTGTCTTCTTTGTCTAGATGAGCAGAAGATCTCTTGTCTTGTGAGTAATTTGAATGGTGCCAAGAGAAGGTATTCGAATGCCTTTATATAGTGTTCTTGGGAGGCCGAATAGGTGTCACAAGGGGTAGGCCGACTACTTCCTTGGAGCCAAAAATTCAAATTCAAAATTCAATTTTTTTCTCTTTTGAAACCAACATGAAGAACATGTCTTATATTTATTATTACATATATTTGAAGGGCTAAAATATTAATTATGAAGACCGACCATAGCTACAAAATTCAACACTCCCTCTTAGCTAGGGAGGTATTCATGAATCATAATGAATATCAAGATGTTCTCTTGTTGAAAAATTTTCAAAGAAAAGGTTAAAACAACTCATCATATATCATCAACATCAACATCATCCAATTACCATAATCCTAGTTAGCAACTTTGACCCATGGTGTGTAATATTCCCAATTAGCAGCAGCTAATTGGTAATATTAATTTTTGGCCAATTTACTTTATAAAGTTAAAGTCAGTTAAAGAAAGTGGGTTAGGAGACACTCAACCTACACTTAGGAAATAAAACACTTCCTAAAGTCACTTGAGCACCTTTAATTAACAGCGTGGGGATAGTGGCAGCGTGGGCAACGTGGGCCCAAGGCAGCGCAGAGGTGGATGGACAACATGGCCAAGAGGGACAGTGCAGTTTTGTTGGGGCCTAGGGGAGAGAAAGGCACACCAAGCATAAAGAGGGAGAGAGGCCCTTCATTTTCTCATTCGATTATGCATCTTTGTTTTGTCTATTGACATTGAGCACACTTTTGCTGTTGAGCAAAGTCTGCAAGTGTTGTTTAGCACATCGGGTGTCTCCGAGCGGAGATCCCAACCTCAGTCCCGGGGGACTTTGAGTGCCTGCTCAGGTGAGGAGTTCTATCATTGGATTTTCAGGTGGGAGCTATAACATCTACATCAGGGATTACGCACTTTCTTGGGCAGCGCAATATTGAGGAGAGACCACGCAGTTCTTGGAGGAGGTAGTGTCGGGAGCTTAGATTTATCAGGTGATTCAGCCTAGGATAGTGAGAAGGGATCAACCCTTAGCTATTCCATCATTTTGACATAGGAGGAGGCCACCATTTGCAGAGAAATCTTCAGGGCCAACGTATTTCACTGGGACAGCGTGATTTCTCTAGGGAGGTGATTTTCCGGGGTCATCCATTCTGGAAACCCTTTCTGGGCTTTTCTGGGTATTGAGTGAGGAGCTCATTCCCAAAGTCCCACATTTTTCTGACCAGGGGAACAACCCCAAAGAGTTAGCTTATTCTAGTAGCAGCAACAGTCCGACAGTAGCAACAACAACATTTTGGAGATAACGAAGTCATTGATAGAGCAACCATTCCGGGAGTATTTCTAAGAGTATCTCTAGCTTGCCTTGTGCAAGCCAAGGTGCCATCATTCTAATCACCTTTGTACTCATTTCACTTTCAGTTATATATGATGATGTTCTCCATGTTTTGCATTCTATGTATGATGTCTCTCTATTTGTTGTAGTTTCATGTTTATGTTGCTTTATATTGCTGTTTATTTCTACTTGGAATATTACAGTGGTATCAGAGCTCATAGACTTGGCTCAGCCTGTGGAGCAGATTGTCTATGACACTCACAAGTAAGCCATACATCACTTATCGGGGAATGAGGTATAAGGACCAAGAGAGGCAGCTTGAGGCCACTTTTGGAGAAGGTGACCGCATTTCGGTAGTGGACATAGAAGACGAAAAATGATGCAGGAGCATCCTGTTTGATTTTCATTAAAATATTGTGTAATTAGGAGATGCTGTCTTTTTAATTATTTTATAAATTATTATGCTCATTTTTAATAAATTGAGAGAAATATTTGAGTGTGAGGTTTATTGTAAATATTCTCTTAATAAATTGAGGATATGAGTGGAATTTGTTTGGGTAGATATTTTAGGGATTATAAATTCCTTAAATGGAACTTAGTTGAGTCAAATATGGGATAAAGATATTTTAGGATTTGGTTGAGATTTGTGTGGAGGAAATCATGGATTCAAATTAATCTATAATTATGTATAAATATGAAGCTTGTGTGAGGATGGAGGACAGAGAGTGACACAGAGAGATAGAGAGGAATGGTTTTAGAACTTATGTAAAGGGGGCGAGAGCCGAGAGGCTAACAATTGTTATATTCGACCAAAGAAGGATTTGCATTTATAAATTTCTAATGTATTTTATGCAAGTATTGTAGTTATTATTCTGCTCTCTCTTCATATATGGTTTTGAGTTGATTGTAAGTAATTTTTATAAAGATTATAATGAGGAAATCGATTGAGGGTCTTATGTAAAAGACAATGCAATCTGTTGTATGCGCAAGTGTCTGATTTATGCAGAGACTCTGCATCATTTGGTATCAGAGACCAAGATTCATGCCTGGCGAGGTTGAATGCGTTGAGGAGCTGCACAATGTTTTGTGATTACAAATGCTGATTGAAGCAACGCAGAAGCGTCCAAAGCAGCATTGCTCATTCATGTCAACGTCTCCTATGTGGTAACGTTTTCCTTAAAATTTGTATCTATGTTGCCAGCATTTGGGTTATGAGTGTATAACAGAAATTACAAAACCTTGTTTGCGTTAGTGCGTGAACTGCAAAGCGGCATCCATTCCTTTGTGAACCGCTTCCTGAGTGAGTGAATTTAATCTGTGCAATAGATGAGGTTTTAAATTGCAGGAACATGTATGTAAATGTGGCAAAACAGGTTGACGTGCAGGCCTTGCTGCGAAACCGCGTTATAATCCCTGACATTGGCACCGTGGAGTTGTAGTATGCGGACAGTGTGACATGGAATTCATAACTGCGTTAGCAGTTATATAAATACTATGCCCATTCCAGGTTCGTAACTGTGTTAGCAACCCAGCAAGCGAGATGTCTCTTTGGAATTCATAATTGCGTTGGCAGTTTTGTAAGTATGTTGTAACGTTCCTTAGACACCATTTCTTGTGTGGAAATAATTGCGTTCAATCTCATGTTGTGAAGAGTGCAAGCACAGAGTAGCAAAAGAGAATGGTGCTCGATCCCAACTATGGATTCCTTTCGACATTTATGAGAATTCGACGGTTTTATCAAAATAGCGATTAATATTAGGCAATGACTACCAACGCATGCGATAGGAATTTCTGTAAACAATCGATGCAAAAGCTATTCAATGCTTGACACTTCAAATTTTTGAAGCAACAGTCGTAAATCACCATTTCTTTTATCCCAAACATAAGAGAAGGATTTCTCTTCTTTTTGTCATTTCCTATCGCTGCAAATGCAAGCTGATTGAACGTTAAATCATTGCAATGTTACTACAATTACATTTGGGTGGATTAGAGGAGAATAGAACCATGTGATCTGTTCTATTGCAGAGTTGCAAAGTGAAGCCGCGGAAGCGTGGAGGAACTATGTTGTTGGACAGAGCAAATTTGTATGTGTTGTTTTGTGAGAAGCACTATCGTGGCAAGCCGAAGGAGCTTTGTTGTGTTGAAACGCTGTCAAAAGCTGGGAAAAGTTGAAACAACGTGATCTAGAAATTTATTGGTGGGATTTTATTATTGCGAACATTTTGATCTGTTGTCTCTAATTACAACAAACAACAAATAAAGGTTGCTTGGTTGTGAAGGTGGCTTGGGTTAATACGCATAAAGCGAGAAGCAGTGATGGAAATGTGAAGAGCGTGTGAGCCAAAATTAAAAACGAGTTCAAGCTCCTTGTTGAGCCATTTAAATCTATGGTAAAGCATAAAGCCATTATGCTCTTTAAAGGAATGTGGTAAAGACCGGATGATGGGGTGGAGACAGCATAGGTTGGCAAGCCAATTGAGCAAGCCTGATCTTGAATGCTGGGATGAGTCTGCTTGAAATAAGTAAATGGTGGTGTGAATGCGTATTGCTAGAGCTCGTGTAACATAAGGACAAATGGGAAGAGCGCAGAAAATTGCATAGGCTTGAACCTGTAATGACTTTCAAACAGTGTTAACGTTGAATCCTCATGTGAGGAGTTCACCAGTTGTGATAACGATTGGATGAGAATGATGTGGAAATCACACTGTGTGCTTTGTATTTTTTTATAAACCAGTGGTTCGCAATTGTGCATCAAAAGAAAATAAACTGTTGTTGCAGTTCCTTATATGGAAAATATAGAGTGTATAAACTCTATCCATTTGCACGGTTTGGTGCTTAATGTTGAATGCAAGCAAAACAAAGGAGCCAAATTTTGCCAGGAATACAAGAGAGGGGTTGGATCATTTCAACCACAAGGAGATTCCAAGGTAAGTGCTCATTGAATGGATCAATATTCATTGATTAAAGGTATTTTAAAATTTGGGTGATTAAATTTCCCTTGCCATATTCGAGAAGTTAATCTTTTTGTAAATTTTATGAAAGAGTGAAATCAATCCAAAGTTTAAGGAATGGAATTGAAATCCATCTCAGAAATTGATGTGTAAATATCAGTGTTTTGAAAATCTCGATTTAATCACGATGTTTTGAAAAAATCGCGATTTTTTCATTCAAACGATTAAATCGGCGATTTTTACGAAAAAATCGCGATTTTTACGAAAAAATCACGATTCGATCAGTGAAAATCGTGGCGCCCAAAAACAACGACTTTTAAGTGCGATTTTGGAGTTTTTTTTTGTCATTTTTACATTGATAGGTTTGCTTATGAGAGCTAAGGAGTGAAGGAGAGCCAAGGAGGGAGATACGTGATCTCCAAGCCCAAGATTGGACAAAAGTGAAGAATTTCTTGCAAACCAAGCAAACAAAAAATCGAATTTGAACCAAGTGTCTCCGACAAAACGTTTTTCCAGGTATGGGCATCAAATTTGACCCATTTTTTTTTTTTTTTTTTTTTTCTTGTTCTTCCATGGGTTCTTATCACCCATGTATTTTTCATCATTTCTAATTGCATTTGGTTGTGTTTTTTTGTTTTTGTTTTTGTTTTATTGAGAGGAGAGGGTTTATTTTGGTCAAAAATGCAAAAAATTCTTTGTTAAATTTTGTTTTTTATATTTTTTCTTGTGCTCTTAGTTTCTTCCCATTATTTTTGCTTGTGTTTCAACATGTATTTTTTCCCATTATTTTTGCATTGAGTTGAGGGTTTTTTTTGTGAAAAAAATCAAAATATTGTATGTAAAATTGTAATTTTTTTATTTTATTTTTTAACTGGCAATTTTTCTTGTGCCCTAGGTTCAAATTTCAACTTTCAAACTTCAAAGTTCAAAGTTTCCAACATGCCAAGGAAATTAGATCCTTTATGGGAATTTGGTGAACCTGATCAGGGGTTTGACCGAGCAAACTTGACTTGCAAATTATGTGGTCAACACATGACAGGTGGGGTATACAGGTTGAAATACCACCTGGCACAAATTCCTGGGCATGAAGTAGGCCCTTGCACAAATACCACTCCAGAAATAATCAAAAGAGCCATGAACTCATTGGAAGGAATAGAAACCACTAAACTCAGCAAGGCAACCCTGAAGAGTCAAATATCAGGGTTTAGAGCTAACCGTGAGAGTGGTAGTGGCGGTTCAGCATCTTCTACATGCAGCCCCGTAGCTGCCTCCTCATTTTTTGCTCCTAGAACCACTCACGGGGCACAACCATCTATCTCCTCCCTTATTAAAAAAAAAGAGAAGGAAGAAGCTGATTGGTTGTTGGGCAAATTGTTTCTTTGGAGTGATATTCCTTTCACTGTTGCTAGGCACAATCCATTTTATCAGGCTACGATTGATGCTATCGCTGTTGTTGGCCCAGGATACAAAGCCCCTTCATATGATGACTTTAGAGGGCGCATTTTGCAAAATGAGAAAGCTGACTGCACCAAGAGATTAGAGGAGTTAAGGGCATCATGGGAAATCACAGGATGCACTGTGATGTCAGATGGTTGGACTAATCAAAGGGGTAGGACCCTTATTAACTTCTTGGTCAGTTGTCCCAAGGGGACAATGTTTATGAAATCTGTTGATGCATCTGCACATGTCAAAGATGCAAGATTATTATGTGATTTATTAGATGTGTTCATTTTGGAAGTTGGGCCCCAAAATGTTGTCCAAATCATAATGGACAACGCTGCAAACTATGTTTCTGCTGGCAAGATGCTTATGGAGAGGTATCCGAGCATATTTTGGACACCTTGTGCTGCACATTGTCTTGATTTGATGTTGGAGGACATCAGAAAGATTGATTTTGTCAAAGATATTGTAGAATCATCAAAGAGCATCACAAAATTTATATATAATCATGCATTTGTGCTTAATTTGATGAGGACATTCACCAACAAGGAGGAGTTGGTGCGGCCTGCTATTACACGTTTTGCCACTAGTTTCATATCTCTTCAATCCCTCTTGAATTCTAAGTGGGATTTGAAGACAATGTTTGTTTCAGATGAGTGGTGTGCTTTGACTATCAGCCGCAAATTAGAGGGAGAGGCCATTTGCAGGTTGGTGTCATATCAGGAAAGTTTCTGGGTTGGAGTGGAAGAGGTGTGCAGCATTACTGAACCTTTGGTAAAGGTTCTTAGATTGGTGGATGGAGACAAGCCCGCAATGGGCTACTTGTATGAGGCCATGGATAGGGCCAAAGAAGCTGTTCGCAGCTATTATGATGATAAGGGTGATGAGGGGTTTCAAAGACAACTTCTTTTATGGGAAGCGATTGATGATCGATGGAACAACACACTCCATCGTCCCATTCATGCTGCAGGGGTCTTCCTGAACCCCGCATTTTCTTATTCATGTGGCTTTCAATTTGATGCTGATGTCATGGATGGCTTTTTCACTTGTGTTCAGAAGATGTTGCCAAATCCATCAGAACGTGCAGAGATATCCAAAGAGATGGAGGTATACAGAATGGCAGGTGGCACCTTGAGCTTCGACATGGCTGTCCAGGATAGGACTATTAAAATGCCAGGTAAGATTTTCATTATTTTAAAATTTTTCTTATGTTTGTAACTTTATAAATTTATCTTATTTGTTGTAACTTGTAATTTGTAGATGCATGGTGGAGGAGCTACGGTGGCAGATTACCAAAACTCCAAAAAATTGCCATTAGAATACTCAGCGAAACATGTAGCTTTTCAGGATGCGAGCGCAACTGGAATGTATTTGAAAAAATACACACCAAAAGGCGCAACAGGTAAAAAACTTAAAATATTCCAACCGATTTTTTGAATTCATTAAATAATTTTTTTTAAATATTTAATTTATTAATTTATGACCCTTGTACAGGTTGGAGGCCCAGCGGCTCAATGACATGGTTTACGTCTACTACAATCTTAGATTGTGGGTGAGACAACTTGAGAAGACACCTGATATGGAGGCCATCTCTTTAGATGCGATTGACACCACTGTTGAATGGAGGGTTGAGGCTGAGAGGCCTGTCATGGAGTCAGCCCCTGATTGGATAGAGCAGGAGGTAGTGGAGGGGGAGGAGGAGGAGGAGCAGGAGGAGGAGGTGACACCACCTACCACTACTACCGGTAGAGGACGTGGTCTGCCTCCTTTAGCTCCTAGTGCTTCAGGTTCCCATTCTGGTGCTACTTCTAGAGCACGACAGAGTCCATTGCCATTCCTGCCAGCTTCTTCATCTAGAGGGAAAGGCAAAGCTGTTGTATTTTCTCGCAAGAGGGGCAGAGGAAATCAGTAGTATAGGACCATAGGTTATATGGTGCATTGACATTCCTTTGTATATGAGATTATGACTCATGATATGAGATACATTATTATATTTTTTGTTGATATTTTGAGGCTGAGTTGACTCTTGAGACTCAGGACTTAGTATTCAGGACAAGATTCAGTTTTATGTGTGATGTAGCACTAGACATGATATTACACATCTTATATTTTAGTTTTTTTTTCATATTTATGTGTCAATGCATTTATTTTATGCTGTAGATGCTTTAGATATTAAAAAAATTGAAAAAAAATAAACATTTTTGTATGTGCCGATTTTTTCCCGATTTTTATGATTTTTTCTGATTTTTTCCCCTCGCCGATTTAATCCCGATCGCGATTTTCAAAACATTGGTAAATATGATTCGAGCATGGTTGTGGCATACCATTTTTGAGGTCATGATAACTATGATCTACATGAAGGAGCAAGCAGTAAAGGAGCATCTATGATTTCTATGAGTTAAAGATCATGATTGATCGTTGCTTGTAGCGCATGTAAAATTGTTCACATTGTTCTGTCCCGAAGATAGTGCAGTTTTGTTTGTTGCTGCCGGAGAAATATGTTGATGCCACCATGTTAAACAGAGGTTTTGGGAAATTCCCATGAAGGAATTGTTTTGTGCACTGGAGAGAGACGGTGTTGCGTGAGAATCGTCACTGCAAAGAAGGAGCTACATGGAAGTGCAGAAAAACTGTCTGCGCTAAGATGATGAGGGCAAGGTATGAAAATTCATTTTCAAAAGAGGTGTTTTAAATGTTGAAAATTAAATGGTTTATTTTATTTTCATCATAAAATAAATCTTGGGAAAAGTGGATTGCATTTCGATTTAAAAGCTTCAATATCATGTGAAGTGATAATGGGAGACTGATGATATTTTCATAAGAATGAGAGAGAGTGAAGATTTTACATCATGAAAATGTATTAAGGGTGGATGTTCATTGGGATGTTGTATAACTTGAATTAGAGTCAAAATATCCACTATTGTAATTATTGGGTCAAGCTTGAAGTCAAATCAGAGGTTAAGGTCAAATGAAAATTTGGATAGCTTGAGTCAAGTTAAACCATTGAGTTATTGTACAAGAGGGTGTATTTTTCATCCAAGATGAAGAGTTGATGTCAAGTTTGGAGTCAAAAAAGTCTTAAATCAAGTCAAAGGTTTGAATGTAATTGGGTGCATGATCGGCGGAGCCCGACACCCAAAGAGTTTGGTCATTGTAACACAAGCATTACTGAAGTTGTTGTTTGCAGCAAAGAGGAGCAAGAGAGTTGCCAGAAATGATTCCAAGACAGAGAACCGCAAGAGGTCAAGCGTAGGAAGAGAGCTTGTATTGTTGGATGGCAAGTAGGAAGGCTTGCTGAAAAGTGGATTGAATGAAATCCACACGTGAACAGATGAAGTTCGCAAAGGAGGAGAAGATGACTGGTGATAGTCATTTCAGAGGTTCTGAGAAAGACTGCAACAGAAGAAAGAAGAAGGAAGATGCCAAGGCAAATGGCATATGGAAGCAGTTGATTGATGAAGATTATGAGCAGGAGAAGGCTAAGATAACAGTTCACCTTGAGTTATTGATGGCATTGTTGCAGAGAAACAAGAAAGACTAGAGACATGGTTGGACCATGAGGAAGAACGTGAAATGGCAGAGGCTACATGGAAAGAGGGAACAACAGGTAAACATACAGTTGACAGAAGAGCTAAGGAAGCTTGAGCAGATGATGAGTGTGCAATTGGGATGTGAAGAACTCAGAGAGGCTGAGTTGAAAATGGAAGTTTCTATTTGTGGCCCAGAACAGGGTGAAGATCAATGAGAAAGATCTCATGGATTATTGGAATAGTTCAGAAGAATTAGAAGATATGTTGACAAGAGAAGAAGATGAGGCTATGAAGCCTTATATTTTTAAAACTCATAGTTTGTGTATGTTTGCAGGATGTGCAGAAGATGATGGACAGTCTGGTGAAACTGTCACAGAGATGAATGAAGCTCTTGAGGTGAAGTATGATGGAGAATGCCTTTTGAGAGGAGGAAGGTACTGATTTGTTGCAGCAGAAAGAATTCATAGATGAATTCTTGTTTGGTGTAAGACAACCAGTTGAAGCTGTTATGGAGCAGAAGCATAATGAAAATGCCGAAGTGATATTCCAAGTAGGTAAACAAATGAATTTGTTTAATGAAATTGATGACCGAATTTTGTAATGTGATGATACAGAGAACATGATAACTCAGGAGGATTGTCAGAAGAAGAATGAAACTAGGAATGAAGGTTGTGATGAAATGCTGGAAAGATTTCACATGGAAATAGAGTTCTTGGAACGATGGCTTAAGGAACCTGAGGGAGAAGTGAAGCTTGCAGAACCCGATACAGAAGAGATTGTAGTTATCGTGTATGATAAGGATGAAATGTTTCTAACGTTTATAGAGTTGAGTGAATGTTATAACTTTTCAAATAATAATGTGGCTATAGGTACAGAAGGAAACATTAATAAATATGATGTTGAAATCAGAGAAATTGAGCAGAAAGTATTTGGAGATGAGATGAAATATCAGGAGCAGCAAGAAAGTTATGTCTTTAGAGACATAAAGGAAACAAAAGTATTGAACCAGCAGGATAAAGCTGAAAGCAGCTAGCAATTCAAAACAGGATCTACTGAAATCCAGGAAGTCTATGATGGGAGATTGGTGCTTAAAGCATCAAAAGAGGCCGAAAGGTCTTATCTTTTTAAAACTAACAGTTTGTTGATGAATGCAAGTACAACACCGGATGAGAAATTTGTTACTATAGGAGAAATCAATGATTATAGTTGTGATCAAGGAGAAGTTCTTGATTATTCTTCATTTCAGGAAATTGAGTGTTCACCGCAATTGGAGGCGGAAGTATCAAACACAAAGGAATTACTCCGAGGAATTGGCAAAAGAAATTGTTGGAGAGGCCGATGGAATGCGATTGACAGAGTGAGTGATGTTGGTGATGAATTACAAAAGGGAGTTGATACTTTAAAAGACCAGTGGCAAAACAGAGTTTGGAATCCTGGAGGTAGCAAGCCATGGAGACTTGTGGCTATCACATTATTACAGAAAAGTGGCAGACCTCATAGACAGGAGTCTATGGAAACTTCTCTACATGGGGAGTCTGATGCAGGAGCATCCTGCTTGATTTTCATTAAAATATTGTGTAATTAAGGGATGATGTCTTTTTAATTATTTTATAAATTATTATGCTCATTTTTAATAAATTGAGAGAAATATCTGAGTGTGAGGTTTATTGTAAATATTCTCTTAATAAATTGAGGATATGAGTGGAATTTGTTTGGGTAGATATTTTAGGGATCAGGAATTCCTTAAATGGAACTTAGTTGAGTCAAAGATGGGATAAAGATATTTTAGGATTTGGTTGAGATTTGTGTGGAGGAAATCATGGATTTAAATTAATCCATAATTATGTATAAATATGAAGCTTGTGTGAGGATGGAGGACAGAGAGTGACACAGAGAGATAAAGAGGAATGGTTTGAGAACTTCTGTAAAGGGGGCGAGAGCCGAGAGGCCAACAATTGTTATATTCGGCCAAAGAAGGGTTTGCATTTACAAATTTCTAATGTATTTTATGAAAGTATTGTAGTTATTATTCGACTCTCTCTTCATATATGGTTTTGAGTTGATTCTAAGTAATTTTTATAAAGATTATAATGAGGAAATCGATTGAGGGTCTTATGTAAAAGACAGTGCAATTTGTTGTATGCGCAAGTGTCTGATTTATGCAGAGGCTCTGCATCAAAAAACCCATGGCAGAGGAGAAAGATGAAGGGAAGGAGTTCAGGAAACTTCTCCTAAAGTCTGTGCAGGAGTTGTCGAGAAGGATAGAGGAGATGGGACAGAAGTTCACTGCAGACTAGAGACAGCGTGAAACCCCAAAGGGTTTCCACACCGGAGAAGGATCCGGCACATCCCATCACTTGCAGGACCACCTCACAGTACAGTAGATGGCATCACTGGCTCTCCCACGTTCCACGATGCCCACATTTCTAGCTACAAGCACGAGGGTAGGAGCACCTAAGGAACCAGAGCTGGTTCACATGGGGGATTATTTTGCCGAGTATCAGTTCTACACAATGTTTCATTTATAGAAAGAAAATAGAAACCCTAGCAATATTCCATTACATGCAATAACCATAAAAGATATTTGTCAAAATTACTCTCAATATATCCAAGAACATGCCTTCTTTCAATCCCAAAATGATGTCTCTACAACAAAAATTAGTCTCCAATTGAAGAATCATTGGAGACTGACTATGAAGTTGTTAACTATGACAATGAAACAGAGGAGGATTACTTGTTTTGAGTAGTTGAATCTTTGATGCAGAGGGAATCAAAGGTGATTTAACTCACGATGATTGGTGTCCAAGTGGTTCAGGAGTTTCAATAATTTGAAGTTTGGAAATTCGAAGAATTTGAGAACTGGGGAATTTATACGATTCAAGAATCTGGGAATTTTACCCCTACGTGGATGATGAGAAAGCATGATCGAGTGATGACAGGATTCAAGATCTGTAGAGAAAGAAAACCTACTTAAGAAAATTTCCTTTTTTTGTTTTTATCAAGCTTTAATAGTTAGAATTGTAGTATTAAGAGGGGGTTTTAGAGTATAATGCTCCAATTTGATATAATGTGATGAAATTTTACCAAGGCACACTAAGCAACATGTGGTTTAGAACAATGTTATCAGAACCAAACCAAACTGGTCTGAACCAGCTGGTCCAACCGATTGGAGGGAAAAACCAATTTGGGCCAGCCTCCTGAATCGTTTTTGGCCAGCTCGGTAAAGCTGCATACAACGCAGCATGTGGCGCTTGTTTTGCTTTTTTTTTTTTTTTTCTCTTAGTTGGCTATTGGCCCACAGTAGATGCATAATATTCAAGCCTATGGCCCTACTATTGCTATGCAATTCATGGGAATGTCTTTTACTTAAATTTTTAACATTACCATGAAATGACTCAGGATGTTTGAGAGTGGTTCCGAACTCATTGGATTTCATATGGAGAAAGTAGAATTTTAGATCCCACTCAAAATCCAATAGACTTCACAGTTTTTCAGGATTGGGGGGATTGCATGATTTCCTTTGGATTTTGCCATGTACAAGGGGATGGAACTAGTATTTAATCAAGAGCACCAAGCCCTCTATGTACCTTGATATTAGTGGCATTGATTGTTAAAGTCCTCTATCATGATTCTACTAAAAGTGTACCGATCACTCAAACAAAATCTTGAATTGACATGCTAAGCATTTTCTATCTTATTTTAATGCTTAAAGGGTGATATTGATGACGAAGATCCCAATATAGGTAAATATTTTGATGATATGTAGGTATATGCTGTAGCATGACTTTTTTGGATGCTAGAGGCCATCTAGGGCCTGTTTTTTATGTATTTTTGGTTCAGAGATGGATTGCACTCTTTGTTATTTTGGTTATGTGCATCCTTACATGTTATATAACTGAGAACTTTTGCTTATTTGTGTATAAATGGTTTGCATTCATATGGATGCACATGAATATATATGTTTTTCTTTAAAATTTGAATATTTTATGTGTTTTTGGTTGACCGGTTTTTTGGTCTGATCTTTTTATGGGCTCCAGTCCGGTTCTGATCAGTTCCCGGTATAAAATTGATTTAGAGTTATGTTATGGTGGTTTCCCAATTCGCCACAAGATTTATTGGCCTTTTACCCTTTATAACATGTCGAATATCTCTTCTTTTTGCCTAATTCTGCATTAAAGTATGTGTGTGTGCATGTGTGTCTGTGTATGTGTGTTTGATAACAAGAAGTTTGCAAAATCATTTTTAGGTAAAATTATAGGGAATGATGGCAGGAAAATAATCTTCTGGAAAAGCTTGCCTAGTATATGTAGAAATTTACTTTCATAAAGAAAATACATGAATTAGAAACTTCAGGTTGTTGTTTTGAATACGAAAGAAGACAGACTCATGTGTTGAATGTTAATTGCAGGCTGCCTTCCGAATTAAAGCTAAGGAGTATCATCCAGATCAGAACCTAACAAACAAAGGTGAGTACTGAACTGGCAGTCGAAATTCTTCCATTTTATTCAATTAGAAATTTGGTGGCATTTAACCTGTATTTGTTCCTTCCTCAAGTCAAGCATATTTGCTTGAACTCCAAGAAAAGTTGTTTTTTTTGGTTATTTACAGCCAATGTCTCCTGTCTGGTATCATACTTTTCTATCGCAACACAGTATGTACTATGAATTGTAGAAGAAATAACACTGTTACATGGACAGAACCCAAATCTTATGGATTACTCGCTTAAGACCATGTGCTATAGGACTTGAATTTTATTTGGGTTAAATTTTTTTTTTTTTTAGGCCTGTGTGTTTTAAATGTTCATCCAATTGATTGCAGAAGCTGCAGAGGCGAAGTTTAAAGAAGTAATGGTCTCCTATGAAGCCCTTAAAGCAGAGAAGAAAACACAGTAAAAATGTGCCGAAGAATGCCTTCGCAGTGAGTTATCAGAAAGATTTGAGGACATCTATTTGAACCTTTCCCAAGCTTTGAGTCTGCATTTTTAATTCTTTGGAGAAGTCTAATTTGCCCCCTGATATATGTGTTCTAACTTCTAAGTCTATTCTTTATTTAATATTATGAATAAACTAAGGAAATGGTGATTCATTATATCACCTCATGTAATATTCTCATGTCACTTGATTGAACTTACGGGGATTTCCAAGACAGATCAAGTACGATTATTCATCTCTTATTATCCCTGTTGGACAATGTGAATTTAAGGTACATATATACTCCGTGATTTCATATGGTGTATTTCCTTCTGTGGTGACATTGCAATGCTGAAGTGCTTTGCAGATGTTTTTATCCTTGCCTTGATCAATTGCAATCACAGAAATACGTCAATTTGCTACCTTCCTGGAACAGACCAGGTAAGGTTAGTGGAGAAAGCTACGCGTAATAAATCCAAGTCAGTGTTGACAATCCAGATGCCCTGTATCTGATTCAAGGCTCCAAAATGAAATTTGCCATTATATCTCCAAAGCAGTCCAGTTTCATATGTGGCAGCATTTAGAACAGTCAATTGACATCATGCATGAATAGGAAAACTAAACATTTTCCTGATTCATGTTTCTCTGGTTGAAATGTAGGCAGTTTCCTTTTATATCATCTATGCTATTAGAAATGCCATGTTTTAAAATAGCCAATCATCATGTATTTTACTGTAAGACCTAGGCAGGCTATGTATTTTTGCAATAATATTCATCATCATATTATGGTTTACGATTACTAATACATAAGAAAATGCTGCAGCATAAGCATTACAGTGCTCGTATTCAAATCAATAAATTTGCTCTTAGTTTCTCTCCTGCATAAGAAATTGCAACAGTAATTGTCCTTTATCCACGTCTAGAAGTGAATATGAAATTTTTGCTTTCTTGCTTTAATACCATATTTAATGACCCTCATCACTTTTTCTCCTGGTAACATTATAAAGGAAGCTTACCATAAAAACACGACATCAACCCAAAAGTGTATGAATGGATGCAAATAAAAATATGCTGAGGACGGGTGACACTATTATTGCACAAACATTGACTGACAATTTCTGTCCCCAAGTCATAACTGTTGTGATCTCTATGTTTTGTTGTCTTCTTGACTCTATAGTTACCTTTGCAGCTATCTTTTGCGTACTGTAATTTATAAATCCTCCAATGAAACGTTAAAACCACGGTATGTATAGGAATTAAAATTTGTTAACCATGCATTGGTTGAGTGGTAAGTTGGGGGCATTGGCTAGGAGGCTTTGTTTTGTTTCAAATCTTGTGGACAGCTCCTATTCACCAATCTGACATCAAGAATTAAGAAGCAGCCACCGAGTCATACACTTATTGCGTTGCTAGTCTAGAATCCTATGCTACTCTTTTGTACTTTGTAACAACACCCAATGATCCCAGGTTAAAATCGCCTAAGTAAATTGGGAATAAAAAGGAACTACCATTCTACTTCCATTGGAGTAATATTTGCAAGGTGCAGTAATTTATTATCTCTAGTAATAATCATTCTTGATGCTTTCTTATATTACAAATAATTATGTCACTTAATAATTTACATGTTTCTTAAGATTTACATTTCTATGTTTTAATACCAAATAAGAGATATTGTAAGAAAGATATTTTATAATGCAAACATGTTGAACACATTAGGAAAATTAGACTAATTAAGAAACTTAACAATATGCATGTTAATGGTGAGATTAGACGAAACATATACAAGATGCACATTATGGGTCTATTTGATGATAATTGAATAGAATATCAAAGTGGTGATGCACATTATGGGTTTATTTGATGATAATTTAAAGTGAATATCAAAGTGGTGATGTCAGAAAGACATGTTTAATCATTTTATATGGGAAATTACAACACTTCACAAACCTAATTATGAACACCAACATTTTAGTTTTAAGATGGTTTTAATAATTATTTTCACCAAAAATCTCAAATTTAACAATATTTTCTTTCTTTATCTTGATAAAAATATATGATTGAGAAAAGTCAAATCTCGTATATGTAAAGGACTTACAATGAAACATATTGGGTTGTGATTCAACAATGAAAATGGTGGCATGTTATGTCATCCACTAATGCTCAATTCCCCAAATGTGGGAATAAGTAGTTACAGCCAAGTGTTGGAGGTATCATGTCAATGTTTTACAAAAGAATTAAGTGTTGAATGAGTTTTATAGTGGAATAATAGATGAACTAATTGTGTTTATATATCATAAAATGTGTATGTATGTATGTGTTCTTGTTGTTATGACCTTACTAGAACTAAATGCATTTAAATGAAAAATTACCCAAGATGTCAATAAAAAGCAGTACCACTTGCATTCACATAAAGAGATGATACCAAATATTTGGAAGGTAGAAAGCCTTGTAATCATCTATAGACACTAATTTATATTTTCTACTCTAACCCACATGCATTCACATGAAGAGATAATAACACAAATTTGTAGAAAATAGAAAGCCTTGTGATCATCTATAGACACTAGTTTATATTTTCTATTCTAACTTACATGTGCTCTTGTTAAAACGTGCTAAGGGGTGTAAATATAAAATAAATTCAAAAATATAACAATTAAAGGTGCTTGTTTGGGTCTACATGTTAGTACAAGATAGCGTAAATGTAATGATTATACAATAAGCAAGTTGCATTGGCTAGCTTTGTGGGAATGGTCATTACTCTTCTTCTTTATGTCAATGATATTGATTGACAAGGAACCCCTATGATCTTAAAAGGTAACAAAAAAAAAAAAAAAAAAAAAAAATCTCAAAGATTTATGTTTAGCACCAATATGCCACTAAATATTGATAAGACCAAGGTTATGATAATCAATTTCAATCAAATCACTTACCCTAATTTCATTTATAGTAGTAACAACTCAGAGAAATTTAATTTGTACAGGTACCTTGGAGTTGTGTGCATCACAAGCTCACTTGGACTACAATGTGAAGAAAATGATTAATGGAGGGTAAAAGGTCCATTATAGTCTTGAGAAAAACTTAAAGAAGTACACATTTGATTATGGGAGATAAACTCGTACTCTTTGACATACTTGTTATTCCAATTATCCTTTCTCATTGTGAAGTGTTTGGTTGTGACATTTCTAGAGAAACTTGGAGGAAAATAAAGCAAATTCATCAACACTTTATAATTTAGAATCTTAAAATTAGGAGAAATACCCCTATCACATTCTCCTCTTAAAGGTTGGGATTTTTCCCATTGGACATAAGGTTATGATTAGGTACCTAATGTTCTAGTATAAGATAATTAACATGAAGGATAAAACAGTTTGCTAACATTGCTTTGAATTATGGCAAAAATCAATTGATGCTTGAAAGAGGATAGCACAAGGATATTGTTTTCTAACTAAAACATTGTATGATTCAAGAAGATCCCATAGTTCAAAATATCAATAATACCAAGAGCACTATCACAATGAGATTTATAATGAATTTAGAGTCACAATTAAAGAGAAAATAAGAGAGCTAGTGCACTATAAAGAGAGTATTTAATACAATCCAAAACATTAAAACAATCTTTCTTCTATGGTTAACTTAAAAAGGAAAATCTTACATTACTCAAATCAAAATGAAATTTCACAAGCTCCATAGTGAAACTTAGTGTTGGACAATACCTAAAATGCTATTAGAAGAAAGAATGTGTAACCTTTGTGATACTAAGAAAGTAGAGAATGAAAGCACTTAAAGTTGAATTCTACATTATTTGTAACATTATTAATGTATGCATAGCTAGTTAATTTATCAAAAAAAAAGAAATTAGAAAGTTTCTCTATAATTTGTTTGATGATAGAAACAAAAAATTTAAGTAAATCAATTAATTAACACATTTCTTAATGTCTAATAGACTAAAATTAGTTTCAATGAACAATAATCATCATTATCATCTTCTTCAACAAAAAAAAATGTAAAGGTGGGAAAGTTGGCTTGAAATAACACAAGCATGCCACTAACCTCTCCATAATTAGCACTTAGAAGACATTATTTCAAAAAGCATGCATAAGGTATTTATGCATTATTAGTGTTGAACCCTTAAAGTTTGTTTAGTCCTAGATTTCTCTATGCTAAACATTACCCAAAACTAATGAAATTTGTCAATATATAGTTTCTATGGATTCTTCAAAAAATATTTTTGAATAAAATCCCAATAAAAAAAATGGAATGTTTATTCTCTATTTTTGGTTGGTCATTGAAGATGACCTTTGAATGAAAGGTCTCCAAATTTGTGTTTAATTGTTTGTAATATCTCTAAACCAGCTAGGATTTGTGTTGAGTTCCCAACAACTCTAAAACCACAATCTTGATAACCCAAAACTACATCTCTCAAGTACATTTCAAAACATATTAGTAGAAATTATTTGGAATTGTGTGATTTGTTATTAGTGTAGATGGAAATGAAATTGCACAAAGAAAAGCAAGGACAACATCACAGAGCTCACCTCTACCAACAATAACTTTAGTTTTTCTTTTACCATGAAAACAAAGATTCACACAATTCCCATTAGTAATTTTCTATTCGAAAATATGGTCCTCGTTATAAGGCCCAAATAATGATTTTTCTAGATGATTTGAAAGGATGTACCACTATCTATTAACTTTCAGGGTTACTTTGAAAGTGTTCACATCATGTCTAAGAGTACTTCATGTGATTTAGTGTGCATGGTATATGGATTATCACTTGGTTAGTCCATGATTGATATGTACATGTGGAGGTGTATTATTCTTGGATGTTAGACCTTTTTTGATGCACAATGTGGCATTAGTTCGATGGAGGACGTTGGATACCTTGAAAAATTATGTGACTTATTCATGATGACCACATAGAGGTAGACTTGCTTGCTTGGAGGATGCCTTGTTTTAGAGGAGGAACAATTGGCATTTTGGAAGGAGGCATTGAGCCCCATATGGTATGGGCGAACTTAGATCGCTTGCATGGATGCTTATACTTGACTTGAGGATTCTCAGGTTGTGGGAGTCATGTTTGTGTGGTAGACCTACAGGAGCACATTACTTTGAAAGAGCATTAGAGCCTTTGAAGGCTCATGCATGAGGATCATTATACACATTTCACAAAGTGCTCATGCCTTAGGAATTTTCTTGTTGTTGACATCACCCCAAAGCTCAACGTGTGTCCCTTTAAGGTGTAGCATTTCATATGTGTGGGCCTACTTGTGCTCTATAGGTTGCTTATAATGGATTAGGTCCACTTGATATTGTAGGTCTCCCTTCACCTATCATATAAATAGAGGAAGAAGAGAGTCATTCTCATATTCATGCTTTTAGAGTTCATTCATTATCACTTATCTCATATAGATAAGGTAAGGAGCACTACTCTCTCTCTCTCTCTCTCTCTCTCTCGTACACTTTGTATATCATTTATTTTTTTCTTGGAGGACCAATCTCTCACTCTCTTGAACCTTTGTATATCATCTCTCTATCTTGGAGAGAGTACTCTCTCTCTCTCTCCCTTATTTGTATATCATCTCTCTTTGCCTTGGAGCACTAGGGTTATCTTAAAGGACTCTTAGATGTTCAATGGTTATGGTTTCTACACTGAGGAGGAAAGGAGTTAGTGTTTGGTGATAAACCTTAGGGTTGTACATGTCGATTAGAAAGAGAAGAGAAGAAGTTTTGCATGAAGCCAAGGAGGACTTTCTTATGGTGATTCTAATTTGGAGTATTAGTGGTGTGGAAAGGGATTTCATGGTTTTCCCTAACTATGGAGAGCGTGGATAATTATACTAGTATGTGATAAGTTGTGAGGATGTAAATGGGATTTATTTCTTCTTTATATATACAAATTTTAGCTATATAGTGTTGCGTTGTTTCATATTTGAAAATTATAGCTATCATCATGTTTTAGGATCTAGTAATTTCCATCATTTAAATGTTTTACTAATGTGACATAAGTTAATGATGAAATTGTTGAGGGTTTTAACATTGATATTAAAGATAATAGGGTATATTTATTTATGTTCATTGTATTGTAATAAAGTGAATATCATGATTGTTTTATGTTTGAAAATATTTCTCTTAAGCATTGAAATTTTTTGGCATGTGTTTTTATCTTTTCTTGGGGATTGCCTAGTTTGTTGGGTTGAAATATGATAAATATTGTTTTTTTTAATTGCTATAAAGTAATATTT
Source organism: Pinus albicaulis (assembly GCA_034641835.2). NCBI lineage: Eukaryota > Viridiplantae > Streptophyta > Pinopsida > Pinales > Pinaceae > Pinus > Pinus albicaulis. The sequence goes on from CM076584.1 coordinate 1,543,192,685, forward strand.
AATTATTCCTATGGCTAAGGTTCGTATGGAGTAGATCCAAGAAACCTCCTTGTGAAGTGAAATTTATGCTTTGCATTAAAACTCAAAGAATGAAGAAATTTATAACATTGATATATTGTTGAAATCATTCTTTTGGTGAAGGGGGAGTTGGTACTTCAACAATGGTGTACTTGGGAGTGGTACTTGATCTTGTTGAGATTGTTTTTGTGTGAAACCTTAGGTTGGTTGGGAAGAGCATTGGAACCCTTGTAGGGTTGTTCTACTTGTTTGTTATTGATTTTTTTCAAAATTACAGGATGATTACTCTTGGTCTTAGAGAGTATCATAGGATGATGGTGCTTCCAGTGTCATTCCTTCGAAACTAAAGATACATATTCTTATGGAGTGAGCTAAGATGCAAGAGCATGTTGAAAATTTGATAGTTACCAATACTAATCCAAAACTCTAGTTGACCATGTCAATCAAGGAGGAGACCAAGGAATAAGTAATTTTTTCTCAATTTGATGAAGGATCTGAACTCCGTCCATCACATAGATGAGAAGGAAACAATAAGGATATGTTTGATCCTTTGGTTGGTTTTTCTCAGAGTGCTTTTGTTTCTCGATAGATGCTCTTGGGGAACAAACATTTTGTCATCCACGGTAAGACAAATACCATAGTGAACTACCTTAGTAAGGTCACAAAGTTGAAGAATCATTTTGCTACCATATGGACAAAGTAGAGGATAAGAAGTTGGTTCCCATTGCTTTGAATGTACTTACTCCATCTTGGATTCCTTTTGTCTAGGGTTTTTGTGCTCATGAGACCTTCTTGAGTTTTGCAAAGCTTTGGGATAGCCTTGTGCAAGAAGAGATCAAGTTGGAGACGTGTTCAATGATGCAAAAGAGAGTAAAAGAAGTAGCCTTTGTCAGGAAAATGAAGAATGGAAACAAAAAGAAGAATGTTAAGAAGGAAGATTAAGGTCTAAAAAGGAATGACTTGAGTAAGGTGAAATATTTTAGGTGTCATTGGATGAGAAATTATTCCATATAGTGTTCAAAATAAAAATGGAAGGCCAAGCAAGGTGTATCATGCATTGTAGTTTGAAACTACCTTCTCCATGGTTTTGTGTTTGTCACTATATCGAGTGTTGTATGGTATGTGGATAGTGGAGCATCAAGACATATTACTTATGATGGTAATCTCTTTACCAAGCTACAAGAACAAGAGGGATATGTGTGTGGAGTTGAGTGATTATATTAATTAACCTATGAAAGTATTTGACTTCATTTCCTTCTAGATGACATGGAGTTGTTGAGTTGAATGATGTTTTGTTTGTTCTTGGTTTGAGGAAAAATCTTCTTTTAGTTTCTTGTATATGAAACCTTTAGTGTATTTGTGCATCTAAGGGATAATAGTGCACTATTGATGATTGTAGTCTAGCCAGTTTGAGGACTTTAGCTAGATGGGTGTGAGTTAGCAACCTTCACAAGTTATTTATTAATCCCATGGCACTTGCACATTATAGTGGGACATTAGATCAGCCTTCTATATATATATATGCAAGCATGCATGGTGAGATTCCATGGAGATAAAAAATTTAGAACTACTGAGATTGATTCGGCCATACCATTTATGGGAGTGTTGTAGAGTATAGGGATAGGGTTGTTGGATTCTCTCAAAGAGAGGGAGTTGATCTTTATGCTACTCTTGCTTCAATATTGTCTCAAAAAAAGAGAGTTGATTATTTTTAGGTTGTTGCTTCAATTTCCAAAGTTTTTGAGGTGCACGAGAAGGGTTGTCATGTTCACAAGTTGTTGATCGCCCTATGTGGATTGTTGCTTATACTACAAGTTTAGTATTACAAGATGGATGAGACTTAAGAAAATGTTTACTATTGTGATTTTGTATACCCAACACGTGTGTATTTTTGTTGTATGGAGATGTGACCATCTTTGTAGGATGTCCTAAATAGTTCATGGCATTGTGTTTTCCAATGATTTTGGCCTATGACGTTGACTTGAAGGATGATGGAGTTAGGAAAGTGGCTTATGATCTAGGGTTATGTTCCTTGATATTCATAGGTGGTAATGTTATTTTGGAGGTTTAAGATGTGACTGCACTTGTGGTTTTGGATACAATCATACTTATACAACTTATAGGATCCACATTCCAGCATAGTGTAAGAGTTTGGTCGGAAAATATATAAAGTTTGACAAGTGTGAAATTTTATATTCACAAGTTTCTCTTTAAATGATCTAAGGAATAGAGGAGGTTGCAATTCCAGAAGTCGAATTAGTGACCAAAATCAAGTTTTAATCAAGAGTGGACAAGGTGATATTGAGGATTGATATGCCCTCACCTAATACTCCAACATGCAAGAATTCGAGATGGCTTAGCCAAAATACAAGATGCACAGGAGCATGTGGGAGCTCCAAGTTCTTTTGTGAAGGTGAGTCTACCTCGTATGAGATATACTAACTATATTTTGTTGGTGTATTCCATATGTGATCCTTGTAGTCATTTTGAAGAGGTGAGGTGTGATTCCTTGATTGAGAAGTGTGATGGATGAGTGTTCTTTTCCAACACGTAGTGATTTATTTCATGACTACAAGAAGTTCATATTTATAAATTGCAGGTTTATGAGTTGTATAGGGAGCATACACGTGTTTTTTTAAACAATTTCCTTTTAAAGATGGAATGTTAGCTTTCAAGGTTACACTACAAATGTTTTCACGGTGTTTAGGGGTGATTCAAGTGATGTGGGGTGCATGGTGGATGGATGATAGCTTGGTTGGTCCATGATGGAATTCCACATGTAGAGATGGCTTACTCTTGGATGTTACACCTTTCTTGATTATTATGTGGCATTCCTTCCTTAGAGCATTGGATACCTTGACAACTTATGTGACTTATTCATGATGGCCATGTGGAGGTATAATTGCTTGCTTGGAGGAGGTTGTTAAGTCCTAGATGGGACAGGAACACTTATATCATGTGCATGGAGACTTATACTTGGCTTGAGGTTGCTTGGGTTAAAGGATTGGTCTTGTAGATGTGGCAGATCTCAAGGATCACATGTTGTAGAGGAGCATTAGAGCCTTCAAAGGCTTGTGGAAAATTGCAATATGCATGTCATGGAGTTCTCATGCCTCAAATCCTTACTTGTTGATAATTATTGGGTGATTTAATCACAAGTTAAATCCTTTCCATTTAATTGTCAACCTGGTGTTTCGTAAATTGATGAGGTATACTTGTACTATATGTACTAGGTGGTTATATTTCATATTGGATTACTCTAATGCAATTAAAACTAATTCAAAACAAATTAAATCAATCAAAACCAAACCAAACCAAACATAAAGAAATTAAAATCACACTTGCTTGAAATTGAAATCACACTTGCGTAAATGAAAATCACCACACTTGCATAATTGAAGTCACACCACACTTTCATAATTGAAATCACACCATGCTTGCATAATTGAAATCACACTGTTGAAAGAAAAAACACACTTGCATAAAATAAAAACACACGTGCTGAAAGGAAATGAAATAAAAAAAATATACTATGTTACCAATATGTACAAAAATGTGCAAATTGTGGTTGATGAGGGCCCTCCATGCCTTAGTAAGCACACTGAACAACTATCACATATTGGAGGTCAGAGTGACAGAATATTTCATAAAATGAAGTTACAAGATATCACAATAATTCTCTCTCCTCACTTTACAAATCACATCTCAAATGGAACTTAGAACCTCCAACTATCAACTAGCCACTAGCTAGCTCTAACCTCTAACAACTAATAATTAAGAACTGACTACACCACTATAATTGACAACCTACATTTTACAACCCTTCGTATGAAGGGTGCACTCTTATTTATACAAAAATTAAGGATAACTATACAATAAATCAAATCCTCGAATCTCTCCTAAATCCACATTTATCTCTTGTGGTTACAACCAATCTCCTAAAAATGTCATATGCATTTCCTCTCAAATTTCTCTTATCCATGATTCTTCTCCTTTGAATATGCTTATCTTAATGATCCATATTTTCTTCAAATATTCTACAAATCCTCATGAGTTGGAATTTGAAATTCAAATTTGTAGTTAGGAGGCCAAGTAGGACCCTTCTAGAATCTCCAGGTAGGCTTACCATATTAACTTATACTACTTTTATGTATATATGAAAACATATTAATTTTATAATATTTAATCACAAATTCACTTAAAATACTTAAAATAAATGACTTTGGAAAATATAATGCTAAACCCATATGGTCATGAAAATGGTTACTTAATGTAGGGTTATGTAGCTATGGAATTACAGAATCAGGGTAAAATGATGGAAATGTGGGTAAAAGTGAATGAAATTTTGGAGGCCCAACATACCCCTAATTGAAGGTGTTGAATGTCCTCATGCAACTATTGCATTGATTCCCTTAGTCATAAATTAATATTCTTGAAATGTTTTGTTTTTTATATGAGCTTTGGTTTGTATTGATTCTCTTTTAACTTTGCATTAGCATATCATTTGATAACTTTATTCTTTTTGCAAAGTGTACTTTGAAATCATTTGATTGCAACATACTTTTTTATGGTTGTTTCTTGTGTGACAACCAAAATTTGAGTATTGGTTCTTGTGTAACAATACTTATCTTATTTTTGTTGTATCAAAATACTTGAAAACATTGAGAATTCCAAGTTCCCATAGAGGATTTCAGCCATTTAATGTGCTCACCAATTTGAAAACATATATAAATTTTGGAATTAAAATGCAATAATAGTTGATTGGGAAAAATATGTTGGTTAGGATGAAATGAAATGTGACATGTGGCATGAAATATGAATATCCCTTCCCCCCAACTTAAGGTGTTTTCATTTTTCTTGCAAATGAGAAAGGGAATATGAGTGTGGCGAGGGATTTTCCAAAATCACAATATTAGCATTTAAGGAATTACATGATTAAATATTAGAAAATTACATACCTTCACTTACTTGAAAAGTGGACAAGCTATGTATATCGAAGAGTGTGGTTGTTGTATCATGAAATGTGAAGTAAATAATCTGATCTTGCTTCTTATTTCTCTTGGTTGTATGAATAGAGGATGAGATTGGAATCTTTATTTATGTGGTTGTTGAATTGAGTCTTGCTACAAAGTGTTGAAATCATGTAGTCTTCAATTGTTCCCACTCAATGGCATAATTCTTATCTGTGTGAATAGATGTATTGATGTCGAACATAAAAAAGAAATTGTTGGATTACTGGCCACTAATGAATGACATTAACCAACACGAGACTACTCACTATTGATGTCAATGAGAGTTAAGAAGCCCAAGTACATCTTACTAGGTACGAATAGATGTGTTGAAGTTGAGAAACCTAGAAGATCTGATAAACAGGGGACATTGATTATTTTGTTATGAAACCATGTCCAAAAATAGAAGAAAAGAGAGATCAACACCTTAGAAATAAGCCACTTTGAGGGGGCAACCTCCTTTACATTACATAAATGAACAATTCTTTGATGATACAAATAACAAAACCTCATTTCTATATATAGGAGTCCATGGGGTCACAATATAATCCTAGCCGACCTAACAATAATAATGTAAGGGCACAACAATAACAATAGTATCCTTTTATGGGGCACAATAATAACAATAAGGGGGCTACGGGGGTACACCAATAACAATAAGGGTTCTACACTAACAACAATAAGGGACTAAACTAGTAATATACAGACCTAACATGCCCTTCTCCTTCAAAAAAGTGTTGTCCTCAACACTTGAGTAGCTTTGGATGCTTATGTATAAAATTCTCATCCTCCCATGTGGAATCTTCAATGGGTAAGTTCTTCCATTTGATAGATACTCTGAAATTGATCAATTTCATAGTTGTCAAGTTCTTGTTTCCGTGACTGCTTCATGTTCCAATATGATTTTTCCTTTCTCATCAAGTTATGGCAATATTGTTTGAACTGGAAGTTTGTCACCTATAACCTTCTTTAAGCATGAAACATGGAAAACTAGGTGAACTCAAGACGAAGCAGGAAGCTCCAATTTGTATGCCATAGTACCAATATTTTGCAACACCTTGTAAATACCATAGTACTTTGGCGATAATTTATTATCCTTCTTAGCTTGATTGAGGGACATTGGTTTGTATGGTTTTAGTCATAAAAATACCCAGTCTCCTACATCAAAACTTCTCTCTCTACAATGTTGATATGCTTGTTGTTTCATTCGATTTTTTGCCAAATTTAGGTTATCCTTTAAAAGTTGGAGAACTTATTGTTGATGGTCAATGTGATCTTCCACTGCTTGAGCCTTAGAATTTTCTCTTAAAGATGATGTGATGGACGATGGATGATATCCATAAAGTTCCATAAATGGGGTCATTTTTGCTGTAGTATGGAAGGAAGTGTTATACCACCATTCAACCAGAGGTAACCACTTGACCCCTTGTGTTTGTTTATCAGATACAAAACAAGGAATATATCCTTCCAAACATTTGTTCACTATCTCAGTTTTCACATCGTATTGAGGATGATAAGATGAGCTATGAGCTAGTTGAGTACCCAAAAAAGAAAATAATTTCGTCCAAAATTTCCAGTAAAAATAGGATCTCTGTCGCTTACAATAATCTTTGGGTTTCCATGTAGCTTTTGAATTGTTTCCATAAATGTAGTAACAATTGTACTTGCTTTAAATGGATGAGATAATGCACAAAAGTGTGCATACTTGGTAAGTCTATCAACTACCACCATGATGACACTCTTTCCTTCGAACTTAGGTAAACTTGTGATATAATCCATTCAAACCTCCTCCCAACGTTGAATTGGAATGGATAAAGGTTGTAGAAGACCCGGGGTATTAATTGTCTCAACTTTATTTTGTTGGCAAACCAAACATTCCGCCACAAACTTTTGAATATCAGATTTAAGGCCATCCCAAAAAAATTCTTTCTTCACCCTATGGTAAGTTTTTAAAATTCCCGAGTGTCCTCCTAAGGGTGAGGTGTGCAATTCCAAAAGAATCTTTTGTTTAAGTTGGGAATTCTTACAAAGATATAAGCGATCTTTGTACCATAAGGAATCATTTTTCCAACTAAATGTATCAGATGTACTAGGATCTTGCTGAAACTTGTTAATGAGTACCCACACTTCTTCGTCATTATTCCATTCATCCCTTGCTTCGGTTATCCAATATGGTTGAATAATAGAAATGGCACAAAGCAATGCTTCCACCTCTTCATCCTTTCTTGAGAGTGCATATGCAACAACATTTAGCTTCCCTTTTTTGTAGATTATTTCAAAGTCATGACCCAACATCTTTGTGACCCATTTTTGTTGCTCTTCTGAAGATAGTCTTTGTTCCAAAAAGTATTTAAGACTATCATGATCAATTTTTACCTTGACGTGTCTTCCCATTAGGTAAGGTCGTCATTTCTTCAGTGCATGTAGTATTGCCAACATTTCCTTCTCATAAATAGCTTTCTGTAAATACTTTCCTTCGATTGGACGACTTTCAAAAGCAATGAGCCTTCCTTTTTGCATAAAAACAACACCAATTCCATTTCCCGAGCCATCACATTCCACATTAAAGGTTTTCGTGAAGTTTGGCATAACTAAGACCGGAGCCAGACACATTACCTCTTTAAGATGTTCAAAGGCCTTAGTTGCTTCAAGAGTCCATGAAAATGCATCTTTCTTCAAAATGTTGTTAGAAGTGTTTCTATTCTCCCATAATTCTTAACAAACTTGCTATAATACCCTGTTAACCCGAGAAATTATTGCAACTGTTTTATGGTTGTGGGAACTTTCCATTCCTTAATGGCTTTAATTTTGTTAGGGTCTACCTTAACACTATCCTGAGATAAAATATGACCTAGATATTCCACCTCTTGTACTCCAAAGAAACATTTGGAGTTTTTTGCATATAATTGTTTCTCCTCCAATAGTTTGAGCACCCTGTCAACATGTTGAACATGATCCTTTCAAGATTTGTTGTAGACTAGTATATCATCAAAAAAATACTAACACAAATTTTCTAAGGGTTTGAAAATGGAATTCATCAACCCTTGAAATGTAGAAGGTGCATTGGTAAGGCCAAAAGGCATAACCAAAAATTCATAATGACCCTCATGAGTTTGAAATGTTTTTTTTTCGGAATATCTTCAGTCTTCATTCTAATTTGATGATATCCTGAAAGAAGATCCAACTTGGTAAAATAAATTTCTCCATGTAATTCATCCAATAATTCATCAATCACAGGAATTGGAAATCTATCTTTAATAGTGATCTTATTGAGCTCCCTATAATCCAGATACATGCGCCATGATCCATCCTTCTTGTGCACCAATACTACTGAAGCAGAGAAATAACTTTGAATAGGTTGAATTATACCAGCCTCTAACATTTCTGCAATCATACATTCAATTTCTCTCTTTTGGACATAAGCATATCTGTAAGGCATGATGTTTGGAGGAACACTTCCTAGAATCAAATGAATATCATGATCCTGATCACAAATAGGTGGGAGTCCTTTGGGAGTTTCAAACACCTTGGAATGATTTTCCAAGGCTTTTTGGAGATCTGGATAAATAGATGATTTTGATGTTGGAACTTCTAGAGAGCATAATTGTGCAAATATGCCTCATTGTTCTTTCTTCGGAAGTTTTGAAATGACATTAGATCTTATTATATTTCCTGACTTCCCTATTATACCCCGTAATTCAACTTCCTTTCCTTCCAAAAAAAATTTCAAGAAAATTTCTTGAAAATTAAAAGCTATCGTCCCCAAATATTGTAACCATTGTACTCCTAGTACAACATCAACACCTCCCATTGGAATGGAAAGAATTGGACTATTAAATACATATTCCCCCATAGTTAGCTTGATATTATGGCATTTTCCAGAGAAATTTATAGTTCCTCCATTTGCAACCATCACTAGACACTTTGGTGTTGGGTATAGGAATCAATTCAATTCCTTGGCTACCTTACAATGAATAAAATTATGCATACTAGCCGAATCAATCAACACTATTACCTTTTTCTTCTTGATATGTCCTTCTATCTTGAGATTTTGAGGAGCGGTAATTCCTGTCAATGCATTACAGGATATGGTCGAACTCATTTCTTCTTTCTCTAGGGTTGGTCCTTGGTGTATATCCTCTTCTTTTGAAGTTTCTTGTTCATTTTATTCCTCCTCTTCACAATCTATGTAAAATAATTTCTTCTCAGCACACTTATGACATTTAGTGTATTTGATATCACAACTGTAGCAAAGCCCTTTTTCTCTTTTTTCTTCCAATTGTTGTGGTGTCAACCTTGTAGGTTGTGGAAGTCTAGGAGTAGCAACACTTCCATCTTTATAGATGTGAGTGATCGGCTTCCTTGTCACCATAATTTTACATTCAAATTTTCTTGCCAACGTGAATGCCTTCTCCAATGAATCAGGTTCCCAAAGGTGAATGTAATGTTAGATGTTATCCTTTAAAGTCCCTATGAAGACATCGATCCTATGTTCCTCTAGAATATCAGCTACCCTTATATTCAATTTTTGGAAGTCCTCATTGTGCTCCACCATTGAGCCCTTTTGTTTGAGATTTATCAATTGGCTAAATAAGGTGTTGCTCTTTGTATCCTCATAATGTGCTATCATTTCCTCTGTAAAAATTGACCAAGTGACAATTTTTTTACAAGAGCAAAGCCATATGTACCATACAAATGTATTTTGTTCTAAATGTAAAGTTGCAATGCATACCTTTTATGTGTTTTTCACATTATGGAGATCAAAATATTGCTCATTTGTAGTATCCATGTTACGGGATCCTTGCCATAAAACTTTCTCATATCTATCTTTGGAGTATGGTGTGTCTTCAATCCAACATTAGAGTTTATGAAATCACGATTAACATTTATTTTGTTCTCATCATGAGTTTCCTGTACTATTTTTTCGCCATTAGGAATCATTTCTTGTATCAAAATTTTCAAACCTTCCATGCCTGCTTTTATATCATTCTTCATGTCTTCCATGTTGTCTTTCATTTATTCATCTATCATAGCTTCCATGTAATCCATCTTAACTTCAAACCATCCATCTTAGCTTCCACGCCTTTCTTCAAACCATCCATATTAGCCTCCACGCCTTTCTTCAAAACGTCCATTTCATTTTGACTCTACTATGACTCATAAAGAGGAAGCAGTGCAACATGATGATACAAATGACAAAACCTCATTTCTATATATAGGATTCCATGGGGTCACAATATAATCCTAGCCGACCTAACAATAATAATGTAAGGGCACAACAATAACAATAGTAGCCTTTTATGGGGCACAATAATAACAATAAGTGGGCTACAGGGGTACAAAAATAACAATAAGGGTTCTACACTAACAACAATAAGAGACTACACTAGTAATATAGGGATCTAACATATTCCCATTGTTTTTTGGCGAGAGAGCTTTCCATTAAGGCATGCAAGCCTCAAGGTACTTGAAAGATTTCTAGTCTTGATCCCAGATGATGTGTCAGAGTTGATGGGTCAAAAATTGTTAGAAGGGAAGCCTTAATGAATCCTCCATCATCTAATGCAGGTATACAATAATAATTTGAAGAAGTATAGATGAAAATTTTGGATTGACGCAAGGTTTATTTGACATGAAGGAAAAGGAAAATGGGGTGACTCGACTTTGTAAGGGAGTTGAATGACTTTATTTTTGGGAAGGGTGAGTGAAAATGATGTAGGAAAGTATGAAAATTGTGAATGGAAATGAGTTTTTGGTAGTAGGGAGATGGTAATTTATGGATCGAATGTAGGCTTAGAATGAGTAGCAATGGTAAAATTAGTATTTTTTAATAACAATGGTGTAATGGACCTAATTTGTCATAAAATGATCATGCTCTTCTGAAATAAACTTGGTCTTTAAAAATGCACTCGTGCACATAGTGATCTTCTTTCATCATATCCTGGACCTGCAAAAACTTAGAAATTTTTTGCAATAAAATATAAGACTATCGAGAGAGAGAGGTGATAAGTATCTCTTCAACTAATATATACACACAAAACTCAGAAATAGTACTAATAAAATAAATTCAAGAAAAATTAAATGCACTTTTACCTTTTTCTTACCAATTTTGAGCTTGAGACCTCTTCTCCATACACTTAATGCTTCATCAATAGACCATAAACAAAATTTGTATAAGCTATTGAATTGTGTTAATTCTGCAGCTACGTTGATTCTGCAGCTACCAAAAATATCGATCGTTACACTGCCTTGCCACTTTACAACCTACAATTGGACTCAGATGGTGGTTTTTCTAATTATAGCAGTTGGTTTTTTAATATTTGCATGGTTTTTGTGCAGGTATAAGCCTATAACTGCATTTTTTCCTTTTTATTTAGCGCTCCACCCTTCTTCATGATCCCATGGATCAAGAAAATGCTCAAAATACAAAAGTCTTGGATCAACATAAAACCAGCAGCAACGCATAGATATCATTGTTATGAATCCAACACAATTTGTTTCACTGAAATCTAACTTCAAATTCTCCCGAAATCGCGTTCTGATCATTTTAGGAAACAATTAAAAAAATAAATTTTGAATTGTAGGGATGCCCTTTAGCAATTCGTACACTGACTGGGTCATGAAACATGGCAAGTTTTTATCGGTCCGTCATTGGACAATGTGTGATTGACACTTGCGACCGTTTATTGGTTGAAATGTGGTTGTTTTTCATTGGTTCATGGTTTGTAGTGCTAGCCCAATGGAAGAATGCCACGTGGACCAACCATTGGTTGCCACATGGCATCCTTGTGGTGATCTAAAAATTTTATGTGAAGTCAAACAACCTCCAACATTTTCGAACCTACAAGCTCTAAACTATCAACCAAGTGCTTTACCAACTCAACTACATTACTCCTTGTTTAACATAGCTCCCGAATATATATTTAACATTTTAAAATCCATGCATTTGGGAGAGGGGGTCGAGGCTAAGCCCTAGCCCCTACCCATTCGGCGCCATATGACTAAGACTTTCATATTTGGAGCTTATCTTAACTGTCCTACAAATTCACTACCGGACGAGAAGGCCAAATTCTTGCATCATTCTCATTTTTTGGGCGCACCGGCCAGGTTTGGGTCGAATTGTAGGCTTATTAACAACATAATTAGGCAAAAACCTAAAACAGTCATATTTTACTCAATTTTTGGCCAAATGAGGTGCAAAAAAAGCCAAAATAGGGTTTTTCGACAGTGTTGGATCCATTTGAGACATCATTTTTTTCTGTTTAAGCTTCCTAAAGGTCTATAATTGTAATTTTTATTATGAATTTAGATCTCTTATCCAGTTTTTATTGCAAAATTTTAAAACTAATTTTGTTCAATTGTATTTTTTGTTCTTTTAGATTGCAGAGAGCCCAAGAAGAGAGCATACTCAGCAATATTGAAACTATTTATTCAATTGGAATGTGAAATTTAAAAGTCAAAACACATGGATTTGATCTCTAAATTTAGATTTTGGCTCTCAAAATTCTTATTTATTCTCCTTCTCAAATTTTCCTTCTCTTTTTACATATTCCTGCAAATGATTAGTGATTTGGGTGGATCTTACTGCACCACCAAATAAAATAAAATTTCAAAAAAAATTAAATCTGACTTAAAAACTTAAAAACAACATCACCAAAACATGGTTTTATTCATTAATTCTATCCTACTCTACTCTAGTAGAAATATAAGAATTGATTAAGTGCATGCATATTTCCAGTGTAACCATGTGCATAATAGGATTAAAAATATATTCATGCTAAGGTTATAAAAATATGCATTAAAAATCATCAAAGCATGAAAGACCAATTGTTTAGATAATGTAATCAAGAAGTAAAGAAGGAAGAACATTATTCAAACCTTTGATTGCTTGTGAACTACTCCAACTGGTTGATAATTCTTGTTGCACACATAGATTAGTGATTTTTTTAAAAATTTAATATGAAAAATGATTTTAATATGATTTTAACCATGCATCTAAAAATGAATGCAACTATAATGAATTTTCTAAAATTCAAAATAAACACCTATGGATACCTCCTCGGAAACAACGCCAAAATGTTGGGTGATTTAATCGCAAGTTAAATCCCTGTCATTTAATTGTCAACTCAGGGTTTCGTAAACTGACGAGGTATACCTATAATATATGTACTAGGTGGTTATCTTTCAGATTAGATTAATCTAATGTAATTAAAACTAATTCAAAACAAATTAAATCAATCAAAACCAACCCAAACCAAAAATAAAGAAATTAAAATCACACTTACAGAAAGGAAATCACACTTGCTTGAAATTGAAATAATATTTGCGTAAATGAAAATCACAACACACTTGCATAATTGAAATCACACCACTCTTGCATAATTGAAATCACGCTGCTGAAAGGAAAAACACACATGCATAAAATAAAAACACACGTGCTGAAAAGAAATGAAATAAAAAAACTATACTATCTTACCAATATGTACAAAGATGTGCAAATTGTGGTTGATGGTGGGCCTCCATGCCTCAGTAAGCACATTGAACAACTATCACATCTTCGAGATCAAAGTGGCAGTATATTTCATAAAATTAAGTTACAATATATTACAAGAATTATCTCTCCTTACTTTACAAATCACATCTCGAATGGAACTTAGAACCTCGAACTATCAACTAGCCACTAGCTACCTATAACCTCTAACAACTAACAATTAACAACTAACTACACCACTACAATTGACAACCTACATTTACAATGCTTTGTATTAAGGGTACACTCTTATTTATACAAAAATTAAAGATAACTATATAATAAATACAAATCCCCAAATCTCTCCTAAATCCACATATATCTCTTATGGTTACAACCAATCTCCTAAAAATGTTAGATACATATCCTCTTAAAGTTCTCTTATCCATGATTCTTCTCCTTTTAATGTGATTAGCTTAATGATCTATATATTCTTCAAATATTCTACAAATCCTCATGAGTTGGAATTTGAAATTCGAATGTGTAGTTAGGAGGCCAAGTAGGACCCTTCTAGAATCTCCAAGTAGGCCTACAATATCAACTTATACCACTTTTATGTATATATGAAAACATGTTAATTTTATAATATTTAATCACAAATTCACTTAAAATACTTAAAATAAATTACTTTGAAAAATATAATGCTAAACCCATATGATCATGAAAATTGTTACTTAATGTAGTGTTATGTAGCTACAGAATTACGGAATGAGAGTAAAATGATGGAAATGTGGGTAAAAGTGGATGACATTTTGGAGGCCCAACAATATCATCACCTCATATATGACATGTGTCATTTTATATTGTAGTAGTTCACAAGTGTGGACCCACTTGTGTTTTTTATATTTCTTGTAGTGGATTAGATCCACTTGATATTGTAGACCTCCCTTCACCTCTCATATAAATAGAGGAAGGAAAGAATCATTCTAATTTTCATGCTTATGTTAGATATTTGAGTAGAGTGGATCTCTCTCTCTCTCTCCCCCATTAGGGTTATCTTGGAATATTTTTAAATGTTCTACACTCAAGATTTCTATGATGAAGTGGCGAGAGTTAAGGTTCAGTGGTAAACCCTAGGTTTATACTTGTTGGGGAAGGGAAAAGAAGATCCCAAGGAGAAATTACTAGTGGATATCCTGGAGAATTTTTCAAACTAGTGACAAGTTGTGCATATCTACATGGGATTCATTTCTTCATGATACATACACACATAGAGAGATATAGATAAACTCATCATTGTAACTTTTGTTGTGATATATTGAATTTAATATCTTATTCATATTGAAAATTTCTCTTAAGCATTGAAACTTGTTGGCATATATTTGGTATATTTTCCCTTAATTTTCCTACTGTGTTGGGTTTAAGTGTGACAAAATATTATTTTTTGTTTATTGTTGTAAACTAATATGTCAAATTATTTCTAAGTTCATGCAGGTTGTGGAGCATAATTATCTTCGTGATTGTTTAGGGGTTTTTTGTTTCAGGCGTGTTAGATTCGTGTTCCTAACAAGGCGAAAATGCCACCCATTTAATCGTCGTCAAGGGGGTCCAAGGGGGGCAAAGCTAAAAATAGATGAAAAAATTCCTTGTAAAATATTTTAATTTCGTAGTCAATCTAGGTCGTTCATTAGGCAGATGATCTGATGGTATAAGCTATATTAGTTTAGGGTTTTTTTCCCTAGAAGGCAACCCTCAGTTTATATGAGGGAATTGTATTGCGGTTGTGTATTATTATTCTAAACAAGAAAAAGAGAGAATATTGTGTGAGTGCGAAGAGGAAATTACAGTGAATTTGTTGTAGGTTGTATCTCTTCATTTTGCTGGATAATATAAAGGAAGGATTCATTGTTTCTCCATAAGCGTAGCCCAAATTGGGTGAACCACCCATATTTGAGTCTCTCTTGTTTTATGCACTTATGTATTTTTGTTTCTATAATATTTTATGTGTTTCATTACTCCACCAATTAATTTCTAACAACTCGTATCAAAGTCGAAGAAGTATTTGGTTGATAAATTCATAGGAGAGAAGGGTTCCTGGTTCAAGTTGAAGCAATGGTAGAAGATGGTAGGTTTAGGGTCAAGAAATTTAACAACCAAAACTAATAGCTGTGGAAAATTAAAATGGAATATTATCTGTATTGGAAAGATATGTACCTACCATTGAGCGGAAAATAAAATAATTCGACAAGTATTATAGGCAAAGAATGGGATCTTCTCGACATAAAGGAACTAGGAACAATACGGTTGTGTATGGCAACATCGGTGGCATTCAACATTTCCAAGGAAAATACAACATAAGTTTTACTGACAACATTGACCAAACTATATGAAAAACCCTCGACTTCAAATAAGGTATTTCTTATTAAGCGTCTATTTAATATGAAGATGTCAGAAAGTGGATTTGTTGCTTATTATTTAAATGAATTTAACACGGTTACCAGTCAGTTAAGTTCTTTAGGGCTAAATTTTGATGATGATGCTAGGGATCTATTATTTGTGTGCTCATTTCCAAAAATTTGGAATGGATTAGTTATGGATATCAGTAACTTTGTCTCTAAATATAGTACTTTAAATTTTGATGATGTTGTTGGTGTCATCCTTAGCGAGTAAATGCGATAGAAAGGATCCAATGAGACATCATATAATGATTTAGACTTCAGATACTAGGGGAAGAAAATTTGAAAGAGGTAGGAGCCTAGGAAATCGCAGTAAGTCAAGATAATGCAGATTCAAATATAGATCAAGGATAGTGTGCTGGAAATGTGAGAAGAAAGGACACCTCAAGAAATACTACAAATCTCATAAGGGAGAAGAAGGAGATGGACAACAAAAGAAAATCATGAAGCAAATTTGATAAATGATGTGTTGAAATATGATTTTATTCTTTCATTAGAGAATATTATTGATTCCTGGGTGGTAGATTCAGGGGACTCATTCCATGCCACACTTGATAGGAAACATTTTCATGAACGTTGAAAGAGATTTTAGACAGGTTCGTCTAGGTGATGATAAACCATGTAAAATCGTTAGAATGGGTAAGGTTTTTATAAAGAAATAGAATGGAAACCAATGGCTATTAAAGGAGGTAAGGCATGTTCCAAATCTAAAGAAAAATCTAATTTCAATAGGGTAATTGGGAATTCAAGGTTGTGTAACTACTTTTACAAACAAAACCTGGAAGGTCACTAAAGGAGCCCTGGTAATGGAAAAAGGAGAAAAGGTTGGTACATTGTATTTATGCAATGGTATTTCTAATTATGTTAATTATTTAACCTCCACGGAACCAGATACGATATTGTGGCATCATAGGCTCGGGCACATGAGTGGAAAGGGATGCATATTATTCACTCAATAATTTTCTTGCTAGGTTTGAGGCATGTTAATGTGGATTTCTATGAAAAATGTGTTTATGGAAAACAAAAAAGAGTTTTGTTTCTCAGAGTTGGGAAGGATAAGAAGAGAGAAAAATTAGAGCTTGTGCATATAAATGTATGGGGACATGCTCAGATATCATCTCTTGGTGGCTCTCATTATTATGTTACTTTTATTGATGATGCAACTAGGAAAACATGGATTTATTGTATTCAGAATAAATCTAATGTATTCGATACTTTCAAGAAATGGAAATATTTGGTTGAGAATGAGATAGGAAAGAATTTGAAGTGTCTCATATTAGACAATGGAGGTGAATATTGCAACAAATATTTTGATAAATACTGTTCAAAGCATAGAATTCGTAAAGAGAAGATAGTTCCAGGAACACCATAGGAAAATGGTGTATCAAAAAGGATGAACGGGAAAATCATGAAGCGTGCAAGGTGCATGAGATTACATGTGGGATTGCCTTTACAATTGTGGGTAGATGTTGTAGATATTGTTGTTTATCTAATAAACATAGGGCCTTTAAGTTCCTTGTATGGTGGTATTCCAAAGGATGCATGGACAGGTAAAAAGGTAAACTACTCATTTTTAAAGACTTTCAATTGTGAAGCCTTTGTCCAGATTAATAAAGAAAATATAAAAAATATTGAGACAAAATCAAATAAATGTACATTTATTGGATATGGTGTTAATTGTTTTGGTTATCGCTTATATGATTATGAAAATTGAAAAATCATTAGGAGCAGAGATGTCATATTCAATGAAAATGTCTTATATAAGGATCAAATGCAGGGAAAAAAACATGAAAAGGAAAAAAAAATACATAGTGCTTGATGAGATCACAGAAAAAGTAAAGTTTCCTGAAAAGAATAATGATCATCATCCACAACAACAACAAAAAGCACCTAAAACACCTGAAAGTGGTGTTAGAATATCTTCCAAGATAAGTAGACCCCCTAAACGATACTCTCCTTCATTATATTATGTATTTTTGAATGATTATGGTGAACTGGAAAGACATGAAGAAGAAATGCAGGTTGAAACCAAGAAGAATTGGGAGCAAGCCATGGAAGAAGAGATGGACTTCTTGAGGCATAACCAAACTTGGGACTTAGTCAAGTTTCCTACAGGTAAAACAACATTGCAGAATAAATGGGTTTGCAGGTTGAAGGAAGAAGACAGAGGTAAACAAAGGTATAAGGCTAAACTTGTGGTGAATGGGTTTGCACACAATAAAGTTATAGACTTTGATGAAATTATTTCTCATGTTGTTAAAATGAATTCAATCAGAACTATTTTAAGACTAGTGGGAGCAGAAGATTTGCATCTTGAGAAGTTATATGTAAAGACATCATTTCTCCATGGGGATTTGGAGCAAGAAATATATATGTGGCAGCCACAAGGTATGAGGTTAAAGGGAAGGATAAATTAGTGTGCAAATTGAAGAAGAGCTTGTATGGCTTAAAATAGGCTCCAAGGCATTAGTATCTAAAATTTGACAAGTTTATCTTTGAACAAGGTTATACTAGATGTCACTCTCATAATTGTGTTTATCTTAAAAATTAAAATGATGGAAGCTATATTATATTGTTATTTTATGTAGATGGCATGCTTGTTTCAGGGTCTAACATGCGGGAAATAAATGTTCTCAAAGGAAAATTGGAAAATTCATTTGCAATGAAGGATTTGGGTGCTATGAAACAAATCCTTGGTATGAGAATAAATATATGCAGGAAAAATTGCAAATTAACATTGTCTCAGAGTGCGTACATAGAAAATGTGTTGGAAATATTTAATACGTAGAATGTAGAACCAGTTAGTACACCTTTGGTTAGCCATTTCAAAATAAGTAAGGAGTTGTGTCCCAAGATTCAAGAAAATATGGATTATATGTGTAACGTTCCATATGCATTAGCACTTGGAATATTAATATATGAAATGATCTGCACAAGACCTGATATTTCACATGCATTGGAATTTGTAAGTAGGTATATGAACAATCCAGGAAAAAAGCATCAGATGCCAATGGAGTGGATTCTCAGGTATTTGAGAGGTACCACAAATAAATCATTATGCCTTGGTCGTTCAATCATTTCTCAATAGGGATATGTCGATGCAGATATGGAAGGTGATAGAGATAACAGGAGGGGCACCACAGTGAAGATGTTTACTGTAGGTGGAACAACTATCAGTTGGGTTTCAAAATTGCAAAACATCATTGCACTTTCAACAACAGAAGGAGAGTATGTTGCTACTACAAAGGCTAGTAAAGAAATGATTTGGTTACAAAGGTTTATGGATGAATTGGGCAAGAAGCGAGAGATGGTCAGGTTATATAGTGTCATCCAAAGTGTCATTCATCTTGCAAATAACTTAGCATTTTCTTCCAAGACTAAACATATATAGATCAAGCACCATTTAATACGGTCAGTGTTGGAAGATGGACAATTGAAGCTGGAAAAGATACACACTTTCCATAATCCTGCAAACATGTTAACAAAAGTTGTAACCATGGGGAAACTGAGATTCTATTTAGTTTCAATTTTTCTTCAAGTATGATGGTGAAGATGAGAAACAACCATGTCCAAGTGGAGTTATTA
Organism: Pinus albicaulis; assembly: GCA_034641835.2. Classification (NCBI taxonomy): domain Eukaryota; kingdom Viridiplantae; phylum Streptophyta; class Pinopsida; order Pinales; family Pinaceae; genus Pinus; species Pinus albicaulis. The sequence continues at coordinate 1,543,212,223 of CM076584.1, forward strand.
TCCAGAAAGTGAAGCAATGATGGAGTTTATATAACCAGTCTCCAAGTGGAGTCATTATCTTTCAAGTGAAGCAACAATGGTGTTTATATAATCAGTCTCCAAGTGGTAGATTGTTGGGTGTGGGGCTTGATTATGTTCCTAATTTTTCACAGTTTTTGTGTTCCAATCGTGTTGGATCCATGTTTCTAACGGGGCGGTAACGCTGCCCATTTAATCGTTGTATGGGGTTCTGGGGGGGTAAAAATAGATGAAAATTTTCCTTGTAAAATATTATAATTTCGCAGTCAATCTGGGTCGTTCATTAAGAGGATGATATGATGGTAGAAGTTATGTTAATTTAGGGGCCATAGAAATAAACTCTTAGTTTATATGAGGGAATTGTATTGTGGATTTGTATTATTATTTTGAGCAAGAAAAAGAGAGGATATTGTGTGAGAGGGAAGAGGAAATTACATCGGATACAGGTTGTATCTCTTCATTTTGTTGGATAATATAAAAGGAAGGATTGGTTGTTTCTCCGTGGAGGTAGCCCAAATTGGGTGAACCACATATATTTGTATCTCTCTTGTTTTATGCATTTGTGTATTTGTGTTTCCGCAATATTTTAAGTGTTTCATTGCTCCTTGACATAATTTCTAACAGTTCATAGGTGCTAGATTAGAGAAATATCCTTGTGGGGTGAAATTATTGTATTGCATTAAAATATATACAAGGAAGAAAATTCTAATAGTAACCAGAATCCACTCATTATAAGTACTAGTAGCACTTGATATATTTGATGAAGCAACCAAAGCGTTGTGATGTACACAATAATTCTCAATATTCACATCACCAAAAAATTTATGCTTTATATGTTCCTCATGTTCATTGTAAAATATAACAATCATTCCCAAAGTAATTAAAGCATCATCATCAAGGGTGGATAAGAAAATGCAAGAAAGGATATCCCATCTTGTTTCTTTTTACCTTCTTGTCTCTTGTCTCAATTTTTTTTTTTTGGCATTTTCAATCCTCTTGATGCATATAATTGGCATTGTTTCCTTCTTCATTGAAATAACATAAAATGAGTTTTTTCCTCTTTTTTTGTCAACTTTCATTAATTTTAAATGCAAAATAGTTAAAATAAATGTCATCCCTACTAGTGTTACCATTAAGCTTCTAATATTCTCATAATTTCATATCATAATTTATGAAACTTTCATTATGAGGCCTAGAGTCCCATCTTGAAATTCAACAGTCTTAGAGTGGGGTTGTCTTCTAGTTGTGTATGCATGACCCTTCTTAAAATTTCTTTCATGAATAAACCTATCTTTCTCTTCAACCAAAATTATGTAAAAGTTATCAAAATCAAGTTCAAATACATTTTTATTCATCACATATGCTCTACCCTATTTGAATAAACATTTAATAGATGTCGAGCAACTTACTCTTAATAATATAAATAAATCTATAATCATTGTTCATAATTTTTTTACTGCATTTTTCAAGATTATTCATATGTATTTTTCATTTCATTCAAATATATTGAATATTATTATAACTCCTAGAAAATCAATGTGTGTAATTTACCCTCTAATTTATAAACTTTATTAATTTCCAACTTATTGTATTGTTCTTATAGGGATTTCCACGTAATAAGTAGAGTATCTTCACTAATATATTTATTTTTAAGATTGGTGTTTATCCTCTTACCTATCATGCCACAAGATGTTTCTCGCATGTTTCCCTTTCATATTTCCTTCTCTCTATCATTTGTAGGTTCTTTAACCAAACTCTAAAGATATTAAGACCTCAAAATGTCAATGAAAACAAATTTCTCATTTGCATACTCTTTACCATAAAAAATTGGCATACTTCAATATTTGAACCTCTTATAAAAACATTAGATTAAGAATTGAAAATCAGATTTTCTAAAAAAAATATGCCAGCTTAAAGAGATATTGAAAAAATACACTTTAATAAAAAAATTGCTTCAATCGAAGTTTGTATGACAAAGATATGGCCTTTAAACTTTTAGAAATGTTTAAAAATTGGGATGAATACCAATTAATTACTCAATAGTTTTCCTCATAAATAAAAGAAACAATAATGAACCAAGTCTAAAAACTTTGGATCATACACTACATGGCTAGTTGCTCAAGTGTGGAGTTATCCATGTTCATAGGTTGTGATATGAGTAGTACAAAGTGGGAGAGTAATAGGGATAAAGTAAGGAGGAACTTATCTTTACATGGGGCACAAAGAAAAAGTGTGCAATAGTGTTTGGACCATATGTAGCTAGTTTAAAAACACCCCTTGATATTTGAAACAAGAGCTCAACCATGTTTTACTTAAATTATTTTTATTCTTCCTTATCAACTACATAATTTTGTAACCAAATATCAAGGTATATCTATACTAGGTGGATCATATCTTTCAATAATGAAGGTTTTTAAAGTTCTCTCCATAATAGACATGTCAGTGGTTGGCGTTTCAACCACAATCCCATGGGAATTTAAAATCTACCATGTCTTTCGATTCCATTGTGGTGCATCATGTTAGTGATTTTAGTATGTTTTGATCTAAGTGAACATAATGAACATGTATCAATTAACCATCCCATGATCAAATGTGTTCCTAGTCACTAACAATTTTTAAGTGAGGCCTTCCACCATTTTGAAGTTGGGGAGTCACAAATGATGTTATTTGATTCCTTGGATTGATCATGAAACACCACTAGATTATTTTTTAGAGTTTAAATATTCATTATATACCATTAATTAGGCAAATGTTTCCATCCCTAATGCTGGTAAGAAATAGGAAGAGACATCTCTAACAAGGAAAAAAAGGTTGACTCTCATCAAAAATAGCAATAAACTCCATGATAATAAAATTAAAAACTAATGTGTTGGTCCAATGAACAAAAAGAAGATATAGGATATCAAATAGTGGTAAATTGAAGAAGAGAATACATCAAACTTTGTGTGAATAAAACAAGTGAGAAAGTGAAAGTCAAGAGAAACAAACCCAAAAACATATTTAATAACCTTGTCCATAGACATATTATCTATGTTTCTTCTTCGAATTGTTACACCAACCATGTTATTGGCTCACAAATAGTAGGTTGAACTTTGACGTTGTGATATCATAAATTGGAAATTCAAAGGTTGGACAACCATGTTAACAAAATGGATATTTTTATGACTTATAAATTCTAGAGGATAACCAAATATAGAAATATTGTGATTGACCAAAAAATGCATAACACTTTGAGCAATATTATTCTTGGTGGCAACAGCGTCAGAACATTTAATGAATGTATCAATGTAAAAATGAGAATGAATTACTGATATCCCTTGGTAAATTGAATGGTTCAAGAAATTCAACTTCCCATATCTAAAACAATAAGGTTTAGTTGTTGAGGCACATAATCATGAATTAGGGTAGACCTATTATCTTAACATGTCATATTTTTTACCCTAGGACTACAAATCCTTGAATAGAGTGGTCTATCATAAGCTAGAAAGCAATAATTTAAGTGTGATGTGACTAGTATTGTTAGGATATTCCGACACATAGTAAATAGTTAAGTATAACTTGGTCTAGCGTGAAGTTCGGTAAAGTGTGTTTTTGTACTATGTACATTTGTAACTTATAATCCGACAGTCAATATATGTAGTGATCTGATAGTTCATTCTCTCCTCGATATTACTGACACTTGATCTGGGGCTTAGCACCCGATTGGTCCATGAGCTCTATTTAAAGAGCATGGACGGTCATTTTTCCGATAACCGTTTATGAGAGAAGTTTATGTAAATTTTCTTTCTTTATATTAATAAATTTCCTGAAGTGGTCGCATTGGCTCAGATCATGGACTGTTTCCCTCTTTGAGGGATTTAACCACGTCAAATATTGGTGTACTAATTTGTGATCTGTTTGTGAGTGGTGACCTTTGGTGTTTGATCTAGGGAAGTTACCCTGTAAATTCCTACAAGTATGAGGCTTTATGAATATTTATATTTTCTAATTTATGTGCAATTTGGTTAGACATGACACATCTAGCATCCTAATCAGTTGAATCTCTCAAAACTTCAAGAACATTGGAAATATAAATCTTCATAAAACCTCATCATAGTCACGCGTGTACACTCCTTTTGCAAATATTTAGAATGAGAAATATTTTTACACAAAATTTGATGTTTTTATATAATGTATCTTTTATGTGCATGTTTTTTTTCATAAAATAGTACACATACAAAAGTCCCAATCCATTCTTAACAAAAGAATTCATCTTGAAGCTCTTTTGTATCACTTGATAAATGATTACTAACAACATGTTTGTCTAGTTTAATATATAAATTTGATTTCTTGTAATGAAAATTTCTCTTCTTATAAAGAAGATATTTTTATGATATATTTTAGTGCTTCGTGATCCACACAAAATTTGAAGGGTTTCATCAAATCAGGTGCAAAAACACCTAGATTGCATAACCATAGGGAGGGCATCGCATGAAATGGTTATGTAATCTCACTTGGCTACAATCAATTTATTTTTCAAAATTTATATATGATGGTCTATGTTTTCATTATAAGTTTGTGCTAAACTATGTCAATATGTGTCTATGTGCACTTGGAATGGTGTATTCGACTTGGGGTAGACAAAAGTTGGCACTTAAACTATTTTTTTTCAAGATCTCAATATATTAACATGCATTAAATCATTGAAACTCTTCTCATTTAATCAATAAGCACTCCATGGACTACATTATCTCATTGTAATCATATATTAAATTTCTAATTCTCATAAATTAATGCCAAAATGCATCATTTATTATTATTATTATTATTTTTTGTAAATAAATATTGGCTTCAATTTCAATATCAGTATAAAGATTTATTTCCTAATATCATCAATAACCTTATCATAATAATTTATCACACATCAAACACATACAAGAAAGTGTTGTGCTCAAGTGAAAGAAAAGTGTTATATTATCATCACTGGAAAGCACCCATGTGTAATAGGGGTTAGGAATTAATAATACAATTTAGATAAAAGCATAAATGGTTGGGAGGCAAGTTTTGGGATAAAAAATGTAGCAAATACTCATGTTCGCTTGCACAATTTACAGAGGTTAGGAGGAGAAGAAACTACGCAAATTAGCAAATTGTACAAAGTGAAATTCAACACTTTATGAGTGGTAATGGATTGATTTTTACCAACACGTTTTTCCCAACAACTATCAATAAAAAATTAGTCTAAAAAAAGAAGTTCTTTGTTGTTATCCATGAAATGAGGGTGGAATACAATTAAAGGCCTCTAGAACCGGTTAAGTTTAAACCCAAGGAAATTCCAACATGTTAAATCTTCAGGTTATAAAGATGAACACTTGCAACATTATACTAATTTAGTGGTTGTGGTAGATTTTTATAAAGGTGTAACTTATTCCCCTACATACTTCTCGTAATAAAGAAATATTGTAAAGGAGAATTGTGCAATAAACCAAAGAATTTTTAAGAAAAAAAATATATTCTTGGTGAGGTTAGGGTCAAGAATCAATCAAAAATGAAATCTATCTTAGCTCTCTACTCACTCCCCTCTATACTTGAGGACAATCCCTCTAGAAATGTGGTCCTTCACAAGCCCAACACTTACTCGTAGGAGGCTTACTCATGCTACCTAACTAAGTAAAAGTTGGTCTAGAACTATGTTGTGTAGGAAAATGATTTATTGGTGGTCAGTATGGTGATCTCTGGTTACTTTTCACCTATCTCTATGTACTAATAACTAGTCCCCTTGGCATATCTCTACATACTAGCAAATGTAGACTAACAATCTATGATAGTGTTGATATCTAAAATCTCAAGCCTTTAGGTCTCATCGGCCTATGCTATCCACTGCTCACAATCTCCTCTTCAGTTATAATGGTGCTCTAGACAACCACATGCAAGATACAAGGCATTAGGATCCTCACCTTTGCTCTAATATTGTAATTCATCCCATAAATAAACTTTTTGATTCATGGTTTTTCGGTATTTTGGTGTGAGGAATTTATTAGCAATTCGATAAATCCTACCTGATACTTGGGCATAGATTCATTTCCATGTCTCAATGCTTTAAATTCATTAAATTTTATGTCTATGAATTCTTTGAATAGATATTTTTCTCAAAAACATTCCTTGAATAACTTCTAGAAAACCTTAGATACATACATACCTAATGGTGGTAGAATTGTCTTCCACTATAATAAAGAACTTCCTTTAAATTTAAAGAAACCCATGCATACCTTGAGGTTAGAAGTATTGTCTCTCAAGACAAATCACATATCCATGTTCTTTAGCGAAGCCTTAACTTCTTTTCCATATATGGATCCCCATAACCCTTAAATTTTAACCTTTTCTAGTTCTCTATGCATATGGTTGCTAATAGTATTTTGTGATCCTTTAACATAAGTGGATAGTTTGTTCATCAATGCATCGAACATTATATATAATGATCACATCATGTTAATAATTTCTCTTGTAAACATGTTTTCTTATTCCTAAATGTGGTCTTATTCCCTAGGTGGAGAGTTCATAGGTGCAGGTTATGATGGAGTATGCATACTTCAACCCCTAGCAACCCTACCTCTACCTATTCTTCCTCTTGTATCTATAGCTACCATCAATCATTACTTATAGGTTGAATTTGAAGTGAGTTAATATTTGCATTACTTTGTCAAATTCCTTGTGTTAACTTATGATAGTCCTCACATCAAATTTCCAATTATGGAAGATTCATCAATTAACCTCCCATCCAACTATGTAGGTACTATTCTTCCCTATAGACCCCTAAGATGCAACAATTTTTTTATGGAGAATACTTACTACAAAATGCTTGATTACTGAAGTTGCAAAAAATTAAGAAGGATTCTCACTTCTCCATAATCCACAATTAATCAAACTCTCAACAATGTCGATCAAAAGTCATTTTATTATTACAACATCCTTCAAGCAATAAGGTGCATTCCGAAAGTGTTTTCTCTCATCCAAAATCCCCTTTTATATCCCTTGTGGATTATGCCACTTGTCCCACCCAAATAAAATTATAATTTACTAATTATCTAATTTCTTATTATTCATCCTTACATGTGACATTCTCATGCACGTGTGCACATGTAATTACTCAATCGTAAAATAAAAAATATAACATTTTATTCACCTGCTTTCTTGATTCATATGTTACTCATATTTGTCCCTTAGATATTCCTTGATTCATATGTTACTCATATTTGTGCCTTAGATATTCTTGGAGATCTATATTTTTGTGTTTTATAGTTAATTACATGTATAAATCAATTACTGACTTTCATTACTTTAACGCTTATCATTTTTTATCTAAACTTTTTAAATTGAGTTAAGATTCTCATTCTTAAATGTTATCCATGAGTTATGAGTACTCTTGAATTGAATTTTCTCTAACAAAATAATTGGCTTAAAGTAATTTCACGCACATATTCATAACTTATAACTTATGCATCCATATTACTATAACATTATTCCTTTATTTCAATAGGTTTTTGCTATAATATTTATATTAAGGGTGTAATATATTGTTTGAAGCTAACCAATTAATTTCTCTTTCTGAATTGAAATATACTAAAATGTTATCATTTCTCCTAAAATAAAATGCATAACTAATAATTTTCTTTCAACATTTTTCAATTTACTTTATAATTTATTCCCATGACTTATTTTATTGATGATGTCGAGGTTTTCATACACATTGTGTCTTTTAAGATTTACTTATCATAATTCCAAGGGTGTCATGCATGCATACCCTTCAAGTACTTAACTTTGTTGAGGGGGAAATGGAAAAACATCAAGGACATTGTTAACTCCCAATATTGTCCTTGTTGAGAGACTAATGATTAATGAGTAATAATGTTTTTACCTTATTGTGTGCCCCTAAAATGATCTTGGTGAGTGACCAAATATATACTCTACCCTCACAAAAACGTGCAACTTCATGGTAAAAAATCTCCCACAAATATCAACCTAGGCCATAGTAGGAGTGTTAATAAGTGGAAATGAGGACGTTTCTTCACCTCTCTTGATAGTTATTAGTTTACTTCCATGCAACCCCATAACCCATTTATGGATCAATCAACAAGAATGTTACTTGTGTATATATTCACTATGGAAATTTATTAGTAATTTTCATAATTCATATCAAATAATCAAAACATATTTACAAAATTTTCATTTCTCTAAAGTCAATTTAGAGTTTAATGACTAATAAATGAACTTTCACATCAATGTGCCTTTATAATTTCTTGTCACATGAGACAAATTATTAAATATCTACAATTTAATATATCCACGTCTCATTTCAAAATCATCAAGAAAATAAAATTTGTGATCATTCAATTCAACAGGTTAATGTTGTTAATTTAGAATCCCAATGTCAAATTCCAATCATGGGACTAGATTACTCTTTTTGAGAGGACCACTTTTGACTATTGAACCACTCAATTTGGACAAGGGAAAGTATATTTTTAAAGAAAATCCTGCATGTGGAAAAAAGGATAGGTCGGCCCAAAAGAGAAAATGGACACCCATGGATGGATATAAATACAAGTAAAGTGACCCTTATTTGGATATCATCATTATTATCATTATTCTTTCTTTGGATTTGGCTCGCACAGGTCTGAGGTTGGGTCGCAGATATTGATTCGTACAGGTTTGAGATTGCAGGGTATGAAGCTTTCACGTGTGTTTAGGGTGTTGGTTTCCAGCTGCAGGTATGCTTCAGGAAAATTTTGGTCACAACCTCAAGAACACAGACTCATGCGTGTGGTTAGAGGGTTTCAGACGTACACACATCACTCTCTGTGTGTGGTCGGAAGCTAAGGTGTGAGGTTTAAAATTGACCACAAATTTCGTTAGTTGACTGCAAATAGTGACAGTTGACCACAAGCTTTTGAATGATGGTTTTGATTATTAGCATGGTTGGGTTCATCTCATGGATGTTGTTTAGTTTATTTTTTTAGATATGCTTATGGTTGAAGATATGGACCAGTGTACTCTCTTTTGTTCAATCATTCAATGGAAATCTAATAAGAAGAAGAATTTTAAATGGTTTTCCTCGTAGTGGGTTTTTCCTTGGTCTCTGACCAATCTTGGTGTCTCTATGTATGAATGTTTTTATTTTATTGTTCCTTTATGTTCCGTTACATTGATGATGATATTGTTCTTTCTATGTAATTGCATATGTTACTGAATAATGTGGTAAAATTGAATAATGCTATGATATTGTGTGATGAATTTAATATGTATATGAATAAATTCAATTATCTAAAACAAAGAATAATATAGCCCTAAGAAAATTTAACATGGTATCAAATTTTGGTTGAAGAAAAATCATTTAGATCACCCCTCAGAAGACACCTTTCATGGAATCAAGAAAATATGGAGGAGACCTAAGAGAATACTAGAGTTTGAAGGAAACCCTAGGCAATCTGGATATTAGGGTTTATGGATATTATGAGGTTGGGGTTTGGAAGAAACCTTGGATTATGACAAAGAATTTGAGATATACAATTTAGAAACCCTAGCATGAATATTTTCAAGCACTTGTGATAGGTTTGATGTAGCCCTAAATGGGATAATCCAAATTAGGCTTTCTTGTTGATGAAGTTGGTTGAAATGTAATAAAGGAAACAATGTTATATGGATAATGGGAATTCATGACTATTGAAGGCTGGTTCAAGAGGGATATGATCACCTCTCATTGGAAAAAATTACTCTTTTGATTTATCGTACTTCTTTATGTCTTTACTTTTGTTTATATTTATTGATTTGATCATTCATTATACTTCTTGCGTGTATATTAGAGTATTTGGATACTTCTAACCTTTTGATGAGATATGATAAGTGGATCCTTCTTGAGGATTAACCTAGGTGTAGGAAGATAAGAGCTAGTGTTGGAAGAGGAAAGAGGCATCTGATGAAAAGTTGACAAAGTGCTCCAGCTGCCGATGTTAAATAAGAAGGTGTGCAAGTATCTGAATACAAGGTATGTATAGTATCAGTTGCAATATTGGAAGGAAAGGTAAGCCCTAAGGTATGATGGAAATATCACCTTCATGAATGAATCATACATGAATATTAAAGTAAGACTTTTGATTTATGGTACAAGTGATATATATTGGTGCTCTTGATATTTGGAAAGTATCTTTCATTTTAGACATGGGGATTTCCTGATATCATAAAGCAGGTTAGCACATTATAGCTTGATACTATTTTTAATGCTTATGATAAGCATGGTAACCTTGATAATAGAAGTGTAACAATAATATTGATACTCAGTACCTTCTTGTTAGGTTTTAATAAGCTAAGTAATTTTGACAATACAGTAAATCTGGTTTCCATGTCTCAATGGTTGGATAATTTGATAAAGATGTGATGTAGTGATTATGATCTTTGAAGTATGATGATACATCGGTCAGCTTCCCTAATCATATGAATCTAACCCTTGATAAAATTTTTATGCCTTGTTCATATCTGATAATGATGTAGTTGATTCTAACAAGTTATGACCATGATGAATATATGTTTTAGAACATGATATGGTATGATTTCATGATCTAAATTTTATATTGATACATGATATTATTATGATAGACTGTTAGGTCCCTATATTACTAGTATAGTCCCTTATTGTTGTTAGTGTAACCCCCTTATTGTTATTATTGTACCCTTGTAACCCCCATATTGTTATTATTGTGCCCTTAAATTATTATTGTTAGGTCAGCAAGGATTACATTGTGGCCCTACTAGGATTACATTATGGCCCCATGGACTCCTATATATAGAAGGGAGGTTTTGTAATTTGAATCATCCAAGAATTGTTCATTCATGTAATGTATTGGAGGTTTCCCCCTCAAAGTGGCTTATTTCTAAGGCGTTGATATCTCTTTTCTTCTCTTTTTGGAGCTGGTTTCATAACATTTGGTATCAGAGGCTTTGAGATTCTAGGGTTTCGCTACTCCAAACAAGTCAGCGTGGAATTTTCGCTATAATGTTTTTTCTACGAAGGTTCATAATCTTAAATTTTTAGAGTGTGAAGCCAAAATCCTGAGTAACATCGTCAAACAATTTCAGAGCTTGGTTCGTAATATTTTCGGAGATATGATCTGTGCAAGTTAGGTCATTTTTCAAGCTCCTGAATTCAACCTAAACATGTCATCGTGGTATTTTCATAATAACCTTTTTTCTACGAAGGTTCAGAAGCTGAAATTTTTAGAGTGCGAAGCCACAATCCTGAGGAACATCGTCAAAAAATTTCAGATATTGGTTTGCAATATTTTTTGATATATGATCTGCGGAAGTTAGGGATTTTTGAGGCTTTTGAATTTCATCTGAAAGAGGTGATCGTGGGAAAATATTCATAGCTCTCTCTCTCTGAGCATCAGATTGGAATGCTGTAAAAATTGGCTGCAATTACACGAACTTTAGTTTTCGGTCTATCAATTTCAGAGCCAAAGGAGAAAATAGTGACACGTGGCAAGTCGTACAAGTTCGCTCTACTGAACCAATCCAAAATTGGGTCATTGTGGGATATTGGACATAACTTGGCCTTGAAGAATCCAAATCAGATCAGACCTATGGCATTTGAAAGAAGCTTCAGAGGGATACTACAGGGCTGAATTTCAGATATTTAGGGTTCGTGATTATAGAAATAATTCAATTTCAATACCGAGCTCCTCAAAAGCAAGTAAAAGGTGTGTATTTTTTTTCTGAATTGCATAAGTCTTGTTTGAAGAATCAAGTTGAATTGATTACAAGGGCATATTGTAGAATAGATATCAGTATTGGATTCTAAAATGGCCCCTAAAAATAATTCAACACCCATTAAGCCTTTAGAAAGCTCTACTATGACTCATGAAGACGAAGAATGGCAACATGACATATCAAAATTACAAGAGCAAGTGCAACAAATTTCGCTCTCGCAAAGAGCAACAAAAAATGACATGAAAGTTTTGAAGAAAGGCGTGGAAAATAAGATGGATGGTTTGACGAAAGGCATGGATGGTTTGAATAATGGCATGGAAGCTAAGATGGATGGCATGGAAGCTGGCATGGAATCTAAGATGGATGACATGGAAGCTAAGATGGAAAACATGAAGAATGATCTAAAATCAAACATGGAAGGTTTGACAAAGTTGATACAAGAAATGTTTCCTAATGGTGAAAAGATAGTAGAGGAAACTCATGATGAGAACAAAATAAATGTTAATCATGATTTCATAAACTCTAATGTTGGAGGGAAAAACCACCATATTCCAAAAATGGATATGAGGAAGTTTGATGGAAAGGATCCTGTAACATGGATACTACAGATGGAGCAATATTTTGATCTCCATAATGTGCAAAACACACAAAAGGTACGCATTGCAACTTTACATTTAGAACAAAATACATTTGTAAGGTATCGATGGCTTTGCTCCCGTAAAAAAATTGTCACTTGGTCAATTTTTACGGAGGAAATGATAGCACATTATGAGGATACAAAGAGCAACACCTTCTTTAGCCAATTGATAAATCTCAAACAAAAGGGTTTAATGGGGGAGCACATCGAGGACTTCCAAAAATTGAATATAAGGGTAACTGATATTCCAGAGGAACACAGGATTGATCTCTTCATAGGTACTTTAAAGGATAACATCCAACATGAAGTTCGCGTTTTGGAACCTGATTCATTGGAGAAGGCATTCAAGTTGGCAAGAAAAATTGAATGTAAAATTATGGCGACAAGGAAGCCTACCACTCACTTATATAAAGAAGGAAGTGTTGCTATGCCTAGATTTCCACAACTTACAAGGTTGACACCACAACAATTGGAAGAAAAAGGAGCAAAAGGGCTTTGCTACAGTTGTGATAGCAAATACACTAAAGGTCATAAGTGTGCTGAGAAGAAATTATTTTACATAGATTGTGAAGAGGAAGAAGAAAATGAACAAGAAGAGGATATACACCATGAACCAACCCAAGAAGAGGAAGAAATGAGTCCGACCATATCGTGTAATGCATTGGCAGGAATTACCACTCCTCAAACTCTCAAGATAGAAGGACATATCAAGAAGAAAAAGGTAATAGTGTTGATTGATTCAGGTAGTACCCATAATTTTATTCATCGTAAGGTAGCCAAGGAATTGAATTGTTTCCTATACCCAGCACCAGAATGTCAAGTGATGGTTGCAAATGGAGGAACTATAAATTTCTCTGGAAAATGCCATAATATCAAGCTAACCATGGGGGAATATGTATTGAATAGTCCAAAGCTTTCCATTCCTATGGGAGGTGCTGATGTTGTACTAGGAGTACAATGGTTACAATCTTTGGGGACGGTAGCTTTTAATTTTCTAGAACTTTTCTTGAAATTTTTTTCAGAAGGAAAGGAAGTCGAATTACGGGGTATTTCAGGGAAGCCAGGAAAGATAATAAGCTCCAATGTCATGACAAAGCTTCTAAAGAAAGAACAAGGCATAATTGCACAATTATGCTCACTAGAAGTTCCAACATCAAAATCATCTATTTCTGCAGATCTCCAAAAAGTCTTAGACAATCATTCCAAGGTTTTTGAAACTCCAAAAGGACTCCCACCTATTCATGATCATGATCATGCTATTCATTTGATTCCAGGAAGTGTTCCTCCAAACATCATGCCTTATAGATATCCTTATGTCCAAAAGAGAAAAATTGAACGTATGATTGCAGAAATGTTAGAGGCAGGTATAATTCAACCTAGTCAAAGTTCTTTCTCTGCTCCTGTAGTATTGGTACACAAGAAGGATGGATCATGGCGCATGTGTCTCGATTATAGGGAGCTCAATAAGCTCACCATTAAAGATAAATTTCCCATTCCTGTGATTGATGAATTATTGGATGAATTACATGGAGCAATTTATTTTACCAAGTTGGATCTTCGTTCAGGATATCATCAAATTAGAATGAAGATTCAAGATATTCCGAAAACAACATTTCAAACTCATGAGGGTCATTATGAATTTTTGGTCATGCCTTTTGGCCTTACCAATGCACCTTCTACATTTCAAGGGTTGATGAATTCCATTTTCAAACCCTTCCTTAGAAAATTTGCGCTAGTATTTTTTGATGATATACTAATCTACAGCAGGTCTTGGAAGGATCATGTTGAACATGTTGACAGGGTGCTCAAACTATTGCATGAGAAACAATTATATGCAAAAAAGTCCAAATGTTTCTTTGGAGTACAAGAGGTGGAATATCTGGGTCATATTGTATCTCACGAGGGTGTTAAAGTGGACCCTAACAAAATTAAAGCCATTAAGGAATGGAAAGTTCCCACAACCATAAAGAAATTGCGAGGATTTCTCGGGTTAACAGGGTATTATCGCAAGTTTGTTAAGAATTATGGGAGAATAGCAGCACCTCTAACAACATTATTGAAGAAAGATGCATTTTCATGGACTCCTGAAGCAACTAAGGCCTTCGAACATCTTAAAGAGGCAATGTGCCTAGCACCGGTCTTAGCTACGCCAGACTTCACAAAAACCTTTATTGTGGAATGTGATGCCTCAGGAAATGGAATTGGTGCTGTTTTAATGCAGGAAGGAAGACCCATTGCTTTTGAAAGTCGTCCAATCAAAGGAAAGTATTTACGGAAACCTATTTATGAGAAGGAAATGTTAGCAATACTACATGCACTAAAGAAATGGTGAACTTACCTAATGGGAAGACACTTCAAGGTAAAAAATGATCATGATAGTCTTAAGCACTTTTTGGAACAAAGACTATCTTCAGAAGAGCAGCAAAAATGGGTCACAAAGATGTTGGGTTATGACTTTGAAATAATATAAAAAAAAGGAAGCTAAATGTTGTTGCAGATGCACTCTCAAGAAAGAATGAAGAGGTGGGAGCATTGCTTTGTGCCATTTCTATTATCCAACCAGATTGGATAACCGAAGCAAGAGATGAATGGAAGAAGGACAAAGATGTATGGACACTCATTCAAAAGTTGCAGCAAGATCCTAGTACATTTGATACATTTAGTTGGAAAAATGATTTCTTATGGTACAAAGATCACTTATATCTTTGTAAGAATTCCCAACTAAAACAAAAGATTCTTCTGGAATTGCACACTTCTCCTTTAGGAGGACACTCAGGATTTTTAAAAACTTACCACAGGGTGAAGAAATAATTTTTTGGGATGGCCTTAAATCTGATATTCAAAAGTTTGTGGCAGAATGTTTGGTTTGCCAGCAGAATAAAGTTGAGACAATTAAGACCCCGGGACTTCTACAACCTTTATCCATTCCAAGTCAACGTTGGGAGGAGATTTCAATGGATTTTATCACGGGTTTACCTAAGTCCGAAGGAAAGAGTGTCATCATGGTGGTAGTTGATAGACTTACCAAGTATGCACACTTTTGTGCATTATCTCATCCATTTAAAGCAAGTGCAGTTGCTACTACATTTATGGACAGAATTCAAAAGCTACATGGAAGCCCAAGGGTTATTGTGAGCGACAGAGATCCCATTTTTACTGGAAATTTTTGGACGGAGTTATTTTCTTGCTTGGGTACTCAATTAGCTCATAGCTCATCTTATCATCCTCAATCTGATGGTCAAACTGAGATAGTAAATAAATGTTTGGAAGGATATCTTCGTTGTTTTGTATCTGATAAACAAACACAATGGGTCAAGTGGTTACCTCTTGCTGAATGGTGGTATACACTTCCTTCCATACTGCAGCAAAAATGACCCCATTTATGGCACTTTATGGATATCATCCACCATCCATCACATCATCTTTAAGGGAAAATTCGAAGGTTCAAGCAGTGGAAGATCACATCGAGCATCAATAAGAAGTTCTCCAACTCTTAAAGGATAACCTGAATTTGGCACAAAATCGAATGAAACAACAGGCAGATCAACATCGCAGCGAGAGAAGTTTTGATGTAGGAGACTGGGTATTTTTACGGCTACAACCATATAAACAAATGTCCCCCAAGCAAGCTAAGAAGGATAATAAATTATCGCCAAAGTACTATGGTCCTTACAAGGTGTTGCAAAAGATTGGTACTATGGCATACAAATTGGAGCTTCTCGCTTCTTCACGAGTGCATCTAGTTTTCCATGTTTCATGCTTAAAGAAGGTTATAGGTGAAAATCTTCCAGTTCAAACAATATTGCCAGAACTTGATGAGGAAGGAAAATCATATTGGAACCTGAAGCGGTCATGGAAACAAGAACTCGACAGCTACGGAATCGATCAATTTCAGAGTATCTCATCAAGTGGAAGAACTTACCCACTGAAGATTCTACATGGGAGGATGAGAATTTTATACAGAAGCACCCAGAGCTACTCAAGCGTTGACGAAAACACTTTTTTGAAGGAGAGGGGCATGTTAGGTCCCTATATTACTAGTATAGTCCCTTATTGTTGTTAGTGTAACCCCCTTATTGTTATTATTGTACCCTTGTAACCCCCATATTGTTATTATTGTGCCCTTAAATTATTATTGTTAGGTCAGCTAGAATTACATTATGGCCCTAATAGGATTACATTATGGCCCCATGGACTCCTATATATAGAAAGGAGGTTTTGTAATTTGAATCATCCAAGAATTGTTCATTCATGTAATGTATTGGAGGTTGCCCCCTCGAAGTGGCTTATTTCTAAGGCATTGATATCTCTTTTCTTCTCTTTTTGGAGCTAGTTTCACAACATAGACAGGTTGATGTTTTGAATGATGATGACTGAAGCAACTTCCCATTTAGAGGGAGAAACTTTTCATGATATTTCAACATATGTTATCATTTGCATTAAATGTATTAAAAAAAAAAAAAAAAAAAATTGAAATAAGATTTTTGGACATAAATAGACAAATATCTGATGTTATTAGTTTACAACAAGTTTTGGTCTGAGAAGAGAAGGTTTCTCCTAGTCTAAGCCCCAACCACTGGGAAAGAGGCTTAAGAGTGTGGTTATAAGCCTCCCAACTGCATGGAAGAAGGCCTATGTGTGTGGTTGTTCCTATAGAACACAAAATTTGAATCCCTGTGCGTAAAACCAAGAGCACACTAGGAGTATGTTATGAAACCAGCTCCAGAAATAGAAGAAAAGAGAGATCAATGCCTTAGAAATAAGTCACTTCGAGGGGGAAACCTCCTTTAAATTACATAAATGAACAATTCTTGGATGATACAAATGACAAAACCTCCTTTCTATATATATGAGTCCATGGGGTCACAATATAATCCTAGTTGACCTAACAATAATAATGTAAGGGCACAATAATAACAATATGGGGGCTACAGGGGTACAACAATAACAATAAGGGGGCTAAAATAACAACAATAAGGGACTACACTAATAATATAGGGACCTAACATGCCCTTCTCCTTCAAAAAAGTGTTTTCCTCAATGCTTGAGTAGCTCTGGATGCTTCTGTATAAAATTCTCATCCTCACATGTAGAATCTTAAGTGGGTAAGTTCTTCCACTTGATGAAATACTATGAAATTGATCGATTTCGTAGCTATCGAGTTCTTGTTTCCGTGATTGCTTCAGGTTCCAATATGATTTTTCCTTCCTCATCAAGTTCTGTCAATATTGTTTGAACAAGAAGTTTGTCACCTATAACCTTCTTTAAGCATGAAACATGGGAAACAAGATGCAGTCGAGAAGAAGCAGGAAGCTCCAATTTGTATGTCATATTACCAATCTTTTGCAGCACCTTTTAAGGACCATAGTAATCCAGCGATAATTTATTATCCTTCTTAGCTTTCTTGAGTGAAATTTGTTTGTATGGTTGTAGCCGTAAAAATACCCATTCTCCTACATCAAAACTTTTCTCTCTGCAATGTTTATCTGCTTGTTTTTTCATTAAATTTTGTACCAGATTTAGGTTATCCTTTAAGATTTGGCCCAACTTGTTGTTGATGCGCGATGTGATCTTCCACTACTTTAACCTTAGAATTTTCTCTTAAATATGATGTGATGAACGGTGGATGATATCCATAAAGTGCCATAAATGGGGTCATTTTTGCTGCAGTATGGAAGGAAGCCTTATACCACCATTCTGCCATAGGTAACCACTTGAGCCATTGTGTTTGTTTATTAGATACAAAACAACAAAGATATACTTCCAGATTTTTTTTCACTATCTTAGTTTTCCCATCGGATTGAGGATGATAAGATGAGCTATGAGCTAGTTGAGTACTCAATAAAGAAAATAATTCCGTCCAAAAATTTCCAGTAAAAATGGGATCTCTGTCACTTACAATAATATTTGGGTTTCCATGTAGCTTTTGAATTGTTTCCATAAATTCATTAGCAATTGTACTTGCTTTAAATGGATGAGATAATGCATAAAGTGTGCATACTTGGTAATTCTATCAACTACCACCATGATGACACTCTTTCCTTTGGACTTAAGTAAACCTGTAATAAAATCCATTGAAATATCCTCCCAATATTGACTTGGAATGGTTAAAGGTTGTAGAAGACTCAGGGTCTTAATTGTGTCAACTTTATTTTGTTGGAAAACCAAACATTCTGCCACAAAATTTTGAATATCATATTTAAGTCCATCCCAAAAAAATTATTTCTTCACCCTGTGGTAAGTTTTTAAAAAATCCTAAGTGTCCTCCTAAGGGAGAAGTGTCCAATTCCAAAAGAATATCTTGTTTTCGTTGGGAATTCTTACAAATATATAAGCGATCTTTGTACCATAAGGAATCATTTTTCCAACTAAATGTATGAGATTTACTAGGATCTTTCTCCAAATTTTGAATGAGTGTCCACACTTATTTTTTCCTTTTTCCATTCATCCCTTGCTTCGGTTGTTCAATCTGGTTGGATAATATAAATGGCACAAAGCAATGCTTCCAACTCTTCATACTTTTTTGAGAGTGCATCTCAAACAACATTTGGCTTCCCTTTTTTGTATATGATTTCAAAGTCATAACCCAACATCTTTCTAACCCATTTTTTCTACTCTTCTAAATATAGTCTTTGTTCCAAAAATTATTTAATACTATCATGATCATTTTTTACCTTGAAGTATCTTCCCATTAGGTAAGGTCGTCATTGCTTTAGTGCATGTAGTATTGACAATATTTCCTTCTCATAAATAGCTTTCTGTAAATGTTTTCCTTTGATTGGACGACTTTCAAAAGAAATGGGTCTTCCTTCTTGCATTAAAACAACACCAATTCCATTTCCTAAGGCATCACATTCCACAATAAAGGTTTTTGTGAAGTCTAGCGTATCTAAGATCGGTGCTAGGCACATTTCCTCTTTAAGATGTTCAAAGGCCTTAGTTTCTTCAAGAGTCCATGAAAATGCATCTTTCTTCAATAATGTTGTTAGAGGTGTTGCTATTATCCCATAATTATTAACAAACTTGTGATAATACCCTGTTAACCCAAGAAATCCTCGCAAATGCTTTATGGTTGTGGGGACTTTCCATTCCTTAATGGCTTTAATTTTTTTAGGGTCTACCTTAACACCCTCGTGAGATACAATATGACCCAGATATTCCACCTCTTGTACTCCAAAGAAACATTTGGAGTTTTTTGCATATAATTGTTTCTCCTCCAATAGTTTGAGCACCTTGTTAGCATGTTGAACATGATCCTTCCAAGACTTGTTGTAGATTAGTATATCATCAAAAAATACTAACACAAATTTTCTAATTAAGGGTTTGAAAATTGAATTCATCAACCCTTGAAATGTAGAAGGTGCATTGGTAAGGCCAAAAGGCATGACCAAAAATTCAAAATGAACCTCGTGAGTTCAAAATGTTGTTTTCAAAATATCTTCAGTCTTCATTCTAATTTGATGATATCCTGAACGAAGATCCAACTTGGTAAAACAAATTTCTCCATTTAATTCATCCAATAATTCATCAATCACAGGAATGAGAATTTTTTCTTTAATAGCGAGCTTATTGATCTCCCTATAATACGGACACATGTGACATGATCCATCCTTCTTGTGCAACAATACTATTGGAGCAGAGAAAGAACTTTGACTCGGTTGAATTATACCAGCCTCTAAAATTTTTGCAATCATAAGTTCAATTTCACTCTTTTGGACATAAGGATATCTGTAAGGCCTGATGTTTGGAGGAACACTTCTTGGAATCAAATGAATAGCATGATCATGATCACGAATAGGTGAAAGTCCTTTGGGAGTTTCAAACACCTTGGAATGATTGTCGAAGACTTTTCGAAGATCTGGAGAAATAGATGATTTTGATGTTGGAACTTCTAGTGATCATAATTGTGCAATTACGCCTTGTCTTTCTTCAGAATATTTTTCATGAAATTAGCGCTTATTCACGGCTTCCCTACGATACCCCATAATTCAACTTCCTTTCCTTCTGAAAAAAATTTCAAGAAAATTTCTTGAAAATTAAAAGCTACCGTCCCCAAAGATTGTAACCATTGTACTCCTAGTAAAACATCAGCACCTCCCATTGGAATGGAAAGCATTGGAATATTCAATACATACTCCCCCATGGTTAGCTTGATATTATGGCATTTTCCAGAGAAATTTATAGTTCATCCATTTGCAACCATCACTTGACATTCTAGTGTTGGGTATAGGAATAAATTCAATTCCTTGGCTACCTTACAATGAATAAAATTATGGGTGCTACCCGAGTCAATCAACATTATTACCTTTTTCTTCTTAATATGTCCTTATATCTTGAGAGTTTGAGGAGTGGTAATTCCTGCCAATGCATTACATGATATGTTCAGACTCATTTCTTCTTTCTCTAGGGTAGGTCTGGTGTATATCCTCTTCTTTTGAATTTTCTTGTTCATTTTCTTCCTCCTCTTCACAATCTATGTAAAACAATTTCTTCTCAGCATGCTTATGACCTTAGTGTATTTTCTATCACAACTGTAGCAAATCCCATTTTCTTTTTTTCTTCCAATTATTGTGGTGTCAACCTTTTAGGTTTTGTAAGTCTAGGAGTAGCAACACTTCCGTATTTATATATGTTAGTGGTAGACTTCCTTGTTGCCATAATTTTTCATTCAATTTTTCTTGCCAACCTGAATGCGTTCTCCAATGAATCAGGTTCCCAAAGGCGAACCTCATGTTGGATGTTATCCTTTAAAGTCCCTATGAAGACATCAATCTTGTGTTCCTCTAGAATAGCAGCTACCCTTATATTCAATTTTTGGAATTCCTCCATGTGCTCCACCACTGAATCTTTTTGTTTGAGATTTATCAATTGGCTAAAGAAAGTGTTACTCTTTGTATCCTCATAATGTGCTATCATTTCCTCTGTAAAAATTGACTAAGCAAAAAAAAATTTACAGGAGAAAAGCCATTGATACCATACAAATGTATTTGTTCTAAATATAAATTTGCAAGGTGTACCTTTTGTGTGTTTTTCACATTATTGAGATAAAAATATTGCTCCATTTGTAGTATCCATGTTACGGGATCCTTGCCATCAAAATTCCTCATATCGATATTTGGAATATGGTGCATCTTCAATCCAACATTAGAGCTTATGAAATCACGATTAACATTTATTTTTTTCTCATCATGAGTTTCCTCTACTATATTTTCGCCATTATGAATAATTTCTTGTATCAAATTTCTCAAACCTTCCTTCAAACCTTCCATGTCTGCTTTTATATCATTCTTCATGTCTTCCATTTTTTCTTCCATATCTTCCATACCATTATTCAAACCATCCATCTTAGCTTCCACACCTTTCTTCAAACCATCTATGTTAGCTTCCACTCCCTTCTTCAAACCATCCATTTTAGCTTCCACGCCTTTCTTCAAAACTTCCATTTCATTTTTGTTACTCTTTGCGAGAGCAAAATTTGGTGCACTTGCTCTTGTAATTTTGATATATCATGTTGCACTTCTTCCTATTCATGAATCATAGTAGAGTATTATGAGGGCTTAATGGGTGTTGAATTATTTTTAGGGGAAATTTTAGAAGCCAATACTAATATCTATGCTTCAATATTCCCTTGGAATCACTTCAAACTGATTTTTCAAACTAGACATGCAATTTGAAAAAACAATACACACCTTTTTCTTGCTTTTGAGGAGCTCGATATTGAAACTGAATTATCTTTGTGATTTTTGATCTTCAATATCTAAAATTCGGTCCTTTAGTAGCCCATTAAATCTTCTTTCAAATGCCATAGGTCTGACCTGATTTGGATTATTTAAGACAACTTTATGCCCAATCTCCCACAATGACCTAATTATGGATTGGTTCAGTAGATCGAACTTGTATGGCGTGCCACGTGGAATTATTTCTTACTTTGGCTCTGAAATTGATACATAGAAACTAAAGTTCATGTGATTTCAGCCTCTTTTTATAGAATTCCAATTTGATGCTCAAAGAGACAGTTATGACAATTTTCCGAAGGTCGCCTCTTTTGGATGAAATTCGGGAGCTTGCAAAAACCCTAACTTCCACAGATCATATCTCCAAAAATATGGTGAACCAATATCTGAAATTGTTTCACGAAGTTCCTTAGGATTTCTTCAAAATGGGGTTTTTTTTAGTGTCAGAACACTAGTAGAAAAAAATGTATAGAAAAAATTCCACGATGACCTGTTTGAAGCAGTGAAACCCTAGAATCCAAAGCTCTAATACCAAATGTTATGAAACCAACTCCAAAAATAGAAGAAAAGATAGATAAACACCTTAGAAATAAACCACTTTGAGGGGGAAACCTCCTTTACATTACATAAATGAACAATTCTTGGGATTATACAAATGAAAAAACCTACTTTCTATATATAGGAGCCCATGGGGTCACAATATAATCCTAGCCGACCTAACAAAAATAATGTAAGGGCACAATAATAAAAATATGGGGGTTACAGGGGTACAAAAATAAAAATAATGGGGCTACACTAACAAAAATAAGGGACTACACTAGTAATATAGGGCCCTAACAAAGTATTACAGTCCTACATATATGGATCAGACAATAGAAAGTTCTATGAGAAGGGAAGTTTGATTGTTTGACTTACTATAGAGAATGTGAATGTGTTGACTAAACTTGTGTTTGTAGGGGAGTGAAATATGGATATAAGTATGTTATTTTATCAATGAAGCTAGTAAATGATAGTATTTGATAACAATTGCAAGGGTTTGACAAGATTTGGCTTATTGGTTAAATATAAATGAACAGTATTGGAATTGCGACATGATGCTTGATAGTTCATAGATATGTTTTGAGTTATGGATTGATTGAATTTATTGATAAAAAATTAGGGTTTTGATTTATTAACTGATGATTTACCTTGATGATAGTGCTATGTGGGCATAGTAAATTTCAGTGACTAATTGATATTCAATAGTGATTATGTATTAGCATCATTGGCTTTGGCACATCGATTAAAGTATAAATAGTTGTGATTCATTATGCTGTAATGTCACAATTAATGCATGAAACTTATATGACTTATCCTTGATGTATAATGACAAAAATAATTCATATTATTATTATTATGTGGATGGCCTCATGGAATTCGATATTGATTAATAAAAATTTGTTGACATGAAAATATATAAGGTTGTAACTTGATATTTGGATATGATCTCTACCTAGCACATGGTCTGAAGATTTTTTCACAGTGATGTTGGAAAAAAACCTTTATGGCTTTGATATTAGTTTTGATTTGGCACCTAAGGATTGATAAGTTGACTTAGTTAATTTGATTGCACAATATTGATTTATGTAAGGTTGATAATATTGGTTTGATCATCATAATGTTTGCGAATAGTATTGTATGGTTTGAAGCAAGCTTCTCGAGCTTGGTATGTCCACATTGATAGTTACCTAGTGAAACCAGGAATATGTGTCAATCCAAACATATACTTCAAAGTGGTCCAAGGTATGCCTTTGAGTTTGGTTTTATATGTCGACAATCTATTCTTGACGGGTCGGCGAGCCTCTGATGATCAAAGGAAGAGGGAGATGGCCTCTGAAGGTTTAAATGAAGAACTTGGCATGATGAAGTTTGGAAAAGAGAAATATATAGTGAATTTATTAAAGAAATTTTGGAAAGTGGGAATGCAAATGATCTAAAATTAAAAATTGAAGGTTTCTTGAAAATTTTTGCAAACTAGCTTATGTCTTGTGGGAAATGGATTGAAATTGTAAAATCACATAAACTTAAAAAAATTAGTTAAGCTTTGAAACTATAACTAGATAAAAATAGATAATATGAAGCATAAAAAAATATAAATTTGATGACGTAGCTCACCCCTCTTGGGCTACGTCTCTAGGTCCAGCTTCCAATGTTGGAATTTTATATTATATGCTCAAAATGTAAACTACGTCAACATACAATGCTCAAATCACAAAAATAATGTTTCCATTGTGTCTACAACACCCAAAAAGTCCTATGTAGGCTCTTCTTGGCCTCAAAAAGGCTGAAAAAGGACCAAGTTAGACCTCCTTCTCCATTTCTCTACTATTTGTCCTGCAAGTTCACAAAAGTGGAAAAACTAGTGACATTTTTCTCCTTTGGCAGAACCGTCACACAAAAATTCGGCACGGAAGCGGCGAAAATTCCACCGAAATTGGTGTGTTTTTTCGAACACTTAACCAAGCACTTGTGCCCCAAATTTCGCCCCTTTTATCAGTCATATGGAATACATGTGGCTGGGGATGCGGGTTAGATTCCACACACCTGTCGCCACTCCTCCCTTGGTCGTGGTGTATGCCATGTGGCCACCAGTTGGGCCACGTGCCAACCCCCTGCTCTGAGACCTCCACCAACAATTCTGAGCTTTTGAATACGACCTGAGGCCAGGGCTAATCGCTTAGCCCCTCCACTTTCACCATGGGCACTTCGCATTCCATAAAACACGGGGTTGGGACCATGTGCCTTGCCCCCTCTTCCAACGCCAAAATAGTTTAATAATAAATATAATTGGCCCATTTAGTTATAACGAGAAACATAGTTGGCGGAATGGTAATGTTACAGGTCAATTTGGGCATCATCCCAAAACACAAATCAGTATCCATTAGGGTCTATCATACTCTAAATTAGTTGCTACATTCCCTAAACAAGTCATCCCATTAGTGGTTTTCCTTCATGAAAGTTTCACTGCTTAGAGGCCAGTTGAAGTGCCACATTGAGCCATCAATGCACCCCTAGACAATAGTAACTTATTTGCAGAGCATCTACTCCCATGCAAGGTTGTGTTGCAGAGGATCTAGGCCCACTCTAGAGTTTGTTGGTCGATTGGGAGCAAATTTTTCATTGGATTCTAGGAATCTTCCCAACCTCTAGTGGCTTCTAGAAGTTGTTCTAGCTTTCACCTCATCTGATAGCTTCAAATATGGACACCATGGAGCCATTAAACCTCTTATCCACTATTCCAATGAACAAGGAAACCCCTTCACCCATTTTTGGAAAAGCCATTCAATGATTCATTTATGTCAAACTACCTTCATCTACTTATAAATAGAGCACTGATCATAGTGCACAAGAGAGAAAGAATTTGTGTTAAGTAGAGTTATGCTGGTGAGATCATAGCTCTTGGAGGTATTGTGCATGTACTCTGATGATGCTGGATTTTTGATGTTGGATGTGATGAGGATGAGACTAAAGTTGTATAAGTGAACAGTGAATCGATCAACTGATTGTACTCTTACTTCTACTTCATAATAAAGACATTTGTTCCTTTCCTAATGCATGTGTCAATAATGTTATATGTGTATTTATGAATTTAATCATTCAATTTCTTTAACTTGAATAGATCATATTTCCTTTATGTTGTTTTTTGTCTTATGTTTTCCATTGCAGGTATCGATCAAGCGAGTTCAATTAGATTGAGAGCAACAGAAAAGACGAAGGGAGGCGAGGAAAGTTGAATAGATTACAATTAGGTTTTACTCCCTTTATCTATTCATTTTAAGGAAAAGGTCAGATATATTTATTTCTGTTGTTCTAAGTGCACCACCACAATTAGGGAAAGCATAATTATCTGCAAGTTTGATTTCCGTAAAAAAAATTGGCGACCATATTGGGAATCGACAGATCCTCCCTGGTGGTTTTTTCCTTGTCCGTCAACATCTAGTAGACTTTACCTGCTTATTTTAGTCATTTGAATGTGTCTTAGCAAAAGTAGTGTGTTTTATTTATTTTTCAGATATTCCTCTGGAACCAACGCATTGTTTGTCTTGAAACAATGCTCTGTGTAACACTGTTGGCTTAAGGACAGTGCTCTGCAACATATTGTCTCCCACTCAGGGGTGCGTTTCCCCTGTGACCAACCAAAATCTATCATATTTTGTCTTTTGCAAATTCATTTCAGTTTCTTTCTTGCTGAATTTTTGAGTTATTGATTCCCTCTAGAGACCAGATTGCCTCTACTCTTCTTGCCTCACTTTGGATTTGTTTGATCAATGTTTCTTTTTCTTTTTTTTTTCATTGTCGAATAGTTCCAAAGTTAAATTTTAAATTTGATCAATTCATTATTTTTGGAAAGAGGAATTGTCATTTCAGTCTTCGTTTCTCTTGAAAGTTTTGAGTGATTGTTTATGCATTTGTTTCCTTTTCGTTCATATAAACTTAAAATAAAATGAAAAGAAAAACATGCATTTTCATATAGGGGTTGTGAGTGCTTCATGGGAATAGTTTAGGGAAATTGCATTTAGATGTGCTCATTGTTAATTGCATATAATCTGATTGCTCTATCCCTTGTAGCTAGTTTTTCATTTTCGAAAATCAATTCGAAACAAATGCTTATCATTCTAATTTCATTCTAGGAATGTTCAATGCATATCGCAGTGAACCTGAAAGACAAACTGATAAATAAGATCAACATAAAATTTATCTGAATTTATCTATGGAAGCATTGTAACATTAAAGATAACATTTATAGGTATAGGCTAGAAGACATGTTCCAGCGTCATTTTAACATAGAATTTGTCATTAATTGTCTGCGATTCATTACGAGTGTGATACCTCATTCCACGTACGTAAGTATATCGGAGCTCGTCCACATACTTTCGGGTATATCAAGCATTGTTCTAGTACGAAAAGTATAAGGGGATGTTCTCACTATGTAGTTTTGCATTAGATAGTGTTAATACGGATTGAACATCCATGTAACTTCACGTATATTTGGTAGGAAAACTTTAGGTTGCTTACCATATTTAGGTAACTGAGTCGGTCACCTTGTACCTGTGATACATCGAACATAGAATTCAGGGATATTTCCTACATGTACATAAGTCCTTAGCTTACTGGGGCGGTATATTGAAGTTCACAGTTGCTTGGTAAACATTTTTCCAAGAATTACCCTCTTTTTGTTTCTTTTTTTTGTATAAAATCAATCAGCAATCATGGAAGAAGATCAACCCTTTCCCCGTCGTTCGCGTAGGATAGAGAATAAACCGCCATTACAACTAGAAGCTACACATAGTATACGAAGGCGCACTATTCCTATCGATTCTAGTACCTATGGAACTCTTAGTGCTACATCATCTGATATACCAGAGACATCTGATCCTTTGAGTACCGAGTCTCGAGTTGTTTCGATTGATTCTGGTTTATCTTCTACTGTCGAGACGGAACCCTCTTAGTTACCTGAGGACATTAAAATTCAATCCAGTGAAACGGTATTTCCAGAACCTGAGCTTGTTCAACTGGAAGTCGATCCAGAACCCATTGTTCTTTTACCATAACATCTTGATCTTGAAGTCGAACAACAAGAAGTTGTTCCGGTATGTTAGTGTCAGTATTTGTAGCCTTCCTCCAGTGATCAAACATGCTCTTACAAGGTGATTTTAAGGTGTCAAGGTCAAATTTTGTCATTTCAGTGAGTCTTCAAGTAAAATTTGGTCACTAGGTATTAGGTCTAGGGTTTGTTTTCACTCTTCTCAAAGTTGTCCAAATGTCGGTCCATGTCACCATTCAGCTGAGTGTACCATCATTCAAATGGTTTTCATCATCATGTCAGGTTCCAATGGGTCATTTTACACCTTGTTCATGCTTCAGTTGTGCCTTGGTAAGGTTCATTTCCCTCTCCTAGGGTTTTGAAGGTAATTTCTCTTGGATGGTCAAATAATCAGCAAAACTTCTATCCTGATGTTCATACACCTTTCCCTATCCTTAATGTACCTTATTAAACACTTCCCATCACTGAGATCCCCCAAATTCCTCATTTTCGCACAAACCCTAGTTTCTTGCTATAACTTGGCAATTTTCTAGGCTAGGCCTGTGTTTTTCCCTTTTGGACCCCTTCCCCTTACTCAATCTTTGAAATTCCACTTTCCCCTGCTTCCTAACATCCCTCCCTACTTCCCAAAATTTTCTCAAGAATTTAGAAGCCCCTTATCCGCTTCATTTTGCTTCATTTCGACAAATCCCTTGTTCCACACATCAGGATAGGTTTTACTCCAATGATGTTTCTGAGAAATAAAAGATGAATTTGGAAAAAATAAGAGATTTTTTTGTCCAAAATAGGCAAAGGAAGAAAAACCTCCTTCACTTTTTACACAGGTGTCATGGTTTTAGAGAAATGTCAAAAATACAGTTGCCTCAGGAGAATTGATGCACCTCTGAAGTGACGTTGGGAAAATCAAGTTTTCTCCTAGCTTGGTTGGCCAAATGACTTTCTTGATGAGTCAAATGATAACTAGACACAAATATATTTCCAATGAGCTATCATGATCTCAATTTGGAGTTGAGGAAGACCTTCAAAAGTTGACTGCAACAGCACTCTTCCTTGAGGCAGCCTTATTTTGCACATTTTTACCAGTCTTGGGATATTTGATTTTTGACAAGGAAAATGAAATCCAAATTGAAAAATTCAAGTTGGGTTGGAAAGTAGACTCAATAATATTTCCAATGAGCTATCCCACGCCTAATTTTGACACCGGGAAGGCCTCCAAAAGTCTCCTACAAAAAGGCGCTACACATTTAGATGAATTTTGGAAATTTTGCCTTAAAAAAACAGAGTTTTCGCCCAATGCGCCGCGCCTCTTGGCGCGCGCTTATGACTAGGAGCTCCTTTTGATGAAAACGAAGAATTTTTGGATTTTTCATGGAAAAATATGCATGCCTACCTATGGACAAGAAATTTTGACAGGTTTTGGGCTTCCAGAAGGGTCAAAAACACCCTAAAAATGACCTTTCTGCCCCTTTTTGGACACATAGGAAGCAGTGTTGGGAGAAATATTTTTTGGAGGGGAAAATGAAGACCAAATTCAAAAATTCCACTTCTGTTGGAAATTAGACAGGCAGACCTTTCCAACAAGCCCACTTGGAGAAAATTTGGACACTGGGAAGGCCTCCAAAATCAGCTACAAACTGGCGCGACGCATAGAGAAATCAGGCGCAGCGCATTGGGGATTTTTGCTCATTTTGGACTCAGTAACCCTGTTTTTCGCCTAGTTTTTGACATTTTGACTTTCTTAATTCCAAATCTTAAAATAATGATGTAATTTGATGTATTTTGATGGATCTTGATGTAATTTTGTTAAATTTTTACTCATGGAGGTAGATTCATCCATCAAAAGGTGAATTGCAACTGAATGAATCAGTTTCCTATCTTATAGAGGCAAGCTGTTCCACTGCCTATTTTCCAGTTCTCAATTTATATCTTGTTGAAACAACTCCTAAACTTGTGAGCTCGACCCCTAGAGGCTGGGATGAGTTTTCAGTTCCTTATACCTTGTAATTTTTCAGTCATTAGCATAGGTTGGACACTTAGGATTGCTTTGAGCATCATTGTACATTCATCTCTGCAGTTTGGCAAAGGAATAGACCAGGGTTTGCAGCACTCCTTGGGATTCATGTGGTTCTTTGTTTTGATGATGTGTTTCTCTCTGTTAATGTAAGTTTACTGGTGTTTCATGTGTATCATTTTCCCTCTTATTTCTTTTTAAGTTAAACAAACAAGGAGAAAGGTGGAATTCATTAAAATTTGCAGTGCTCTACCTAGGGTTTGTTTAATTTTCTATGTTTTCAACTGTTTGAAGAGGATTCCTGAAAGTTTCTTGCCCTCTTCAACTCCTCACCGGTCTGAGCTATCCATTTCATTCAAAATTGAAGTGTCGAAACAATTGCCTACCTTTCCCCATTCAGATCTCTGCAAAAACTAGGCCTCATTCCCCAGACCCAAAATCTGCCCTTCCCTTTGATCCAAAAAACACCCTCAAAATCAAATCAAACTCTTTTACATATATACCTAGCCTAAATCAGTCTTCATTCAAGTCATCTCAAGCCTCATTGATCATTTTTGTTGAGATTGACAAGGAGAGAGCCCTCTCCCGATATGGTAGGGATAGCTACCAAGTTAAGCGTGGTTTGATGTTACCCTAGATTCTGCCTTTCTTAGCCTGAGGTAGATTTAGGCCATAACATGGTGCAATCGTTTGATCCTTAGTCATCTGTAACCGTCAATTCTTCCTATTTACCGTAGAGTTTACCCCCTGAAATTTATCTCGGGCCTGACGGTGAAGTGCTTCCACTCGGTTTGATTTCGATAGAGGAAAAATTTCAGGAAGAGACAACCCCTTCAATTTTTGGGGCTTCATTTATATCAGTATTTTCATCATTTGGCTTTCTCTTCTCCTGTTGATCCTTTTCACTCTCAAGTTCTCGTAGATTCGTTAGAGTATTTGCTGGGTTATTTAACCATTGTGAAGACAACATCCCAGACTGTACCATCTCTTACAGTTGCGACAACATCTATTGTTGCTTCATCTTCCATGTTTTTGATGACACCCAAGTCTCATCTTTATGGTGGTCTGTTCATCCCACTGGGTTACCAGGCTTTAAATGGAACCTAATCTAGTGTATCCTCTAGTCCATGGACTTCGCTCATGTCATCATCTAGAATTCTATCTGGTTCATCTCTTATGAGTACTGAATGACATGATCCTTTATTGAAATTATCAGCTCAATATCAGGCTAGTCCATCCAATTACCATCCATCTTATCTAGTATCTGTTGGATACCCATCATATGAAAGTCAGTATGTGCAATATGCTTATACTCCATATGTTGGGGGACCACATATGTTCGGTCAATATGGCAGTACTTTGTGCTATTTAGGTCAATCATATGTTGGGATGCATGTTTTCCAATGGCAACCTACTTTTCCTATCCAGCCACAAACGGTTGTGTATCAATATCAACTAATTCAATCAGTTGCATCTGTGCCTACTACACTTGTTTTTTTTTCTATGGTTGTTGATCAGTCTGCTCAAGTGGGTCCTTCAACCCCTAACCCTCAAGCTTCGGTTCTATAGACTTTGTCTTCCCAGGCTGGTATTCAACAACCATATGTATCAAGAATTTCACAAACGCAGGCTAGTTTACCTTTGTCACAAGTTTCTACTAGCCCTGTCTATTCACAACCAGGTCTGAATTATCCTAGAGGGAAACCGCTTTATCAGATCCAATGGTAGCCACAACAACCATTCCCACAGTATCAATCTTATCCAGGTCCTGGTCAAAAATCCTACCCCTATCTGGATTACCAACAACATAATCCATTTGTTGGTATGCAACAACCTATTTCCCAGGCGATTCCATCTTATCTTGGTTATCTTATCGACAGTTGTTGTTTGTTGAAACATTAGAGTTACCTGATTTAAACCGATTCACCAAAGATCTCATTCAATATTTACCTTGGTGGTCAGTGATTCATCATAAATTACCTTCGGGCTTTCCAAAATTCAATGGAAATTTGGAGAAGACCCATCTATGCATGTCATGACTTATCATTTATGGTGTTCATCAAATTCCTTAAATGATGATTCTGTTATATTGTGCCTATTCTAGCAAATGCTTACTGGTCTGGCTGTGAAGTGGTACATTGAATTACCACAACCTTCGTTTAGTAACTTTACAGGTTTAGCCACTAGTTTTTTAACCCACTTCCAGTTACCCATCATATATGAAACTGGAACGAAACTTTTGACTAGCTTTAAACAGACCATTGTTACTCATATATCGGATCATATTCATGAGTGGCATCATCATCGTCGAATGGTTAAAACATTTGTTCTTGATCATCTTTTAGCTGAGTGGTTTATTAAGTCCTTGTTGCCATCTTTCACCTAGGATGTGGCCAAAGGCGGTGTTGTCACTGAAGAGAAATTAATTGCTCGTGCCCAGTATCTGGATTTTATTTATACTCAATCTAGCACGCTCTATGAAAATATTCCAAATGCGTCAAGACCAAATTTTATTGTTCCTCCTCCATCTGGTTAGAAAATTCATGCCAGTGATGGTGTGATTGGTTCTGCTAGCACTCTGGCAGCAAGTCGACCATCTGGTTCAACACTTGTTGTTCAAATCAAAACCCTATTGCATATGATCCTACGTCTTCTACTAATATCCATGTTGTGTCATCCGAAAAAGGAAAAAGTGACAAGAAACCTAGAAATAGGAAGAAGGGGAAATATAAGAAGAAATCAAATTCACCCTCATAGGAAAAATCATCTCATTCATCCAGTTCTTTTCGGAAACCTCGTTACCCTTGCTTGATATGTAATGAGGATAATTTTACGCGAGATTTTCCTCACCACTCAGAAGTCCCAAAGCTTCTTAAGACTTATTTCACATCTACAATGTTGACAAATCCTTTTCCGAACCCAGAAACACATATGGTTGCTATGGATCCTTCTTCTAGTTCGCAAGTGCTTATGATATCCACCACTAAGCCCAAAACTGATGTTTTGGTGTCAAATCGAAGTAAATATTATAGTAGTCTGTTGTCATCATCAAATGGTCAGGCTACAGATCAACCTAACACTTCGACTTCGACCTCATCTAACTCGTCTCTACTGCATATCCTTCCAGAGTTAATAATAAAGTCGTCGAAGTCAGTAGTTCATAAATCGACATTCAACCCTCATGCTCGTGCAACTAAAAAATTTAATGTAGTAGAATATCTGGCTCAGTCACCTTCTATTGTGTCAACACTTGAGGTTCTTCATAATTGTCCCTCCCAGAAGCAGGATTTTTTGTCTGTGATTGGTGGAATCAATCTGATGGATTCAAATCTTGTAGTCTTTAATCATGCAAGCTATGAGCCACAATTACTAGCACAATTAGCATTCTTGATTCAATTACATGTCCTGAATCGTCTCATTCATCGCACTATCATTTATGAGGTTGCATCTACTTGTATCATGTCTATGAGTTGCTGGAAGTCACTTGGCTTGCCGACTTTGTCACAATCACCTACGATGTTAAAATATTTTGACAGTTGTACATATAAGCCTTGTGGAATTCTTAGTAACTTGCAAGTAGAACTAGGGGGAAAATTAGTTACTATTGAAATTGAGGTCGTTGACGGACCCCTTGACTACAATATATTACTTGGAATATCGTGGGTTTACGCTATAGTTGTGGTAGTATTTACTTATTTTCATATGATCATCTTCCCCCATAAAGGAAGTATCACAACCCTTAATCAACTCTCTTTCTTCACCTCTAGTTCCCAGACAACTGGAAGAATTTTGCTTGTTCACGGATCCTCACCTTCTCTTCATAAAATTGATGTAGGAATCGTTAAGAATCCTTCCCTAATGTGCACCTTTTCATTACCGTCACCTACGACATTAGTGGAAATCACAAATATAGATACCTGCAATATGATATCTTCCACTTCATCTGAATTAAGGAAGATTCCCAATGATTCTGAAGTATTTAGGTTGAGAGACATCATGCCGCTAAGTCCAATTGAGCTAGCATAGATATCAATTTTCTTGGCTTATGCAGCCAATCCAAATCCCTTGCCGCCAACCATTTGGGTTGATCATTCTTTGGATTTTGGTACTTCTTATGATCCTTTTTCACGTGTATTCTCGACTAGTGAGAACATTATGGAATCCATGATGCCAAAAGAAGAACCATTGGAAACATCGCATCAATGGTCCCATCTTCCAAATTACAATGAAGATAATCCATCTGAACTATATCACCCTACAATCATTGATTTCTTGATGAATTATATTCCTATCCATGCCGTCAATTCTGAGTGAAACCACTAAAATATTGAAGAAACAATTTATATCGATATTTTGACCAACCCGAGTATTGTAGAAAACATTCATGTCGGTGCGTTTTGTTCTCCATCTAAACTTGACACTTACCACGCTCTTTTTCATGAATTATGAGATGTATTTGCTTGGTCATATGAGGAGATGCTAGGTATTGACTCCAACATTGTTGAAAATTATATTAAAATGTATCATGGTATTAATTTGGTGCGACAATGCCCTCGTCGAGTTCACCCTAATAAAGTTGTTTTTTTTTTCTCAATTGGACTAATTCTATTAATCGAAAATATGATACAAGATGGTGATACAATCAAGAGAGACAGAGAACCGGAAACCAACAATGATAGGACTATCAACCTCGGTTCCGGAGAAGTGATGCAAGCAAAGAACAACAACCAAAAACTAGAAAGCTAAAATACTGATCTCTACCCAGAATGGGTAGAAGTCTCAACACGAAGCTTTTTCCCTTTCCTTTTTGTAACTTTGACCCACCCATCCAGGGGCGAATGAGCAACAACAACTTGAAGACTGGGGTTCTCCGAGGGGGGCCCCTCCTTTTCTGAATCAGAGGAGGAGGTCAAATGCGCACGTTTCTGGGCGATGGCTAAATCGGAGGGCTGTGCCGGTCCATCGTTGGAAAGAACCCCATCTTGAGGGGCCTGATCCAAATCAGCGTCGCTGGCTTCATCTTCAGAGCTAGAGGAATCAGAATCCACGATTGGAGGTGGAGATCAGGGAGCCCATCGTTTGGATTTGTGCTTGGAGAGGTTATCCTTTTTCTTTTATGCCGGGAGAGAAGGGCAGGTGGACTGCAGATGCCCTGTTTGGTGGCAATGTCGACAACGGAAGGCAGTATTTTCGTAATCTATTGTCTGGGTCTAGAACAAGTCATTTATCTTGAGAATGATTTGGTTTGGAAGCCCCTTACTTAAGTCCAACTCCACACATATTCTGGCATAAGTGTAGAGACCTATTTTTTCCCTCCTGTAATCCCCCGTAATGAAACTGCCCAAGGTGTTGCCTATAGCTTTGTATACTGCAACATGCCATAAGTGGACAGGTAATTTTGGAAGTCTGATCCATACTGGAGTCCTGGTGATGACTGCGGTTGTCGGATAAAAATCTGGAAACCAAGGAGTTAAGAAGAGTCCAGTAGTTCCAATGAACCAAGGGCCTTCTTCCAAAGCCTTCACATAATGCTTGCTTTCATTAAAAAGCACAATGAAATATCCTTTTGAACAGAAACTGACCTTACAATGACGTGTCCAGTTTGCATGAATCCAGTCATAAAGGTCCTGAGATCGCGGCCATAGTCCGTTGAACCTGCAAATGATGGCTCTTTCTGCAAATTCTTGAAGTTGATTTACTGGATCTACATGGGTGATTTCGACAGAGGGGACTTCCTCTGCATTGTTAACCAGAAAAGGCTTGGATTTAAGGGTTTCAACGGGTTTGGGGATCTCGGAGTGTACTGCATCTTTGTAAGAGAAGGGAGGAGCGTAGGACGACTGTCCCACTGCACCCCCTCTCAAACGAAGGGTTAACACCAAGGAGCTATTCCTGTTAATGCTGTAAGAAGAAATAGGTAGATGGTATTCAAGTTGTTTACCTTGAAAGATAAGTCTTTGAGGGCCTGGAGGGATCCCAATCCGCTGTTCTAGATCCAGCTTGAGATCCAGCACCAAATCTGAAGAACTGACCCATTGTAGGATGGTATTGCCTCTTGGTTGAGAAATATGGATCTGAAAGGAGTCAAGGAGGGGCCTGGACACAGTGCCAGGGTCTCGCTTGCTTCCTAGGGCAGTTCTGTCATGGCAATGATAGGGAGGGGATTTCTCCTGTGAAAAAGGCCGATCACTTAAAAATAGAGACAGATCCGAGTCCAGAGTCTCCTGTCTTTGAGTATTGACCAGAACTGGACGAGGAATACAATCGCTAGGGTTGTGTACTGCTACCCTGGATGCTTTTGCAGGCATGTCTGGCAAGATTGAGAAGCTGAACCGCTGCGAGCTTGCAGCAGAGGTGAGATCTGATGGGTTTTCAGAGTAGATCTTATTTTCTATGTGTGAAACCGTGAAGACGACATCATTAAAGCTGCTGGTAGCCTTTGCAAGGAATGTGGCCGCCCAGCCGGCGGCACCATCTAAGCCAGGAAAAACCTTGTACAGAGACTTGCAAACCTGCCAGTTCAAAGCTGCATCCTGGGCGATGTGTATTGCCAGAGTAGGTACCTCTGCAGGCCGATCTGGCAGATCCGAGAGGCAGATCCGCTGTTGGCCAGCTACAGGGGTGAAATCCGTGCGATCTCCTGAAAGGGACTTAATGGCTTTGTGAGCCGTTGTGAAAGCTGCACCTTCACGGCATTCTGGATCGAAAGCAGGGCTTACAGCCGCGCTGACGGTGGAAACAACAACTGTGTGGAAAGCCCAGTGCAGAGGCTTGCAGGTCTGCGGGTTCAAGTCTGTAATCTGGCAAGAGTGCGGGAGGCGGCCATCTCTTGGAGCGGTTGAGCCTGCACGAACCAGGGAAGCTGAGCCTTCAACCCTAAAGTCTCCTATCGCCATCGCGTCTGTAAGAAATCTAGACCCACCCTAATAAAGTTGTTGCCATTAAAGCAGACGTTGAAAAAATTCTGCATGCTGGATTCATTTACCCTGTTTCTCTTACTGATTGGGTTTCTAACCTTGTTCCTGTCATGAAGAAACAAGGGAAAATTAGACTGTGTGTCGATTATTGGGATGTTAATCATGCTTGTCCAAAATACAAATATCCTAATCCCTTTATCAACCAAATTATTAATGAATGTGCCGGATGTGAAATATTTTCTTTCATGGATGGATTCTCTAGTTACAATTTGACTAATATTCGCCTAGAGGACCAATATAAAACTACTTTTATCTATCCCTGTGGCACATTCACTTATTGAAATCTCCCTTTTGGTTTAAATAACATTGGGGAAACATTCCAAAGGGAAATTAATTATGCTTTTCATGACATCAAGAACATAGCTCAACCATATCTGGATGACTAACCTGCACATTCATAGAAACAGGCTAACCACCCACTACATTTTAGAGCAATATTTTTACGATGTTGTCACTATAAAATACGCTTCAATCCACACAAATTTGTGTTTTGTGTTGGTTCTGGTCATTTTCTTGGATTCGTCCTGTCTAAAGACGGAACTTGGATCGATCCATTGAAGGTCTAGGCCATTCTAGATTTGCCTGCTCCTTCCAATCTGCTTCAATTACAGAGACTCCAAGGGAAGGCTAACTTTCTAAGAAGGTTCATTCCTAACTATGCCAAAATGGCTAAATGATTTACTCGACTCTTGAAAAAGGGGATTCCCTTCCATTGGGATGAGGTTGCACAATCTTCCTTTGGTGTTCTCAAAGATACCCTGATCCGAGCATCATTAATCTATCCCCTAAATTATTAGAGTGATTATTTCTTGTATCTCGTTGCTGCATATACAACCATCGCTATGGTTTTAGTCCAAGAATAATATGCATTGAACATTCGATATATTATTTGAGTCCTAATCTCAATGATACAGAATTTAAGTACACATACATTGAGAAGCTTGCTTTGGTAGTCATTCAAGATGTACAAAGATTTCGCCATTATATCCTGCTCCGAAAGACCATTGCTGGAATTTCGGATTGAAACCCTATGACATAAATTTTTTCACGTCAATGTTTGAGGGGAAAATATTCAAAATGGATTTTCATTTCGCATGAATTTGATTTGGAATTCGTCGAATCCAAGTAAAATAAGTCTTTGGTGTTTGTTGAGCTCATCTATGACCTTCCTTTGAGTAGCACTAATCCTACTATGAAACCATCAATTATGGATGAATATTTGTTTCTAATCAAGTCATATGACTCGTGGTATGGAGATTTCATCATCTATCTCCAAACCCAAAATTTTCGGCCCAATACCTCTCGCTCGCAACAGCGACGTATTCGATACCTAGCCAAATATTATTTGATCGTCGACGATACACTTTATCGTCATGGTGTCTACATAATTTTACGTAATTTCCTCACACATGAGGAGGCAAAAAAGTTCTAAATGATTTCCATTATGGTGCATGTGTTGGAAATTTTTTTGGTTATGCTACCACACAGAATATTCTTCGCACTGGTTACTTCTAGCCTACCATATTTTGTGACTGCATTATCATCGTTACAAGTTGTCATTATTGCCAGATATTTGATCATAAAACCCATTTTTCGCCAGCATCAATGCATCCTATCATCGATGTTGGACCATTTTCAAAATGGGGCATTGACTTCATGACATGTAACCCCCACTCAGTCGGGGAGCATGGTTATATTATTGTCTTCATTGACTATTTTACCAAGTGGGTCAAGGAAATGCCTACATTCAACAACACGGGACAAACAGCTACAATTTTCTTACACAGTTTTGTGTACTGCAAGCCATTGTCACAGATCATGGAAAACATTTTTGAAATCACATGATGGACGAGTTGACTGCCAAGTTAGGACTGTCACATGATAGTTCTACCCCTTATTGTCTGCAAGCTAATGGACAAGTTGAAGCTATCAACAAAAGTCTTAAGTGTATGCTTCAACGCATGATTGGGGTTCATAAACAAAACTAGCATTTGATCCTATACTCGGCTTTGTGGATATATCGAATCTCGGTGAGAAACACAATCGGATTTATTCCCTTTCAACTAGTTTACGGTCTGGAAGCTATCTTACTGATACAATGTGAAATACCATCGTTGAAACTCACGATTGATGTGCTACTTGACACTTCTGAAGAAGAGGCACGCCTCTTAGATCTTATCCATATAGATGAAACGCATCGTGAAGCCGCATTGGCCAAAGAAGTGCATAAGAGATGAATCAAGGTGTAATATGACTGCAATGTCAAGCCTCACACCTTCTCGGAAGGAGACCTAGTCTTGCTTTATGATGAGGAAGCTGATAAGATAGGAACATGAAAATTTGAACCATTATGGCACGACCCCTACATTGTCAAGTGCATTCTGGCTAAGGGTTCCTACAATTCGGTAGATTATGATGGTATTCCATTATGGCAACCTTGAAATGGGTTGTATCTTAAATGTTACTATGTATGATTTTGTGTAGTAAACACTTTATTATATGCTTTGATTGTGTATGTGTAGCATTGTGTCTTTTAGATTTTTTCATTTGGTTAGTAATCCGCTTTGAATTTTTGCAGATGTCAGAATATTCATAACCATTTTTTGGGTATGTTGATGGTGTTAGTCACAGTACTCAGAATTTATCCTCTGTAGCATGGGCCATCTTCGCTCCAAGTGGCGAGTTAGTGAGTTTCCAAGGGATTTGTATTGTTCGATCAACCAACAATATCGTTGAGTATAGCGGGTTGATCGAACTCCTCTCTGATGCCATTTCACTTGGAATTTGTCACATCATCATCACGTTGGACTCACAACTTGTTGTACTATAGCTTACTAGCGTCTATATTGTCCGAAATTCAACAATTCATCACATGTTCCTTACAATTATTCTTTTGGAAAGACATTTTGATTACATTCAATATCAACACATTTCCGTAAACTTTAACACTTTGGTGAATTATGTGTTAAATAGACATCTTCAACATATGTAAAGACGTATTTTCAATTCACATCATACAATTGAATAGGATTTCACATAATCATGCAAAAACACTGAAAGTAAAATAGATTTATATCAAGCTTTTTATAAAAATTGTTTCCAAGACACGTTGGTCATCTGACCTCAAAATGTGTACAGACACAGTATAATCTAAGTAAACCTAGTGATTCTCATGATAGCAGCTCACTGCTTGGGCTATCATGTGCAATAGCCTCATCCAACAGCTAGGCACACAAACGGTATGGTGTTGCATCCTCATAGGTAACTCCTCGATCCGTGCATCTGGTATCCAAAGAGTCAATCCCTCCACATGCTGCCGCAACTCAGCAAGAGTCTCGGTTAAATCCAAATCCCGAAGGATTGCTCTCCTCACAGTCCTCTTTGCTGGTTCTCCCGCCTGCAGTGCACGAATCATTGGTCGAATGGTACCTACATCTACATACATAAAACATCTTTAGTTTAGTCTTGGAAACATCAAAAAACACAAAAATATGTAAAAAAACCCAAAAAAATAAAAAACATGGTCAACATTTTACCTATAGCACCCCCTTGAGCCCCGGATGGTAAAATCAAATCTGGATCTTTGCAAAAATCCATCCCTTCATATGGATTATCCTCTATAAAGATATTCTATCTTCGGAGCCAACTGAAAAATGCAGTGGAAAACAAGATCGATGGCTGACCAGCATTTCGAGCCATCAACTCGACCCACCGCTGCATCCGTGGATCCATAGGACTAGCTAATCCCAATGTCACATGTTGTGGTTGCATCAATGGAACTTGCTCCAAAACAGAAGTGATCAAGATTGACCCATAGCTGAAATTTTTGGTCTTTCCACTTTTTACCTTGGTCAGTTTTTCTTTCATCTGAAGGAGTATTGCTTCATCCCAGTTGAACACGGTTGGCTCAAGGCACTCAAGCACATACTGCATATATGATCGATTCGCGACATGTAGTGTCATTATCCCAGCTAGATTTTTGATAGTGAATAGGAGTGTTCACAAAGGCATATCACGTGCATATTTGATATTTATCTTTCCACCTTTGCTAGGTTCATTTCCTAGTCGAAAAAACGGTCGAATGTAGTCCTTCATTGTTTCACCTCCACGAATAGAGCCCGCAAGGGAAATGGGGGCACCACGTCTCGACAAACCTGTCAGAAAGAAAATGCCATAAACCAATATTGGGATTAATTTGTCCCCAATGTGAAATGACTGTAGTGTTGGGTCCCATGAGTGGATCAAGAACTGCAATAGTTCCATGTGTTGCCTCATCCCTGACAATCTGAAGTACTTGAGCAACCCACAGTCTCTGAGGGCTCTCACAGTGCTAGTATCATTTAGGGAAACCATATCATGTTCTCTTTATCACCATGTAATCAAAATTCTGATCTTATCAAAGTCTGAAATCACACCATAGGCTTACTTAGGATCCATTCCATGAAAAAAACTGGACAAATTTTGGCTAGAAAATAAGATGCAATTTTATGAATTGTGCCCAACGCACTCCTGAGTGGAAGGCAGAGCGTTGCAGAGGAACTGGCCTTCTTTCCAGCCTTTCTACATCGCACTTATCAACATTCAAGGGTGTGTTAGTCCTAGGGTGTTGTATATTTACCCTAGGAGCCCCAAAACCCTAAAAAATATGCATTAAAATGAACAAGAATGCAACCAATAGAAAGAGGAAAGTAAGATATTCTACCTGGTCTAGATGGCATGAGAAATGGTCCACGAAATTTGTTGTAATCAACTGCTGAAGTTCGAAGGTAAAACAGGCTCAGAGCAATATAATTCAAATGGTAAAAATGACTTGGTAATTTCTTATTTTAATAGTATTTTTGATTAATTAATTATGCATATTTAATTAAATGACTATGGTTTTTACCCATTTTTACTATTTAAATAGGTATTTTAAATCCATTTGATGGTGCTTTGAGCAAATTTATAGCTGATTACCTTGAGTTCATCGTGCATGATAGTGAAATGCAATTTCGACCACAAATCACACTTTAATATTTTCTTTTAGCTTTGTTAAACATGAAAAAGAAATTCAAAGCACACTTTTATCTCTTTTTCGAGCTTTGTTAAACACAAAAAAGGAATGCCCCTAGAGTTCTCTTTCATCTCTTTTCAGACTCTCAAAATATGAAAATATTTTTGTCCTTTCGAGCTCCTACAGGGAATTGAAGTGACATCTACTCAGTATAAGTTTAACCCTTTTCCAGACTTAGATAGATTATGTTTACGAAAAATGAAAACCCTAGTCAAATATGGCTAGGAGGTTCTCTCAGGTATTATTTTACGCTTTTCCAGATCTGAGGGACTATTATACGAAAAATAACTTGTGGAGTTTTCTTTTCGTCTCTTTTTCAAACTCTCTAAACATTAAAAAGGACTAATTTTTCACTATCATTAAACTTGTTAAAGCATCAAATAGCGACAGACTTTTCCATCATGACAAGATTGAGTTTCACCTTCGCTAGACTCGTTAAAGCATCAAATAGCGATGGATTCACCCGAAGGGTGGAATTATACATCAAGCATATGTTATCCTCCTCAATCGTGTTAAAAAATAAATAGGTATTGGTCAGCAATGACTGGGGAAAACGGGGTGGGATAAAGCACTTTATGGTAGCAAGTCACTCTTGAACATGACACTTATTCACTTCATCTCCATGATTTTTGGCTTGGGTAATCTGCTTGACAGTATATCATACCTATGGTCTATCACACAATCCATCACTTCGGTTTTAGGTCAAATGTTTCCAATTCATTCAGTGTCGCCGATATGTTCAAGAAAAGTCACTCAGTTATTCCTCATCCTTTGTAATACTCATAAAAATTCATTTCATGACTTCCATCCCTGACAATGCTTCATCAGTCACATTTTGTCTCTAAAATCATTACTCTTGTTTCATGTCGTTGATGGGGGAAACATCAATGCCCTCCTGCGACGAGTCACTTCCTGTCGACATCAACTCATCATCCAAGAAGTTGAATTAGAAACAACCTTTCAGTACCTTGGAGCTTGCTTAAATCAACGACATGTTTCTCACTTCCGGTGACAGGTTGACATCACAGGCCTTCAACTAAAATATTTTGTATGGTGTTCGACATCAAATCATATATTCACACCATGAAGAATGTACTGCAGTACCTTGAGAGCCATTATCATCAACGATGGTTTCTCTCGTGTTTGTTAACTACTCACATAATTAGCTAGTAATCAAACGGTGTCTTCCCATATTCGACTTCAGATCACATATTCACATGGTTAGACTCATACTTAGGCAATCGAGTGAATGAGATAGAAGTCCCCGGATATAGTTTCATCCATTCAGGATGTGATTTTAGGAGTAGTACCAAATCATCCGTACGATGGTCATTACTCAGATTTTCATCCTATCATTGGTCTATATCTGTAGATGACTTTCTAATGTTATGATAGTTTATGTGCTGAGTATGGGATATGCCTCCCTCAGCAATTCATATCCAAGATGAAAAGATATCATGATGTAATGTATTGTAATTGATGCAAGTCACCGTCTACTTGAGATCCTCCTCATCACATTGTAAAGCATATCACTCAAAATTATCATTTTGACTTCATGATTTAGGGGACATCTGTTACAGGTCAATTTGGGCATCATCCCAACACATAGATTAATGTCCATTAGGGTTTATCCTACTCTAAATTAGTTGCTACATGCCCTAAACAATTCATCCCATTGGTGGTTTTCCTTCATGAAAGTTTCACTACTTAGATGCCAGTGAAGTGCCCCTTTAAGCCGTCAACGCACCCCTAGACAATAGTAACTTCTTTGCAGAGCATCTACTCCCATGCAAGGCTATGTTGCAGAGGATCTAGGCCCACTTTAGGGTGTGTTGGTCGACTAGGAGTGAATGTTTCATTAGATTCCAGTAATCTTCCCAACCTCTAGTGGCTTCTAGAAGTTGTTCCATCTTTCACATCATCTGATAGCTTCGAATATGGACACCATGGAGCCATTAAACCTCTTATCCTCCTATTCCCATGAATAAGGAAACCTCTTCACCCATTTTTGGAAAATCCATTCAATGATTCATTTATGTCAAACTACATTAATCTACTTATAAATAGAGCACTAATCATAGTGCACAAGAGAGCAAGAATTTGTGTTAAGTAGAGTTATGCTGGTGAGATCACAGCTCTTGGAGGTATTGTGCATGTACTATGATGCTTCTGAATTGTTGATGTTAGATGTGATGAGGATGGGACTAAAGCTATATGAGTGAGGGTAAATTGATAAACTAGTTGTACTCTTCCTTCTACTTCATAATAAAGACATTTGTTCATTTCCTAATGCATGCGTCAATGATGTTATATGTGTATTTATGAATTTAATCGATTCAATTTTTTTAACTTGAATAGATCATATTGCATTTATGTTGTTTTATGTATTTTTTTTTCCATTGTAGGTATCAATCGAGTTCAGCTAGACTAAGAGCGACGAATGCAACGAAGGGAGGCAAGGAAAAGAGAACAGACTACAAGTAGGTTTTCCTCCCTTTATCTATTCATTTTAAGGAAAAGGTCATATATCTTTCTTACTGTTGTTCTAAGTGCACCACCACTCTTAGGGGAAGCATACTTATCCGTAGGTTTGATTTATGTAAAACAGGTAAGGCGCTTGGTTAATTGCAGTGAGGTCATGGGGTCAAACCTCGTTGGGTCGGTCGACTGGCCCAACAATATTTGGGACA
The DNA here is from genome assembly GCA_034641835.2 of Pinus albicaulis. Taxonomy (NCBI): domain Eukaryota; kingdom Viridiplantae; phylum Streptophyta; class Pinopsida; order Pinales; family Pinaceae; genus Pinus; species Pinus albicaulis. Next base: position 1,543,256,663 of record CM076584.1, read on the forward strand.
AATACCCAAGTGCCACATGGTGCCCTCCCATTAGGCCACATGGCACCTCTTGGTTGGTCCATCCAAAACAACAACAACCAATGAAATTTTTCCACCCAGACCTATACGACCTGCCACATGTCAGCATTGGATTAGCCCATCTAACCATTTCACATGCCCAGTCAGCCTGTTGACATCAACACCACGTCATTGTACGGCCTACCTAGTCAGTAGGGCAGTCAACCCTACAATTTGACTTTTTAGTTGTTTTCCAAAAACTTCAAAATGCGATAACTTTCACATACGGTGTCGGATTGAGGCGATTCAAGCATCGTTGGAATCATAAAAATGAGATATATGATTTTTCACTAGTTTTGAGTGATTTTGAGCACTTTTATTTTTTGTCATATTTTTTATCCCCTTGATCATTCATCCCCACTAGAATTATTATTTTTACTCAACAAGTAAGTGAGGGTATAAATCCCTCACTTTCTTGATCTCAATCCACCTTACTTTACTTGGATTGGTACCTTTGAACCCCACTTGCAGATACTCGACATTGCCCTTGTGTGAAGTCCCGATTCTCCTGTCAGGAATTGAGTCTTCTTCAACGCATCTAAATATTCAGGAGAAAAAAAATCAATAAATAGAATTTAAAAATTCTCTTCATGATCATCAATCGTTAGAGGATCATACAATCTCAAGTTTTCCACATTCACAACATAGTAAATTTTCATTTAAGGTGGAAAATATAATTGCAAAGCATTGTTACCAATCTTCTCCAAGATTTTGAAAGGACCATATCTTATGGGCTTGAGCTTTCCACCTTCAACTTTAAGTATTTCCTTGCAGATATATAACTAAACTTGATCTCCCACTTGTAAATCATGATCAACTCAATGCTTGTCATGCCTTTCTTTGTACTTGGATTTTATTTTCTAAAGCTACTCTTGTACTCTTTGATGCACTAGCTGAATTTGTTCAATAAAATTCTTGTCTTTATCCACATCACTATGTCCATCTACTGCGATATCTTTACCAAAGTTGAAATACAAAGGATACTTTGGAAAATAACCAAAAAAAACTACAAATAGAGATACTTGTGTACATGAGTGGTTGGAAGGATTGTAGGCATGTTGGATGTAATGAAAATTCTCATCTCAAGTTTAGTATGCTTACCACAATATCCATGAAGGAGATGCACTATTTTTCTATTCACTACTTGTTGTGGAGGTAAATCCCCTCTGCGGACAGAGGTGATCCCTACTAGCCCAGACCAGGTCTAGCAACAATCAATCACGCTATAGTACAGGTTCCTAATTGAAAATAAACCAACTAGCAATGAAGGCTTACCTGGAATCCAACGCAGTCGTTGTAGAAGAGGTGGCGCTCCCATTCCTCAGCCCTGGCAAATCACGATCCCCACGATCTCCGTGATGGGACACCTGCACATGCGAGAAACAAAACAAACGCAAGCGTAAAATCCAGTAGATGCAACTATATGTCAGTCAGAAAGGACATAACTCATCATCATAAATAACAACAAGAGTGGAACCATAACCAATAGTCATTCATTAATAATCAATCAAAGGAAAATTACAACCATAGTTCTGACGCTGAATTCTCCTTCGGAGGGGTCGCCAGCAGAACACGTCTCGAAAATACTGTCAAGGATGGGACAAACCTATCTCTTTGGATCTTGACGATAGTCTCCTTGCTTGAAATTGGACTTAAGGGAATTATGAAGGCTCTTGCAGCATAAGGCTCTTGGAAATTTGGGAACTTGAAGACTAGCTTGCAATGGAGATGGGCAAGATTTTATAGATGGAGGAAGAGGAGTTGGGATCCATATAATCATGGGATTGGCCCTATCATCAAGGAAGCTTCCATGAGAGGTGGAAAACCACTTCCTCTCTATGGAAATCCGTAGCCAAACCTCCCAGCTCAAGATAGATATCAGTTCCTGGATCAGTTAGGACGAAACTTCCGCCATTTATTATTTAAAAACACCTCTTAAAATGGCTGGCGCGAGTGCGACTCTGGGACAGAGCGCCAACTGGCGCGGCCTCTTTGAAGTATTTTCCCCATTGGCGCGGGTACTGAACTTCCTGCTCGCACCAATGCTAAAAGGGCCATTTTTAGGGTTTTTCATAAGGAGATGTCTTCAGGGCAATGAAAGCTCTTGTTCAGAGGGATGTCATGAAAGTGGTTTCAAGGCATGTCACTGCTCATAGGTCACGGAATGAGCCCTCAAATGTGCGGGATGGGGATTGCAGGGACGGTGACAAATTACTGTGTAACAAATGCCCCCTAAAGTATGAGGCCCGAACAAGAGAGAGGGGTGAAATGCTTTACGAGAACGTGTCCAATTGAAAACTCCGCCGTCGAAAAACCTGCGTGAAGAAGTACAACCGATGTCTCAAATACATGATATATATGTGGTATGGGCGCAGCCATCCATAACAGAGTATACAATAGTCCAGACCCAAGGCATGGACGCAGCCATCCAGTAAGAATCGATAACTAGACTCAGGTATGGTCGCAGCCATCCAATCAGTGAGTCATGTAAATAATCATAATAATCCACAAAATCACAGCCTGGATTACAACAAACAGAATCCAGGGTCTTGCGCTCCATCTCGACCCGAACAAAGTACAAGTTCAAGCATGTGAATATGTGAGCTGAAGTCGAACATGCAAGAACATCGTCTGATTACCAGCTAATGATGAAAGTTGTTAACAAACGCGAGAGGAACCACCAATAATGACGATGGCCCTCAAGGTACTGCAGGTACAATCTACGGCATGTGAATCAATGAGCTGGCATCGAACACCCGTAGAGTCACTTAATCGGAGGCCAATGATGAAAAGCTCGCGTCGAATGCAAAGAACCTGCCATTGAGGCATACAGGCTCCAAGGCACCAGAAGGGAGTCTCTAGACCAACTTCCTGGATAATGAGTTGAAGTCGATAGGAAGTGACCTTGATCGAAGGTGGGCCATAGCATTTCCCACATCATCGACACTAGACAGAGGAACATAATGTTGTTGTGAATCACGATCAGATGAGAATCAGAGGGAGGTTGATATTTGCAGAGGTCAACTTCTCTTGAACATATGAACGGCACGACAGTGGAATTGGTAGTATCTAACATCAAAATATCAGAGGTCATAGTGATGAGGCAAAGAGCAGATAAGAGGTCAAAAGGGATTACCCAAACCCACGGAAGCAAGTGAAAAACGAGATGAGATGTCCCCAACCCGACACGAATGCAGACAAGTGTCATGTTCAAGAGCGACATACTGCCGACACGACAATGATGCTGGTTCCATTTTTCCCCGCCATTTCTGGCGGGTACCCTAATTATTTTTGATGAAAAGCTTGAAGGGGATAGCATATGCTTGTGATATAAGTCCATCCTAGTACATTTAACGAGCCCTAGTAAGGAGCGACTCGAATAATGTCATTTCGACTGAATCCGATGTCATCAGGGTTTAACGAGTCTAACAAAGGAAGAACTCCGCGTCTTTTCATGTTTAGAGAGTTTGAAAAGACAGCTGAAAAGTAAACTCCAACGATCCCTTTTCGTAAATAGTTCCTCAGATCCGAAAAGGTAGAAAACTATGTCTGGGAAAACCTCCTAGTCGTGATAGGCTAGTGTATTCCTTTTTCGTAAATAATCTATCCCAACCCGAAAAATGGGTAAACGTATACTGGGTAGATGTCATTTCGTGTCCACTTTAACAAGATCTAAACGACAAGGAACTCGGCAATCTTTTCATGTTTAGAGAGTCAGAAAAGAGCTGAAAGTTGACTCCTCCTGGAGGAACGAGTGGTATAAAGGGTAGCAACTGGTTCCGGTAATGATGGAACTGCTCAAAACAAGTAAGGGTTAAGAGGCTGGCTAACAAGACCACTCATCGCAGCGGTTCCTCGGGAATGGGTAAAACAACCAAGTGAAGGCATATGATCAACCAAGCAGATAGTGACAATGGAGTGAGAAAACCAAGGCTCATCTGGCAAAAACAGGCTGATAAAATGACAATCACAAGAGGTAAAATGGGGAAGGTTTCATTTTTACACAAGCTTGAAATCAGGAAACTCTGCTTGAATTTGGTTTCATTTTTTCACAAGCTTGAAACAAAGATAAACTATGCTTGAAACCGATTTCATTTTTACACAAGCTTGAAACGGAAACAAACTATGCTTGAAAAAGTGAGCATGCCCCCAGCATGATGACTCAATTCGAGGTACATGCCCCCCAAGCTTCAATCCATATGAAATTCAGATGGAGTGAAGGTTCAATTTACGAGATTAAGAGAAAGACTCGACTGGGATTTTACGAGATCTTATCAAAGACTCGAATTGAATGGGAACGTGTTTCATTATCTTAACGAGGTTGACACATTAAAAGAACTATCCTCAGGACACCTTGTTTCATTTTTTAAGGAGCTTGACACAAGACAAGGAACTCTGCTCCAACGACCTTGTTTCATTTTTTAAAGAGCTTGACACAACAAAACGAACTGTGCTCCCCAACCTTGTTTCATTTTTTAAGGAGCGTGACACAAGACAAGGAACTCTGCTCCGACAGTCTTGTTTCATTTTTTAAGGAGCTTGACACAAGACAAGGAACTCTGCTCTGACAGTCTTGTTTCATTTTTTAAGGAGCTTGACACAAGAAAACGAACTGTGCTCCGACAATCTTGTTTCATTTTTTAAGGAGCTTGACATAAGAAAACGAACGGTGCTCCGACCAGCTTGCTTCATTTTTTTAAGGAGCTTGACACAAGAAAATGAACTGTGCTCTGAACGAACTCATCATAATGAATAAGAAGCCGTGGCTTCCAAGAGGTTCTCATCTAATGGAAGGAAAACATCTTGGAAGTCCAGACCCAATGCCCCCAGCACATGATGCACAACGGCACTATCACTGAGTACAGGCACGGGGTAGGTAGCCACATAGTTGACCTGCGGTGGGGCAGATACAAAGGGTGGATAAAAACCAGGAAGGGATGATGGCGGGCCAGCTGCCATATCAGGACCAAAGAACGAAAGTTGATCAATGGTCACAATCCGTCCTTCATGTGGAAAACAGACCACACGAAAAAGGGAGGAGACAAGCGCTCCCATGGCATAGGTGTAATCGCACCCCAAGAGCATATTGAAATCCAAGGGGCCTGGAACAACCATCACGTCCATATGGACGGTTTTACCTCCCAAAGTAACAGGTAACCTTGGAAGGATCCCTAACGGTTGACTCGTTCTTCTGTTAAATGCCAACAGATTCTGCGTAACAGGCACAAGCGGCGGCGAGCCAAAAGCTTGCCAAGTAGTTGAGGATAGAACACTAACAGATGCACCTTCGTCTATAATGGTGCTGGGTACAACCAGACCAAAAGCCTGTACCGTGATCTTGAAAGGCACATAAGACGGGAGACGGTATCCTGCAAATCGATTCCAATCAAAGGAAGCGACCAGACTACTCGGAGGAGCTACCATTGAACCAAGATGGTTTTCCCCTGGTGTTACGGAAGAAGAAATAGCATCCTCCACGACCTCCATCTTGAAGGTGGGAGGAGTATCCTCCGGGACCTCCATCACGGGAGGCGGAGGAGCAGCTTCTTGAGGTATAGGGACAGGAGAACCTTTCTCCAAGTCCAAAGAATCTGAAGAAACCAGAAGGACATGGGGGGTGTGAGATCCACTCTCCATGGAAAAGACCTGGTGCACCATAGACGGGGCCAGTTCAACCAATCCCACGACCAATGGTTGGTCAGGAACGGATTCCTAAATTTGAATTTCCGAGGGAGAGGGATCGACCAAGGATGACCCTTGACCAATCGTAGGATCAGCTAGTGGAGGACTCAAAGAAAACCGATTATAACCAGCTGGAAGGCATGGTGTAGAACTGGTTAAGTTGTCCAAAAATCGCTTGGCTTCATCCATATATGGACAAAGGTGAATGGCATGGTGCCCTTCACACAACTTACAGGGATTGGTGAGCTTACCCTGCTTCTTAGGAGCCTTATCAACACCAGTTGAAGAGGTGCCCCCAACCTAACTCCCAGAAGCCAAAGGCAATGGTGGACGACCGTTGGACCATACTTCGAGCACCTTGGGAATGCCAGGGAAATCTCGAAGAAGATGGTCTCACGTGCACAACATGCAAGGGAACTTGAATTTCCATGGAGGGTTGGAAGGTTTATCAAGAGGAGATGTGTCGGAAGCAGTAGTTGCAGCTTGAGCCTCTCGCTTATTAGACTTATTCTTCTTCGTCTTCTTCTTCTTCTTCTTAGCCACCTGGTTACTAGAATCCAGACTTTCACCAGGCGAAGTAGAAGAGGAGGACGCAGAAATAGGCGAAGAAGGGGAGAGATCCACCTTGGAATCAACATGATGTTGCTCAGGCGGAGGAACTGATTGAATAGTAGCTGGGACATTCGGGACCACAGAGGTTGAAAACAACCAAACAGGCAACCCAACAGTTAACCCAGGAAGGGACAACATTGCCATGTAAGGAGCACCAAAATTTCCAAAAGGAGGAAAAGGACCAGGATTCCGATCGGAGGGGATTCCTTGGTTGGTGAACTCCGAAAAAGTTGCCATCAAAAACGATCTTCAGAACAACACCCTAAGGAAACTAACTTTAACCAGGAATATTTCGTGGATGGTTAATTTTTAAAACATTGAAACAAAACTCTGATATTTCATATTTTAAGAGTCGAGAAACAGTCAAAAGGTGACTCTATCGCTTTCAGATTGGAAACAAGCATGAAAGGACAAGTGCTTGATGACCTTTTCAAATTTAATGAGTCAGAAAAGATCAAATGACTACTCAGGAATACTAGGCAAAAGGGTGTACCAAATAACCGTGAACTGCAATATACACCTTGGTTTCAAAATGAAAGAGAAATCAACCAAGGACTTAACGTAAGTGCAGGTAATCTCCCCGAATGTTGTGTCCAGTGTATCACGGGTATAGGGCGGCAGACTCGGCTTCCTATGGATAAAGGATAGAAACCTAGTGGCATCTCCCTTTATATACGCGACGGTATGGGGAGCACAAGTCCGTACTAGTGCTGTCTAAAGCCAAGAGGCGAACGACAGCTACTAGGTTTTAAGACGCCGGAACACGTCTCTAGCCTAGACCACTAAATGTGTTTCGTTAACATTTCAATGCTTCCTTAGGTTAATTGAACAAATTTTAAAGTTTATCTTCAATTACGTTTCAGTTTTCAGGCCCTACCGTATGTAATGTCTCAAAATATCCTAAATGCACTCTATATGACAAAAGAAATCTTTCAATTCGATGAATGCTATCTAGTTAATGGAAGAGCTTCAAACAACGATGCAACATAAAACAACACCGAAAACGAAATATTTTCCAAACTAGATGACTTTCACTATCCAAAAGTAATTTCAAACATTCAACGATGTGAATAATGCAATGTAATCTATGCAAAATCCTCTTTTCCGAAAACTATGCAATTGTAATCTATGCACAATTTCCTTTTCTTTTTCAAATAATAAGAATGCACTCAATGCATTTTTCGATGAAATGAGAATCTACTCAATGCATGCTTTCAGTGAAAGAGAATGCACTCAAAGCGATTTCTAGTTTTCAATCATTAAACAATGTAATCTAAGTTCAATGATGGATCTCAAAAAATACTTTTCAATGCAATGTGATCTAATGCATTTTAACAAAAAGAACACTTTGAGACGAAAACTAAATAAACACAAATCTTCTTAATGAAGGATGAATGCAAAAGAGACGTAAACAAACACTAAGAATGCAATCGTTGTTTCAAACACTTTGTCACGAAATTCCTCAAAAGGCGACAAGACATATGAGGTCAAACACAAAGAGGACTTCCAAAGAAATAGATCAAAACAAGGCATTCATTCCCTTTTACATCAAGCAATCATGGAGAGAAGACATTTCAAACAATGAGCAATGTAATCTATGCTCATATAGAGAAAAGACCGGAAGGGAAAGACACACTGGGGAAGGATTCAAGGAAAAAGTCTCAATTTTCATACACCCTGAAATTGGCTCGACTTGTACATTGACAACTAGCGCCAACTGGCGCGACTTGCACACTGACAACTAGCGCCAATGGCCAATTGGCGCAGGTTTCTAACTGACAACAAGTGCCAACGCCTGAAAATGAAAAAAAACAAAGAATTTCTCCCAACCAAGACCAGACTCACCACTTCAAGCAAAATCTCCAAGACTCAAATGAACCATGTGATCTAGGCTCAAAGCGAGACAGACACAGATCAAGCTCAGAAAGCTCAAAACAGAGTAAACCCTAGTACCTTACAGGATTGGCGCGACTGTAAGGCTGAAACTAGCGCCAGAATAGAATTGGCGCGGGTAATACACTAGCAACCTGCGCCAATGGGTGCGACTGTCAAGTTGAAAAGCGCGCCAGTCGAGTTTACCAGTAAAAAATAAAAAAGAGCAATCCAACAAGCAGACCAGTGATAATCAAGCTTACAAAAATCTAAATTCACAGAAAGAGCCAGCCCAAAGAGCTTATCAAGCAAGCAGAATCAAGAATCAACCGAAAAGACAAGACAAATATCCAAGTGTTCAGTTTACAAACTAAACCGGAGATTGACTGAAGCAGCTTTGATCTACTTCGCTATTGCAGAGAAAAAGCGTTTCGAAGGCTATCTGGCCAACTTCAGGCTCTGTCTATAGCTCATAAAATGAACGACAACAAGCTAACGATTCCCCAGCGGAGTCGCCAATTTGTTGTGGAGGTAAATCCCCTCTGCGGACAGAGGCAATCCCTACTAGCCCAGACTGGGTCTACCAACAATCAATCACGCTATAGTGCAGGTTCCTAATTTCAAATAAACCAACTAGCAACGAAGGCTTACCTGGAATCCAACGCAGTCGTTGTAGAAGAGGTGGCGCTCCCGTTCCTCAGCCCTGGCAGATCACGATCCCCACGATCTCCGTGATGGGACACCTGCACATGCGAGAAACAAAACAAACGCAAGCGTAAAATCCAGTAGATGCAACTATATGTCAGTCAGAAAGGACATAACTCATCATCATAAATAACAACAAGAGTGGAACCATAACCAATAGTCGTTCATTAATAATCAATCAAAGGAAAATTACAACCATAGTTCTGACGCTGAATTCTCCTTCGGAGGGTCGCCAGCAGAACACGTCTCGAAAATCCTATCAAGGATGGGACAAACCTCTCTCTTCAGCTCTTGACGATAGTCTCCTTGCTTGAAATTGGCCTTAAGGGAATTATGGAGGCTCTTGCAGCATAAGGCTCTTGGAAATTTGGGAACTTGAAGACTAGCTTGCCATGGAGATGGGCAAGCTTTTATAGATGGAGGAAGAGGATTTGGGATCCCTATAATCATGGGATTGGCCCTATCATCAAGGAAGCTTCCATGAGAGGTGGAAAACCACTTCCTCTCTATGGAAATCCGTAGCCAAACCTCCCAGCTCAAGATAGATATCAGTTCCTGGATCAGTTAGGACGAAAATTCTGTCATTTATTTTTAAAAAACACCTCTTAAAATGGCTGGCGCGACTGTGAATCTGGGACAGAGTGCCAACTGGCACGGCATCTTTGAAGTATTTTCCCCATTGGCGCGGGTACTGAACTGCCTGCTCGCGCCAATGCTAAAAGGGCCATTTTTAGGGTTTTTCACAAGGAGATGTCTTAAGGGCAATGAAAGCTCTTGTTCAGAGGTATGTCATGAAAGTGGTTTCAAGGCATGTCACTACTCACAGGTCACGGAATGAGCCCTCCAATGTGCGGGACGGGGATTGCAGGGACGGTGACAAATTACTGTGTAACACTACTTATGTTTGGTCATCGGTTTGTGGATGAAAATTTATGCTCTTGTTTAACTTGGTGTCCATGAGTTCCCATAAACTGGACCAAAAATTCCCGACAAATCAAGAATCCTAATTAGAAATAATAGAAGTGAGTAACCCAAAATGAACTCATAATTTTTGTAAGAATGTATTTAAGTTTTGTTCATTTGTAACCTATTCCTTACATGGCATCAACACACATTTTTTTTCTGAAACGATGCACAACAACATATATATAATCATGACCTTTCTTAAACATTGGTAGTCCCCCTACAAAACACATAGAAATACTTTCCCAAGGATGGGAGGGAGTAGGAAGTGGAGTGTAAAAACTCAATTTCCTATTGATAGGCTTGCTAGTAGCACACATTGAACATCCTCTTACATATCTTGAAACACTTTCATTCATGTGAGGCCAATAACAATACCTCTGAATTTGTGCAATGTTTTTCCTACACCAAAGTGATCGACAATAATAGAAGTGTGGGCTTCCCTTATGACATTGACTCTTCCACCCTGTAGGACACATAACTTTCCAAGATTATATAACAAATTGTTATGAACATGATAATCCAACTCTTTAACATGATTTCCTTGCATCAAATTTTCATAAACATATTTGAAATCACCATCTTGAGCATATTGTTCAATATAAATTTCATGTCTAATTGTATTATGCCTAAGAATGACAGATGCATTAACAATAGGCCTTGATAACATATCAGCAACTTTGTTGTATAGAGATTTCTTGTACCTACTTACCAAATGAAATTGTTCTAGGAATCCCATCCACCTATTGAGGCCTCGAAATCTGCCGCAACAAAATGGGGTATGACCACCCGGTCCAGACCTTAAAGCAGTTCCTTTTCCATTTGTAATAGTGGTTCCGACTAGTTTAACTAGGTCCAGTTACCTTCTCTAAATCTCCAATGGCTTAAAATATAGCTTTTTTGTACTAATGGAGAAGAGACATCAGATCATCCCTCTTGCTGATCAAGAAAGAAAGTGATCCTTAAGATAATTTAGGGCTCAGCCAAGCCACAACTAAAGTTTTTTTTCTTTGGGAAGACGACTTCTAGTAATGTAGAAATAAATCTAAAGGTAAAATTATTCTAAAATGCAAGAAAAAGGAAATTTATCCTAATCATATCTTAATTAGGCAGATGTAGATCTAACACAACCAAGAGCAAGATATTTAAATGATTTGGATTTAAATGTGTTTGACTTATAATGAATATCAGGTTAATGAAGTAGTTCAATTAACTGACATTATGAATACTGAAACACATCCTATTCAGAGTCCTCTTAACTAAGATAATCAACCAACAACATTTAGGAAGTAGTTCACAAAAATGATATTGATTGTTAAATCAATATTTTGAATAATTAAACAATAATATGAGGAGACAATTCAAAACACATCATTGTTTGTTAAATCAATATTAAAAGTCATATTTCTGAGTAAATAGTTACTCAGGAATCAAAATTCAACCCGTAAGAGAAGAGACAAATAGTAACATATAATTGAGGAAAATTACTCATACCGACAAAAGTGCACAAATATGAATAAAATGACACATTCATAATATCATAAAATGAAACCAGTATTTAAAATAATAGTATTATAAATACCAATTTATTGAAACCATTTCTCTGACTCTGGTATCCAACAATCTTTTACAGAGCTTGAATTTATTGTTTTAAAACAAGAGTTGTAGAAGTAAAAACTATGTTCTCCATGCATAATTCAGCATGCAAAGGAAAAACCTCAATAATCCCCAGATCTGAGTTTTCTCTCCTCTACCCTACAACTCTAAATCCTCTAGACAATAGTGTCTTCAGGAGTTCCTGAAATTTCGGAGAAGAGGAGCCCCTTATTACATTCTACAATCTGTTATTTATAATATTTACAAAAGGATTTATTCAGAAGAAATTTTGTTGAAGAGTGGTTCTGCTCAATCAATTTTCATTGGCTCAAAATCATATTCTTCAATTGCTGGAGCATTTTCATTGGTTGAGATCTTCTTTTCCTCATCTCATCCACTGTTTTCCTGCAAAAACAAATCAAAACAAAATTAAAATGTAAAAATAAAATCAAAATGTCAAATCTGGAATTTAAAACAGATCCAATTAAAATTTAATTACATAATTGAAATAAAAGAAATATAAGCTTTCAATTGATGTCTGTGATGATATAATTATTCAAGGATATCATTAACGAATTTATCTACACTCAGAAGTTGTGGGAAAATGAAAATGCAGAAAATTAGTTTTGTTAAAAAATTTGGAGCTTGATCTTCTGTTGAATTTTATACCCAATAAATGATCAAATCTGGAAATGAAACAACTTTATAAATTTTATCCATGATTTTATCTATCCAATGAACTGTCCTGGGCCTCATTTGGCCAAGTAAAACTCCATTTATGAGCTTCCAAAGTTGGTATATTAAAATTGCTAATAATCTGGAATTTCTGTTGCTTAAGCTAAAAATAAGAATTTTTCAATTAAATTCCAATCTTAAATTAGATTATAATATTTAATTAATTAAAAAAAAAAATTAATTAATAAGAAATTAGTTAAAAACATAATTAAACTAATTTAAAAAAAATTAATTAATTAATCAAAATGTTATTATATTATATTAAAAAAAAATAATTGTAAACCAAATTAAACTAATTAAAAATTGATTTATTGTTTAATTAAAATATTTAAAATATTATATTAAAATTATAATTTAAATTATATTATAGTTATAATAAAAATATAATAAATATTATAATATTATATAATATAATATTTATTTTAATTAATCATGAATTCAAAAGAAAATGCAAACCACGTGAGGGTAGGAGTTATAAGAAGCGGAGAGTATGGAGTGGTAGGTGGAAGTATAAGGTGACTTGAGGGAGGATGGAGTGATAAGGAGGATGAGTGGAATAGTGAGGTGGAGGGATAAGGTCACGTGAGGGTGAGGTAAGGCAAATGAGTCGGGAGGTATAAGGAGATCCATAAAACTTTATGTTAAAAAATTAACTCCTTATTATTTAAGAAATTGTATAGATTTATCAAAGGCAAAGAACTGGCATATTTTTCTTAAAAACTTAGGAGTTTTGTAGGAATTTTAAAGGGAAAAATATATGGTCAGGATCAAAGCGCAAAATTGAAGCGAAGAAATGGACGGTGGAGATCATAGCACAGAAATGCAAGTCAGATGGATGTACAAGATTAGATCGCGAGATCTAAGTTAGAGATAAGTGGTCGAGAATGGATATTGCAAATAAAGATGCAAGAGAGTTAATAGATCGGAGGTTGTGAAGAGAAGCCACACGTCGACCATAGGTTCCATCGCACTTCGCAAGTTTTAATACTTACCTCCCGCTTTTCATAAAAAAACTCCTAATTTGTGATATGCGAGCGGTCCCACCTCTATCCTACCACGTCACCCTCCGCTCATCGCGCTTCGCACATTGCAAGCTCAGGAAGAATGGCACTAAGGAGTATGTTGTAAACGTCGAAGCCGAAATGCGATGGAAAGGCAGACACGATACCATTCAAAGGTTTATTTAAACTTATTGAAAGTCCAAGATTATGTGCAGTTGCGTTGGTTTTATGAAGAAACGTGGATGTGAGCAGTGGACTCAGGAAAGTGACCCAACGCAAAGCAAAGGAGAAGAGAAGACGGAATGCAACAGGCACGAGAAGAAGAGGAAGAGTCGAGCAGTAGCGGACATGATAACATTGGTTGGTTTAAGGTATGAAATTGAAATTAGACATAGACCCTCTATTCCTGATAATGTGAAAAATTTGGCAGGTGTTTGAAGACGATGAGAAGATAAATCATTTCTTCACAATGATTGGAAACTTTGAAGATGCTGAGGTAGATCAAGAAGAAGCAAGAGAATAATTTTCCATAATAAAAGAAGCACTCTAGGAAGCTCCTATTTTAATAAGTCTTGATTTTCAAAAGGTAAATCAAATATTTTCATTTGCTTCCCCCACTACTATTGCTGTTGTGTTATTGCAGAAAAATGAGGATAGTAAGGAACGGTAAGTGGCATTGTTCAGCAAAGTTCTCAGAGATGTTGTGCTCAAATATAAAATTTTGGAGAAACAAGTGTATGCACTGGTCAAAGCACTCAAAGCCTTTAGGACTTATGTGTTACAATCCCAAATAACTGCTTATGTACCTAATTCTACAGTCAAAGATGTGCTGGTTCAAAGTGACGTTGAAGGAAAAAGAGGAAAATGGATAACTAAAATCCAGGAGTATGATTTGGACATTAAACCCACAAGTTAATTAAAGGACAAGGTTTAGCAAAGTTGCTATATATATATATATATATATATATATATATATATATATATTAAAAAATAAAAAATAAAAAATCAAGCATTAGGAATTAACCTCTTAGCACCAATGGATGGAGCTGATAACGAAGAAGGTCAGAATAAGCCCAAAACAGGTATTCAATACAAATTTTTGTGTTCAGATTGGTATAAAGATGTTGTTCAATACATGTGTTTCTTTTCTTGTCCATCTTCACTGAATAGAACCAAATACAAACCTCTCAAGCTTAAATCTCAGCCATATGTCATAGTGGAATCAAAGTTGTACTGGAAAGATCCTGCTAGTATTTTTTTGTTGTATTTGACTGAAGGTGAATCCATTTAGGTTATCAATGAATATCATGAAATTTTATGTGGAGGACATTATAGTTGGAAGGTCAAAGCCCATAAAATCCTCAAGTCAGTTTTCTATTGGCCCACCTTGTTTGCAGATGTATACAGACTGGTCAGAAGTTTTCAGAAGTGTCAATTACTTTCAGAAAATAAAAGTCGTGCCCCATTACCTCTCATTCCAGTATCCATAGAAGAGCCTTTCAGGCAGTGGGGACTAGACTTTATTGGAGATATCAATCCACCATCAAGTGGGAAGTTCAAATGGATTCTAACTGCTACTAGATACTTCACAAAGTGTGTTGAAGCAATCCCTACCAAGAAAGAAAATGACCAAGTGGTGATGAAGTTTCTAGAGGAGAACATTTTCAGTAGGTTTGGTTGTCCTGTCAAAATTGTAACTGATAATTCTTAGGTATTTAATTATGCTCTATTCATTAATTTCTGTCAAACAGATAATGTAATTTTATCGCATTACATAGCCTACCATCCACAAGGGAATGGATTAGCAGACTCTTCAAACAAGATATTGGTCAGGATTCTGAAGAATACAATCACCGAAAATCAAAAAGACTGGGATTCAAAATGGAATTTTTCTCTTTGGGCAGTCCGAGTAACCACCAGGAGGTCTACTGGCAAGTCACCTTATGAATTGGTATATGGAACTCAGGCACTATTTCCTACTCAATTGACCAGACCAATGATTTCTTTCCTTCAAGAAGCTTAAGAGGAACCTAATGCTATAGTGAGAAGATTTAACAAAGCGATTGAATCAATTGAAACAGAAACAAATTGAGAGATAACTTAATTTCTTATCAGGAAAATATGAAGTCCATATTTGAGAGAAAAGCAAAAGAAATCCTCTTCCAAGCAGGATATTTAGTATTAAGATGGGACACTAGAAGAAAGGATAAAGGAAAGCATGGTAAGTTTGACCCTCTCTGGTATGGTCTGTACAAAATTTCTAAAGCCAAATCAAATAATACTTTCATCCTAAAAGATTTTTATGGAGAATCCCTATAGCTGCCTGTGAATGGGTTGTATTTGAAGCATTATTTCAAGCATTAAAAGTCCGCATTCGACCACTATATATACCAGATTTCTCATTATTCATATGTCACCAAGAAATATTTGACTCCATGCCCAATGGATAAGGCACTAATCTACGGTTCTTAGCGCTTCCATGGAAAAAATCACTATCCCCAGGTGGAGCTAGATGTTGTGGATCATTTGCATTTACTTTTGAAATATTTTTCAAAACACCAAAAAAGCATATATGTTATAAAATGTAAAAATGTGTATGTCGAAGAGGAATTTTTATTTACATGTTGGTGTACTAACATTATGTGTGGAGATGTGAAGGCGGGTCGAGTCGGGCCGATTGATGCGTTCAAAAAATTGCACACAGGTTAGGGTCGAGTCGTGCTTATTCACAAGCTTGGGAGGGACTAGAGCTACATAATGCCGAATAAGATCAGGAGGGTTACCCCGTGGAGAAAAAACAAATTAGTAATTAAGATCATATATTTGTCAAAGGAACGTATGCGAGCCTATTGAATGAAATGGTGTTCATTATTGAAGAAATTGTACAGAATTCCCAATTGTAGAGAACTGGCGTATTTTCCTTAAAAACTTAGGAGTTTTAGAGGAAGTGTAAAGGGAAAAAGAGACGGTCAGTATCAAAGTGCAGAATTGAAGAAGATAAATGGATGGCGGAGATCATAGCACAGAAATGCAAGTCAGATGGGCAGACAAGATTAGATCGTGAGATCTAATTTAGAGATAAGTGGTTGAGAATGGATATCACAAATAAAGATGCAAGAGAGTTAATAAATCAAAGGTTGTGAATAGAAGCCACGTGTCGGCCATAGGTTCCATCGCACTTCGCACTTAGCAAGTTTTAACACTTAACTCCCGCTTTTCATTAAAAAACTCCCGATTTGCGACTTGTTGGCGACCCCAACTCTATCTTGCCACATCACCCTCCGCTCATCGCACTTCGCACATCACAAGCTCAGGAGGAATGGCGCTAAGGAGTATGTTAAAAATGTCGAAGGCCGAAATTTGATGGAAAGGTGAGCATGATACCATTCAAAGGTTAATTTGAATTTATTGAAAGTCCAAGGTTATGTGAAGTTGCGTTGGTTTTATGAAGAAATGTGGACGTGAGCAGTGGACTCAAGTAAGTGACCTGACATAAAGCAAAGGAGAAGATAAGACAGAACGTAGCAAGCACGAGCAGAAGAGGTAGAGTCAAGCAAAAGGGGACATGATAACCTTGGTTGAAACATAACATTTGGGTCAAGTCGGACAAGGATGCGTTATTGCAGAATTGTTCAAATACTGCACCAGAAGTAGAAAAGACATGATAGTAAGCAGAAAAGACAAATGTTGAAATCTGGAAGAACTGTAGGGAAAGGATGTCCAATCTATCAGGGAGACACATCAGTATTTCAGGGAAATGCATCAGCAACAAGTCAGATTCAGCAAACAGAATAATATTACAAGTTTTAATTTTTTTTCTTTGTCTGTTAAGATCGAAGCTAGAGTGATGTTCTCAATTGCAATGTAGTAGGTAGTTTTAACTGTTTAGGTAGTTGAAGTAGTCTCAAAAAAATTTAGCAGTTACGAACTTTTTTTATTTATTTAAGAAATATAGAAAGAAAGAAGAAAGGTTCTGAGTTTTGAACCTCTGGAAGACTAAATATTTGGTACTTAATTTTCTGAGGAATTAATGAAAGAAGCATGAAGTTTCTTGCAACTGTTGATGGTGATTCATTTTTCCTGTGTCATTTTATGTTCCTTCTTCCTGGAATGAATTGAAGTAAAGTAGTTGTCGGTCTCTTAATTACAACTATGAGTAAGAGTTAAATAACCTTAATTTGTGCTCCTTTGCTCCAACTCCTCTCCCTTCACGCATTCTCTCTGGAACTTAAAAGTAATAGATTATGTGTTTACAGCATATTATTTTGAGTTTCCTCTCTCTCCATAAATTAATTCTGAAATTTAAAGTGATAGATTATGTGTTACAACATATCATTTTGAGTTTCTTCTACAGTTCTTCTTTTTCATTCAGATATCAGCAGTTAATGGCATTGTAGAGTCTTTCATTATACCAGATTGTTAAGGGTTTTAAAGAATTAGTTTCCAAAGGGATTGAACGAAGACCACTTGATATAATTAATTTTATGACACATTTTTAAAAATGTCTTAAGCATTGATTCCTTTCCACAGCCAATGAATTGTCTCTTAAGAAACAACATTTTCTGGCGCCATTGCCAGGGAAGAAGAGACGAAGTTTATTTTCCCTGGGTTTTTCACATTATTTCCTCTGGTTGTTGAGTGAGGAGGAAATATTTGGCTATGTTTGTTATTCTCAGAATTTTGGCTCACAAAAGGCCTCACGCGAGGTCGGATACCTCACAGCAGAAAGTCCCTAATTTTTTAGACCCTGAAATATTGGTTTCTAAAAGGGTTCAAAAACCCAAAAACCCCTCAACACCTAGTCCTACACTGTCCACTCCTGACATTAGTTTTAGTAATCCTTTGTTTGAAGATATATCTAAATTACTTCCTTTCTTGGAATAAGATTCACCCTTCACACCAATTTATTTTCAAGAACCTAAGTTGGAAGAACACTCCTTTGAGCCTGTTTCTTTTACTTTTACTCAAGCTCAACAAAATCCACTTGTTGGTCCCTCTGTCATTATCCATCAACCCACTCTCATATCATTTTTACCTCCACCTCTTTTCATTTTCACAACAAGTTCATTGATTGCATCTAACCAAAGAACAGTCAATCAAGGTGTAAACATGGCAGCACTAGCCTTTCTATTGAACATATATGCTCCACTTAACCTAACAAAACCAATGAATGAGATGCCTCAAGAGTGTCTTAAATTACTCCCACGTTTTATTGGAGAAGATGAAATAAGTGCAAAAAAACACTTGCCTGTGTTTTGTAATTTTTCTGAAAATTTGAATGTAGAACATCTTTATGTTTTAATGAGGATTTTTTTTCATTCTCTAGATGGATAGGCTAGAAATTGGTTTAAGGGATTTCCAACTGATTCTATTAATACATGGGAAGAACTAGAAAGATAATTCACTCAAAGATGGGGTGAAAAAAGGGATCATGGATATTCACTAACAGAATTCAATGCGATCAAAAGAAAACCAGATGAGAATATATCATATTTTATCAAAAGGTTAAATAAATTGTATAACAGTTTTCCTGTAGAAATGAAGCCCCCTGATATTGGAGAAAAAGTAGTTTTTGCTGGGTATTTTGAAGTCAACTTTAGTTTCACACTTAGAGAAATGAGATCCCCTACTCTGGAGCAGATACAGACATATGCTATAGAAATTGAAGCTAATATGACTGCAGTAGGGAAGGCAAAAGGGAAACAACCAATCCAACAGAAGGGGAAAGCAAAAGAAGAATCATCACAAGATCAAAAAATTGAAGATATAACAAGGGTGATAAAAAAATTGCCAAATAATCTAGTTAATATGGAATTAGAAAACAAAAACTCCCAAAGACAAGTACAACAAAACCGAGGAGGATTTAATCCTCAATTCAAAATACAACCCCTGCAATTTTTGCAAAGGGAAAGAAAATATCAAGACCAAGTTCAAGCACCATTGTATATAGAAGCAGGACCCAGAGAATCAGTAGAAGATGATCAAAAGGAAGCGAAAGATCAAATATCTGCTATGTACACAATAGAAGAGGATGAAGAGGAAGATTGCGAGGGAGAATATGTTGAATCTGAAGTATCTTTTGATCAATATGAAATGGATGAATACTGTAGGAAATTCACAAATTTCATGCAATTTGAGTTACATAAAAAGTATGATTTAATGTCTAGAAATAGATCTAGAGTGCAGGATAATGAATGTGAACAACAAGATTATATTCCCCCTCCAATGGCAACTCCACAACAAAAGGACACTATAAAACAAGTCAGTAATGGAAAGCGACATGTAAATTCAATTAATAGAACAAACGTGCAGCAGGGTGAACCTTCCTAGAGCAAATCAGTTGATACTAATATTTTGGAGAGAGTTGTTCATGTACCCGAAAAAGCGGAAAATTCTAGAAAGAGTGAAGAAGAACCTAAAAATAATGTTAAAAAAACTCATGCTTTAAGTTTGACAAAAGAGTTGGAGAAGGTAAAAATTCAGGTACCTCTTCTAGAATTAGCTAAAAATACAAGTCTACAAGAAAGAAATTTCAAAATTTATTAATCTGACACACATTGAAGATATAAGTGAAACTGTGAACCTACAAGAAGAAAATCCAGTGGTTGCCTTTGGTCCTCATGTAGAATAAGTAGACCCTTCTATTCCACCATTCTATATTTTTCTATTGCTTCATGATTTAAATTACTCTCCATAATTTTATGCTAGACTTAGGTGCATCCCACAATCTCATGCCATTGTATGTTATGAAGGAACTAAACTTGTAAATTACCAAATCTTACAGGGATCTATATTCATTTGATTCCAAAAGGGTGAAATGTGTTGGGTTAATTAAATATGTAGTAGTTTCTTTGGCACAAATTTCGTCAAAGAGTATAGTCATGGATGTAATTGTTGCTGACATTCCAACCAGGTTTGGAATGATCCTATCAAGATATTGGGGATAAAATTTGGGAGGTGTTCTAAAATTGGATTTCACTTATGCTATAATTCATGTTTTCAATGGGGAAGAAAGGAAATTGTACAGGGAAACAAGGTTCGTGAAGACCACTACCAAGAAATATGTAGGAAATTCCCCTATTTATAGTCAATAAACAGAATATCTTTCATGTTTCATGTTGCATGAAGATGCAGAATTTGCTGAAGACATAGGGAAGTAGCTCTCTTCAGCAGTTATAAATAATGAGTTGCCCTCAAAAATCATTTGGAAATGCTACTTTTATGGTGCCTACTCCAAGGAAGGCGTGGGAGCTGGATTCTTGCTGATATCCCCAGAAGGTAACCTCATGCCTTTTTCTTTCAAGTTAGAGTTTGATTCAACAAACAATGTAGCTGAGTATGAGGCCTTGATCATTAGCCTTCAAGTTTCTAAACAGATGGGAGTTCAACGTATTTCAATTTTTGGTGACTCTGTATTGATAATAAGACAAATTAAAAATCAATATCAAACCAAGTATCTGAGATTAAGATCATATAGGAATGAAGTTCGGGATTTGATAGAGAAATATTTTGAAGCCTTCAATCTTTATTTTATTCCGAGGGAGGAGAATAGATTGGAAAATTATTTAGCATTTGCAGCTAGCACCTTCAAGCCACCTATGAATCCAAGGTTAAGGTATGAGATTGAAATTATACATAGACTCTCTATTCCTGATAATGTGAAACAATTCTAGTTGTTTGAAGACGATGAGCAGATAAATCATTTCTTGACAATGATTGGAAACTTTGAAGATGTTGAGGTAGATCAAGAAGAAGAACAAACAGAACAAAAACAGAGGTAAGACATTTCAAAGATTCAATAGGTGATCAGAAAATTATTCAGTTGAAATATAATGTACTCCCTAAAGGTTTGGTTCCTCTTGAGAGACTGTTTGATTCAAATTATGTTGATGTTAATTCAAAGAAAATATATCAAGAGGAAGAGATGGAATATTGTAATTTGTGAACTCAGCGGGAGCCAAAAATGGTGAAATTATTCAAAGGTGTTCCCAAAAATTATAAAGAAAGATATATTTATCTCTTTAAAAAGTATATGGATGTGTTTTCTTGGTCATATGAATACTTGAAAACGTATGATAAAAACATAATACAACATAATATCCCATTGAAAGAAGGAATCAAACCACACAGCAAAAGCTCGGATAGATTAATCCATTACTGTTAGCTTCAATTGAAAAGGAAGTGAAGAAATTGTTGCAAGCAAAAATCATAGTCCATCTCAGATATTCGAGTTGGGTTTTTAATCTGGTTCTTGTGAGGAAGAAAAATGGAGAGATACGATTGTGTGTGGACTTCAGGAATTTGAACAGAGCATCTCTAAAAGATAATTATCCTTGACCTAAAATGGATTATTTCTTACAGAAGGTGACAGGAGCTTACAGGATTTCTATGGTTGATGGATTCTCTGGATATAATCAACTGGCAGTGGATCATGACGATCAGAAAAAGACAGCTTTCACAACCCCCTGGGGTACCTTCATGTATGCAAGGATGCCATTTGGTCTTATCAATGCAGGCACAAATTTTTAGAGGGCCATGGACATAGCGTTTGTTGGGGACAAGTATGTGGTTATATATTTGGATGATGTAACTTTTTTTTCAGGATCATATGATGAACACCTGGAACATCTCCAAAGAACTTTCAAAAAGTGCAGGAAGTATGGTCTGTCACTAAATCCCAAAAAATATTTTTTTTGCCTTGGAGGATGGTAAATTATTGGGTCACATAGTTTCAAAACAAGGGGTAAAGATTGATCCTGCAAGGGTGGAGGCAATTCAGACATTTTCCTTTACCCAGAAACAAGAAATATATTTAGATATTTTTGGGGAAAATAAACTTTCTGACAAGATTTGTACCAAATTATCTTGAGATTGTGAGAAATATCACTGACATGCTGAAGAAAAATGCAAAAGTGAGGTGGTATAAAGAAGCAAGAGAAGCATTTTCTAGAATAAAAGAAGCACTCCAGGAAGCTCCTGTTTTAATAAGTCCTAATTATCAAAAGGTATTTCAAATAATTTCATTTGCTTCCCCCACTACTATCGTTCTTGTGTTATTGCAGAAACTGAGGATAGTAAGGAACATCCAGTGGCATTATTCAACAAATTTCTCAGAGATGCTGAGCTCAAATATAACATTTTGGAGAAATAAGTGTATGCACTAGTCAAATCACTCAAAGCCTTCAGGACTTATGTGTTATAATACCAGATAACGGCTTATGTACCTAATTATGGGGTCAAGGACATGTTGGTTCAAAGTGACGTTGAAGGAAAAAGAGGAAAATGGATAGCTAAATCCAGGAGTATCATTTGGACATTAAACCCACCAAGTTAATCAATGGACAGGTTTTAGCAAAGTTGCTAACAGAAACAAATTCTCAAGCATTGGGAATTAACCTCTTGGCACCAGTGGATGGAGTTGATAACAAAGAAGGTCAGAATAAGCCCAAAACAAGTATTCAATACAATATTTTGTGTTCAAATTGGTATAAAGATGTTGTTCATTACCTGTGTTTCTTTTCTTATCCATCTTCACTGAATAGAACCAAATACAGAGCTCTTAAGCTTAAATCTCATCCATATGTCAAAGTGGAAGCAAAGTTGTACTGGAAATATCATGCTGGTATTTTGCTGTTGTGTTTGAATAAAGGTGAATCCATTGAGGTTATCAAGGAATATCATGAAATTTTTTGTGGACATTATATTTGGAAGGTCACAGCCCATAAAATCCTCAAGTCAGGTTTCTATTGGCCCACCCTATTTGCAGTTGCATACAGACTAGTCATAAGTTGTCAAAAGTGTCACTTGTTCGTAGAAAATAAAAGACTTGCCCCTTTACCTCTCATTCCAGTATTCATAGAAGGGCCTTTGATCCAGATCTTGCAGGGAGGCCCCCAAGATCTAAAAAATTGAAATGGATCTGACCAGATCTGCAAAATTAGAATGCCAGAAAAAAAAAGAGAAGACAAATCAAATAAAACCACAAAGAAAATTGTTTTATTAAAATAGAGAATAACTATAGAAGCTACATTGTGGTGGACAATCTGTCCTTTCACAAAATGCAACTTGTTACTTATAGCCTTTTTTTGTTGCAATACCACAGGTAAATTCCATGGGTGGTTAAATACCATCATTGGATCTCACTTACAATACCATGGGTGGATGAATACCATGGGTGGATGTAATTTTCCATTCAGATCATTCCTCCCTCCTTAAGGAGCAATGGTGCCCATTGCATGAAGTTCCCTACTGAGAAGCCTTTGTTGAATATGAAGAGCCACTGAAGAGAAGGGTTTTGTGTGGTTAACCCATAACGGTGATGAATGAAGATCCAAGGATAGAGATACCTTGTAATGCTTGTGACCAACTATGATATTGACAGTGTGTGGCGTAGCAAATGGACTTAGATGAAGTGTGGATTTTTGGATGACCCAGAACCATGAAAAATGAAGATCTGAGGATAGAGATACCCTGTAATTCTTGTGACCAACTGTGATACTAACAGTGTGCAGCCTAGCAAATGGACTTCGATGAGAAGGATTTTGTGAGGTTGACCCATAACCGTGATGCTGATTGTTGATGATGTAGCAGGTGCCTACATAGATTGGGGTGGGAGGGCATGTCTCTAAATAACCCAAGCCGAACGCTGCTATGTTGAAACTAATGAATGTGAAGCAGGTGCCTACTAAAGCGGGGTGGGAGGGAACGTCTCCAAAGGGAACCCGCTCTGAATTTTGCTCCAGATTTAAAATGAGCATAACTCAGAATATTTATTATAACCTATTTTTGGAAATGAAATGATCATTTTTCATCTTCCTATGTGTTTGAAATTGCTATCAGGAGAGTCTAGACTCTTAGATTCGCATTGGAACTCTCTCGTCGTCACAAAATTTCTAAAAAAATAGCTATTTTTAAATCAGAAATAACTCCCACGTCCGGACTCCGATTCGACCGATTTTTTTTAAAGTGGGTGATTTTTCAAGGAAAGATCATATCTATAACCATTTATCTAAAATTTCACACTAAAAACTGCAAAAAATGACAAGAGAGTCGCCGTCCACGAATTTTCGTCAGAAAAAATTCTGTAACATTGTTGATTTTGAATCAGAGATATCTCCCTCATCCGAACTCCAATTCAGCTGATTTTTTTTTTTTTTGGGGTATTTTTTCACAAAAAATCTATATCTAGTATTTTTTTGTAAAATTTTCACCAAAATTTTCAGATCTGATATGGAAACTCATTGCCCAAAAAATTCATGGAGTTTGTTGAAGATTGCTACAAAACATTGAAACTGAAATATGCTTCAAACCTTCATTCCCATGGATTCGTAACCTGAATCTTATACCAATGATTCAGATCTTGGAAGGAGGCCCCCAAGATATAAAAAATTGAAATGGCTCTGACAATATCTGCAAAATTAGAATGCCAGAAAGAAAAAGAAAAAAGAAAAGAGAACACAAAGCAAATAAAACCACAAAGAAAATTGTTTTATTAAAACAAAGAAACTGTAGAAGCTACATTGTGGTGGAAAATCTATCCTTTCACAAAATGCAACTTGTTACTTATAGCCTTTTTTTTTGCAATGCCACAGGTAAATTCCATGGGTGGGTAAATACCATGGGTGGATCTCACTTACAATACCATGGGTGAATGAATACTATTGGTGGATGCCACTTACAATACCATGGATGGATAAATAGCATGGGTGGATTAATACCATGGGATGACACCAATTACAATCAAATGGGTAAATTCCATGGTTGGATGTCATTTCCATTCGGATCAGCCTTTCAGGCAGTGGTGACTTGACTTTATTGGAGAGATCAATCCACCATCAAGTGGGCAATTCAAATGGATTCTCACTACTACTGATTACTTCACAAAGTGGGTTGAACCAATCTCCGCCATGAAATAAAGTGACCAAGTGGTGATGACGTTTCTAGAGGAGAACATTTTCAGTAGGTTTGGTTGTCCAGTCAAAATTGTAATTGATAATGCTCAGGTATTTAATTCTGCTCGATTCATTAATTTATGTCAAACATATGATGTAATTTTATCACATTCCACAACCTACCATCCACAAGGGAATGGATTAGTAGAGTCTTCAAACAATACATTGTTCAGGATTCTGAAGAAGATAATCACCGAAAATCAGAAAGATTGGGACTCAAAGTTGAAGGTTTCTCTTTGGGCAGTCCAAGTAACCACCAGGAGGTCTACTGGAAAGTCACCTTATGAATTGGTTTATGGAACTCAGTCACTATTTCCTACTCAGTTGGCCAAACCAGTGGTTTATTTCCCTCAAGAAGCTTAGGAGGAACCTAATGCTCTAGTGAGAAGATTGAAAAAAATTGATTGAATCAAGTGAAAACAGAAACCAAGAGAGAGATAACTTAATTTCTTATCAGGCAAAGATGAAGTCCATATTTGACAAAAAAGAAAAATAAATCCTCTTCCAAGCAGGAGATTTAGTATTAATGTTAGCCTCCTAATTTGCTCTCTTTTTTCCATTTTCCCCTTCCTAAATCATAACCATTTACCTTTGTTTTACCTCTTTTATGCACCCTCATCTTGCACCAGTCCAAGCACGGTGACATATTTCGTATAAAATTTATTTTTCATATTTTTAATTCAACTTAGCATTAATTAATTACTTATTACATGATTTCTTACTTTTAATCACTCTTTGTAACTTATCGATATCTCCAATGTTTATTTGGTAGTTAAAGTACTTACCGTGACTGCTGATCCTTGCGTAGGATTGGATCTTGCACCATTTCCAGCACAGCAAAACCTTGTAGCAGATCTAAAC
This sequence comes from Pinus albicaulis, assembly GCA_034641835.2. NCBI lineage: Eukaryota > Viridiplantae > Streptophyta > Pinopsida > Pinales > Pinaceae > Pinus > Pinus albicaulis. The sequence continues at coordinate 1,543,282,698 of CM076584.1, forward strand.
CTCCTCGATCACCACCTCATTTTCTGCAGCTTCAACCACGACAGCAAATATCGAGCAGATTTTGGCCACGACAGCAAAGATCGACCCAAAGAGAGCCAAGACCGAATATGCGAAGGACGAAAGCTGGAGATTGGCTACGGCCAGTTTGCTAACCATTTAATCTTGAAGGCTGAAAAGCTAAATTCTGCGTTTGGTTATGTAATCAGTTAAATGATCTATTTTGGCCTTTGGCCAAAGATCTATATAATGTAGAATGTAAATAGGACTAAGAAGCTAAGTTTTTGATAGTAAAGGAACAGAGACACAACCAGAGAGGCGGTAACAGGTTGTTGTATTTTGTTATCGCCTGAATCTGGGCTGGACAATGTATTAATGTATGTACTTGCCTTAGTGAATTAATAAAAGGGAGCTCCACCTCATGCATCAGAAAATTGTGTTTCTATATTTGAGTTGATGAATTGATTAAAGTACTAAGCAGTGTTATTATTTAAAATGGAAACGCGCTAGTTGGCTAGGGCCCAGCCAACTCAGCATGTTTACCCTATTTCTTGTTTTCCTGTAATTTGTGTTTACATTGTCAAGTGTGATTTAATTTTAAGCACATGCATTCTTGTCTGAGTGAAAGTGGATCCGTTGTTTGAAGTAGATAAATTTTCTTTTCCTGCACTTTATTTCAGATTGGTTTTCCTCCGCCTGGTCCAAGCAGTAGAAATAACCTTGCACTAGTGCACGTTGGTGTGATATTTCCTTTTCTACAATTCTGTTTGATTGGTTTTCCCGGCCTGGTCCAAGCAAGAAAAATGAACCTACACCAGTGCACGTTGGTGTGATGCAGCAAGCTTTCTTAGTCTACTTCCCACAAGCTTCTTTCTTTCATTAAATGCTTATGACAGGATAAATGTATATTGATTGTTTCTTTATTCCTGCACTTTGTTAAGATCATAAAAATTCACTTTTTATGTGTGCAATTAGATTTAACAATATAACATCACTTGCAATAATTAAGCACTCATTTTAAGAATTAAATGCTAAGTGCAAGAACTAGTTTCTTGCCACGAGATCTGAGTGCTTTGAACCCGGAAAAGTTCAAGCCCTTGCATGAAGTAAAAAGCCTTTAGTAAAGACACCATTTCTACCTTCTACATAAATCTCTGTTCCTGCACTAGTGCAAGCAGACTGCGATAGTGCAGGATAGACTAGTGCAAGAAGGAAATATCTAAAGGAGAAGGTTTAAGGGCCTATCTGATGAGACTGCTAAGTGTCTCTGCTAAAGAAAAACACACGCTCAGTATTTAAACAATAATTATCTAGAGTGATTTCCATTTTTATCTTTAATTCCCTCTTGCAAATGCATTCTTTCTTGTTCTAGTCTTAGATTATTTTCATGGTTCAAGTTGCCTTTTTCTCTCTTTAATTTGATTCTGCAATATTTCCTTTAAAGAAAGTAGGGATTTATATTAGGAAGATTCATACCATCTCTGGCATTTCCTGTGCTTCGTCTCTAAGTTTATGGATCCCCCAGGTTGACAAATTAAGTGTTGAGTAGTTTTCTTAAGTGTAATTCCTGCACCCAAAAATTAAGATGGGACACAAGAAGGGAGGATTAAGGAAAGCAAGGTAAGTTTGACTCTCTCTGGTATGGTCCGTACAGAATTTCTGAAGCCAAATCAAACAATACTTTCATCCTAGAAGATTTATATGGAGAATCCCTGCAGCTGCATGTGAATGGGCAGTATTTGAAACATTATTTCAAGCATTAAAATTCAGCATTCCACCACTGTAAGTACCAGATTTCTCATTGTTCATATGTCGCCAAGAAATATTTTACTTCATGCCCAATGGATAAGGCACTAATCTATGGTTCTTAGCACTTCCGTGGAAAAAATCACTATCCCTAGGTGGAGCCAAATGTTTTGGCTCATTTGCATTTACTTTTGAAATATTTTTCAAAACACCAAAAAAACATATATGTTAGAAAATGTAAAAATTTGTATGTCAAAGAGGAATTTTGATTTACATGTTGGTGCACTAACATTATGTGTATATATGTGAAGGCGGGTCGAGTCAGGCCGATTGATGCGTTCAGAACATTGCACATAGGTCAGGGTCCAGTCGGGCTTATTCGCAAGCTCAAGAGGGACTAGCACTACAGAATACCAAATAAGATCAGGAGGGTTACACCGTGGAGAAAAAACAAATTAGTAATTAAGATCATTTATTTGTCAAATGAATGTATGTGAGCCTATTGAATGAAAAAGTGTTCATTATTGAATAAATCGTATAGATTTCCTGAAGGCAGAGAACTGACGTATTTTCCTTAAAAACTTAGGAGTTTTGGAGGAAGTGTAAAGGGAAAAATAGATGATCAAGATAAAAGTGCAGAATTGAAGCGAAGAAATGGAAAGTGGAGATCATAGCATAGAAATGCAAGTCAGATGGACAGACAAGATTAGATCACGAGATCTAATTTAGAGATAAGTGGTCCAGAATGGATATCACAAATAAAGATGCAAGAGAGTTAATAGATCGGAGGTTGTGAAGAGAAGCCACGTGTCGGCCATAGGTTCCATCATACATCGCTCTTCACAAGTTTTAACACTTACCTCCCGCTTTTCATAACAAAACTCCCGATTTTTTATTTGCGGGTGGCCCCACCTCTGTCCTGCCACGTCACCCTTCGCTCATCGCACTTCACACATCACAAGCTCAGGAGGAATGGCACTAAGGAGTATGTTATAAACGTCGAAGGACGAAATGCGATGGAAAGGCATGTCTATGCCATAACCAACTTTCATCTTCTTTAGCTAGTAGACATGCTTTAGTTGCTTCATCCAGAAAATATATGTCATTTGGAGCTCGAATTGTTGTAGCCACAATTTTATCATACCTGCCTTTCCTGATTTCACATTTTGTGGAGTTGAATAGTATTGTGTGTCCTTGATCACACATTTGTCCAACACTGAGCTGATTGTGATTCATGTTTTCAACCAATAGAACATTCTTGGCTATAACATCTTTGCTTCCGAGAGTGACGGTACCTGATCCTATAGCATTTGAAGATCCATCATTTCCAAAGGATACAATTCCATCCTTCTTCTCTTTCAGAGATACAAATTTCCTTCTATCTCCAGTCATATGCGTTGAGAAACTGTTGTCAACATACCACACATATTTGTTGTTTTGAGCCTTGAGAGTGAGAGTACAATTATCAGTCTTCTTATTCTTCCATGTTCGTTCATTCTATGGCTTCAAAGATTCTTCTGGAGGATTTTCAAGTCTGCAGTCTCTGGCTATAGTGTCCAAAGTTCTGACATTTGTAACATTTCATATTATTTCTTAAATGTTCAAATCTATTGATGTTTCGTTGAGCCCTGGGAGGTTAACATTTGAAGGATATCCTGGAATTGTATTGGTTCCTAGGGTACGTGCGACATTCTACAGCTTTATGACCAAATTTTCCACATGAATAACAATAGCCATGAAAAATATGTTGGTACCTGGATGGAAATATTTGTCGAGGAATCATCTTCCAAGGATGTTCTTGCAAATCTTGTCCAATGAAGTCTACATGTATGGCAGATCACATAGGGTCATTGTATTTTGTTGTAGAAGGTCCTGCTTGTTCTTCTTTGTAACCATGGTCAGTTATGTCATTGTAAGATCATTGATTGTTGATGATTTCTTCCAATGCCCTTGATCTGTTAGCATAGTTTTGGACAGTTTTTCCCTCCTTCACTTCCTTACGCAGTGAGACTACTTCGTCTTAGATTATAACATTTATAGGCCTTTCTTTTGCATGAGTAACCAACAAATATACCTTCATCAACACGTGATTCAAAATTACCCAAATTTTGATCTTCTCTTTTGATATAACATTTGCTTTCGAAGATTCTGAAATATTTTACATTAGCTAGTTTTTCTTTCCATAATTCATATGGGGTCTTGTTGCAATTATTTCTGAGAAGACTTCGATTGATCATGAAGACTGTCGTATCAATTGCTTGAACCCATAATTTTTCATCCAATTTTGAGTCCTTCAACATTGTTCTACCCATTTCCTGTACAGTTTTGTTCTTTCTTTCAGCAACTCCATTTTGCTGAGGTGTTCGTGCTATTGAAAATTGTCTTTTTATTCCATTTTCATCACAGTATTGCTGAAATAATTTGGAAGTGAATTCTCCGCCATTATCTGATCTTAGACACTTTATTTTCAAATCAGTTTCATTTTTGACCTGCTCCTTGTAGATCTTAAAGAACTCAAATGCTTCAGATTTTTTCTTTAGGAAACTGACGGCTATCATCCTGGTGTAGTCATATATCATCAACATGAAATATAATTCTCCATCTAAGCCTTTTGTTCTCATAGGACCACATAGATTAGTATGTATCAATTCCAATGGATGTGCCATAGCCAGCTTTCATCTTCTTTAGCTAGTAGACATTCTTTATTTGCTTCTTCCAGAACATATATGTCGTTTGGAGCTCGACTTGTTGTAGCCACAATTTTACCATACCTGCCTTTCCTGATTTCAAATTTTGTGGAGTTGAATAACATTATGTGTCCTTGATCACAGATTTTTCCAACACTGAGCATATTGTGATTCATGTTTTCAACCAATAGAATATTCTTGGCTATAACATCTTTGCTTCCAAGAGTGATGGTACCTAATCCTATAACATTTGAAGATCCATCATTTCCAAAGGATACAGTTCCATACTTCTTCTCTTTTAGAGATACAAAAAAAAATTAGAGTGAAAATGTAGCAATAATTTAGGAGATATGATCTGTGGAAGTCAGTGTTTTTGTAGGCTCCTGAAATTCATCTCAAATAAGTGACCTTGGGAAAATATTCACAACTCTCTCTCTGAGTATCAGATTGGAATTCTGTAAAAAGTGGCAGATAGTGCACAGACTTTAGTTTTCACTCCATCAATTTCAGAGCCGAATGAAGAAACAATGACACATGGCATGTTGTGCAAGTTTGTTCTACTGAAACAATCCATAATTAGGGAATTGTGAGAGATTGGGCATAACTCTCTCTTGAGGAATAAAAATTGGGTTAGACATGTGGCATTGGAAAAAAGACTCAGAGGACTACTATAGGACTGAAAATCAGATATTGGGGATCTGAAATAACAGTGATACACTAGATTCAATATCAAGCTCCTATAAGGCAAGAAAAATCTAGATCATGTGTTGTCAAGGGTTGCAAAGGACTAGACTTTCTAAGGGAGCAAAGAAAAGCAAGGTGCAACAGAGGGTATCATGACAAGAGCAGCAACCAAGGTGCAGAATAGCAGCAAGAATTTCATCACATGAAATCTTCAAGTGGGAAGCACTGCATATAGTCACTGTAAAGGTATCATTGTACTAAGTCAATGTAAATACATTATTGTAAAAATTGTACTAGTGTCTATCTGCCAAGAGTTGAAGAGGCAGTGTCGGGAGGTCTAAGATCATCATTATTTGGTTGTGCCATAGTTGGGGTTATGGTCTAGTGTGTCTTCTTCTTCTACATCATTCTATATCATTGTAAAGTGGACCATTTTCCCTAGTACGAGAGTCCATTCTTCTTTTATTCTTCTATAGGGTGGTAGGGTGGTGCTAGGGTGAGTTGTAGCTCATTGGGTGTTGGGGCATCCGTTCAGTTGACTACTGAAGAATATCGAGCATTGGAGCATCCATCCAATGGGAGCTGGAGAAGAATGCTTTTCTAGATTCTAGGAATTTGGAGCTTTATTTTCAATTGGAGTTGAATATTAAAAAATTATTAGAAAAGCATTAGGTGGTTTTTGTCTCGGAGTGAGTTTCCACCTTAAAAATTGTGTGCATTTGTGTTCCTTTTTTTTGCTGCTATCATTGTACAAACATAGATAATAATTGAAGATTAATTAATGCTATAATTGAAAGGAATATTGATTCACCCCCCCTCTCAGTATTTCCAACAAGGCAGACGCGATACCATTCAAAGGTTAATTTGAATTTATTGAAAGTCCAAGATTATGTGCAGTTGTGTTGGTTTTATGAAGAAACGTGGACATGGGAAATGGACTCGAGTAAGTGACCCAATGCAAAAAAAAGGATAAGAGAAGACGAAACACAGTAGGCACGAGCAGAAGAGGCGGAGTCGGGCAGAAGGGGACATGATAACCTTGGTTGAAACGTAATAGTTGGGTCAAGTCGGGCAAGGATGTGTTATTGTAGAATTGTTCGAATACCGCACCAAAAACAGAAAAGACATGACAACAAGCAGAAAAGACAAATATTGAACTGTGGAAGAAATGCAAGGCAAGGATGTCTGATCTGTCAAGGAGACACATTAGCAATTCAGGGAGACGCATTAACAAGAAGTTAGATTCAGAAAACAGAATAATATTCCAAGTTTTAATTTGTTTTCTTTGTTTGTTAAGATCTAAGCTAGAGTAATGTCCTCAATTGCAATGTAATAAGTATTTTTGACAGATTAGGTAGTCAAAGTAGTTTCAAGAATTTTTAGAAGTTACAAACTGTTTTTGATGTATTTAAGCAAGATAGAAAGAAAGAAGAAAGGTTCTGAGTTTTGGACCTCTGGAAGACTAAATCTTTGGTACTTACTTTTCTGAGGAATTAATGAAAGAAGCATCAAGTTTCTTGCAACTATTGATGGTGATTCGTTTTTCCTATGTCATTTTGTGTTCCTTCTTCCTGTAATGAAGTGAAGTAAAGTAGTTGTCGGTCTCTTAACTACATCTATGAGTAAGATTTAAATAACCTTAATTTTCGCTCCTCCACTCCAACTCCTCTCCCTTCACACAGACTCTCTGGAACTTAAAAATAATAGATTTTGTGTTTACAACATATTATTTTGAGTTTCCTCTCTCTCCGTAAATTCATTTGAAATTTAAAGTGATAGATTTTGTGTTACAACATATCATTTTGAGTTTCTTCTACAGTTCTTCTTTTCCATTCAGATATCAGCAGTTAATGGCATTGTAGAGTCTTTCATTATACTAGATTGTTAATGATTTTAAATAATTAGTTTCCAAAGGGATTGAATGAAGACCACCTTATATAATTACTTTTGTGACACATTTTAAAAAATTTCTTAAGCACTGATTCCTTTCCACAGCTAAGTAATTGTCTCTTAAGAAACAATAGGTCCCACATAAATAGATTAAGCAATATGAGTTTGTAAATAAAAGTACTTAAAACAGACTCGAGTAAAAGTGATGAATCCAAATTTGGGAAAATTTTGTTTTAAACTTTCCTCATATGAAAAATAGAAGAAGGTAGAGATAGGAGTTTTTGATAAAGAATATATCCATTTTATGATTGGTCTCTGACATCTCTTCACTGCCAGTGAGCCTGAATAGTACGTCGGTGAAGTTGTCTTTTATGCCATAAAATCCTAGGCCCGCTGTGAGCGAGCGTCCATAGCCCCGACGAGTTTACTTGCATTTCCCAGGCTTCCTCTTTTCATCACCCTTTTGATAAGCGCATTTGCAAGCTTTTATTTTATGATGTATTTGAGTGAAAGAGATGGGATGGTAAAAGATATTTATATTTAATGGACATAATACTTTCATAATGTTTACTCCAAATTCTTTCCCTATAACTACCAATTAGAGGCTTTTTATGTGGAGGGGTGGGAGAGATTCATTGTGTTAAACTCAAATCAGTTATTTCTTTGAAAAAGCAAACTCAATCACTTAGAAAGGATGTGTGTTCCTCCATGAAAATATTTAAATCAAGATGGTTTTATGGTTCCATAAAGATATGCCTTTAATGATAAATGAAATTCACTTGAATGGATAGATTAAAAAATTTCCCATGTATGTCAAAAACTATAAGGTAAGAAAAATTCCTTTCACATAAATCATGGCAAAGTCACCAAAATCAAATCAAAACTGAAACCAAAAGGAAAGAATTCCTAAACTAAAGTAAGAAAAGAAATCAACGAATGAAAAAAATGAAGAAAAAACTAAAAGAAAAACAAAATTTAAAAGATAAACTTCAACAAGACCGCTTATATAAATTTCTCAACGATGGATTATAAAAAAAAAAAGCATATGTACGTTCATTCCTGTGTTGAGATTAAAAATTTTAAATTGCAGAGTTATAAGAAATGAGGCTCTCAAAATGTAGAGGGTGAATAACAGTGATGATAGATAATACGTTGAATGAGAAGTCTCTCTCTGTTGCAAATTTTTCTTCTTCAAGACAAAATCTTCATAAAATCATCCTAATTGTTTTCTAATAAAAGTAATTCTTTAAAGAAATAGACTAGAGGTTCAAAAACTCCCCAGTTTAGCTGATTTGATGAGGATCATTACTACTTCTCTTAAGAATCTCAGAGAGAAAAAGAAAATGAACTTCGAAAATTAATTTGGTATAGGTGCGAAAGGTTCACGAAGACCTATAAAAACAGAATTCGAGATCAGCAAAAACAAAAATGAAACAACAAGTGAAGAAATTAAAATAAATGAAAGTGGACATATAAAACTTACCATTGGAGAATTGCATTTAATCTTACCTTAGGAATATTATTCTCTCCAATACAAGTTAACTTTTTTCTTTAATTAAAATTGGAAACATCAAGAATTTGAATTAATTGAAATCTTATTGACCCAAAATCATTATTTATTGAATCTAAACTAAAGCAATCAGTAAACTAGAAGAAATCAATGTTTTATGTTCAACGAATCAAAAATAAATTGAATCCGTAAAAAATGAGGATGAATATATGCTTCTTTATGAATTGCAACAATGAATGTTCTCTTTACTTCTTCTATTCTGAATTTATATCAGCCCCAAAATATTGAAATTCATTTAAAATCCCAAATAATGTGTCAATTATGTATATCAAAAGGACTTGAACCTTTTTATGATAGGTATGGAGTTATATCAAAATAAAGGAGAATTAAAATATGAATTAACCATCAGTACATTACCTTTACCTGTTCCAAATTCTTTATGAGTGAAGGAGATTTCCGAGAAAAGTAAAAGAAGTCCATGTACATACACCATGAAGAATGTATATCCCTTTAGTCATAAAGCCATCCTTATGAATGAATACTTGGATTTGGCAACATTAAGATTGAAATACATCCAAGTTTTATGACCATCATGATAGCATGAAATTAGCATATATATTCAAAAGATAATAAAATGAGACTTCATGTATACATAGTGAAATAAAATGTAATGATCAGAGACCCGCAAATATTAACAACCCGATATTTTGATATTTTAAGTTCTAAGTTTATGAGAAAATCAAAGCAAAAGGTAAGACCTCAAGTTTTTCCAAAAATCTCAATGGAAAAAACTTCGATAAATAAAAATCCTGCTTGATAATGTTTTTGACGACAGAAGTTTTTAGAAGTTTAATGAAATTTTCACCTCTATTACAAGAAGTTTCGGCATTTAGAATATTGAAGGCAGCAAGATCCTGGAACAAAATATTTTGTGTAATTTTTACAAACAAAACTTATGATATTGATCATGTCCAAAAAGAATACTTGATAAATGTATAATGTAAAAACATTGTTTTTTTTTTAAACATCAAACATTCTCATATTGTAAGAGTCTATAAAATAATTGCAATGACTTTCATTCCAATAATGATATAATTTGAAGTTTTGTAAAATGATTGCAAGATCACTTACATTTACTTGTTAAAATAAGCTTTTAGGAGAGGAATTCGAGATTTAATAAATATGAGAATAAATCCAGTGTCAAATATCTCAAAATCCTTTTTTGAAGCCGAAATCAATTTAAAAAAAAAACTTTGAGACCACAAAATTCCAATGAAGATAATAAAATAGGGGTCATTTCCTTTGCTAATAAATATGAGAATAAATCAAGTGTCAAATATCTCAAAATCCTTTTCTGAAGCCGAAATCAATTTAAAAAAAAAAAACTTTGAGACCACAAAATTCCAATGAAGATAATAAAATAGGGGTCATTTCCTTTGCTTAATATTATAGACAACATAGTGGAAAGAGAAGGAAATGTGAAGCTTGAAGAAGTAAATCTTAAAATTCGTTTTAAATGCTTTTGATATAGTACAAACCCAAGAGTCTGATAAGCGAAAAACTTTGAAATTTTGAGGAAAATATATAAAAATGAAAAGCAGAGGATCGAGATTCTAAAATTCATCAATTAGAGGCTCTGAGTATCTTTAGAAGAAATGAATATAACTAAAGGGAAAACAATTTGGCGAGTGAAATGCAATAGTTCAACTCATATTGGAAAATTGTAAGATTTGGAACAAGCATAGATAAAATTACAGATAATATCATTCACTGCAAACGTTTTTATGAAAAATTTCCTTGGTTTATAGCAATTTGAAGAAATAAGGAGCATAAGCATTTCATTCCAGCTAGACCAATGAGAGGCAGAATATGAAAACGTGCATTCACATGGTATTTCGAGTAGGTCAGTGCCTTACCAAATATTTCGCATCACGAGTTTTTTTTCCATGCATAATTTAAAAGTTGTGATTTCCTCCTTTGCCGATATGCGATCAAGTTTTTTATAATGATTAAAAGACAATGATAGAGAATCAAACATCGACATTTATGCATTGGAAGATCTTAAGATAAATCTTTATTTGAGTTTTGTGATGTGATATAATTGTTGCAATGACAAAGTTGCAATATGAGCATAGTCATTTCGGAGATTGGAGAATAATTATGACAGAGATAGGAGACGTCGATATTATTATTGCGATAACGAAACTTCGATAAATGACGTTGCTCATTGGTGGGACTGGCTTTGGTTTTTATAAGAGATCGGAAATCAGAATATTTGAGCACGATATGTAACATTGTTGATATGTCGATGCGTGATGAGGAACGGACATAATGTTTTATTATGTGGATTTAATTTCATATTGGATCCGGGACATCAAAACCTTAAAACATATGCCCCTACCAAACTTGTGATTTATGAACAGATGCGATAGCTTTCAGAACTAAATTTAAATGTCGTATCGGGTCCGGGTTTGTGTGGACATCACAAATTTTAGCGAAGTCATTTTATCAGAGAATGAGAATATGGGAATATCAAACATATACAAACATCACAGTATCGACGATATGAAGTTCAACTTGAAATGTTCTGATATTGTTTTAAATGCCTATTGGGTATTTTTAATGAATAAAAGCAAAAATAAAAAATGCTCAAATTTTGACGAGCAACCAATAATACTTTCCTGAACATGTTTCAGTTTTGAAAAGATCTGACTACTTGCTTATCTTAAGTCTTCATAATCAAGTCGATGAAAACCTGCAAACAAAACAAAATAAAGATAATAAATAACCTTTGAAAAGTAAAACTAATCAAGATATTATGGTGAACTTGTAAACATATACCTGGAAGTATTTTGATTGTAATGTTACCTCATGAATCTTCAATTTCTCCCAAATTTTCTCAAAATTTGCATGTGTTCAACATCACCTATTTATTTAATCTAAATTGGCAAGTAATGAGATTTTTCAATTGCATCCATTTCAAATTTACATTAGAGGGAAAAATTGATGAAAATGAGCTCTTCAGAAGTACTTGTGAATCAAAGATTGCCAAGATTTAGATATTCTCTGGAATTCCTTCATATATTATTTTTAAGCAACCTTGTCATTGACTAAGTTTTGCAAAAACAAGGCAATAAGCAATAGAGGAGTTCATAAGTTTCTGATATTTTTAAAACCACTTTGCCAGCAAATAAAAGGGATGCTAAGAAAACTTTAGATTTATTACTTGCTTATTGAAAATTTGAAATAATGAAATAAATGCAAACATAAAAGAATCCATCTTTTCCTATTTCTAACTTAATGAAAAAAATATGACTAGGTATAGTCATACTTTCAATGTAACCATGTAAGCATTTTAATTCCTGCATGTATGTAAATGTAAAACATTAGTAACAAAAATATAAAAATAACTAAACTAAGGAAACAAAAATTGAAAGTAGAATGTGCAATCATTGCTAATATATTTATAGAAAGCGTCTTATTTATAATTACCTTCTCTTGAAATATCCTTTTTAGTTGAATTTTAATTGGATAATAGAAATCTAGATGGATTTCCATTATTTATTGGGAGAGGTTCAAAAGAGGGGATGACAGGCTCGATTGTGAATAAGAAATTTTAGATACAACGGCTTGTAAGACTTTGTTAGTGTTATATTCAAGTGTTAAATTATTAACAAGTTTCTGTGAATGAAAACTTTCCAAATGTCTTTCAAATAGATCAATGAAAAATAGATGGAAGTGTCAGAGATCCAACAAAAGATTATTAATTGAATTAGATTGATACTCATATTGTGAAAACACACTCTCTTATTGGCACTGCTTCCGAGAAGAAAGAAGTAATTGATAATGAACATCAATTGAAATTGGAAGTTTAATAGCTCTTGATGTTCATAATTATAATTTGAATCTTCATTTTTCCATTGAAGTAATGCATCAATTGAGTGTTCAAAATTGAGTTTCTCAATATGCCAGCACAAAGTATCTAAAAATCTAAGACTAAAAATAGAAAATAAATCTGAAGTTAAGAATAAATGATGGTATAATAACAAAATTGAATCATAGTTTACACTAGTGTTACAATTATTGTTACAGCACAATTGGGACTTACTTAAAGCAATTTCCTCTTCACAAAAATTGGGCGAAATAATGCAATAAGAATGATTGATGATACCAACTTGTGAATTCGAGAAAGGGTTATGACTATGAATAGGAATGTGAGTTTGATCATCATATAAATCATAGATTGGAATGGTTTCTTAAATGCTTAAATCATGAATATGATTGATTGTTTGAAAATGAAAACTATTTGAAACAATTTCTAAATTAAATTGTTCTTCATTTTCACATGTGATTCGACTTTTATTATGAGGATTCAATTGTGAAGAATATAAATCAATATCCTCAATGTCAAAGTAACTATCATAAATGACCTCATGACATTCATTATAATTCCCTTTGATTTCACCTAATGTATCAAAACAACAAGGAATATTAAGCTTGTGTTCATTAATGCCAGAAGAATGATCAATAATTAATTATCTATCTTGATAGAAACTAATCGGCAATTCATTTATATCAGCCTATATTTTTTTCTAAAATATTTTTAACACGAAGAGAGGATAAATTGCTATTAGAAAAATTATTAGGATAAATGGAAAAATAAGAATCTGAAACAATACATTTGAAAATGTATTTATTTGAAAACTCTTGTGTATCTTCTTAATTGCAAATTTCATCTTTAAGATCATTTACTTGGCTACTTATGTTTTCTTGAAGAATGTCACTTTGTTCTCCTCAATTTGGCATTTTCTCATCGTAAAAGAATTCAAAAATTTGTACAGTTGATTGCGTATTATTTTGAAATTTTAATCATTGTTGGTTCCTATCGGATTATGCTCTGATTTTCTTATTCTAACTCACACTGATTTTCATATTTCAAAGTGGTATCTTCTTCAAGATTGCTGCTAATATCTTCTTGCATTTGAATAGAAAAAATTTCCAAGCTTGTTGGTATTGGTTCATTAACATGTGAATATGCACCTTGGTAATTATCAATATTGTAGGAAGTGTGCATTAAATGAAGGAATTGATCATATATAATAGACGCCACTTCATTATCATTTCTTTGCACCTCCATATTGGAATTATCAATTATGCTAATGAAATTGGAAGGAGATTGAGAAAATCTTGAAATAATTTCGCATGGATTATGAATGGAAGGAAGAGAGCAAACATGTTCAAACCAATCTAATAATTTTTCTTTCGAAGGTTTGTTTTCAATATTAAATTTTAAACAATTTAAACTAAGTCTAATGATAAAATCAATTAAAGACTCACTTTGAAACCTTCATAGATATTCAATTTCGTTACATACTTGTTCGTAGTCGTAATTGTCAAATTTACGAAGAAATATTGCAATAAATTGATCACAAGTGTGGATTGAGGCAACTAGAAGTGATTGACACCAGCTTTTGGTTTTTTCCAAAAATGTAAGAGTAAAAATCTTGCTAAAATACCTTCATCAATATCATGAAAAGTAGAATTTGAAAATCTTTGAATGAATTGTAAAGCATGATTAAATGCAATAGTATTCCTCTTATCGTTAAATTTTACCTGAGACAAGTCTCTTACTATTTTTGGTGGGGTATTGGAAGATGCACGTCCAGAAATATAACTCCAAATTGGAAGTTTTAAAGGAGCCATTTTAATAAAAATAAAATTTTAAAATACAAAAACTCCAAAGGAAAACAAGTCTCAAACCCTCCTTCTAGCACCAAAATGTTGAGGCCTCGAAATTTCTACAACAGCATGGGGGAGGACCACCCGGTCTAGACCTTAAAGTAGTTTCTTTTTCATTTGGAATAGTGGTTCTGACTGGTTTAACTAGGTCCAGTTACCTTGTCTCAATCTCCAATGGCTTAAAATAAAACTTTTTTTTACCAATGGAAAAGAGACATCAGATCGTCCATCTTTCCGATCAGGCAAGAAAGTGATCCTTAAGCTAATTTAGGGCTCAGCCAAGCCACTACTAAATTTTTGCCTCTTTGGGAAGAGGACTTCTAGTAATGTAGAATTCAATCTAAATGCAAAATTATTCTAAAATGAAAGAAAAAAAGAAATTTATCATAATCCTATCTCAATTAGGCAGATGTAGATCTAACCTAACCAAGAGAAAGATATTTAAATGATTGGGATTTAAATATGTTTGGCTTATAATGAATATCAAGTTAATGAAGTAGTTCAATTACTGGACATTATGAATACTAAAACACATCTTATTCAGAGACTTCTTAACTAAGATAATCAACCAACATCATTTAGGAAGTAATTCACAAAGATAATATTGATTGTTAAATCAGTATTTCGAATAATTAAACAATAATATGAGGAAATGGTTCACAACACATCAATGTTTGTTAAATCAATATTAAAAGACATTTCCGAGTAAATAGTTACGCAAAAATCATAATTCAACCCATAAGAGCATAGATAAATAATAACATATAATTCAGTTAAATTACTCATACCGACAAAAGTGCACAAATATGAATAAAATGACACATTATTGTTATCATAAAATGAAACTAGTATTTAAAAAGATAGTATTATAAATATCAATTTATTGAAACCATTTCTCTAACTCTGGTTTTCAAGAGTCCTTTACAAAGCTTGAATTTCTATTTTTAAAACAAAATTGTAGAAGTACAAACTCCATTCTTCATACATAATTTAGCATGCAAAGGAAAAACCTCAATAATCCCCATATTTGAGTTTTCTCTCCTCTACCCTACAACTCTAAATCCTCTAGACAATAGTACCTTCAATAACTCCTGAAATTGTAGAGAAGAGGAGCCCCTTATTACATTCTACAATCTGTTATTTATAATATTTACAGAAGGATTTCTTCATAAGAAAGTTTTTTGAAGAATAATTCTTCTCAATCACTTTTCATTGGCTCAAAATAATATTCTTCAATTTCTGGAGCATTTTCATTGGTTGAGATCTTCTTTTCCTCATCTCTTCGATTGTTTTCCTGCAAAAACAAATCAAAACAAAATTAAAATGTAAAAATAAAATCAAAATGCCAGATCTGTAATTTAAAACAAATCCAATTAAAACTTAATTACATAATTGAAATAAAATAAATCTAAGCTTTTAACTCATGTATGTGATGATCTAATTGGTCAATGATATCATTGACGAATGGATCTGCACTCAGAAGAAGTTGTGGGCAAATGAAAATGCATAAAATAAAACTCGGAAAATTAGTTTTGTTAAAAAATTCAGAGTTTGATCTTATGCTAAATTTTAGACCTAATAAATGATCAAATATGGAAATGAAACCAATTCAGAAATGTTTTCCATGATTTTATTTATCCAATGAGTCGTCATGGGCCTCATTTGGCGAAGTAAAACTCCATTTATGAGTTTCCAAAGTTGGTATATTAAAATTTATGTCGCTTAGGCTAAAAGTCAAAAAAATTTACTTAAATTCTAATCTTAAATTATATTATAATATTTAATTAATTAAAAAATTCTAATTAATTAATAATAAATTAATTAAGAACAAAATTAAACTAAGTAAAAAAGAAATTAATTAATTAATCAAAATGTTATTATATTATATTAACAAAAATTAATTGTAAACAAAATTAAACTAATTAAAAATTGAATTATTGAATAATTAAAATATTTAAAATATTATATTAAAATTATAATAAAAATATAATAGCTATTATAATATTATATAATATAATATTTATTTTAATTAATAATGAATTCAAAAGATAATGTAAACCACGTGAAGGTGAGGAGTTATAAGCAATGGAGAGTATGGAGTGGTAGGTGGAAGTATAAGGTGACGTGAGGGAGGATGACTGGAATAGTGAGGTGAAGGGATAAGGTGACGTGAGGGTGAGGTAAGGCAAATGAGTTGGGAGATATCAAGAGGGCAATCAAATCTTATGTTAAAAAATTAATTTTTTTTGTATGGAATTAATTCGTAATCGGAGTTTAGTATTTTTAAAACATGCACATAAAAAAAATATAATATAAAATATTTGTGATATGTGATTTGTGATGTATCACAATTGCAATATCGCATCGTACTTTTATTTCGACCTTTTTAAATCGGTTTTTTTTAATTTCAGGATTTTTGGAAGATATGATGTGGTGAGAAGTGGGGTCTGCTTGAAAATATAGATTCTACAAATTGAACTGTAGCCACTTTGCAATTTTCAGATTTCAGTCTTGGAAATTTGTTTTAAAATAACAAATTGAAGTATCAATATCTCGAAATGTTTTTTCGTCTATTATACAATTTAGTTGGGTCATTTTGTAGGACTGTTAGTGAAAATTTGAAATATTAACTAAAATCTTTAATATTTACACTAAACGCATTATTGAACTAAATTAGTTACAAAAATCATAATATTGTTACATTTTATACATTTTTTAAACCTAGGCGACACAAATGATCAAACTTCAAAAGAGTGTCATTTACAAACCGGTTGACCAAATGGAGCGAAACAAGTATCGTTTGAAAACTTGTGAAAAATCGGATTCAATAAAACAATCAAAATGGAAATCCGATAAAAATGATAAAATGATAAAATTTTAGGACAATTAACTTAATGAAAATCATAAAAAGTGTTTAGCCAAAAATTAATAAAAAGGGTCCCCACCATTGAAGTAAATAATTCAAAAATGGGGGGTATTGGGTTTTCCCTACAACACCACCTTAAATGTATATCTTTTTGTAGTTTGTTTGCAATTATAAATATTTCAAATGTTGATGGTCAGTATGAACAATCGTTTCTTTACCCATCAAATAGTGCTTCCATTTCTTCACGCTTTGTACCAAAGCATAAAACTCTTTCTCATAAGTTGGATAGTTAATTACTGCATTAGTAAAGGTTTAAGAATTATAACAAATAGGCTTACCATGTTGCATCATAACTTCGCCCATGGCATAATCACTTGCATCGGTTTGAATCTCAAATGGTTGCTTAAGATCTAGATGTTCTAGAACTAGTGTTGTACTGATTTTCTCTTTCAATGAGTCGAAGGATTTCTATTGCTTACCTCCCCACTAAAATACATGTTTCACACTTGTCAAAGCATGTAGTGGTGTTGCAATAGATGATAATTTACTCCTAAATTTTGTTACATTGTTGGGTTTAGGCCAATTCACAATAACATTAACTTTCGAGGGATAAAATTTCAACCCCCTCTTACAATATGACCCAGTAAACCAAAGATTTTTTCCCAAATTCACACTTCGAAATATTCAAATACAAATTCTCTTTTTTCAATGTTGGCATATGTTGTCCTTGATGGCAACCTACTTGATGAAATAAGACTGTCGACGATATGATGCAATGTGTTGTCCTTGATGGCAACCTATTTGATGAAGTTGTTCTTGATGAGTTGCCTATGATAAGCAACCTATGTGTTAAATATGTAAGGATGATCTATCTACAGATCAGCTCAGAAGGAACAGAAGAAAGGAAGTGACAGAAAAATGATAAATATGATGTGTCACAAAGCATACGCGGGATTGTTAAGGCGAAGTAGTGTATGCACGCGGAAAAGTACGTGCCAAGTCGCGTATGCCCTTTTGCGCTCCAAATTTAGAATACCAAGGGGTGTTACCATGGTATCGACCCATTGTATTGAGCGCTTGATTATCTATTTGGTCTCGTCCAGGAATACTATCGGAAGTGGTGTGGTTTTGACTCATGGTATTGATAAAGGCTAAAACTATATAAGGAGAAGAAGATCATTGTGCAAGGGTGTGCATGTGTCTGGGTATTGAATGAATACTTCACTTTGAAGTATATCTGCATGATTGAAATTTGTTCTTGATTGATAAATCTGAATCTATGATGCACCCATGGATGTTTCTAAATCCTTAGATCTGATGATGATGAATCTCTAAGATGATCTGCAGAAGAAGAACTGGTGAAGATCTGGCACAAAGTCTGCTAAAGGTAATGAAGAAATCTGGGTAAGCTTATAGATCTGGTCTGTTTTGCAAAGCTTTCATTTACAGATCTATACGCGAGTTTGTTGTGGAAAAAGCATGTGTATATGCGGATCTGATCTGTTAAAAGCGCGTATGGGAAGTTAGGGTTTATTGAAAAATGCACAGATGTATACGTGGGTTAGTCTAATGAAAAGCGCGTGTATACGCGAGTCTGTTTAAATAAAAGCGCATATGGAATTTGAACTGAAGGTTTCTCATGGTTGAATGTGTTTCTGCATATCTATTCTGAAGTCTGGGTAATCTCTGATATTCTGGTTACAGTGGTTTCACTATTCTGTTTGAAGCATTAGGAAAAGTATGTTTGTTGAAAAATGAAAGGTTGAGTTGAAGCTGTTTGATCCAGTTTGAAAATTGATGAAACGTGGTCTGCAGTGGTGCTGAGGGTCGAACCCTTCAGTAAGGGGGTAGTAGCTCCCTTCCAGTGATAGCTAGTAAACGAGAGCAGGGGGTAGTAGCTCCCTTCCAGGAGAGGCTAGTAAACGAGAGCAGGGGGTTGTAGCTCCCTTCCAGGAGAGGCTGGTAAACGAGAGAAGGTTGTAGCCTTCTCCAGGTGGGTGCCTGCATGCTGGTATGAGTCTGCGCCAGTACACAGTTGCAAGATGTTTTCTTTATAATAAATATTGAAGACTAAGACGACGACAGCGGTGGTTTTCTCCCGAATTGGGTTTCCACCTAAAATCCTGGTGTTCATGTGTGATGCGTATGTGTGTTGATTTATTCTGTTCTTACTGTACATTTTTACTGCTTACTAACATCTAATAAGTGAATGATGCAATAATCTAAGATAAGAATTATCTGCATAATAAGAGATCTGAGCATACGCGAGTTTCCTTAAGGATATCTGCGTATATACGCTAGTTTTGTTCTGTAAAGTAGCGTATGGGTTTTGAGAAAAGATAAAGTTGATTGATAGATCAAGATATTGATTCACCCCCCCCCCCCTCTTAGTATCTTTCCCAACAATTGGTATCAGAGCAGGTCCTTCTGAAAAAGCTTAGCCGCTAGAAGGAAGATCAAGCAAGATGAGCAATCAAGATGGAACATCATCTATCAAGCCTCCCCTCTTTAATGGAAGCAATTTAATCTTCTGGAAAACAAGGATGAGATCCTATCTTCAGTCTATGGGAACAAATGTATGGGCCATTGTTCAACAAGGATATCAATATCCAGCTACAATACCAACAGATCCGACTGAAAAGAAGAATTATGAATCAAATGCAAAGGCGGTCAATGCTATAACGGGAAGTCTGACTGAATCTGAATTTGTCAAAGTTATGCAGCTAAATACAGCAAAGGAAATGTGGGACAAAATCATTCTAAGTTATGAAGGTGATGCAAAGGTAAAAAGTGCAAAACTCCAAACTCTCAGAATTGAATATGAAAATTTAAACATGCATAGTGATGAAAGTATTGCTAGTTTCTTTTTACATCTTGATGATGTTGTAAATCGTATGAGAAATCTGGGAGAAACAATAACCGAATCTACTTTGGTTGAGAAAATTTTAATATCTCTAACGACAAAATTTGAGTCAAAAGTTTCTGCTCTTGAAGAAAAATAGGATCTTCAAAATCTTACTGTGGTACAACTTCATGGAATACTAACTGCATATGAAATGAGAAGAGGAGGACCATCTGAAGTCAAATAAGCCATCTTTAGAGCTTCTACAAAAGGGAAAGAAGTGCAAGAAGCAGAAGGATCAGGATATATCTCAAAAGAAGATGAGGTAAATTTTGTAAAGAAACTTCAACTTGGCACAGGACGGTTCAGAGGTAAGCTTCCTTTCAAATGTTTTGATTGTGGAAGAGTTGGTCATTATGCTGCTAAGTGTCCTTATAAAGAAATATCTGCAAAAGGGAAAGAAGTAGCAAGAAGGAATAAGAACCTATCTAGCACTAGAAAAAGTTACTATACTCATGAAGATAGTGATGGGTTATCTCATAGTGAGGAAGAATGTGAACAATATCTTAGACTTCTCATGGCATTTGAATCTAGAGAAGAAAATGATACTTTTGTGGATGCTTTAGAGGACAATGATTTTCTTGAAGAAAACAATCAACTCAAAATACACTTAGAAGAATGTAAAATACTCTTAGAAGAAAGGAAAATAACCATAGAGACTATGAAAAGGCAGTTTGAAGAAGCAAAGAAACACATTGAGAAATTCGAATGTGAAGTGGTAAGTCTAAGAAAATATTTTGAGAAAGAAAAGACTCTGAATCTTAGATTTACTAAAGGATCAGAAACCTTAAATGAGATTATCAAGGTACAACGCTCTCCTCTTGTAAAGACAGGTCTTGGATATATCGGGGAATCTTCTCAGGCTTCAACACCAAATTATCTAAAAGCAGTTACAACTGGTTTACAAAATTCTGCCACTCAGCAAGGGAATAAAGAATCTTTACAGGTAAAGCATGATCATCTCAATTCAAAGAACACTAATAGGAATATCTTTCAAAGAAACACCAATCAACAGGTAAATTCAAGTACAAGATTTCATGATCGCAAAAATTTCTTCTTCAACGGACAATGTTTCTCATGTCACATTTTTGGTCACAAAGCTGTTCAATGTGTTGCATATAAAACCATCATGAAAAGAGAAGCGAGAAAGAAAAGGATTGATATTGAAACAAAGAAGAATACCTATAACAATTTTTCTCCTCTTATAAATGAAGTTGAATGTGCTTATTGCAATAACTTTGGGCATGAAGAATCTGAATGCAGGAGCAAAGTTCAGCCAAAAGAGCATTTTTCTTCAAGTTCCAAAGTATGGAAAAATAAAGATTTACAGGTTGAAAATTGTGGCATAGCGTTATTTGCAGAATGAGAAGAAAATCAATGGGACATAGATAGAGGATGCTCAAGACACATGATAGGTGACAAAACCAAACTTCGTGCATATAGTACATTAGAAAAGGAAAAGAAAGTTACTTTTGGAAATGATACTCATGTTGTAATTAAAGGAAAAGGGTCTGTGTTTCTAAAAGATAAGGTGAAGGCTAATGATGTCATGTATGTGGATGGATTAAGGCATAACTTGTTAAGTGTAAGTCAAATGTGTGATCAAGGAACTGAAGTTGTCTTTAGTTCAAAAGAATGTGTGGTTCGTGATCTTGATACAGGTAAAACAATCATAAAAGGAAAAAGAACTTCGAGCAACTTATATGTATTGAAGAACTGCAAAGAACAATGTTACTTGAGTAAATCTTCAGAAAATTGGCTATGGCATAGAAGGTTGGGACATCTAAGCTTCTCTCAAATCAACAAATCAAGTAGAATTAATGATGTTCGTGGTCTTCCCAATATTACTCTACCTAAAAGTATCATATGCAAATCTTGCCAATTCGGAAAGCAGACCAGAGTACAATTTAATGCCAAGGAATGATCATCAAATAGGCCTCTTGAACTCATTCATACTGACATATGTGGACCTATGAGGAAAAAGTAACCTCGTGGTGAACAATACTATATCTTATTTATTGATGATTTCTCTAGAATGTGTTGGATTGGGCTGCTGAAGCACAAAGATGAAGCATTTGAGAAATTTCAGATCTTCAAGGCGCTGGTTGAAAATGAAGTAGATCTAAAACTCAAATGTCTTAGATCTGATCGAGGAGGAGAATATACTTCAAATGAATTTCTTGAATTTTGTGAACAACATGGCATAAACAGACAATTTTCTGTATCTAGAACTCCACAACAAAATGGCGTAGTAGAAAGAATGAATAGAACAGTTCAACAAATGGCTATAGCTATGCTTGTTGATTCTGGAACACCTGACACATTTTGGGGAGAAGCAGCACATACAGCGGTAAACATTCTCAACAAGACACATGTTCATGTAAATAGTGACAAAACTCCATATGAACTCTGGTATGGTAATTCTCCATCTGTGAAGCATTTTAGAGTTTTTGGAAGTAAATGCTTTAACAAAAATAATGATCAAAAACTTGGCAAGTTTGAACCTAGAGCAGATGAAGGAATACTTCTTGGTTACTCCTCTATGAGTAGAGCATATAAATGTTACAATAAAAGACTTCAGAAGATTGTTGAATGTATTGATGTTGTTATTGATGAGTCTCCTGCAGCCCCAAAGGAAGAAAAACAGATAACAAATGAAGACGCTGGTGACTTATGTCCTTCTACATCAAATAGAAATGATATAGACAGTGAACCCAATGAAGAACCTGAAGATGATTTATCTGAAAAGGCTCCATCCAGATATGTTCAAAATAATCATCCAGAATCTCAAATTTTGGGAGATAAGGGATCAGGTGTACAAACAAGAAGGACTCTTGTGGGATCTTCTAGCTATCTGGAATTTCTATCTACTATTGAACCTCACAATGTCAATCAAGCTAGAAAAGATGAATGTTGGGTTCAAGCCATGAATGAAGAGCTTGATCAAATTGAAAAGAATCACACTTGGGAAGTAGTACCAAGACCTCATAACAAAAATGTCATTGGAACTAAATGGATATTCAAAAACAAGTTAAATGAGAATGGGGATGTTGTAAGAAACAAGGCTAGACTTGTTTGCAAGGGGTATACTCAACAAGAAGGTATAGACTTTGAAGAAATTTTTGCTCCTGTAGCTAGACTTGAAGCCATAAGAATGTTTCTTTCCTTTTCAAGCTTTCAACAAATCAAAGTTTATCAAATGGATGTTAAATCTGCATTTCTCAATGGTGATCTAGAAGAAGAAGTTTATATAGAACAACCAGAAGGATCCTTTTTGGGAAATGATGAAAATCTTGTTTGTAGACTTAAAAAGGCTCTATATGGTCTCAAACAAGCTCCAAGGGCATGGTATTATCGTCTTGACAAATATCTTCACCAACAAGGATTTTCAAAGGGGTCTGTTGATAGCAACTTATACACAAAAATTGAAAATGATAAACTTTTGATTGTGGTTGTATATGTTGATGATATCATTTTTGGAAGTAATGAAGAATCTATGAGTCACAAATTTTCTTCTGTCATGCAGCAATAATTTGAAATTTCTTTACTTGGGGAACTAACATTATTTCTTGGTTTGCAAGTGCATCAAACTACTGATGGTATATTCTTATCACAAGCAAAATACCTTAAGAAAATTCTGAAGAAGTATGGCATGGAAGAATGCAAACCTGTAAGTACACCAATGATAACCAGATGTAATCTCAGTTCTCGTGATGATTCCCCCATGGTGAATCAACCAGAATACAGATCTATGATAGGAAGTCTACTTTATCTCACTGGGACTAGACCGGACATTATGCATGTTGTTGGGATTGTTGGACGATTCCAAGCTAATCCAAAAGAGTCTCATCTTCAGGCTGTCAAAATAATATTCAAATATCTACAAGGAACCAATACTTTGGACTATGGTATCCAAAGAATGTTGATCTTACTCTTCATGCTTACACTGATGCAGATTGGGCTAGAAATGTTGATGATCGGAAAAGCACTAGTGGTGGAGCATTCTATATGGGGCCCCGGTTAGTATCTTGGTTCAGCAAGAAGCAAAACTCTATTGCCTTATCTACAGTAGAAGCAGAATATGTGGCTATCGCATCATGTTGCACACAACTTCTTTGGATGATGCAAACCTTACAAGAATTTCAAATCAAGTGCACACCTCCTGTCTCCATTATGTGTGATAATACAAGTGCCATCAGTATTTCAAAGAATCCTGTTATGCATTCCAAGACCAAGCACATTCCCATCAAGTATCACTTCTTAAGTGAACAAGTGCTTGAACAAAAGGTGAAGTTGGAGTATGTTCCCTCCAAAGAACAAGTTGCCGATATATTTACCAAACCTCTGCCCAGGGAAGCGTTCGAATATCTCAGACAGAAGCTGGGAGTAGTCTCTGCCTTGCAAGAAAATCAGAACTGCTTAAATTCAGAAGATTAAATTGGATACGCGGGTTTCTTGAACGAAAGTCGCGTATATACGTGAGTTTATGTAAATAAAACCGCGTATGGTTAGTTGTTGACAAATTTTACTTGGGGTAAGCATTCTTCAGCACAGCTGCAGTGCTGTTTGGTATCTCTGATGTTGTTTGGTATCTCTTGTGGTGTTCTAGTTTTCATAATTCTATTTCATTCTCTGATGTCTCTCGATAAAGATGCCTTGATGAATTGCTGTTGAAAGTGTTCAAGATGCACAAGCAAAGGGGGAGCACTGGTCATGTGGAAAGGATGCATTGGATGCACAGTTTCAGGGGGAGCATTAGCATTGCTGAATGTAATGCATTGTTGGCATTATGATGGTTCTGAAATATGATCTCTCTTGAGGTCTTTTTGGTCTTGGTTATAAAAAGTCATATTTGTAATTTGATGAAAAGGTTATGTTGAGACCTATGATGTAAATTGTAATATTCAGTCTTGTAAAGGGCTTGTTCAAATTTGTAAACCCACTTAGTTGGGTAGTTGAGTCAAAATGTGTAAACCCACTTGGTTGGTACTTGTGTCACATATGTAAATCCACTTGGTTGGATCATTGATGTAATTATGAGTCCTTGGTGATAAGAAAGGTCATAGAGTCATGTACTTCATTGAATATTATGTTGAAGACTCAGCATGAACTTAGAGGGAGCATGGTAACTTCAATGCACATCAGATCTATAGAGCTCTTCTTTCTACATGAGGAGAAAAACATTGTCTTGGCTTTGATCCGCCCTTTGCCCTTGATGTCAAAGGGGGAGAGTAGCATGGTGTTTGAATGGGGGGAGAATATCATGGTGTTTGCATAATGATTATAATCAATGTATCTATCTGTTGTTGTGGTGATCAAACACCATCATGGTTGCCATCAAGTCCAAAGGGGGAGATTGTTGGCATATGTTGTCCTTGATGGAAACCTACTTGATGAAATAAGACTGTCGACGATATGATGCAATGTGTTGTCCTTTATGGCAACCTATTTGATGAATTTGTTCTTGATGAGTTGCCTATGATAAGCAACCTATGTGTTAAATATTTAAGGATGATGTATCTACAGATCAGCTCAGAAGGAAAAAAAGAAAGGAAGTGACAGAAAAATGATAAATATGATGTGTCACAAAGCATACGTGGGATTGTTAAGGCGAAGTAGCGTATGCACGCGGAAAAGTATGTGCCAAGTCGCGTATGCCCTTTTGCGCTCCAAATTTAGAATACCAAGGGGTGTTACCATGGTATTGACCCATTGTATTGAGCGCTTGATTATCTATTTGGTCTCGTCCAGGAATACCATCATAAGTGGTGTGGTTTTGACTCATGGTATTGATAAAGGCTAAACCTATATAAGGAGAAGAAGATCATTGTGCAAGGGTGTGCATGTGTCTGGGTATTGAATGAATACTTCACTTTGAAGTATATCTGCATGATTGAAATTTGTTCTTGATTGATAAATCTGAATCTATGATGCACCCATGGATGTTTCTAAATCCTTAGATCTAATGATGATGAATCTCTAAGATGATCTGCAGAAGAAGAACTGGTGAAGATCTAGCGCAAAGTCTGCTGAAGGTAATGAAGAAATCTGGGTAAGCTTATAGATATGGTCTGTTTTGCAAATCTTTCATTTACAGATCTATACGCGAGTTTGTTGTGGAAAAGGCCCGTATATACGTGGATCTGATATGATAAAAGCGTGTATGGGAAGTTAGGGTTTATTGAAAAGTGCACAGATGTATACGCGAGTTAGTTTGATGAAAAGCGCGTGTATACGCGGGTCTGATTAACAAAAAGCATGTATGGTATTTGAACTAATGGTTGCTCATGGTTGAATGTGTTTCTGCATATCTATTATGAAGTCTGGGTAATCTCTGATATTCTGGTTACAGTGTTTTCACTGTTCTGTTTGAAGCATTGGGAAAAGCATGTTTGTTGAAAAATGAAGGGTTGAGTTGAAGTTGCTTGATCCAGTTTGAAAATTGATGAAACGCGGTCTGCAGTGGTGCTGAGGGTTGAAGCCTTCAGTAAGGGGGTATTAGCTCCCTTCCAGTGATAGCTGGTAAACGAGAGCAGGGGGTAGTAGCTCCCTTCCAGGAGAGGCTGGTAAACGAGAGCAGGGGATTGTAGCTCCCTTCCAGGAGAGGCTGGTAAATGAGAGAAGGTTGTAGCCTTCTGCAGGTGGGTGCCTGCATGCTGGTATGAGTCTGCGCCAGTACACAATTGTAAGATGTTTTCTTTATAATAAATATTGAAGACTAAGACGACGGCAGCGGTGGTTTTCTCCCGAATTGGGTTTCCACCTAAAATCCTGGTGTTCATGTGTGATGCTTATGTGTGTTGATTTATTCTATTCTTACTGTACATTTATACTGCTTACTAACATCTAATAAGTGAATGATGCAATAATCTAAGATAAGAATTATCTGCATAATAAGAGATCTGAGCATACGCGAGTTTCCTTAAGGATATCCGCGTATATACGCTAGTTTTGTTCTGTAAAGTAGCGTATGGGTTTTTGATAAAAGAAAAGTAAAAATTTGATTGACAAATCAAGATATTGATTCACACCCCCCCCCCCCCCCCCCCCTCTCAGTATCTTTCCCAACATTCAAGACATATAAAACTTGTTTCACATGCTTGACATGCTCTTCATGATTCTGACTAAAAATCAGAATATCATATAAGTATACTATGACAAAATCATCAAGGAATGGTCTCAACACATCATTCATAACTCTCATGAATGTTGCAGGTGAATTGGAAAGCACAAATGGCATAACTAACCATTCAAACAAACCTTTATTTGTCTTGAAAGAAATTTTCCAAATATCAACTTCGGCAATCCTTATCTGACGATAATCGCTTCTCAAATATAACTTAGTGAAGTAAACAACATCATTTAACTGATATAGCAACTCATCAATGCGAATAAGAGGATAGTGATTCTTTACCATGATTTTGTTCAAAGCTATAAAATCAACACACATGCACCATGTACCATCCTTATTTAGAGCCAAAACAGTAGGAGACCCACAAGGAGATGTGCTAGGCCTAATAACCCATTTTTCAAGAATCTCTTGAATTTTCTTCTTGATTTCTGCATTCTCCAAAATTGACATTCTAGACATGTCAATATTTGGAAGAAGTGCATCCTACTGCAAATGAATCTCATGTTGTATTCCTCTTTTAGGAGGAAACCCTTCATGTTCCTGAAACATATTGTCATAAGTATTAACAACTTCAACCAAATCATGCTTTAGTTTAGAATCGCATCCTGTGAAAGCTTCAGATTCATTAGTATCTTTAGATTTAATCATCAATAATACAAAATTCTTACTAGCATTAAAAATCCTTTTCATCTTACCATAACTTACAAGAGATAAGTTCATCTTCTTGCGATGTGCTATAACATAATACTCAACTCCATATTTAAAAAGATGAAATTTGTTCTCATTATGATAGAATATGGATTTTTGGTTATACAAGTATGGACTCCCTAAAAAAATTCCACATATTTCAAGTGGTACAACATCAAGCTCTACCTCATCAATAAAGTTTACAGTGATAGCGAATTTGAGTTTACATTTTCTTGTCACTTGAAATTTGGCATCATCACATACCCAACCCAAAGGGTAAGGTTTAGTATGATATGTAGTTTCTAGATTTAGTTTCATGATAACAACTTCAGAGATCATATTGACTTGGGATCCACTATAAAAAAAGGCATCAACTTTTGTGTGTTTTGTAATGAACCTAATATGGAAAATACCACTTCTTTATTTATCATGTTGAGACTCAATATGATTACTATAAAAAGTAGTACTTGCATTATAAGCTTTACCTTTCATTCCCATTGTTGTGATATTAGATTCATCACGTGAAATAGATCCTAGATCTTGTTGAGTTGTTGCGGCAGTATTTTGTTTCCCCCTGTTATTAAACTTCTTTGGTCTCATTTCTAGATATAGTTTCCAACAATGGTCTTCATCATTGCCTTCTTTTGAGAAATATTTACAGGTACTTTTCTCTCCCTCTTTCTTGATTGTAGTATTATTTTTTCATTTTCCTTTAAAATTCCCCTTTCCTTTGTCTCCAAATTTGGAAGGTTTCTTGCTATTCTCTTGAGGAACATTCTTTCCTCTTGATTCTAAATGAATTTCCTGAACACATGCTTCATCTAGATTGGTGGAATTAAACATAAGTATAGTATGTATCATATAACTATGTAATATACCTATGTATTAAGGAGAGTGTCTTGTGAAGACAAATCAACACACAAGATCAAAGATATTATTCTAAATTATTGTGTGTAACTTTGAACACTCTGACCTTTAGATTGCCTAAATTTTTTCCAATCCATAATTTCTTTTTGCATATAAGCTAATGAATAAATTTTCCTTCTTAATGCAGCGAAAAAATCATTCCAAGAAGAGATCATTTTATCACTTCTCTTCAAATATTCTTGAATTTTGGCCTCCCACCATATGAGGGTTTCACTTTCCAAAGGAAGAGAAGCTAGATTTATCTTTGTAACATCATCCTCAATTATTTATATCATGCAATAGACTTCAATTTGACGAACCCAATTATCCAACTTTTCAGCATTTACTTCCCCATTGTACATAGTCAATTGAAACTTAACATCAAGCTTAAGAAAAGGAGACTTAGCATGTCATTTGGGATATCTAGGAGGAGTATGTCTAGGTATTGAAGGAGGTGAATAAGGATGTGAGGATGGAGGTGAAGCTAGAGATGAAGGAGGAGGTGGAGGTTTTCACCCTTCACTGCCATTACCTTTTGGATGGTTTGAACTCTCTCCTTGCAACCTTATTGTCCTCTCATTATGCAACACTTTCGCCATCTTAGCCATATCGTAGAAATCCTTTTAAAATATCTCTCATCCTTAGACATCATCTAATGTCCTTCTTCATGTACCATGATTGGTGGAGTTTTTGGAGTTTGTGACCTCCTTGAACCAATTTGAGGATGTGGTTCTTTAAGCACTCATTCTCCTCTTTTCAACTTAGACCTTGTAATCATTCAAAAACACTTGCAAACACAACCAAACCTTAAAAACAACTAGGCTCTAATACCAAACTGATTTGAAATTAAAAATTGAACATTTCCTAAAAAATTTTACAAGCTATGTTATGTCTTGTGGGCAATGGATAGAAATTGAAAAAGCACATAAACTTAAAAAATTTAGTTAAGTTTTTCATATATAACCAGAGAAAAATAGACAATATGCAGCATCACAAAACAAAAATTTGATGATGGAGTTCACCCCTCTTGGGCTACATCTTTAGGTCCGACTTCCAATGTTGGCCATCTATGTTAAATGCTCAATATGTAAATTACATCAACATACAATGCTCAAATCACAAAAATAATGTTTCCATTGTGTCCAAAACACCCAAAAACCCCTGTGTAGGCTCTTCTTGGGCTCAAAAAGGATGATAAATGGCCAAGTTAGGCCTCCTTATCCATTTTTCTACTATTTGTCCTAAAAATTCACAAAACTAGAAAAACTAACAATGTTTTCCTCCTTTGCCAGAATTTTTAGGCGACAATTTAGCATGGGAGTGGCAAAAATTTTGCCAAAATTGGTGTGTTTTTTCGAACACTTAACCGAGTACCCGCGCCCCAAATTTCACCCCTTTTATCAGTCATATGGTAGACATGTGTCCAGGGGCACATGTCAGAGGCCAGTCCGCCCTTGGTCATGTTTTATGCCATGTGGCCGTGTGTTGGGCCACATGGTAACCCCATGCTCTGAGCCCTCCGTAGATGATTCTAAGGTTTTGAATAGGACTTGGGGTCAGGGCTAACCACCCGACCCCTCCACTTCCTCCATGGGCACGTCACATGCCATATGACCCAAGGTTAGGGAAATGATCCCCCTCCACCAACACCACAAAATTTATAATAATAAATATAATTGGCCCATTTAGTTATAACGAGCAACATAGTTGGCATAATGGTAAGTAAATTGGTTAATTGTAGTGAGGTCGCGGGGTCGAACCCTGCTGGGTCAGTCAGCCAGCCCAAAAATATTTTGCACAAATCCCAAGGGCCACGTGGTGCCCTCCCTTTGGGCCACATGGCACCTCCTACTTGGTTCATCCAAAACAATAACAACCAATGAAATTATGCCACCCAGAATTATACGACCTTCCATATGTCAGCACTTGATTGGACTGTCTGACCACTTTACCTACCCATTCATGCTAATGACATCAACGCCACATCATTGTACGGCATGCCTAGTCAGTAGCCCAGTAAACCTCGCAAGTTGACTTTTTAGTTGTTTGCCAAAAAATTTAGAATGTGATAAATTTCACATACAGTGTTGGATTGAGGCGATTCAAGTGTTAATGGAATCGGAACGATGAGATCTACGATTTAGCACTAGTTTCAAGTGATTTTGAGAAATTTTATTTTTTAGCATATTTTTTATCCCCTGGATCAGCAAATCCTTGGACACCCCAGTAAAATTGAATTTCAAGAAATTATGCAAAGATATTGTTGGACCTGACTTGGCAACCGACAGTTGATTGAAGCATTTATGTTCCTTGTAACATCTATCTAGATATATGTTTTGAGGAGAACAACCTGAGTCAATTCATGCTTAATTTCCTTCATACAAATTGAGTTGCCACTAGGCATATGGTTGCATGGATGTATTGATGTTGTTTGCGATTGTTATTGATGGGATGAGCACATCTGGGTGCTTCTTTAATATGATATCTGCCATAATATTTGGTTGATAAGTCTGTAGCTTTAAGCATGGTTGAGGTTGAGTACGATGTTGCTAGAATGGCTAGTTGCGAGGCATGTTAAAGAAACTCTTTGGATATTTATTTTGAAAAAGTTGTGGATATGACAGTGATAAATTGTGATAATGAAGAGTGGGATTTGATTAAAAAATAATCCAATATATAGATGGGACTAAGATATCTTCATATATTGATACATTGTTGTTGTATGAGACAATATTAGGCTTGCAGTTGTTGCCTATGTGAGAGGGAGGATGAACAAGGTATCATTTTATGTGATATATATTTTTTCTAATATAATATTTTATTTGATGTCTTTCATGAATAGGAAATTGTTGCTATTGAGACATTATGATTGAACTCTTCAGTGATTTTTTTAAGTCAGTACTAGATATGAGCAGGTCGATATGTTTTTGATCTAGAGAGAGCAAGACTAATTGAGGGCACTAAGCCGGCTCTTCTCCCTGTGTGAGCTCCAGGGGGAGGAATTGAGATGGAGGGCTCCTCGGATTGAGGGATCTTTGGATAATATGGTATCACCCCTATCTATTACCCATAAGCTCGAAGATGTTGCTCCCCTATCTTGGTCTATGTAGAGTATACCCAGTTGGCATCATACCCACAAGTTGGGCTTGTTGAGAATACTGCTCCCTATTTTTCCAACGGGTTGGGAGAGTGCTTGGAGGTGTACAAGTCAGCCAATTATGATGCATGTGTTCTACCACATTACTCTTCGGCATCATTTTTGGGAATATCGATGGGAAATAGGATGGATGAGATATTTTTTATTGACACAGGGTAGAATATTTTTTCTCCCCTATGTTATGACTCCTATTGCTCGACATAGGGTGGAAGATGTTTGATCCCCTATGAGATTACTTGGGGTGAGAGTGTCCCATAGGACCTTCCTCATTTTCATTGGATTACAGGTTGAGACTAAGCTCCTAGATGTCGTTTCAGGTTGATATGTGCTCCCTGATGTCTGGATTGAGATAATCTCTCAGATGTTGTTGATGTGAATTGAGGGTGGTAGCTTAAGATCCCCTCCGAAGTCAAATTACTCTTCTTCTAGATTCGATAATTTTCAGCATATGAGCATATACAATCAAGAGATAATAAGGAATAAGCAAAGATGATTCGAGATGAACAATGACGAGATACTTGAGAGAGGATATGATTTGATGTCAGGATACTTGCGATGATTACATGATGCAGTTGGAATTTCTCCCTAGTTGAGAGGGAGTATTAATTTAGAATCTCAGTGACAAATTCCAATCATGGGAGTAGATTCCTGTTTTCGAGATGACTAATTTTGACTATTGAACTGCTCAATTTGGAAAAGGGAAAGTGTATTTTTGAATAAAATCCCACATGTGCACAAAAGGACAAACATCCCAAAAGATAAATTGGACACCCATGGATGGCTATAAATACAAGTCAAGTGCATTTGGACACCATCATTATGATCATTCTTCTTTCTTTGGGTTTGGCTCTCACAGGTCCGAGGCTGGGTTGAAAATATTGATTCGGGAAGGTCTGATATTTCAAGGTTCGAAGCTCACATGTGTGTTTAGGGTTTTGGTTTCCAGTCCCAGGAATTATTCACGTAAATTTAGGTTGTAACCACATCCATGCAGGCTCATGAATGCGGTTGAGGGTTTCAGTTTCACACACATCACTCTTTATGTGTAGTTGGAAGTTAGGTTTTGATTTTTACATTCGGCCACACATGTTTTCAGTTGACCGTATTTTTTGTTAATTGACTTCATATTCTGGAAGTTGGCCGCAAACAGTGAGAGTTGACCGTAGGCTTCTGAATCATCATTTTGATTATTAGCATTGTTGGGTTCATCTCATGGATTTTGTTTAGTTAATTTTGCTGGATAGGATTTTGGTTGAAGATATGGATCATTGTACTCTCTTTTATTGAATCATTTAATGAAAATCTAATAAGAATAAGAATGTGAAAGGGTTTTCCCTGTAGTGCATTTTTCACTGGTCTCTGACCAATCCTAGTGTTTATATGTGTGATTGATTTTCTTTTATTGTTCTATTATATTATGTTGCATTGATATTCATCATCAAATAAAATTTTGGGTTTCACCATCAAGATATTAATCTTAAACCTGAGTCATCAATAAATCGATGCTCTTGAATAATAACTCGGGTTTGTCAAGTAATTAAATAAAATGAAGGCCACCCAACAAAGGGAAAGGGAAATAGTTAGCGCTAAAGCTATTGCTTCTCAGCTGGAGAGATGCAAAAAGTTGATAAGAGGGAAGGGAGTTGATGCCAATTCAGTGTTTCAGGCCGTTCTCACCAAATCAGAGTTGGAGGTGCAGGAATTGAGGCAAAAATTGAATATCCCTTGCTCTGAACATATTCAAACCAAGGTACTTGCCAGGGTGGAAAAATAAAAAACAGTCCTCACTAATTCCCTTGCTCAATAGGATGAAGAGATTTCTCAAAATGATAAGGAGATCGTTGGGCTAAAATAGAGGTTGTCATAGCTACAACTTAAGTGGGGTGAACATACATGTGTAGTTCTTGTACTAGAAGATCCGCGGAGTGCTCCGGAATAGCTAACCAAGGATCTGGCAGATCTGAGGATGTTAGAAGATGAAACACGCACTACCTATTAGCTCCTAGATGAGGCCAAGACTGCATATTCATAAAATCAAAAGACGATTTCATCCCTACATAAAGAGGTAGAGAACCTTCGCAAGGAAGCCCAGGGACATGAGAAATCTATCAAAGACTTAAAAGCACAACTCAAAGGTAATATGTAGTTGGTGGAATCTAGGAAAATGGTCTGGGGAGAGATCGTAATAGAGGTCAAAGAGAATTGGGAGCTCCTCGTGTTGACCAACAATAAGAAAAGCGCTATTCGAGAGTATAAGGTACAGTTGGAGGTTGGTCGCAGGGAAGGAAAGGAGAAGGCAGCAACAGCAAGGAGATATGTCAGGTATCTTAATGAACTCCCGTCTGAAGAGTTGAGCACCCAAGGAGTGGCCGACTATTTTAGGACTATCATGGAGGTTCGTAAGATGATCGAGAAGGAGGAGGCACGCATAAAATCATTGGGGTATTTAGCACTCATGTCAAAGGGAGTGGAGATATTTGATCAAGAATGGCGCAAGTTGGTAGAATATGGCCTCCAGCCATCCTGGGATCAGTAGTCAAGGTAATTTCTTCCCATAACCGCTTATGATCAGAAAATGTCAGAGATCAAGTGCAGGGCAGACATAACATTAGAGAAGACCTCCTGGTTAAAGGAAGATACCTTAGTAGCAGCACTACATAAGGAATTCTTCCTCCTTGCTCAGGTCAAGAGATCCTTTGCGGCCTGCCTGGATTATTTCGAGCTTACTCAACTGCAGTCCATGTTCGAATTCTTCACTACAACACCTCTACCCAGAGCAGTCACCTGGCAAAGGTTCTATGAATACGTGAATCCTCCAGTTTCCTCTACTTCGCAGCAACTGCCACCTCTGCCACCTCGCCAGCCTGGCTCCTCCACATCTTCAGTCAGATCATGCCAATCAGGAGGTTCTAGCACTCCCCATCATACCCACTAATGGACATCAGTAGCAGGGCCATGTGGCCTTTGTTTTTATTTTTTATTTTCAATTTCAATGTAATGTAAAATCGGGTGAAATCTCGATTTCACCCTACGCATGATCTGGATTTTATGTTTATGTTATGTTTTTGTTATAGTCTGTGTCGGAGAATACTGATTCAGATGTGATGATGTTTTGTCACATAATTTTTTATTTAGATATGAAATTGTAAGATCGGGAAGGAGTATTTTGTTTGATAAAATATCTGGCCACCCTGCCTATGTAATATCTATAAAAGGCCAACTCACAAATGAAGTAAGGGTTCTGATTTCTCTAGAATTTTGGAGTGGATAGTCTGTGTAGCGAATTTTGTAATTTTGGGATTTTCTCTTAATGTATATCTAGAAGAGTCATTTTGAAGAAATAATATAACGACTGTTTGTTGAAAAAATGGATTCCTGCTGGACTTATGAACAGTATGTATGCCTCTTTTGTGTTTGGTTTAATCTATTGTTATGTTTCGTCATACTTTCTTTCCTCTTATCATGAATTCAGAATGAATTTAATGGATTATTTATGAACTTATCTTGTATGATACTCGTACAATGGTCTTTAATGCTACCTTAATTAGGCTCGGTGCATGATTTCTGTTCCAAAATGATCATCCCAACCACTTTCTTCTTAAGTCTCTAGAGGGTGGATTCTTATACCTTCGTAAGCCTGCCCCACTTTGACTTACCATCCTTATTCTTCGTGGTTTCTATCCCAATTATATTTAAGGTCTATTCGTTGGTTCCACATCCGGCCCTATTTGCAGTAAAAATAGCTTCATTGCAGCCACGGGCCCATTCTGATTTATCCCTTTCTCTCACATTCAAATTTCACAGTTATTACTCTGCTCCCCTTGTTATCTAGAACCCCTTATCAAAATAATTCCACCAAGTTGATATCTGGGAGGTCCCTTCCAAAGAACATGAAGAAAACCTATATGACCTCCTTCTTTTAAGATGTCCTAGGCACCGGTATCCTGCAACTCAAGACTGTCTCTAGGAGTGACAACATCTTTTTGGCATCGTTGCCGGGGAAGAATTGAAAAATATTTTCCCTGGGATACGACATTGTTTTCACCCTTCAATTAGGTCAGCACGAAGGGTTGAGAGTTGCACAACCCTCACCTTGGAAACTCCACTATTATTTATATCCAAATTAGTTGCAATCCTGACTTACACCAGGCATCATCTTAGGTCAGATACCTCTCAGTTGAGAACCCCTTATGTATATGATCCTGAAAATATTTTATTCAAGATAATCTGGAAAGAAAATCAACCAGCCCAAGCTGACTTATCCTCATTCTTGCTAGAAGATTCATCATCCTCATCCTAGAAATCTGGAGTCTATGGCCCTGGCTCCACAGCCCAAGTACTTGAATATCCACCAAAAACCTCTGCTTTAGCCAGTTCTGATATAAAATACAAAGTCGAATCAGTGAATATCTCGTTTCCTCCGTTGTGTCCCACTCCACAGGCTGAGGAAGTCAAAGAAGTTACCATACTCTATAACTCATCTCAGGTCAATATCCAAATCCCCTCTCCGCATATACCTATTATACTCCACCGAAATCAACCCCAGAATCCACCACTGGCTCTCATGGATGTGCCTAGATTCCTCCTTAAAAAGTATGCCACATTGGCCATACCACAAGTTTTGCATGA
This sequence comes from Pinus albicaulis, assembly GCA_034641835.2. Classification (NCBI taxonomy): domain Eukaryota; kingdom Viridiplantae; phylum Streptophyta; class Pinopsida; order Pinales; family Pinaceae; genus Pinus; species Pinus albicaulis. The sequence goes on from CM076584.1 coordinate 1,543,319,230, forward strand.
TCTGCCTCAATACTATTTAAAGCTCTTGCCTCAGTTCATCGGGGAAGACATTACTTCCGCTCAGAAGCATGTTGATGACTTCTGTGCTTTTGCTGAAAATGTCAATGTGGAACACTTGGATGTGGTGCTAGGACTTTTCGTCCAGTCCTTGGATGGAGAAGTGCGTAAGTGGTTTAAATCTCTTACTGATAATGCAGTCACCACTTGGGAGGAAATGGAAAAAAATTCACTCAAAAATGGGGAGAAAAGAGTGATCACGGTTATATCCTCATAGATTTCAATGCCCTAAAGAAGAAGCACAATGAATATGTAACCAAATTTATAAAAAGGCTCAATAAGCTTTATAATAATCTACCTGTTGAAATAAAGCCTCCTCAATTAGCGACCAAAGTGGTTTTTGATAGAGCATTTGAGCCCAAATTTGGATTCACCTTGAGAGAGAGAAAATATGCATCCGTAGACCAGATTCAGACTAATGCCCTGAGGTAGAAGCAAACTTTGCTTCTACGGGAAAATCCAAAGGAAGAACAGAGCATGAGGCCATGAAAAGGGGTAACGAGGAGGCTTCTACCTCTAATGAATAAAGAGAATCATCAGAGTATAAGATTGAAGAGATGAACAAGATGATCAAGAACTTCTCCAATAATCAGGTGAAGCTTGAATTAGAGGCTAATAATTCCTCTCCTCAACCCAACTAGATGGCCCCTAATAAAGGTTTCAATCCACAGTACCGGAAACCACCTCTACAATTATTACAATGGGAAAGGAAGGAGCAACAAGATCAAATCCAGCCTCCTCTATATTTAGAAGGGAAAGTGGAAGGACAAACTGAGGAAGCTCCTGACTGTCAGGAAGATCAATTCCTTGCTTAATCAGAAGATGAAGAAGGGGAGCTTACTCTGCAAGAGGAGCTAGAAGAGAAATAATTTTCCCTAGAGGATCAAGATATTGATGATTACTGCAGGCAATTTGTGGACTTTATGCAAGCTCGACTCCATAAGAAGTATGAACTCAGATCCTCTAGAAAGCGAACCCGAGTACAAGAGCAAGATGAAGATTCCACACTAAAATAGCAAACCCCTCCAAATTCTTACAGCAAGTGGAAAAAACCCATAGAAGAGCCTGTACACCATAAATTCACTGCCTCTTCCTCCATAAAGCCAGTTTCTGATCCTCTTGCAAATCACAAGGCTTCTACTGCAGCCTCAAACTTACTCGTCCACCCTAAAAAGAAACCTAAGGAAGTCATTAAATAAAATAACCCCGCAATCTTTAACCTCCAGAAAGAGTTAGAAAAGGTCAAAATCTCAGTTCCTAGTCGAACTCTTAAAGAAGCCTTTGTATAAAGCTCAAGTATCTCAATTCATGCTCCCCCGTGGCGTAGGACCCCTCCATGACAGTCTCAATCTCCTGGAGGAAATACCCATGGTAGTCTTTGGCGCTCATGTAGAAGAGTTAGACTCAGCGATTCCCCCATTCTATGTGTTTCTGGTTATTCATGACCTGCTGCTACACAACTACATGCTAGATTCTGGGGCTTCACACAATCTACTGTCGTTGTCTGTCATGGAGCAGTTGGGGCTACAGATTACTAGAACATATAAAGATATGTATTATTTTGATTCTAAGAGGGTAAAGTGCCTGGGCATGATAAAAGATCTAGTGGTAAATATGGCCCATATTACGATCCTGGCCTAAGAGCATGGATTGGATATCGTGGTAGCCGATATCCCAAATTCTATCTTAATTTGTTGTCTAGATCATGGGGTTCAAATATTGGCAGGTCAATTAAGTTGGATCTCATCTACGCTAATTGTTGGGCAGTAAAAGAGGTATGAAATTATTGTACATTTACTCATTCGTTACCATAAATATACTCTTGTTTGCCTTGGAAAGGTAATTCATCATAGGAATTATAATAGAATTGGAAAGGTTTATGTTTAATAAAAAGGTGGACTAAAAGCTACTTTTTGATTGACAAACAGAATTTTAGAGAAATGCATGAAATAAAAGGTGGTTGAGAATAATTTAACTAATGCCTCCATCAAAGATTGACCCATCCGTACTAAAGGCAAGGAGATCTCGAACGACGAAATTGCAAAAGGCAGAGCGCTCGGCCACAATCAACACAAACAGCACGATGACTAAACACAGAGTAGCGAATCCCTCAAGACCTTTCGATCCTGAGGGATCGCTGTTTAAACTTATCTTGTTCCTTGATTGGTCCGTCGAAGAATTGATATATAGAACCACGTCCTTTAGTGACGGGAGGAGACAGATCGTTATTGTTATTGAGAATTGGTCGAAAGACTTCACATTTTCCCTGTTATATTAACTCTCTGTTTGAGAGAAAAAATTTCTGTAAGATTTTATGTTGGTTTAATACAAATCACATGTTTTATTTACCTTTTGCAATTTTGAATCAGCCCAGCAGTATTTCACTGGCGCTAAGGGCCCGGCTCTGGTGGAATTACTTCGCTCTTTGTATTCTAATCTTTATTTACTGTCGTGTGGAGTGCGTTTAATGTTTGAATTGGTTTATTGTTGATCGGATCAAATACAGAGTCACTGCTGTTTCATTTATTTACAATAAGCATAATTCGTTGTTCTATTACTTCGTTGTTATCATAAAAAGCTTTACCGACTCGTATCTGATTTGAATTGCTGTTCCTTTAATTTATAATCTATTATAATTGATGATTGCGCGGTGAGAAGCTGTCGACAGAGTTGAAGCATAGGAATTTAGTGCTTTGAGTGTGTTAGAATTGTAATTGCTGTTCAATTTCCATTGCTGTTCCATTTCTGTTCGTTATAGTTACACGCTGTTGTTCCTTTTTAGATTGCATTTTGTTTAAGTTTCTTTCATTGAATTTGCTTTCGGTTTGATTGTTTTAAGATCTCTAACTGTAGAGGATAGAGGCTTTAGCTTCCAAATTCCCAGGTTGGTCATCTTACATCGATTTCTAAGGGAAAGAGTTACTGCTACTGCATCCCTGATCGATGTTCTGCAAAGATTGAAGTAGTTTAATCTTTCCTGTAATTAGGTTTCTTTTCAAGCATTGGTTACTTTTGTTCTTGTTATTTTATACTACATCTTCATAACATTTCTCTTAGACAATTGCAAGCCTCAGACAAAGTACACTCTTGGAATAAAAAGACGCTCTCGAATTGATAATTAATGTGAGGTAATTAGGTGTCCAAAAGATACCTTTTTATGACTCGACATTTTGGCGCCGTTGCCGGGGCGAGTGTATGCCATTTTAAAGGAGTAATGCATAGCTGATTTTCTTCTGCTTGCGAAGAATTGGGTATTAAAGACGGAAGGTAAGAACCTGCGCACTGGGAAATAAACACACTTGCTCGCAGCCCGCTTTACAACAGAAGTAGGTAAGCTTCTTTCTTTCTTTAGGTAGGAATGAAGGTTTGTTTCTTTGAATGAATAAATCAACTAAGTGAAAAAAAATTCCTCCTAAAACTGAAAAACCTAAGGGACCGGTGACCCTTGGGCATACAACCTTTATTGATGAAATATTTAAAAGAACTGAATCTCAGCCATCATTAGGATTTAAAAGAACTACTTCTAGACATCCTACTAGTTCCCTTCAGGCTACAGAATCACCATCTGAAGCCTTCACTGAGATACACAGTCAAATAGAGGGAATTGAGCAAGATTCCCAAGAAATTGAGAATCCTTGCTTAGGTTTCCTTCACAAAGGGAACGCTAGTAATCTCCAAGAAGGAGAAGGGGAAACGGGAGAAATCACAGACTTAAATTCTCCTATTGAAATTTCCCAAACAACAAGTAGCCCAGATAAGGGAAGTGTTGTTCAACTTATTCAGAACCAAGGTCCTGAATCACCTCAAACAGTAGGACGACAGGAAAAAATTATTATCCCAGATAAAGGGAGTGTTGTCAAAACTGTTCCTGCCCCTACTGGTCAACCTAGAAATTCCTTGGAAATCCCAGAAGGGTATTGGCATATCTTCGATCAAATGGCCCAGAACCAAAACCAGAATCAACAGCAGACCTCTACACTGCAATATCCTATAGTAGATACTGCAGTTAATGCACCCATGAAAGCTATTCCTCTTCAACATATTCCTACATTTCACGGCTTAACATCAGAGGACCCAAATGCGTTTTTATTTGAGTTTGATGTGCTGTGCAGAGGATACGATTACACCACCGATGCCCAAAAACTAAAACTATTCCCTTCTACATTAAAAGGGGTAGCCCTACGATGGTTTATGGGATTAGGTGGGGGTGTCATAACTGATTTGGATCATATGAAAGCTGTTTTTTTAAAGAAATACCAAGATTATTTTAGGTCTCGAGAGTTAAAAGAAGAGATATTCCAAATGACAGCAAAACCAAATGAGACCTTGGAAGAGTATGTGGAACGGTTTCAATATAATCTTCAGATATCCCCTTATGCATCTCTACCCTTACCTGATAATGTTTTGAAAACTACATTAATTAGGGGAATGAAGATCAATGGGTTGAAACATTGAACATTATGGGAAAAGGTGATATATATTAGAAAAATTATCCTAACATTATTGATTTGTGTATGAGGTGTTCGAGAGGCAATACGAGGTTGAAATCAGTAGAACGTGATACGATCATAAGGGAAAATAAGACCTCTAATGAAGGTGTGACTCGTGCAGAGATTGGAAATCTGCTGGAAGACTTTAAGACAGACATACTTGGGACTCTAACAACACAGTTTGATATTATGCAAGTCAAACAGAAACAGGCAAAAGCAGAGCAGAATTTGGCAATATTATGTCGCAGATGTAGAAATAAGCACAGCCACAAAGAATGCCCGTTGGATGTGATTAAAGTCTGCGCCATTTGCACGAAGGATCACCCTACAGAAGTATGTCCTTCGCTTCCTGGCCTAAAAGCAGTCTATAAGAAGGTAGAAGAAGAATCGGAAGTTGTATGTCTGCTTAATCAGCGCCGAAAATGGCAGCCACGACCATCAGGTATGCCAAATGATCCATTTTCTTTTCAACCTCCTAAATATAATGCTCAACAATATAGTGGGATGTGGCAGAATCCACCATCTTTCCCTAATTGGTCACAACAACCATTTCCTCCCACATCTTGGCCAAATCAAACAAATCAAAATAATTGGCCTAGCTTTCCTTTCTATCCACCTTTCTGGCCTACACAATGGTCCCCTTCTACTTCTCAGAATCAGGCCTAACAGTCAAACTGGAAAAAACCTACAAATCATCCAGTTGGATCAATTCCTCTCTCTCAACCTACACTGCCAGCTCCTTATAAAAACCCTCATACCAATTTAAGGCCACAACTTCCAGCCCAACCCAACCCAAACCCAAACAATAGGCCGGTTCAGTCTGTTCAAATCATGGAACCCCCAGAAGTAGAAACTGAGCTGAGGGAGTGTAATGATATTCAATTGAGGTATGGGCGCATATTTGAAACAGAGAGAAACAATGATGTCCACATTGAAGATCCGTTACCTGCAGAACAAACAATACAAGGCGAGAAGGAAGTCCAACAACGGAACCAACAACAAAATCAACAACAAGTAACAACTTCCTCTCCACCATTCCCAGAACGATTGATTATACCTCGTCCATTAGAACAACCTAATTTTGATCTTCTAGGAGAATTAAAAAAATTGTGCATAAAAATCCCTCTCCTCCAAGCTATTCAAGATATTCCTATATATGCAAAAACTATTAAGGAATTATGCATAAAGAAGCCAAAGAGGAGAACAACAACAAATCCTACTGTCCAAATAGTCAGTACCTTATCTGACTTATTATCAGGAATAGAGACACCCATCAAATATGACGACCCGGGAAATCCTATAGTGACAGTACAGATCAATGGTCAATCATTTCCAAATGCCTTAGTTGATTTGGGGGCAGCAATCAACATTTTAACCACCACCACCTGTCAAAAACTTGGCATTACATCACTGGAACCAACAACAACCTTGTTGGAATTGGCTGACCGATCAGTAGTCAAACCAGAAGGTATACTACAAGATGTAATGGTATCTATAGATTCCTGGGAATACCCTGCTGACTTCCTGGTTATCAATCCTAAGAATCGACTAGATGGACATCCGTTAATTCTAGGTAGACCTTGGTTGGCAACTGCTAATGCCTATATTGGATGCTAACAAGGCAACATGACAATTACAAGGGGAAATTATGTTAAGAATTTAGCCCTATATCCCCCAGCCCAGCCAAGTCTATCAATAATCACAACAAGAAAACCACTTGCATCATACCTTATGGAAAATATGAGATCACCTCTAACCATAGAAAATTCTCTTGATTTTAAAGATCAAACAGAGGATGATATCATTAATAATTTTATTAATAAGTCACAAACCAGATCTCATTTGCAATGTCACATGATCAAAGAAGCATTTGATAATAAAGAAGAAGAAGATCCTTTCAAAGATATTCCTGATCAAACAATACCTACTACTTCCATGAGCAATAGCAAGGTTGTAGAAATTGAACCGGGAAAAACTCTAAATATTAATAAAAATCTCACTGCTGAACAAGAAGAGAAATTGGTCCAATTATTACGAAAATACAAAGCAGCTTTTGCATGGGATTACCCCGACATGAAAGGAATTGATCCTCAATTGTGTACTCACCACATTTACATTGAAAAATATGCAAGACCCATTCGCCAACCTCAAAGGATACTAAATCCTCACCTTAAATATATTGTGAAAGAAGAATTACAAAAACTATTGGATGTTAATTTCATCTACCCAATATCTGATAGCAAGTGGGTCTCTCCACTAGTGGTAGTACCAAAAAAGAATGGGAAGTGGAGGATATGTGTAGATTACCGTGAACTTAATAAAGCAACATAGAAAGACCACTTTCCCCTTCCTTTCATTGACCAGGTATTAGACACATTGTCAAGAAAGAAATTTTTTTCTTTCCTTGATGGCTTCAGTGGGTACAATCAAATCCAGATTGCCCCTGAAGATCAGGACAAAACTACTTTTACCTGTCCATGGGGGACATTTTCCTACCGAGTCCTACCTTTTGGCCTATGCAATGCCCCTGCTACATTCCAAAGGGAAATTCTCAGCATTTTTGCAGACCTAATAAATGAAGGCCTCGAAGTATATATGGATGATTTCACACCCTATGGGGATGACTTTGAGCCTACATTAGAAAACCTATAAAAGTATTGCAAAGATGTATCGACACTAGGCTTTTCTTAGGCAACGAAAAGTGTCTCATGATGATGACCGAAGGAGTTATCTTAGGGAATTATATTTCAGCAGCTGGAATTCAAGTAGACTCGGCTAAAATTCAGATACTCTTGTTAATTCCTACGCCTACTACACAAACAGAGGTACGTAGCTTTCTTGGATTTTCTGGTTACTATAGAATATTTATAGAACATTATTCTCGAATAGCTGCACCTTTATATGCACTGACTGGAAATGTTTATTTCACTTGGACAGATAAATGTGACAATGCCTTTAATGATTTGAAGAAGCTCGTTTCAACAGCCCTAGTACTGAGGGGCCCAAATTGGAATTTATCGTTCCAAATCTCATCTGATGCCTCAGACACAGCAATTGGAGCAGTACTTGGGCAGGAGGAAGACAAGAATCCATATGCAATTTACTACATTAGCAAAAATATATCCCCTGCTGAATTAAATTATACTGTGACTGAGAAATAATTTCTAGCTGTAGTTCATGCTATAAACAAATTTAGACATTACATAAATGGGTATCCTGTAGTATTATATACTGATCACTCTGCCATTAAATTCTTAGCAAATAAACCTATTACAAACGGAAGAGTGACAAGATGGTTAATTTTACTGCAGGAATTCGACATCACAATCAGAGATCGACCTGGGAAAGAGAGCCCTATAGCTGACTTTCTGTCAAGAATGCCGAAGCCAACAGATATAGAAGCAGTTGAAGACCACTTTCCAAATGAACATCTCTTTGTTGTTACTATCATAACACCGTGGTATGCTGATATAGCGAACTATTTGGCGATAGGTAAATTACCTAAACATCTATCTCTTAATGAACGTAAGAAAATAATACATCGCAGTACCCGCTTCTCCTGGATTGGAGGCTACCTGTTTCATACAGGTGCAGATATGCGAAGAAGGAGATGCGTTAGGGAGGATGAGGTATTTGACATCTTGAAAGCATGCCATGATGGACAGTGTGGCAGACATTTTTCAGATCGTAGAACTGCCCACAAAGTTTTACGAACGGGCTACTATTGGCCTACTACCTTTAAAGATGCTAAAAAATTCGTACAGGCCTGTGATAGCTGCCAGAGGGCAGGTCGACCTGGGAAGTCTGATAAAATGCCTCTGAACCCCCAACTAGTGATTGAACTATTTGAATGTTGGGCCCTCGACTTCGTTGGTCCTATTAACCCCCCATCAAACCAAAAAACGTACATCCTAGTTGCAACTGAATATGTCACCAAATGGGTTGAGGCAGAAGCTCTTTCAAAAGCTACAGAAGACTCTGTAATACAATTCCTTTTCCAAATGTTTGTGCGCTATGGCCTCCCAAGGCATATAATCACAGATGGAGGACCACATTTTGTAGGTAAAAAATTAGCTGAAACATTGCAAAACTACCACGTTCAGCACAAGATTACGACTCCATATCACCCACAGGCCAACAGCCAAGTAGAGAGCACGAAAAAAGTAATTGAATCTATATTAACAAAAGCAGTTGCCTCTCATAGACGAGATTGGGCCTACAGATTTCCAGAAGCATTGTGGGCATATCGAACAACGTGGAGACCTACCACAGGATATTCACCATACCAATTGGTATTTGGGAAGGAACCCATCTGCCCTATAGAATTCGAGGTGCAAACATTAAGAACAACTCAAAAGGTGGGTCTGGATTTGAATGAAGCCCAAGCTAAAAGACTGCAGCAAATCAATGAGCTAGATGAAATCAGACTCTCTGCTCTTCAGCACACAGCATTAATTCAGCAACAGAGAGCCAAATGGCATGACACCCATATCAAAGGAAAGATCTTCCACGAAGGAGACTGGGCACTCCTATATGATTCCAGGTTCCAGGATTTCCCAGGAAAACTCTAGACATGATGGCTCGGACCCTATGAAATACAGAAGGTGCACAATAATGGCACTGTTACATTAGTTACCATTGACGGATCTGGACATTCCTTTAAGGTAAACGGTCATCGAGTACGATTGTATCATAAACCGCTCACCCGCGAATCCTTCTACCAACAGTTTCGGGGAGATTCTACAATGGAGATTCTTGCTGAAGGGGAGAAATCCTCCTTGGCACCATTTTGATAAATCACTTCTTTTTTTAAGTTTTTGTACATAAAGCATTTTTTTCATTTTTTTCGCTTGTTGTTTTATGGAATTTGTTTTCAGACATTTGGTTTATATTACTTCTTTACTTTTTATCGTTTGTGTCGTAAAATATGATTTCTTTGAAAGAGAAAAATTTTCTTTATTTCGTTTGTTTTGTTGTCCCTTTCCAAAGGAACAGCACTCTGTTGTTTCTTTTGAAAGGAACAGCAGTTCCGCAGAGTATTTTCTTGTTGTTCCTTTCGAAAGGAACAGCACTTCCGCAGATTGTTTTTGTTGTTCCTTTCCAAAGGAACAGCACTCTGCTATTCCTTTTGAAAGGAACATCACTTCCGCAGAGTATTTTCTTGTTGTTCCTTTCCAAAGGAATAGCACTTCCGCAGATTTTTTTTGTTGTTCCTTTCGAAAGGAACAGCAGTTTCGCATATTGTTTTTGTTGTTCCTTTTAAAAGAAACAACACTTTTTTGTGTGGATTTTTTTTTGTTTTAAGCCAACATTTTGAATTTTTTACTCCTTTTCTAAAGGCAAATATATCATATATATACAATCATACAAATTAAAGCCTACTGTAATCAACAAATCAAGAGAAATCGTCATCTTTTCACGAAAATTGTCTAGTAATGATAAGAAAGAAAGAAAAAGGGGCATGATCAATAACATAACTTTGCTATCTTATTACCATTGAATTAATCCAATCGACTATCTTTATCATGATTGGTTCTTTCCCACATACTATAATTTTCTTTGATGTTTATCTATGGAATAAGAATAAGGGTATATTCCTTTCTATTGAGATGTTCAGACTTTTTCCACCATCCCTACTCTTAAGGAGTGTTGAGCCATCCCTTATGTTTAATTGAGGAAAAATGTTGTTTCTAAACGAAAGAAAAAAAAATATTTTTCATTAATAATGATTTTGCAGATGGAGTATAGGAGGTCTCACCAAGAGCTAGCCTACCATGATCATAGGGAAGGCAATGAAGTGGCATTCCCATTATGGCCACCAAACCAGGGAAATGGTCCAACAGAAAAATTGAAAAATCAAGAAGTCCTTGGAACAGGAGGTCTCATTACGAGCCGGCCTGCCCACCTTCCACTTCTTCCCAGTGAACGACATTGTGGTTTATCTAGTCACCAAGCCAGCACAATGGCCTCCGTCATGATATTCAATAAAAAGCACTTCCTCAGCATACATAAAGGACAATGGTTTTGTGGGTAAGAAAGCAACTCTATCAAGGTTATGGACATCTGTGGGCAGCAGAGCTCTGCTGATGGTATTGGAGTCACACTTATACACATCAATAGTTATATTCAACCCTTTTTCCTATATCTTTATTTAATGTCAAAAGAAAATATGAACCCTTTACCTTTACCTCTGAACCTATTACACATGAAAATCATTATAAGTCGATCATATTAATCCAAAATGGTAAATAACGCAATTATACTTATGGTTATCATATGTTGTCCCTTTTCCTTGTATTTGAATCATTGCAAAATGATTTTCTATTTATTAACGATTTATTATATGCATTGATTTCAGTATTTGCTGCAATTTGATTGAACGTATTATAATTACGGCCGCTTTTTACTGTTGTACTGTTGCTGTGCCACACATGTTATTCTCAATTGACGGTCGAGGACGACCTTTCATTCATTTGGGGGCGCAGATGTCTGCATGCAAATCAAACTCCAAGATTTCCTCGAACCAAACCCCTGTATTTTAGAAAATAACAAATTTTTGATGAACTGTGTTGTGTTGTTCCATTGTGATTACTGTGTGTTGAGAAACAAACAGAGCGCAAAGATGGGAGGACGGCCAATTCGCAGTGAACCTCAAGTGCTGATCTTCTCTGATGCTGCATGAGCAATTTTGGAAAGACTGGGATGGACTACATATTTCATGAGAATTCAGCAACCCCATGAAGCAGTGGCCACCGAATTCTTACTGAACCTACATGAGGGATCCTCCATGGTCAGAGGGAGGCAGATAGCTGTATCCGATGAAATAATTGCAGAAGTGTCTGGCATTCCCGCGCAAGGAACTATCTGGACTCAGAAGAAGATTAGGATTCAGGAAGCTATAAAAAAATTTCAAGATGATGGACAAACGTTAGTCATCAAAGGTAGAGGAGTCCAGCCAGCGTCAATAGGAGAGCCATGGACAAAGTTAGCCAAAATTTTGTAGGCTTACATAACGTGCGATGAGAGGAAGGATGTGGTAAGACCTCGCCACCTTAAGCTACTAGCCGTATTAAAACAGAAATGCACCATTAATTTTCCTGCATTTTTAAATTCTTTGTTGCATGATATTGCTCGTAGTATAAGAAAATCCCAGCATGCATATATGGTGGTCAGCCACCATTGTTTAATTTGTTTAATAGTGAGTCATAGCCTCACCCAGCAACAGACCAGCTGGGAAGAATTAATATTTTCTATTGATGGAGGGTTGGCTCTACCAGCTCTAAAACGGAAAAGGATGGTCGGCTCAATTGCTGAGCCTTCTACTCATAGAAAGTTCCGCCGGTTGAAATGAATTAGAAAGATGGTGGAAGAACTTCTAGGCAGCAGCCAGCCCTTGGAATTGCAGAGCTCAGAGGAGGAACAGCCTCCACAATTGGAGGGATTAAACCCTCGCATTGACGAGGAAGAGCAATTGGAGGAAGTAAGCCCTCAGACTGATGAGGATGAACAATTGGAAGGAGAAATTCGCTACTCGGACGAAGAAGAAATAAGCCGCCAATCCAGTAGATAAAAACAACCCAGTGCAAAGGAAGAAGGAATCGAAGGAAATTCTGAAGAAGAAGAACTTGAGGGAGAAATTCAGTATTCAGATGAGGAGGAAGGAAGTTATCACACCAGTGCGGAAGATGAGGACAATCATAGCAGCAATAAGGATGAAACAGAGCTTCCCGAGAATGTTATCGTAAGTCCTTTACAGGAAGATCAATTGGCCCAGATTTTGGCCAATATGAGTGATTATGCACGGCCGCATAGCCCCTTGGACCTCAATATAGATATTAATCAACTTCCGGAATACTCTGCTATTGAAAAAGAAACAGCTGGAGAAAAACTGAATGAAACAGCAAACCCTAGCGAAGCTAGGGTTGCTTCTCCAGAGGGATGTGAGCAGGAGAATGAAAATACTGAAGTTGAAAACCCCCAGGGGACTACAGAGTTAACTGAGAATACGATTCCAAGAGAATTGAGCCAAGGGCACATAAATGTAGAAGAGAAGCCCCGAGGAGAAGAGCAAGAAGAAAATTTTGCTGAAGACATGGCTGATATGGACCAAAATTATGTTGAACAAATGAGTGCAGATAGAAGAACTGTTGTTCCATTAAGAAAAAAGAAGAAAACAACTGAGATTGAGAAGCTTTGAAAGGAGTGAATAAAGCTTCATAAATTAGTTGAACAGCTCAGGCAAACCATTAGGGTTCTGAAGATGAAATGCATGCCCAAGCAAGCCCCTAAGAGAAGGAGCATTGCTAGCAAAAGAACCTCGAAAAAGAGAAGAGTAACCGCTGGTAGGAACCCCCAAGTTACAAAAGAAACCATACCTGAGCCTAATTATGAGGATGTGGAGCAACAAACAGCTGTTCCAACACAAGATGTTCCAGAGGAACCGGTTTTGAGTGAGAATAGGCAATCTAGCAGTCAACACACTTTCAGTGAGCCAACACTGCTCAGACTTCAGGAAGAATTGACACAGGTCCGATTAGAAAGGCAGAGATTGGAGGAAGATACTGTTCCAAGAACAAGATATCAGGAATTGTAGCAAAAAATGAAAATTATTCATGAAGCAGAAGCTAAAGCTCATGAGAAACGACGGAAAGCAGAGGTAAAGGCTGATAAGGTAATGAACCAACTAAAATTAGCCTACACTCGAATGGACACTCTCTTCTCCTTGTATACTGATGTCTTAGCCTGTAGATGCCCAGCCAAAAACTATGCTCTGTTTTTATTAGAAAGATATTTACAATTAAAGATCAAGGCAGTTAGGGCAGGGAAATTCATAGAGCTAAAAACAATAGATGATTTGATATCATGCTGCAAACTTTATGGGATCAAAGTACAACGCTTATTATGTGAGTTTTATTTGCATAATCTAATACTTGAAAATGACCGTGAATCAAACCCTAGCCCTTTTATTGGAGATGTTCAGTTTCAGGCATTCATTTCCTTTGCTGTAAACCAATTAAAATGGTTTAAATCTTATAACGCTTTTCAAAGACAGGAAAATGGATTAGATCTATGGGTCAGAAGTGAACCTCAGAATCCACTTCAATTTTGGGCTAGACAGAAACGCTTGATGACAAGGGAAGGCGTTACCCAAACTCTGGGGCCTGTCCATAAATCAATCATTTTGAATGGAACAGATTATTTTTCATACATTAGAAGCCAAGCCTACATAGCAACCAAATTCCGGTGGAGAACCTCGAATCAGAATGTGCAAAATAGGGAACCATTTAATTATAGAAACTTTGGGCTAGCTGCAGACCGTCTCATTGCCTATAGTCATCTTGTTTTAAAAGAAGGACCATATTGGTTAGGATGTAGATTTCACAGCCCTATTGTATGGTACCCTGCTTCAGATTACAAAGCTATTTATGAACTTCCTGAAGGGCAGACAGAACATACTTTTGAGGAATTAGCTGCACACCATGGTTTTAGGCCTGTGGATGACAAACCTTATTCGGCTTATTCTTTGACTGCTCTCCATGTGAACTATAATTTTCATGAGGGAAGGAAAATGATTAAGCAGTGGGGTATGTTGGGCAGTGAAAGAGGTATGAAATTATTGTACATTTACTCATTCTTTACCATAAATATACTCCTATTTGCCTTGGAAAGGTAATTCATCAAAGGAATTATAATAGAATTGGAAAGGGTTATGTTTAATACAAAAAGGTGACTAAAAGCTACTTTTTGATTGACAAACAGGAATTCGGAGAGGTGAACAGCTGTACCAAAGGCGTGGTTGAGAATAATTTAACTGCTGCTCCATCAGCATCGAATCATATCCAGCCAAAGGCAAGGAGATCTAAACGAATAGCCCAGAAAAGGCAGGAAGCAGCTCAGCCACAATCAGCACAAACAACACGATGACTAAACACAGAAGAGCGAATCCCTTAGGATCTTTCGATCCTGAGGGATCGCTGTTTAAACTTATCTTGTTCCTTGATTGGTCCGTCGAAGAATTGATATATAGAACCACGTCCTTTAGTGACGGGGGGAGACGGATCGTTATTGTTATTGAGAATTGGTCGAAAGACTTCACATTTTCCCTGTTAAATTAACTCTCTGTTTGAGAGAAAACCTTTCTATAAGATTTTATGTTGGTTTAATACAAAGCACGTGTTTTATTTACTTTCTGCAATTCTAAATTAGCCTAGCAGTATTTCACTGGCGCTAAGGGCCCGGCTCTGGTGGAATTACTTCACTCTTTGTATTCTAATCTTTATTTACTGTCATGTGGAGTGCATTTAATGTTTGAATTGGTTTATTGTTGATCGGATCAAATATAGAGTCATTGTTGTTTCATTTCTTTACAATAAGCATAATTCGTTGTTCTATTACTTCATTGTTATCATAAAAATCTTTACTGACTCGTATCTGATTTGAATTGTTGTTCCTTTAATTTATAATCTGTTATAATTGATGATTGTGCGGTGAGAAGCTGTCGACAGAGTTGAAGCATAGAAATTTAGTGCTCTAAGTGTGTTAGAATTTTAATTGATGTTCAATTTCCATTGTTGTTCCATTTATGTTCGTTATAGTTACACGCTATTGTTCCTTTTCAGATTGTGTTTTGTTTAAGTTTCTTTCATTGAATTTGCTTTCGGTTTGATTGTTTTAAGATCTCCAACTGTAGAGGATAGAGGTTTTAGCTTCCAAATTCCCAGATTGGTCATCTTACATCGATTTCTAAGGGAAAGAGTTACTGCTACTGCATCCCTGATCGATGTTC
Source organism: Pinus albicaulis (assembly GCA_034641835.2). Lineage (NCBI taxonomy): Eukaryota > Viridiplantae > Streptophyta > Pinopsida > Pinales > Pinaceae > Pinus > Pinus albicaulis. The sequence goes on from CM076584.1 coordinate 1,543,334,563, forward strand.
TGCAAAGATTGAAGTAGTTTAATATTTCTTGTAATTAGGTCTCTTTTCAAGCATTGGTTACTTTTGTTCTTGTTATTTTATACTACATCTTCATAGCATTGCTCTTAGACAATTGCAAGCCTCAGACAGAGTACACTCTTGGAATAAAAAGACGCTCCCGGATTGATAATTAATGTGAGGTAATTAGGTGTTCAAAATATACCTTTTTATGACTCGACACTAATATTCCAGTATTTGGAGGGGAGGAAAGAAGGCTATACCATGAGTCTAGGTTCGTGAATATGGTTACAAAAGCTAATGGCTCGATGAACTCCCCGGTATATGGTAAGGAGGGTGAATTTTCTTGTCTCATGTTTGAAGAGGATGAATATTTCCTACAGGAAGCTAAATTTTGCCCTCTAAAACAGAAGGATCCCATGAGTAAAGACGAGGACAAGATCTAGACTCTGCATTTTGGCAGGGCCAATTAGCGAGAAGGGAACGGAGCCGGGGTGCTCTTGATCTCACCCGAAGGATGCTTGGTCCCTCTTTCTTTCAAACTAGAGTACGAAGCCACAAAAAATGTGGTCAAATATGAAGCCCTGCTACTAGGACTACAAACGGCACAGAACATGAACATTCAGAATCTATCTGTTTTCTGCGACTCAGAAATAGTAGTAATACAAGTCAGAAATCAGTGCCAAGCTAAAATTCTATGACTTGAGCCTATAGAAATGAGGTGTGGGAACTGGTGGAAAACTTTTTCTTGGCTTTTAACATATAGTTCGTGTCGAGGGACAAGAATCAGATGGCCAACTCGCTCATTGTTGTAGCCAGCAATTTCCGTCCACCACAGAATCCTCTGCTCAGGTATGTGGTTAAGGTATGATATTGCCACTCCATCCCAGATAATGTGAATCACTGGAAGGTCTTCGAGGATGAATATCAAGTTAAGCACTTCATGGAAATGGTTGGTGAATTCTCCAATTCGGTGATTGATTCAGTGGATGAAGGGCCCAGTGATCGACCACAGACCAAATTGGAGGAGACATTGGTCAGACACCACGTTTTTCAACTAAAGGGGAGCGTCACTCCCAGAGGCCCCGTTCCGTTGGAGAGGCTTTTCGATAAAAATGACATCCCAATCAAACCCAGTAAGATGACCCAGGATGAACATGTCAATGATATAAATATCGGGACGGATGAAAACCCAAAGGTGGTAAAGCTGTCAAGGGGAGTTCCTGAAGAATATTAGGTCCAATATATCCAGTTGTTTCAAGCATATAAAGATGTCTTTTCCTGGCCATACTAGGATTTGAAGACTTTCGACATTGATGTCATACAACAAAAAATACCTCTCAAAGGAGACGTCAAGCCTCATAAGTAGAAACTGAGGCAGATTAATCCTTTGTTTCTCCTAGCAATTGAAAAAAAGATTAAAAAGCTACTACAGGCTAAAATCATTATTCCTCTAAGATATTCGGAGTGGGCGTCCAACCTGGTCCAGATGAGGAAGAATAATGGAGAAATAATATTATGCATGGACTTCAGAGATCTCAACAGGTCTTCACTCAAAGACAATTACCCTCTCCCAAAGATGGACCATATTTTTTAAAAGGTGGTGGGATATTGTCAAATGTCTATGATGGATGGCTTCTCAAGATATAATCAGTTGGCGGTCCTCCCTGAAGATCAGAAGAAAACATCATTCACCACACCATGGGGAACCTTCATGTATGCCTGGATGTCGCTCAGTCTAATCAATGTTGGTGCCACTTTCCAACTTGCAATGGATATTTCCTTTGTAGGAGAGCAAGATAAGTTCATAGTGATTTATCTAGATGATATCACTGTGTTCTCGAAGAGTGATGTTGAGCACATTGAACATCTTTTCCGGACCTTCGAGAAGTGCTGCAGGTATGGTCTGTCTTTGAACCCCCAAAAGTCCATGTTCACCCTGGAGAAAGGAAAGTTGTTGGGGCACATAGTAACTAAGGAGGGAGGGAAAATTGACCCGAAAAGGGTAGAGGTGATCAACAGAATTTCCCTCCCAAGAAATAAAAATGAAATCCAGGTATTCTTGGGGAGAATAAACTTCCTGAGAAGGTTCATTCCCAATTATGCTGATATCGTCTGACATATTACTGAGATGCTCAAGAAAATAATGAAGTAAAGTGGACCCCCCAATCAAGGGCCTCTTTTGATAGAATCTTACAAGCTGTCGCTGAAGCTCCAGTATTGACAAGTCCCGATTATAGCAAGCCTTTCATGATCTTCACTTTCGCCTCCTCTCACACAGTAGTTGCAGTATTGTTTCAGAAGAACGAAGACGGGCACGAACAGCCTATCACATTTTTTAGTTAGGTCCTGCGAAATGCATAATTAAAGTATAATATCCTGGAAAAGCATACCTATGCCCTAGTCAAATCGCTAAAGGCTTTCTGTATATATGTATTGCAGTCTTCCATGACTACCTACGTCCCCACAGCAGCAATAAAGGAAATTTTAATACAAGGAGACAGTGAAGGGAAGAGGGGCAAGTGGATTGCCAAGATCCAGGAATATGAGTTGGAAATCAAACCCACTAAACTCATTAAAGGACAAGGGTTGGCTGAAATCTGCTCAGAATCCAACTTCTAGGCCTTGGGTATAAATCTATCCATGGAAAGGGGGGAGGTACTGGAAGGTACATAAGTACAGCCTGAAATAGAAACCTCAATGCAAAAAACGCATGTAAAATACCTTTTTCTACATGGTATAAGGACGTGGTGGAATACCTTCTCACTCTAAGTACCACACCCTGAGATTAAGGTCGCAAAATTATGCTGTGGAAAATGGACATTTGTATTAGAGGGATCCGTCTGGAATTCTGCTATTATGTTTAACAGAGCATGAGGTGGATGAGGTGATGGCTGAGTTTCATGAAGGTGTATGCGGAAAGCATTATAGCTGGCGGTCTACGGCTCACAAAATCTTGAAAGCATGTTTTTTCTAGCCGCGGTGGTTTGGAGATGTACACGCTCATGTCTGAGCATGTGAAAAATGTCAGACTTTCGTAGAAAAACAAAATTTACGCCACTGTCATTGATCCTAATTCATGTCGAGGATCCGTTCAAAAAATGGGGCATCGACTTATGATTGGGGAGATCCACCCAGCCTCGAGTAACCAACACCGCTGGATTCTCACTGCCACCGACTACATCACCAAGTGGGTCGAATTTGTGCCTGCAAGAAGCAACACGGATGGGGTGGTGATCAGGAAAACATAAGAGCTAGGTTTGGGTGCCTAACTAAAATCATCATTGATAACGCACAATTCCTTAAGTCTGCCAAGTTTGTAAACTTTTTTCAACAGTATAATATTACTCTGGGGCACTCCATGGCTTATTATCCACGGGGGAATGGGTTGGCAGAGTCATCTAACAAGACTTTGGTAAGAATTCTAAAAAATACCATAAGTGAGAATCAAAATAACTGGGACTCCCAGCTCAAATTTTCACTTTGGACAAATCTCATTACCAACAAAAGATCCACCGGAAATTCCCCCTACGAGCTGGTGTATGGCCGAGAAGCGGTGTTCCCCATTCAACTTGCTTTACCTGAGGCCAGATTTTTACAAGACAGTGAAGAGGAACCAAATGACCTCATCAGGAGGATGAATCAACTGGTATAACTGGATGAAACAGGATCTCAAGTAAACATCAAGTTCACCAACTATCAGAAAAAGATGAAATTATTATTTTACCAATGAGCGAAAGATAAGGAGATACAAGCAGGGGACGTGGTGCTACAATGGGACGTCAGGCGAGCGGACAAAGGTAAACACGGGAAGTTCAATCCACTCTGATTCAGACCTTTCAAGGTGGTAGAAGTCAAGAGTAATAACACCTTCACATTGGAAAATTTGGAGGGGGACCTAATTGAAATGCCTGTGAACGGGAAATTTCACAAGCCCTATTTTCAGCACTGACATTGGCCGCAAGGGCCCATTGTATATATTCTTCACACTGTACATGTATCATCTTTTATTTTCGCATGCATTTACATTCTGCTCTTTTTCAGAAGTACCTGAATTTCTTTGATAATTGTCCTGGGTATGTTAACAAGTACATAAGCATGTGGTCTGCGAAGTTCTCGACACCCTCGAGAACAAGTGTGTCATCCCCAAGTGGAGCCAATGTTGGCTTGTGATCTCACTAGTAAAAGAAAAAGGAGCCACTGTGCAAAGCAACAGTAGGTTCAAAGGACGGGGAGCAGCAAAGCTATCCAAGGACCTTGAAAAAACAAGCGTTGCAGTCTTGTGGGTGGACAATATGAAGAGGATGCCAACGTGATCATTCCTCCCCCAAAGCCACTGCATGCACAGGCTAACGGCAGAGCCACCCACCAAACACCGACGGCATATAGTCGTTTCCGTCGGCATCCAAAGGAAGAAAAGGTGACCGAAGCCAACCCGCCGGAGGAGGTGATGTCAGCCCTCCTCGCGAAAAAAAAAAATGCTTCCGAGGGGGAATAAAAGAGATGGAGGCTCCCATTCGACCTGCGGAAGATTAAAGGGGCCCACTAGCACAACAGTTGGTGCAAGTGCGTTCTATGGTAAGGTAAGTTTGGTCAGAGGTACAAAGGTCGGTGCCCCTCTTGTCTGGCACGTGGCCCCCACCTACCCGGCCATTGTCGGCCAACCACCATGTGCCACATGTCCCATTGTCAACTTCCTCATGACTCCAGCCCTACATGTGTCGCCCCTCCTCGGTAATCAGTAAAACACTATTTCTGTAGCAATTTTTACTCTCGGCTGTGTGAATTTGTTGGTTTTTTACCGATATTTCACTCTCTCAGATGGGTAAAAACTCAATTATTGGCTACTTTTCACCCTCGCGTCGCTTTCCCTGCTATCTCACTACTACTTTAGGTATTTGGCTGTGTCCCTTTCATTATTTCCCTTTTACTGTTTGTTCAAATTATCATGGAAAAAATGAAATTCTCTGCACCCAAAACCCCTCAAGCTAGCAAGGTCAGGACTGCTCCTGGACCCAAACCCCTCACTGATGTTCACTCCTAGCTCTGTGACTCATGCCTATCCGCTCTCCCTCACACAAATTCTATTTCACTGTCACTATTATGTAATACCATACAACATATTTTAGCAGTCATCTCAGGAATGCTGGGTTAGAAAATATCGATAGGGTGACTAAGGAATGTTTAGGATTTATATGGCTCATGATGCAAGCTGAGATTCTTTTGGACATCCCCACCTTCCTGGCCTCGACTATCAAAGCCTAGTTCCAAGATATTTCATCCTTTTTCTCTTTTAAGTACTACTCCCTAGTTTTCTATTTATTCCTATTTGAGCATGCAGACAAGTTTGAGGGTTTAGGCCTGAACAGGTTCTCCAAGAGAAACGTTGAACCCAAATCTGTTTTAGAATGGACTTCGGTAGTTCTCTAGCATCCAAATGGGAATGGGTATCCGAAATTCATCACGAATTTCATGTCCATAGCCTATACTATCATACATGGCAGCTCCCCACCCAAAAATTTTCCTGAGCAAAAGGAATGGCTCTAGTTCAGTGAAACGAATTATACTAGTGATTGGTACCTATTTGAAGATAACACCAAGAATAGGTCAGGGTCTATGGTTATGAAGTTCCTCCTTACCACTTTCCAGTGTTCCCTTCCATGATGATTTTTTCCCTCAAGTTCATCCGTCAGGTCCTAAGTTTTGCCCAAGCCCACTTCATGCCCGCAAAAAATGGATACATCTTCAAGGTCCCAAATTCTGTAGGCCCTTTCACTTTTGATTCAAGGCATGACCTCTCCTCTGTGGAAATGATTTTGCTAGAGATGAATTCCCCACGGGGAGATGTCTTGCGCTATGATCCTAAGGGATTTATCACACGCAGGAAGAAGAAGATTAAATCCACAGCATATGAGCATGAACCTAAGCCTCTTATTGAATGGAAAGTTAATTGTGATTTGTGGCCTTTCGATACAGAGATGGAGGTTGAATCCCCATCTGCTGAAGGAAAATGAGATAATGTAATCGGTGACACAGAAGTTCTGGAACAGGAAAATCCCCAGGTCAGCCAAGATTTCACGGAAGAGGTAGAGGAAGGGCACCCCAGTAAAAGGCAAAGGACTGAAGGTACTGAAGACGTAGACACTGAATTTCCTGACGAAGAGGTCTCCTTTCTCAGGGATCAAGGAAAAGATAAGACAGGCTTCCTACTCTCCTATGATTCTGCCTCTTCTTCAGCACCTTCAGAGCTTTCACAAGTTGTTGCACTGAGTAAAAGTGATGCAAGCGGACAGATTAAAGCCAAGAAAAAATATGCAAGAGAGAAAATGAGAGTTGAATTGTCTCAGTTTGTAGAAAAACATCACATAAGGCTCTCCTCAGTCCTAGATATGGGCAAAGATCAACTCATATTGGCTATCCAGCATTCAGCTACTCATCCCCTACCCCCGGGATCCTAGTACAGAGCCCTGGAAATAATCTTGAACTTAGCATCCATTCCCCTGCGAGATAAGTTAGATCTACACCAATGCATTGAGGACATGCTACGAACTGAGGTAGTAAATCATACCGTCACCCTAGAGAGGACTGAAAGGAAATTAGCTAAAATGAAGGCCACCCAACAAAGAGAAAGAGCTAGCACTAAATCTATTGTTTCTCAGCTGGAGAGCTGCAAAAATTTGATAAGAGGGAAGGGAGTTAATGCCAATTCATTGTTACAGGCCCTTCTCACCAAATCATAGTTGGAGGTGCAGAAATTGAGGAAAAATTTGAATATCCCTCGCTCTGAACATATTCAAACCGAGGAACTTGCCAGGGTGGAAAAATAAAAAATAATCGTCACTGATTCCCTTGCTTAACAGGATGAAGAGATTTCTAAAAAGGATAAGAAGATCATTGGGCTAAAAGAGAGGTTTTCAGAGCTACAACTTAAGTGGGGTGAACATACATGTGTAGTTCCTGTACCAGAATAACCGTAGAGTGCTTCTAAATAGCTAACCAAGGCTCTGGCAGATCTGAGGATGTCAGAAGATGAAACATGCACTACCCGTCGGCTCCTAGGTGAGGCCAAGGCTGCATACGCAGAGAATCAAAAGACGGTTTCATCCCTACATAAAGAGGTAGAGAACCTTCGCAAGGAAGCCCGGGGACATGAGAAGTCTATCAAAGACTTAAAAGCACAGCTCAAAGGTAATATGTCATTGGTGGAAGCTAGGAAAATGGTGTGGGGAGAGATCATAACAGAGGTCAAATAGCATTGGTAGCTTCTCGTGTTGACCAACGACAAGAAGAGCGTTATTAGAGAGTATAAGGTATAGTTGGAGGCTATTTGTAGGTAAGGAGAGGAGAAGGTAGCAACAACAAGGAGATATGTCAGGTATCTTAATGAAATCTCGTCTGAAGAGTTGAGCACCCAGGGAGTGGTCAACCATTTCAGGACTATCATGGAGGTCAGTAAGATGATCGAGAAAGAGGAGGCGTGCATAAAAGCATTGGGGTATTTAGCACTCGTGTCAAAAGGAGTGGAGAGATTCGATCAGGAATGGCGCAAGTTGGTAGAATATGGCCTCCCACCATGCTGGTATCATAATTCAAGGGCATTGCTTCCCCTAACCGCTTATGATCAGAAAATGTCAAAAATCAAGTGCAGGGCAGACATAACATTAGAGAAGACCTCCTGGTTAAAGGCAGATACCTTAGTAGTAGAACTACGTAAGGAATTCTTCCTCCTTGCTTAGGTCAAGAGATTCTTTGCGGCCCACCTGGATTATTCCGAGCTTACTCAACTACAGTCCATGTTCGAATTCTTCACTACAGCACCTCTACCCAAAGCAATCACCTGGAAAAGGTGCTATGAATGCGTGAATCCTCCAATTTCCTCTACTTCGTAGTAATTTCCACATCCGCCGCCTCACCAGCCTGGCTCCTCCACGTCTTCAGTCAGATCACACCACTCAGGAGGTTTTGACACTCCCCGTCATACCCACTAATGGACATCATGATCAGGCCCATGCAGCCTTTGTTTTTATTTTTTATTTTCAATTTCAATGTAATGTAAAATCCGGTGAAATCTCGATTTCACCCTACACATTATCTGCATTTTATGTTTCTATTATGTTTTTTTTATAGTCTGTGTCGAAGAATACTGATTCGGATGCGATGTCATTATGTCACACCATTTTTTATTTAGATATGAAACTGTAAGATCAGGAAGGAATATTTTGTTCAAGAAAATATCTAGCCACGCTGCCCATGTAACAGCTATAAAAGGCCAACTCACAGATGAAGTAAGGGTTTTGATTTCTCTAGAAGTTCGGACTGCATAGTCTATGTAGCACATTTTGTAATTTTGGGATTTTCTCTTAAGGTATATCTGGAAGAGCCGTTTTGAAGAAAAAATATAACGACTGTTTGTTGCAAAAATGGATTCCTACTGGACTTATGAACAGTATGTATGCTTCTTCTGTGTTTGGTTTAATCTATTGTTCTGTTTAGTCATACTTTATTTCCTGTTATCATGCGTTCGGAATGCGGGTTGTTAATATATTATTTATGAACTTATCTTGTATGATACTTGTACAATGGTCTATAATGCTACCTTAATTAGGCTCAGTGCATGATTTATGTTCCAAAATTCTCATCCCAACAACTTTATTCTTAAGTCTCTGGCGGGTGGATTCTTATGCCTTCATAAGCCTACCCCACTCTGACTTACCATCCTTATTCTTCGTGATTTCTATCCCAATTATCTTTAAGGTATGTTTGTTGGTTCCACATCTGGCCCTATTTGCAGCAAATTGAGCTTCATTGCAGCCATAGGCCCATTCTGAGTTATCCATTTCTCTCACAATCAAAGTTCACATTTATTACTCTGCTCCCCTTGTTATCTAGAACCACTTAACAAAATAATTCCACCAAGTTGATATCCAGGAGGTCCCTTCCAAAGAACATTAATAAAACCTATATGATCTCCTACTTTTAGTATGTCCTGCAACTCAAGACTATCTCTAGGAGTGACAACATCTACTATTATGAATATTTTGAAATACTCCATGGAGATTAAATCTCTACCATCCACCTAATAATTATTGATAACTCAATTAAATTTTAGAAGCTATATTCAAAAATAGACACACATATCAATGTAAATATAATTATAAATATATAAATGAGTGTTAAACATACCAGAAGGTGGAGTCCAATCTCGTAATGAATGGAAACACCCGCAAATCTTTACATGCCATACATAGTTTGTACATGTTTTCAGGTGTTATTGTGCCTTATGTGGAGTTTGTTTTGTAAATGTTGATGTTATTGAGTCATACATGGAGTTAATTTGTAAATGTTGACATTACTATGTGCTACGTGGAGTTTTTTTAGAAAATGTGGGTGTTGTTGTGTCCTACATGGAGTTTCTTCTACAAATGTCAATGTGCTTTATCCAAATCCTCTTGGAATTTATTTATATAATGTTGTTTAAATTAAATTTTTTTATTGTGCATTCTACTGAACCATAGTATTAAAGGCCATAAGGAGATCAAAGTGTGTTCAGCAAAATAAGGCTAGTAATTGATACCTCCATTTAGTTTTCTCGGTAGTTATCTCGGGAGTGAGGGGAAGATTCCATAAAATTTCAAATGTGTGTATGAATTCCATTAGGGTTTCATCTAGCTTGGAGTGATTGTTATGATGAAAATCCATTTGGATACCGAGAGAGATAGGGGGGAAGATCTCATAAAATTTCATATGTGTGTAGGTAGTTCATTAGCATGTTATCTAACTTGGAGTGATTGTTGTGATGAAAATACATTTGGATATCTCGGGAGAGGGGAAGAGCCCATAAAATTTCATATGTATTTATGTAGTTTATTAGGGTGTTATCTAACTTGAAGGGATTTTTTTGATGAAAATCCATTTGGATAACTAAAGGGAAAAGGGAAAATCCCATAAAATTTCATATTGTGTATGTAGTCCATAATTAATATTTGGTCCTTAAACGATGTACAACATGTTCTTCAGGCCATTTTACTTTAGCCCTTGAAATATATATAACGATATATGTAAGGCATGTTCTTCATATCAACATAAAGGGAGGGAAAATGATTTTTCAAATATAAATTGTTTTTTCCCTTGAAAAGGTAGGTTGTCCCTCCATACGATCAAGTCGGCTCCAGCAAGGGTCACAACCATTTGGCGTCATCAACACTATAAGTATGCCACTCAACCTTCTCCTCAAAAACAACAATTCGGGGATTTCTCTTTTTTTCATACGAGTTCTGAGGCAAACCGAACTAATCCAAACCAAGTCACATTCTCTAAGGAATATCGAGCTCTAAGGTAGATCTATTTTTGGGCAAGAAGGTTTAAATTATAAGCACAATGAATCTATCGGTAAGAGGGTGAAATTATGGACACATAGTCCTCAATTGTCTAAAGGATACTAGTAAGCATTTTGACCAAGTGTGACCATGTTACTAGTCAACTTGACTTTATGATATAGATGTATCTTTGTTGAAATGGATAATTACTCTAAGGAAAAGGTTGTTGGGTTTTTCCCCCATGTGGGTTTTCCCAAGGTAAAATTATTTGTGTTTTTTGTTTGGTTGTCTCTTTATGATCTTATGGTTGAAGATTGTTTACGTAATTTCTTAATGATAAATGTGAATACAAGTGAGCTTAAATGAATATCATTAGAATTAATTTTCATTTAAGAAGACTACGAAAAGTCAACATGGTATCAAATATATGGCATAAAAGAAGCCTTGAAGAATAAGAAGAGAAACCTTCAAGCTATCCTTTAGTATTTACTCTAATCTAACCCCAGATGTCAAGAAGCACATCAGAAAATAAGGCCAAGATATACCTTCTTGTTTGATGAAAATATTCATTCTTTTCTACCAAGTTAATGATGAAATTTTTTGTGAAAGAAGTGTGAGTTAAAAATTATAGATTGCAAGATACTAGAGATATATTTGTTTCTTTCATTAAGAAGAATTATGAAGTTCTAAGCCTCATTTTGGAAAATTATGTAGGTCAAGAAAGTTGAGGTAGAGATTATATTGGACTCAGTCTGAAGTGCCTCATGTCGATATTTTTTTCAGGTTAGGCCTCAATCTAAATTTTCTTAGTAGGTTGAAAAGAAGCCTCGGTGTGGTTTTACGAAAGTTGATAAGGCCTTAGGATTCCCTCAATAAGGTCGAAAAGTTTCAGCATAACATTCGGACCAAAAATCCCTTAGAGATTGTTATTATGGGTCAAGGAACCTTAGATTGTTGCAATTAGAACTATGAAATACCTCTGGAAAGAGCTAGAAATTTATCCCTTGTGGATTTGTTCTCTTTGAAATCATGTTATGGTCAAGGACTCATAGAAGATACTCCAACAAGGAAAATTTAAATCTCAATTGAGTATGGTAGTATGTGACCTCATCTTGTTAGTATGGAATAGTGATCGAGGAAGAAGCATTAAACATATGGTGTTATTATTTTTATCTATATCATATCAAATATTGTGCATTGCATGTGTTACCTCTTATCTATGAAGCAATCAAATTGAAAGACCTCAGATGAAATATCCAAAGGATGGAAAATCTCAAAAGGAGTCCAAAATTACCTTAGTTTGTGTCATAGCTAGCAAAGGTGTCTTCAACTCTAGTATGCTTGCATTACGTTGAAAGAGGTCATATAAGCCTCAGGGTTGTCATCTAAATGAGTTATAGGATGATTTCTCAAGGCCAAAAAACAAAAACTCAAGAGCTGGGCATAAAGGTCACACACCTGGAAAAACCTGAGAAGCCTTAATAGCTTGAAAATGCTAAACCTTGATTGCAAATAATACTCTACATTGAACTAAAACTTAGAAGTATTGGTTGTATAAATTGATGTGTGAGTTCATTCTTTTTACATAATAACTTAAAGGGAATTCTTAAGAGGTCAAGATCAAAATAAAGTCTAAGCCCTAAGTTTCAAAGGTCATAGTCCATTTGTTAATGATCTGAAATACCTTAGTATATACAAAGGTTGTAGACTAAGACACATAATCATACTAAAGATAGAATTCTGAGTATTCTTATTATATGAATCTGTATTCATATGTCACAAAATTCAATATGCAATAACATTCCAAGTGTACTCATACAAATGTTCTTGGATGCTCATGTTGATCAAAGGAATAAAGAGAAGAAATTGCAAGACAATATGGTGTCTAGAACCATGGAAAATTCATAGATCAATGAAATAAGAGTGTACTTGTTGATATATGAGATATAAGTCAAAGATGTTTCCAAAGTATGAATGGAAAATGTCTTGAATATGTGGATATATTACTGAAGGCATTGAGAAAACGTGTATGTCCAAATTATAAGTGTGCAGATGTTTCCACAATATGTTATCTCTCTTGTTGAAGACAAATTATTGAAAAATCCTTTATTCACATCAATATGGAACATATCTGAATATATATATATAAAGAGAGAGAGAGAGATATATCTTTGGACATTTGGACATGGAAAGGAGGATTTGAAAAGTTTGATTAACTTGCAAAAGGTATAAAATGAGTATTGTAAAACTAGGGTCTGTAAACCCTAGATTAATCTTGAAGGATAATGAAGCCCTAGGGTTTCGAGATAAAAACCTGGAGCTAGATGTAAAATAATTTTTCTGTTAAAAGAAGAAACCCTAGCTCATGCAAGGAAGGAATGACATCATGTTGATAATGAGGATGAGGATGATGAAGTTGCAAGATGGATGCAAGAAGGCTAAGATAAATAGGGAGCTAACATTTCCTTATAATCCTCAAAAATGTAAGTACTTTATATCTCTCTTCTTTGATTATTATCATTGTCATTTTACTATTTGCCTCTTGTTTTTCTTTCTTTTGTTGAGTTGTAATCCTTCTTCCATGGCCTCCTAGTGAGTATTGCAGGTAAACAAGAAAGGTTTCCAAGGCTTTAGCAGCATATGGAAGTAATGGAAGAACAAAGAAAAACTCGTGACAAGAGGACTCTCCCAGTGTCGATGATATGATATAGTGTACTAGACGAAATCCGAGCTCAGAGGGAGTAGATAAATCAACAAGTTTGAAATATACCTTGATTGTGCCGAAGAGAAACCAATGATAACTTCCAAATGAATATACAAGATATAGCGTGAAGAATTCAATATCATAGACAAGTACAAATTGAGAGTTGAGAATAGAATATTATGACAAGACATTTGCTACAATTATCAAGTACACTTTTATTAGTACTATTATCGCCACTTTGAAAATTGAATCAGGCAGATGTAGAGATCGTTTTTCTCAATGGAGTAATTCAGAAGGAAGAAGTGTACATGGAACTACCTGAGGGCTTTGAGGTACATTATAAGAAGTGCCATGATTGAAGAAGGCTTTATATGATAACAAGAAAATACGTTGGGATTATTATTTTTGGATTGATGCTATTTGACTTGTCTCTTACGGAAGGAGAAGGGTTCATCTATCAAAGGGAGAAATTGTGGCAAAAATAAATGATTTTATAATAGAGGGAGCAGTCAAAGAACCTTATTTTGGATTTAGAGGGAGTTGACCTCTAAGTTCGAGACAATGTATTTTCAAGATAAGCAATCAGTTAGGATCACCATAGCAGGATATGTTTCAGTGTGAGAGGGAGCACCGAGTCGAGGTGACAGGAAAGCAGTTGTGGTGATGGATCTAGTAAAGGAAGGAGATCAATTTATGGATGAGGCAAAGCATGTAGCTCAATTGGTGTTGAAGTAGCAACATGGTACAATTGGTTATAGCGCAGCCAATTATGGTTTGAGTTATGTCTCAAAAAGTGAAGTATAGTTGCATGGATTCACAGTTTTAGATTGGGTAGAGAGTGCAAAAGAAAGAAATAATCATCAAGATATTGTTAAGTTTGGGCTAATTAGACATTTGTTGCACTCAGTATTGCGGAATCTGAGTATATTATAGCTTGGTTAGCAAGTGTAGAAAAAATATGGCTTCAAAGGCTACTTTCAATATTTTCTTGATGAGGTGCAGGTGACGACTACGATGAGAAGTCAAAGCACAATGAGATCTAGTATCAATACATGGTACAGAAGGAAGTAGTGTGGCTATACAGTCAAATAAATTGCTAACAAAGCCTTTGTCTGAGGATTAAGTCTTCATACTTCGAGTACAAAATTGGAGTGATTGATCATGTATCTCTCAACAAGAGGAAGTGATGAAATTGTAACATCCAAGATAGCCATTATCCCTAGGTCAGATTGACCAGGATTAGGGAAAATGGTCCATAGTAGCATCAGGGTCATACATTATCCCTGTGTATGACCATATTAGGGATAATGTTCTAGTAGATGACAGACATTCTTCTTGTGTCACATATGACCAAATTAGGGAGAATGGTTCGGCAGAGGATAGTCATTCTTCATGTGTAAAGTATGTTGACCAAAATTGGAAAGAATGGTCCTAGAGGCCCAGGATCACTCAGTTGAGTGGGTTCCTTTAAACATCAGGCTCATATTAAGGCTCTAGATAGGTTTAGTGAGTTCCTTTAGCATCGTGACCTAGAATGAGGCCTTTAGATTTGGGAGAAAATTACACAAATGAATTGAGTGTGTCCCTAGGGTTTCACCGTGAGTCAAAGATATTGACCAGGAAGATGGTGAACTAGGACTAGTTAGTATACAATGGGTCAAAGGCATTGACCAAAATCATGGTGACTAGTTGATGTTAAATATGTACCATGTTTCATAAGTACCGACCAAGATTATGGTAAGGATACACCATAAGACATAAGTGTTAATCGAAATTATGGTAACTTGTTGATGTTGTTGATTTACCACATGTCAAAGTGTTTGACCAGTATTATGGTAATTGAATGATGTTGATGATGTTGATGATGAATTTTTATAATTTTTTCTTAGATAAATTTGTCAACATGAGAACTTATGGATAGTCATTATGAATACCTCCCTATTTAAGAGGCAGTGTTGATTTTTGTAGCTATGGTCTTCCTTCACATTTAATATTTAGTCCTTAAATTATGTAATACATGTTCTTCATGTCATTTTACTTTATCCCTTGAAATATATATAATGATATATATAAGACATGTTCTTCATGCCGAAATAAAAGAGAGGGAAAATTATTTTTCAAATTTAAATTATTTTTTCCCCCGAAAAGGCAGGTCAACCCTTCAAAAGATCAAGTCGGAACCACCAAGGGTCACAAACATTCGGCCTCATTAACACTATAAGTATGCCACTCAAACTCCTCCTCAAACACAATAATTCATGGATTTATCTTATGTTCATATGAGTTCTAAGGTAGATTAAACTGAGCCAGACCAATTCATGTTCTCTAAGGAAGACTGAGCTCTGAGGTAGATCTATTTCTAAGCAAGAAGGTCGAAGTTATGAGCAAACCAAATCTCTGGGTAAGAGGACGAAATTATGGGCAGATAACCTTCAGCTCTCTAAAGGCTACTTGTAAGCATTTTGACTAGGTGTGACCTTGCTACTTGTCAGCTTGACTTTGTGATCTATATGTATCTCGGTTGAACTGGATAATTTCTCTAAGGAAAAGGTTGTTGGGTTTTTCCCCATGTGGATTTTTCCAGTGAAAATTGCTTTGTCGTTCTTATTTGGTTGTCTCCTTATGATCCTAGTGTCATTCTTGTTTTACAATTGAAGATATTTTGTGTAATTGTTTAATGATAAATGTGAACTCAAATGAACTTAAATGAATAACATTAGAAAAATTTATTAGTTAAGAAGTCTAAAAAAAATTAACAAGGGGTGTATCCCTTAAAATTTCATATGTGTTTATTGTTGAAAAAATGTAGCAAGAAAGGCTCAATTTGACTTTAGCCTTAGTCAAATTGAGTAAATCAAATTTCCATGTCAGCATGACAACTTCGAGGCAGTTAACTAGTGTGACATGGATCTTGTCACTTAGTTAGCTTATTAAATTAGAGTTAGAGGGCTTGGAGTTTAGTTATTCATGTGTGATTGCTAAATTTTAGTAAGCCAGTTCAATGATTTTCAGTTGTACTCAGTTAATTGGCCTCTAACTATTGATAGATTCATTTCAAGGTCAATTGTGGAGTGGGAAAATAGTCTAACTCAGATATATGTCAGTTAATTGATCAATCAAACCAAAATAGCTAGTGCATGCAAGGAATTTGAATTCCTTAGTTGAAGTGGAGATGGCAATGCAGTGTAACATGAGCTGTATACTAGTCTAAGTGTACAGGTGTTGCATGAGGTTAGATAATCAGTCCTTGGGAATTGCACAATTAATTTGGAGGAAAATCCTAAAGAATAAGGGCTAATTTCCTCAAGATTTGTGCAAGTAAATAGGATACTTGGTGAGCAAATAATTGGCTAAGTGTTGGTCATATTTTCTCATCGAGTAGAGAGAACGATTATCTTGTCAGTTGAGCTCAGAGCGGGATCTAGAAATTGTAATTGTTTCTCTATTCAAATGATTAATGCAAAGAGGCTTGATGGGTTTTTCCCAATTGAGTTCCCCTATAAATAATTGTGTACTTATGTTTTTTATTATTAGATATCTATGCATGTTGTTCCAAATTGTGATTTATGTTCCATATATTAGTAAAGTAGAAATTGTGTTTCTTGATTTCAATTTGAAATCTTGAGCAGTTGCAATTTCTATCAAATTTCTGCATGGTATCAAAGCCCTACAATCGCATTAGAACCAATATTTTGAACTTGTTTCTCAGAAATTTCAATTTTGCAGCTTTAGTGCAACGATTTTTTTTCAGGGTCGGGTAAATGTATTTTAACGGACTAAGATTGGAGTATTCCCTGGAGGGTGGCTCAAATTTAATAACCTGGAAGGATTGAATAGAAGAAATTCTCAATGATAATGGTGTGTTATAATATGTCAAAACTGACATTGAAAAACCCCAGCAATGGGATGCACAACAATTAGCCCAATGGAAGAAGGGTGTTGCAAAGGCTAGGAGAATCCTTCTAAAATGTGTGAGGGACCATGTGGTCTCAAATATCCAAGGAAAAGAGACAGCATTTTCTATTTGGAAGAAACTGACTGAGCTATTCGAAAATAGAAATGACCATATAAAATTAGCCCTTAAAGAAAAACTTCAAAACATAACGATGTAGAAGAATGATATCATTATGCATTATCTTTCTAGATTTACCTAAGTTTGAGATGATCTTGGATGGGTTGGAGCTAATGTTGCAGAAGGTGACCTAGTGAACCTAGCTCTTCTAGGCCTTCCAAAATCCTGGCACAACTACTAGGACTCTACGAATGGAAGGGAAAAATTACTGAATTCGTAAAGTTCATGGTTTGATTTGGTTCAAGAAGAGTTCAAGAGAAATACCAAAGATGGAACTTCATCTAAATCCAAGGATGAAGATAATTTTTCCTTGGTTGGAAATGGGAAGAAGGGAAAAGGGAAGAAGAACCAAAGAAAACCTGAATCTAGCCAAAATAATGGCAAGAATAAATATTTTTGCAAGATAAAATCCTTCCATTACCATGAATTTGGGGACAATGCAACAAAAATTCTGCACAAGAAGTATACCAAGAAGTCTTCAGGAGGAGTAGGAGGTGAAGCACTATCTTCACAATTATTAGACTTCACCCTAATAAAATGCATGGCGAACATTGTTATGGGGAGTCTGTGTTACCTTTATTTTGATGCCTCATTCCATATGGCAGGGTGCAAGGAGTTTTCCAATATCCTCGAGAAGAAGGATCTCCATATGCATATTGAAATGGGGGATGATGGGAGGTAAATTTTTACAGGAATTAGTATTGTCACCATTGAGAGATAGAAAACCTCTCCCCTTTGGCTCAAATATGTTATGTTTGTACTTGGTGTGAAGAATAACTTGATATTTGTAACAGTATCGGAGGATCACGACTATGATGTTATATTCAACAAACGGAAATCCTTTCTGAGACACATAACTACTGGGAAAGTGAAGCATATTGGGGTTCCAATGAAGAAACTATACAAACTTGAGGTGGTATATTACACTGCATTGAGAAATAAGACCGAAAAAGTGAAGAGTTGATGATGAAATTTGGCACAGGAGATTGGATCATCTACACCATGGTGCCTTAAAATTCATGCAAAAAATTACCACTAGTCTCCCTAAAGGATCATTTGACCAACAGGATATCTACAAGGGTTTCACATAAGGTAAATATGTCAAATCCACATTCCATAGCCCTCCATAACCCATAGTATAATGGGGTATTTTAAAGGAAGAGCATAATTATAGTGGGAGAAGCAAGGGCCATGTTGCATGATTGGTGGATGCATTTACATCTATGGGTAGAAGCATGCAACATTGCAGTCTACTTGAAAAACTAGAGTCCTAATAGAATACTCCGTATGATCACACCAAGGTAATATTTCTTTGAGAGAAATCATGATGTGTCTCATTTCTGAATTTTTGGAGCTTCATTTTATTGTCATGTCTCCACAAGGATTCAAGGAAGAAACTTGAGCCTACATTAGAGTCGGGATTTTCTATAGGATACACCAAAAATCCACACAATTACCAAGTGTAATTATCTTTAATGAGGATGACAGTAGTGAGAAGATATGTCAATTTCGATGAGGATAAAGTGATGAGATGATCTCTGGAACGAGAGTTGAGTATCCCACCAGAGCATGAGATTCTAGCTCCAAAGGAGAAGCCTAAGGATGAGCTTTAGGAGGTTGTGGAGAAGCCACATGCAGTGGAGAGGAGTGGAGGCACCCACTCAACCATAATCTTCTAGAGAGGGGAGAAAGATAATCATATAAGTTGGTATATTGTTGCAGGATGCAAGGGATAATGTCGGATCCCCCACATCACAATGTAGGAAGAGGAGGCCATGTGATAGGTACACTGGCTACATGCCTCTCATGACCAAGATCATTAAGACATAGCCTTTCTCAATTGAGGAAGCAGTTTCTCAACCTGTTTGGGTTGATTCCATCATGGAATAATATGAATCCATCATGAAGAAAATTTTTTGGGAGGTGGTGTTGAGACCAGAAGGGAAATCAATGGTTGGTTCTAGATGGATCTACAAAGTGAAGCATGCAGCTGACACAAGCATGGAGAATTACAAGGCCAGATTTGTGGCCAAATAATTTTCTCAAATCGAGGGAGTGGAATATGAAGAAACATTTCCACTAGTTGAAAGATATTCCTCAATCAGATCCATTCTAACATTGGTTGCGCAAATGGGGTGGAAAATCAACCAAATGGATGTGATGACTGCCTTTCTCAACGATGTTGTTGAGGAGGAAATTTACATAGAGCAACCAAAAGGATTTGAGACATATGATCGAGAGTTACATGTGTGCATACTCAAGAGACCATTTTATGGTCTCAAACAGGCGCCCTGAGCATGGTACACTTGGATCGAAAATTATCTCAGTGGATTGGGATTCACCAAAAGTGAAGCAGATGCAAACCTCTATCACATTGTGATAAATGAGCAGTTGATCCACTCTTGCAAAGAGGATCTTGCAAGGGAATTTGAGATGAAATACATGTTCCTAATGCATTACTTCCTCAGGCTAGAAGTATGGCAAGGTGATGGTGATTTTTTTGTGTATCGGGGGAAGTATGCCACTAAAATACTTTAGAGATTTCACATGGAGAATCGTAAGCCTGTGGACATGCCTCTAGCTACAAAGTGGAGGAAAAATAATTCCACTTCAAGTGAAGAGGTTGATGCTACCATTTACAGGAAGCTTTTGGGGTATTCGATTTATCTTGTGAACATAAGACCCGACATGTGCTATGCAGTAAACCAGATGAGTCAAGCTATGGTTAGGCCTAGCAAGTTATATTGGAAGGAAACAAGGCATGTGTTACGGTACCTCAAAGGCACTACTGAGTGTGGATTATGGTATAGGAGGACAGAGTGAGTGAATATCCAAGGCTTCACCAATCCATATTGGGTAGGGAGTCCATCAGTAAGGAAAATTACTTCATGGTATATCATCAATGTTGGGTCTTCAGTTATTTCTTAGTACAGCAGGAAGTAGAGATTTGTGGTGCTCAACACAATTGAATACATGGTTGCAATTAAAGCAGCATGTGAGGCCATATGGATGAGGAAAATACTTGTGGGTATTTTCAATCAGGAGATGGATCTGATAGTGATATACTGTGATAATCAAAGTTGCATTAAGATCTCTGAGAATATGGTATTTCATGACAAGTCCAAGCACATTGATATTTGGTATCATCATTTGCGGAACTGTGTGGAGAGGAGAATTGTGTTGCTACAGTGCATTCCAACTAAGGAGAAATATCTTCACATCTTGACAAAGGCATCTTTAAGAGGTAAATTTGAATTCCACGAGTGCAAGATAGGGATGGTGAAAAAAATATTTATTGCTAAGAGGGAGAGTTGAAAAAATGTAGCAAGAAAGGGTCAATTTGACTTTAGCCTTAGTCAAATTGAGTAAATCGAATTTCCACATCAGCAGGACAACTTGGAGGCAATTAACTAGTGTGACATGGATCTTTTCACTTAGTTAGCTTAGTAAATTCAACTTAGAGGGCTTGGAGTTTAGTTATGCATGTGTGATTGCTAAATTTTAGTAATCCATTTCAGTTATTTTTAGTTGTATTCAGTTAACTGACATCTAACTATTGATAGAGTCAGTTCAAGATCAATTGTGCAGTGATACAACAGTCTGACTCAGTGATCTATCAGTTAATGGATAAATCAATCCAAAATAGCTAGTGCATGCAAGGAATTTTAATTCCTTAGTTGAAGTGGAGATGACAAGGCAATGTAACATGAGTTGTATGTAAGTTTGAGTGTAGAGGTGTTTCATGAGGTCATATGATCAATCCTTTGGAATTGCACAATAAATTTGAAGTAAATTCCTATAGAATAGGGGCCAATTTCCTCAGTATTTGTGCAAGAAAATAGGAGGCTTGGTGAGCAAATAATTGGCTAAGTGTTGGCAAAATTTTCTCATTAAGGAGAGAGAACAATTATTCTTTTGCACGTTGAGCTCAAAGCTGGATGTAGCAATTATAATAGTTTCTTTATTAAAATTATTAATTCTAAGAGGCTTGAGGGGTTTTTCCCAGTTGGGTTCCCCTATAAATCATTATTTACTTGTGGTTTTTCTTATTGCATGTCTATGCATGTTGTTCTAAATTGTGATTTCCATTTTGCAGATTAGTAGAGTAGAATTTGTCTCTCTCGTTTTCAGTTTGAAATCTTGAGCAGTTGCAATTTCTATCAAATTTCTACATTTATGTAGTTCATTAGTGTGTTATCTAAATTTGAATGATTTTTGTGATGAAAATACATTTGGATAACTCGGGGAAGAAAGGAATGTCCTTTAAACTTTCATATGTGTGTATGTATTCCATTAGGGTGTTATCTAACTTGGCATGAATGTTGTGATGAAAATCTAAGTTCAGACCCAAAGGGGCATGCTCCTCCCTTTTATGGAGTTTTTTAGTGGTTACTATTAATAATTGAGACCTTGGTGCCTTCTTGGACCTTGTACTACATATTAGTATATCCTAAGCATTTGGATTTGATCCATTCTTGTTAAATAATACCTATTATATTATTGATCTACATACTAGTCTATATACAAAATTGGTGCTCATAATTAATGTAATTTGAGTTGTCTTAGTACCAACAACCTCACCCATAGTTCCTAAAATAACATAAGCTCAAGGAAAGTAGTGTAAGGAGATCAATTTCTACACTTAGAATAACAAGAAAAGTATGTAAATTGTAACCTTTGAATACCTCCAACCCTTAGATAATGAACTAAAATTGACGCACATCCACCCCACATGCTAGGCCCTAAATCAAAAGGGGTGTCAACCACTGGTTGGGACTACAACAAGATGTGAAACACCTTATTAAGTTGAGATTTTCCACAAGCCTTTTATCATCCAATAAAATAGGTTTTTTCCCTATATTATTATCATTACTATATCTAAGTGGGATCAAACTAACATATATTAATGTAGGATATGAATAGACTCATGTGTGTGTGTGGGGGGGGGGTGGAGAGAGTGTGTTGGGAGGATAAAACTAACATGAATTAGCATAGGATGTGAATAGGAAAAACACTCAAAGGAGTGGCAACAGTTTAAACAACCATCCAAATTCAATTTTTGAATTTTGTAATTTGTTTCACTATGACCATACCTTTATTCCTTACACTTATGCATTGACAATGGGATAATGATATCAATTATCTAATTTGTAAAGGAACATTTTTCACACCTGCAAGTTCTCCACATGTAAAGACTGTAGAATCCTTTTTCTTTGCTACATGTTTGCAGATGGATCCAAGATGGTTTTCACTATAATAGATCCAAAACACTCGAATTTATGGGTACAATTAGAGTAAAATCCATTGTTTTCGTCGGATGAAGGTGTTGTTCATGGTTGAACCAAGCCCTCAAATGTAGTTGGGAGTTTCCAAAATGAACTAAAACTTCTAAACTTAAAATACACTAAATTATTGAAATCATGACGATCCATTTTATCATATTCGACAAGCATTACATAGGAAGGGGCATTTTGTTCCATATTTAGACAGTATCAACAATAATATGACGTTTGAGGTAGAATGGATATAATATGTTAAGATCCCTAATGGAATGAAAATTTTTGTTCATGTTGCAGTGAGACCACCAATATAATGTTCTTATACACTATTACATAAGGAATTTCCCTTGCTACCCCTAATTTCTCACCCTCTCTCAAATCCAAACTATGTGGAATAAGGGGCATTCATATCACCCCCTTTAGCTAGGAGAAAATACCCTCAAATTCAATGGGAGCTTTACTGGAAGCTAGAATTCCACCACATTGTTGAGAATTTTGACCATTAAACTTTTCCCTAGGGATTTTGGCTCATTTCAAATGAATTGGATTGTTATATTTCCAACAAACAAATAACAAAGGTAAAACTTTACGTTGTCTGAAAAACTACCCTCACTAAAATTAGGGAAATTTAAAAACCCATATACCACGTTAGTCTAAACCACACAACCAAATGAAAATTAAAGGGTTGTAATGTTTGTGTCATATGTCACAATATTCTCTAATCTATCTCATTGCATCCCTTTCATAAATGTGAAGCATACATTTTAAAAATGTTGTTAATTTAGAGAGTAATTCAATAGTTAGATGCATGTTGTTAATTTATTATATTTTTGGGTATGTGTTATATTCTTTGCATGACTATCCCCACACATGATTTGTTGCACCGGGAATATCGGGGAGGTTGCAAGATTTTGGAGTGCAACATCCTTAAAAACATTTTGGCAGTTTTCAACACACGATTTTCACATTTGGAAATTTAGTGGCACATGGTAGTTCATCCCATGGTTTTGTAATTATGGTTTAGGAACTATTATTGTATTATTATTGGTGTTTTATGGATACCATGATATATACATATTGTATTATAACATTGTAAAGAAAAATAAACTAAAAATTATTTTTACTTTTCTCAATGTTGGGTTTCTGGGGTAAATTTTCTATGTTAATGTGTGTGCATCATTTCATATTTTTTGTTTTTAATAATAAACTATTTGTAACAATTAATTATGCAAGGTTAAAACAAACATTTGGTATCATAGTAGTTTGGCTACAAGGGGATGCCTTTGTAGCTAATGGTTTTGGCTTGGGCTTGTGGAAAATCATGTTATAGTGGGAAATCCATAGTATCAATTCCTGTGGTGAAAGGAAATGGCGAGCAGTTCAAAGATAGAGATTGAGAAACTCAATGGGAAAAGTTTTCAATTGTGGATGCTCAAAATGGGAGATATTTTGGTGGAAAAATTTCGATGGATCATTATGGATCTAGGTATTGCACCAATGGGGATGTTGATAAAAGACTAGGCCTAGTTGTATAGGAAGGCAAAGAGCACAATATAGTGGTGTCTCTCAAATTCAATATTACTCAATTTTTCAAGGGAATTTATGATAAAGTAATTGTGGAACAAGTTATGGGATTTGTATTAGTCTATGCTCCTGGGAGACTTAGTGATAGAACCTTTAAATGCATTAAACAATATGGCAATTCGGTTATTATTTATTGATATTAATATTTTAGATAAAGATAAGTGTATCAGTGTGTTGTGTTTCCTACCTGGCTTGTGGGATTGTATAGTTGTTTCCATAAGTAGTAATGCAACTACTTTAAGTTTTGATAAAATAGTCTCATCCTTGTTATTGAAGGAGATGAGATGGAAAAACATGAAAATTCAAAATTCAAATGCATCATCTATAAAAGTATACTCCCAGGATATAAATAAAAATAAGTCCTCAAGTGGGAGATCGAAATCTAGATGAAGATCTAAATTTTCAAGAAAAATCATAAAGGTATGTTGAAGATGTGGAAAACAAGGGAATTAAAATAGACATTGTAGATTGTAAATTACTAGTAAAGTGAAGGGATTGATGATTTTTTTTCTATAGAAGCTAAAGCCTCATTGAATTAATGAGGGGATGTGTACTTGGATTCTTTGAGCACACATGCAGATCACAAGGCATGGTTGGTTGATTTAGGTGGATATTTTCATATGACTCCTCACAGGGGAGTGGTTTTGTAAGTATGAAAGATATGATGTTGATGATGTTTTCCTAGGAGATGACTCAACAACCAGAATCAAATACCAAGGAAAATTGAAATTGAAGCTCATGGATGGAAGGGTTAGAACACTTCCTAGTGTTTTTCACATCCTAGGATTGGAAAAAAGACTGATTTTTGTAAACAAGATGAGCAATGAAAGTGTAAAAAATAATGTTTAAAAAAGAAAC
This sequence comes from Pinus albicaulis, assembly GCA_034641835.2. Classification (NCBI taxonomy): domain Eukaryota; kingdom Viridiplantae; phylum Streptophyta; class Pinopsida; order Pinales; family Pinaceae; genus Pinus; species Pinus albicaulis. The sequence goes on from CM076584.1 coordinate 1,543,359,373, forward strand.
TTATAGGATGGTTTGAGTAGCAATGGTATAGATAAAAGGAGTTCATATTTCAACTTTGTATAATCTTTTAGGAAGCACTATTAGTGAAGAGTGCAACAATTACATTATTCTTGAGAGCAGAGCTAAAGAACGAAAAACTCTTATGGTCTTCGTAGAAAAGATTGTGTTGTGCCATAAAATACTAGGAAATATTAGAGAGAAGAGCCTTTGAGTATTACACAATAAAGGTATGGTGGAAGGCATGTCTAAATTCTCTTTGGATTTTTATTTATGTGAATATTATGCGTGTGGGAAGTAGAATTGGGTAAGAGTCTCCTCTAGTGCTATGATGGTAGAAGGAATGTTACAATTAGTGCACCGTGATGTGTTTGGACCTATATCAGTTCCATCACTAGGTAAATATATGTATTATATCTCATTTATAGATAAATTCTAAAGGAATACACTTTTTTATTTTTTCGTGAAGCTATATGAAGAGTTTAACAAATTTGGAGATTTTAAGTCTCTTGTGGAGAATTAGATAGAGAATAAAATTAAGGTGCTAATGACAGATAATGGTGGAGAATTATATGGGAATGAATTAAAGGAATTTTGTAAAATTTTGGTATAGAAAGGTATAAGAATACTCCATACACACCTCGACATAAGGGAGTTGCAAAAAACATGAATAGGGTGTTGATGGAGAAAGCAAGGAGCATGTTTGGTTGTACTAGGTAAGGACAAGAATTATGGGTAGAGGCAATGAATAATGAATGTTACATACTAAATCAATCACCCTCATCAACATTGGATGACAATACTCCACACGAGGTATGAACTTATAAGAAAACATCTCCAGGTATTTGGTTGTGATGCTTAGGTACATGTTTGAAAATATAATAGGAGTAAGTTGGTCAATAAAGTAGAAAAATGTATCTTTATTGGATATAAAGATGAATAGGATGTTGATGGAGAAAGAAAGGAGCATGCTCTTTGATACTAGGTTATGACAAGAATAATGGGATGAGGTAATGGATAATGCATGTTACTTGGTAAATAAATCACCCTCATCAACATTGGATGACAATACTCCACACAAGATATGAACTAATAAAAAACATTTATTAAACATCTCACGGTATTTAGTTGTGATGCTTATGTACATTTTTGAAAAGATAATAGGAGTAAGTTGTATAATAAAGTTAAAAAGTGTATATTTATTGGATATAAATATGGTCTGATAGGTTATAAGCTTTGGAACCCATAAACTAAGATGTTTGTATATAGTCGAGACATGGTATTTAGTGAAATCAAAGATGTTGTCAAACAAGAAGTCCTACTAAAGGAGAAATAATAACAAAAGATAGAGTTTCAATTGAAGGATGATGAATCAAATTATAGAAGAATGGGAATGAGAAGAATAAGAACCACGTACTCTGATGTTGAGGAGAATGGTTTGGGAAAGAAGGTAGGCATAAAGGTATACTACACTATATTTCCATTCATAGTTTCCTTTGTTTATTATTAATGATGACCCTAGAATTGTTAGGGAGGAAGTGGATTTATAGGATGGAAAACTATGGAAAAAAGGCCATGGTTGAAGAAATGGAAACCTTGGACAAGAAAAGGGCTTGGGATCTAGTATAATTTCCGACTAGGAAAAAGCTCACTGGCATCAAATGGATGTTTAAGAAGAAGTGGAATGCAAAAGGGAAAGTGGAGAAATACAAGACTTGGTTAGTGATCAAAGGTTATTCCTAGGTAGAGGGTTTTACTCCGTATTCTGTTGTACAGCAACCCCCCCATTTATTTTTATAAATAGGGACCCTTTAGAAATAAACAAGAAACTTTGTTTTAAATTCTTACAATAAAAAACTTAGAAAATAAAATTTTCTGCTTTTTCTTTGAAAAGTGCATCGCTTATCACATATTTTATTTAAAAAAAAAAAATTCATAAAATATAAAATCGAAAAATTGTGAAATGCGCTCTTAAAATAGCCTTCCAAAGAAATAAAACGTTTTGTTTGCATCGCACTTTATTCAGTAAAGACTTAAGAAACAAGTAATATAAGTTGCGACAGCCGCGGACATGACAAGCAAATAAACTAAAAAGTATAAATCCTTTTTGCTATTGCGTCCACTTTAAGTTTTCGCAAATCACATCACGCACAAATTATAAGATAGACTTTAAACGTATTTTATAAATGTTCGATCCGTGATTTGCGCAGATCGCATTTCGCAACTTTTATGAGACAATCACGAAATATTATGATGAATCATTGTGATTTGCGCATTTAATAAATCTTAGCGTGTGAAGGCAGCTTATGTCATATCATATTGGATTTAAGATCTTAACGGCTTTAAAACTAGTAATGGATAGTGCATGTGAAGCCATGTGAAACATTAAATAAGGAATTATGAAGAGATGATTAATAGATTGACAACCTTTCGCATGAGTTTGAAATAAATCATGATATATCTTTATGATACTCCTTATATGATAATTTCACTTTTCTCTCAGGAAATCAATTATCGAGTTGAAGAAATCATAAATGAGTAAAAAGGGTAAAGAGGTGTCTCAAGTACCATTCACCGAAGACACAAACATGTCTTCATTGTTCCCAGACACTGTCTGCAACAAAGATTGTGGTAGTTCATCATGGGAATCAAGGTACAAACTTTTTGAAGATGAAGAACCAAGAGTGATAAATAACCTTTCTGCAACAAGCACTGATTCTACTTCGGATGCAACTCTTTTCAACGTTGCATCCTCGCATATTCATAGAATAGTTTCCAGACCGAAGATTCAACCTTATACAGACATGATTAGGTGGGCAGTCGAAAATTTAAATATTGAAGATAAAGTTTTCAAGAATTCCAAAGGAGGGATTATGGGTTCTTTCAAAGCAGAAGACTTAGCATCCATGTACCATTTTCCAACTCCGCAACAGAAATATGATAATAGATATGTGCAAATGTTTAGAGCAAAACATCCAGATATAATCAAATTTATCCACGAATGGAAAGACATTGAAGGAAAATTGAAGCAGGATAAATCTGGTACATACCCGATTACACAAATTCCTAATCCTTATTGTTATGCCGCTGGTATGTTATGTAGAATATTTTCCAAACCTGATAGTACTAGGTTCTCAAGAGATTGGGTTCCCCTAATTAACGCAATCATCAATTCGTCTATCTTAAATTGGGCAGACCTTTTATCCAACTACCTAGCCAAACATATCACTGAATATAGGAATAAAAGGATTACTTCATCCCAAGAAACTTCGCCCTTTTACATGTCTTCCTATGTCATGGATTCCATCTGTTTCACTTCTACATTTCCAATCATGGGTTGGAAATGGACCATCAAAAACCCTATCCCAATTCATATTTATCATGAAGAACTCTGGGACTCTAAATTCCACTTACATTTTTATAAAATCTTCTATGGAGTTATGTTACCCATGTATCAAATTATTTTCAATGAAAAGGCTCCTAGGGTTTCCAAAGAAGCCAATCAAGATATTCTTCCTATAGCCAGATGGTTCGCTGAAGAAAATTTCACATATATCCAAGTATTTGGAAGTTTTGCTTTTCCACATGTTTTACCCTATTATGTTCCAAATAGATTGCTTGCAAGGGAAATAGCTTATCAACTCATCAATGGTGTCACAAAGAAACTAAAAGATGATAAAAAGGCTATTTGGCCTTCTTTTCCTCTACAGTGCGGCACCTTTGCTCTGGCTAATATCGACCATTTATACAAAGAGGTTACTAACATTCAGTTATTGAAGTTGGCATTCATGCCAGGAAGATTATATGACCCCGACGAAGTAATTAAAAATTACATGGCAAAAATCAAAACAAAGCCTTTCATAAAAGAAGAAGACAAATTTGATGACTTCTTCCAAGGCATCGAAATTTTTTCTGACATTGTCAAAAGGGTTCCCAGTCACGAAAACACTGAAAATTTTCAAGTATATAGAAATAAAAGATTGAAAAACATCCCTTTGAATTTTCTAGTTATTGAAGATGAAAAACACACTCCAAGTGTCAGTCTCGATGAAGAAATGAAAGATGGCTCTGAAAATGAATCTGGTCAATCATAGCAGCAATCTGATAAGTCAGATCAATTTGAGGATGAATCTGAATCTAAGAAATCAAATTTATAAATCGAACAAATTCTTCAAGAAATAGATTTGCAAGAGAAAGCAAAGAATAATGGCACTGAATCAAATTTAGAAGCAGTTCAAAAGGATCAGAGCACGTTAGATCAGTCTAAATCATCTCAAGGAAAAGACCTGGTAAATGAATGGGAACGATTTTCCCAAGGAATAAATACTCCTAATGAAAAATTCAACGCTGATCAAACATCAAGTTTTCAAATGCCAGAGCCTTCTCATAAGATATTTGAAACCATCAATCCTCTACAGATAATCCCAGCAATACATGACAAAGCAATCATACCGGCTTACTCTACAGATCAAATCATCCTACATATTGAAGACATTCCATCATTGGATATTTTCTACAGTCTTAGCTACAAGGCTGTAGTAAAAGGGAATAAAATAAAAAGGATTGATGAGACAACCCTCAAACCAATAGATGAATCAATTGATATACTCTGGAAAGCCTCCTCAGATGATCCCACTGATCATCTAACTAAGTTGTCACAATATGCAGGAGAATATGCCACAGCCACTGTTGATAAGGCAACTGAAGTTAGAATATTGTTGAAACAGAAGGAAACTAGAATATAAGAATTGGATCAATTGTTAAAGGAAGAAAAAGCCAAGTCCATTGAACATATCAATGAAATTTCAGCACAGTTTTATAAAGATATTGAAAGTCTCAAGTTGAGACATCAAACAGAGCTTAATGAGAAGCAGGTACATCTAGAAATAACAATGGCAGAGCTACAGAATCAATCACAATTAGAACAATTCATCAAAGAATCACTGGATATAAATACTATGATAAAGAAAGAGAAAAAAATATTTTGTCATTAAGTCTCTATGATTGATTCTTATTTTGATTCTAATAAGATAATAATTCAGCAAATAGCAATTCAAAAACTAGAATGTGAGAGATTCGAAAAGAAAATTGAGGAACACATTTAGTGGAAAAATTCTGATGTAGGAAGACAATTTGATCTACCACAAATAGATAAGCTTCACAAAGAATTGTTATTTATAGAATGGAAAGCACAGATCATCCGAGCAGAAAAGGCAGCAACCAAGGCAACCAACAAATCAAATGAGGCTATTCAGCTCTTATGTGACCAATTGTTTAGAACAAGACTTCTTAAAGAAAACACGTCTGATGTGTTTTTAGGAACAAAAGAAGTAGAATTAAAGTGGACACAGAGAGCAGAACAATAGGAAGAGATGATCAAGAAAGTTAATAATTTTGATCAAGAAAATTACTGGAATTTTCTGATCAAACCTTACCATCAGCAGCAAATTCTTTTGTTCCTTACAGAGTCAGCAAAAAGGTCTCAGTCAATAATCTCAAATGCTATCTTCAAGGGGAAAATTTGATCACGGATATCGCAACCAACTCAGCTTAAGGCAATGCTAGATATCTGCCAACTTCGTGATCACACTCAAAAAGAAATGCAGAATCCATCAAGTCAGGATTGTTAGTTCTAAATTCCTAGATTTTTGTTTAAGTTAAGTTTTTAGAGAAAGGTTGTTTGAAACCTCCTCTACATTTTTGTAAATCATTTAGTTTAGTTTGTTGTTAATTTTAGTATTTAAACCCTTCTCATGCATTTAGAGAATGGTCCAAGATTTTGTTAAGAACATTTGCAAAGAATTCTTATTTCTAAGTAAGTTTGTGGATGCCTTGATGAAGTAATGGAACATGGCCTTTTTCAGTTATAAATATCATTTTTTTGAATCGCTGTTGGTGCACTTCTGTATTCTTTGAACGACTCTTTAATTGAAGAATTGGATATGGCATATTATCACTAATCCGATGAGCAGAGTAATACACATCTGGTACTATTATCATGTATGTTATTTTTGTTTCTAAATGTTAGTGATGAGCTCAGCTTTCATGAATCATATATATAATTAATTATTTTTATCTGAAATATCAGTTGCACTATTGTACGATACAAAGATAGAAATTAGTTATTTTATACATGGTCATCAGATAAATGCGATATATCTCCCATTTTCTTTTGATTAACTTGTTTTCAAGAGAATCATCTTACATAGTAATAATTCTATTAAATCTGTGATGATTTTCATCATCACATATTGAACAGATATCTCTTTAGATCGCATTTATATATTATCCCTGCGTTAGATTAAATTTAATTCAAAGCTTTTCATTTAGAAATAAATTTGTCTTAGTTTGTAGTAATTCATCATTCTAAAATGTTTTGATAGAAATCCAACAAATCATCATAAAAAATCAAATCTGGGAAACTGGTCCCATCATACCCAGTGAGAGCCACTACCCCAAATGGAAAAGGAACTGCTTTAAGGTCCAGACCGGATGGTTATCCCCCTTGTTGTTGCCACGGATTTATGAGGCCATCAACACTCCGACAATATTTTTTCTTTTGTTTCCAATTTAACTTTTATTAGATTTATTTTATCTGTTGTTTTTTCTTTTGATTTCAAGTTAAATCGATAAAGGTGAAGACAACATTCCTACATGGGAATCTAGAAGAAGAAATCTACATGAAGTAACTATAAGGATTTGCAGTGAAGGGAAAGAAAGTGTAGGCATGCACTTTGAAAATTTCCTTGTACATTTTGAAGCAATCACCAAGTATGTGGTATCAAAAAAATTATATTTATATATTGGGACTTGGATTCAAAAGGAGCAAAGTGAATCACTACATGTATTTCAAATTATTTAGTGATCATGTTATTTATTTGGTCTTGTATGTGGATGACAGGTTGTTGATTGGAAATGACAAAGAAATGGCACTGTGGGTTATCAAGCATGCTCATATTGGGCTTGTATCAAGAACCCTACAAGCATCACTAGGTTAGGTTGAAAGGATTTGATATAATATTAAACATTCAACAACTCTTGGAAGGAGACTACTCTTAAGCTATATATAGGATAAAATAAAATGGTATAGCTAGATTGAAGGAGAGAATCGAGCAACTCACCACTAGTTCCAACATGGCTACCACAATCGGATTAAATAAAACCTAGGATCAAGATAAATATGAATAATTTAGTCAAATATTGGAAGAGAGGCCTAGTGAATTTCTCCAATTGAATTGGATTGACTAATTTTCCCTCTTCAACTTCCTTGTCTCTTGTTCAAAATAAGTTTTAAGTCTGACATTTTGTGGAAAAATCAATGAAATGAAGCTAAACTATATTTCTCAATTTGGAAATAATCTACATAAAATGGAAAGTAAATGTGGTTGAATATGCACCATCTAGAATAGAATAAGCATTGACTTATATTTCATTACATATTAAATTAGTGTGTGGCTGGAAGTAGATCAACGTCACTAGCAAGAAGATAATAATAGCAGCCAAAAAATACAATAGCTAAAAGAAGGGAAGAACTCTATGGAACAATGTTAAATGAAGAGAGATATCCTTTACTATAATGATGATATATTTTTATTCCCTCAATCAAATTTTAAACAACAAATAATAAAGGATTCTCGTATCTACCCCATATAGTGATATTTTGTATTCCTTAAAACATGTCAAAGGTTAAAATAATAATTATTTGGGGCAAGAATTAAGATAGATATTCATAAATTTGTAAGAGAATGTCACGTATGTAAAATAATGAAGGAGAGAATATCTAGAATCTAAGGTTACCTCAACCCTTACACATAACCAATTATGAGAAAATACATCAATCAAATGGATTACATGTTGACCAACTTCTAAATGTAAGTATGTCATTTTTGTTGTCTTTGATAGTCTCCAAAAATATTTACAATTTTCTTGGAATTCAAAGTACAAATAATACAACCCAAGTAGATTATGTTTTCATAAAATCAACTCATAGGAATGGTATATTTATTGAATTAATACTGAATAATAGAGATCCAAATTCAAAAGAAAATTTTGGAAGGCCTAATGGAAGATAATAAATAAAACACTAGTGTAATGCCCCAAGGATGATCCTTGTGTATATTTTACATGTCATGTTTAGGTTGGTGAGCCAGGAAATATTTTAGGGCCTACATGCCCATGCACAAATGACATGGCACACTAAGGTGAGGAAAAGTGATATTGTGATGACATGGAAAGGTGACATTGTAGATATATGTGGTAGGATGATGATATGAAACCCTATGGTCATGAAAAGTGGCAAGTGCATTTGGCATTTTTGGGTGACCAAGTGGCCCTTTTTTAGGAACACATGCTAGTGCCATGACCATGATGTGGGATGATAGGTGGCAGAGAGTGATGCGGCAAGATAGGTGGAAAAAAGTGATGCGGAAAGGTATGTGGAAAAGAAATGGCATGGAATATGATGTGGCTTATCTCAATATTTATGTTAGGATGTTGGTTTGGCAAGGATTAACAGTGTTAATGAAATTTCTTTGGGCTTTTTTTTATGTTAATAAACTATACGTTAGATATAGGGTCTCCTCAAATACCCATTTTCAATTTATTTCTCTATGTTTGCGGGTTTAAGGGTTTATATTAATTTATCCCCTACTTAGACTATATTTGCAATGTAGAGATAAAAATTGCTTGAAATCAAATGCAACACAAAACTAAATCACACACCCAGTAGCCATGCGCTTGGTGGGCTAAATTGAGCAGTACTTGGATGAGATTTTTTTGGGTGTATGACTCCAACCCTAGTTAATATTTCAAATCCAAATATGCAAATGAAAGTACCTGCAAAACAAAGGAAGGAGGAGAATTTAGATTAGATAAATAATTAATAAAATAGAACAAAAATCACACCATTACCTTATGCCAAAATAATAGAGTAAGAGTTTCTCCTACTACCCTACATGAAAAATAAGAGTTTTTGGTGTTTCACTCAAATAAAAACATAATGGTCAAAGAAATACAAATACTACATGAATTTTTTTCATGGAAAATTTTCTTATTTCGCTCTATTTCTCTCTTACAAAACTAAAAGAACAATGCATGAAAGAAAATAATTGGAAATGAAATAAATCTACCATAAAAACCAGTAGTACATAATGAGAATGTCACCATGGAAATACATAAGAAAGGGGGGAATCCAACTCTCAACAATTATGGTAGAAATATGATGGCATCTCAATGTAACTAAAGAATAATCGATACAATGCACAAATTAACTTTTTTATTATCTCACTGCTTGACCTATCTTCTTCTAGACTAGAGCGCATTCCCACTCATGACTATTATTTAATTAAAATGAGCATAAACCTTTATGTAACTTCCACTCAGCCAAGACATATAACAAAAATATCAAACAAATTTTGTTACCTCACCTAAACCCTTACCATTTTGAGTTATTTTCTTCCAACAGTTGTTCCACTTCAACATCAAAATTTATACTAGTTGTCCTACTCATATTCATGAGACCAATGAGGCAAACTTAGATTAAATTTTACCAAATATTAAATTTAAATGCATGAAAAAATAATAATTAAAAGGACTTGAGTGCATGAATACCTAAATGAGCTCCTCTTAGTTTCGAGAATAAATTGTTGGAGTAGTTTAATCTTGGAGCAAACCTCCCTCTACTCGACGAAGCAGCAGCGAAGTCAACATTAACATTGTTGTTGCTATGTTGGATCAAGGGTGTTTTTCTCCAAGATTATCAAAATCATAAATTATTCTATACTGAAGAGGGATAGGCGCATATAAAAGAGGTTGAGTATTAATATTAGGGCATATGTTTTTTGAATGTTGTGCACATGTATTGAAATTGAATAAGGGTCGAACCAATGTAGAGGGGCATGCATTGATGATAGAGGGAAAGGGGGTATATGTAACCCTTTCGTCTCCTCCCACTTTAATTATATAAACGGATTTATATTCTTATAAAGTGACCAGAGAAGGTATTGAAGGAAGTGCCTTCGAAGAGAAAATAGGCAATGTGGGTTCTTAAGCATGCTCATATTGAGCTTGTATCAAGAAGCCTACAAGAATCACTAGATTAGGTTGAAAGTATTTGATAAAATATTAAACATTAAACAAATCTTGGAAGGAGACTACTCCTAAGCTATATATAGGATAAAATAAAATGGTATAGCTAGATTGAAGGAGAGAATTGAGCAACTCACCACTAGTTCCAACATGGCTACCACAATTGGATTAAATAAAACCTAGGATCAAGATAAATATGAATAATTTAGTCAAATATTGGAAGAGAGACCTAGTGAATTGCACCAATTGAACCGGATTGACTAATTTCCCCTCTTAAACCTCCTTGTCTCTTGTTAAAAATAAGTCCTAAGTCTGACATTTTGTGGAAAAACCAATGAAATGAAGCTAAAATATATTTCTCAATTTGGAAATAATCTACATAAAATGGAAAGTAAATGTGGTTGAATATGCACCATCTAGAATAGAATAATCATTGAATTATATTCCATTACATCTTCAATTAGTGTGTGGCTGGATACTAATCAACGTCACTAGCAAGAAGATAATAATATTAGCCAAAAAACACAATGTCTAAAAGAAGGGAAGAAATCTATGGAACAATATTAATTGAAGAGAGATATCCTTTACTATAATGATAATATATTTTTATTCCCTCAATCAAATTTTAAACAACAAATAATAAAGGATTCTCGTATCTACCCCATAGAGTGACATTTTTTATTCCTTAAAACATGTCAAAGGTTAAAATAATAATTATTTGGGGCAAGAATAAGGATAGATATTCATAAATTTGTAAGAGAATGTCACGTATGTAAAATAATGAAGGAGAGACTATCTAGAATCTAAGGTTACCTCAACCCTTACACATAACCAATTATGAGGAAATACATCAATCAAATGGATTACATGTTGACCAAATTCTAAATGTAAGTATGTCATTTTTGTTGTCTTTGATAGTCTCCCAGAATATTTACAATTTTCTTGGGATTCAAAGTACAAATAATACAATCCAAGTAGATTATGTTTTCATGAAATCAACTCATAGGAATGGTATATTTATTGAAGTAACATTGAATAACGGAGATCCAAATTCAAAAGAAAATTTTTTGAAGGCCTATGGAAGATAGTAATAAAAACACTAGTGTAATGCCCCAAGGATGATCCTTGTGTATATTTTACGTGTCATGTTTAGGTTGGTGAGCCATGAAATATTTTAGGGCCTATAAGCCCATGCACAAATGACATGGCACACTAAGGTGAGGACAAGTGATATTGTGATGACATGGAAAGGTGACATGGTAGATATATGTGGTAGGATGATGAGATGAAACCCTATGGTCATGACAAGTGGCAAGTGCATTTGGCATTTATGGGTGGCCAACTAGCCCCTTTTTTAGGGACACATGGTAGTGCCATGACCATGATGTGGTATGATAGGTGGCAGATTGTGATGTGGCAAGATAGGTGGAAAAGAGTTATGTGGAAAGGTAGATGTGTAGAAATTTGCTGAATAATGAAGATTTATCCACCGAGATTATCCTGATCACATACTAATTCGAATTCATATGCAACACATAATCTCTTCTACAATCAATCATTAATTTGTGGAAATAGAAACAGTCGCATGCGCACATAAACACAATATGTAATGGGGAAATCTTATAGCTGAAAACCCCCAGCTATTTGTATATTATAATAGAAGAGAAACATGTAACAATCTCAGTACAATACTCCTCACAAGTATTCAGTATTGTCTCCAAAAGTTACACACAAACTAGCTTAGTTTTGAACAAGTCACAGGTTCAAAACTCATCCACTAATTGCCTGCCTCTATTGTGCAATCAAGGCTGGTCTAATGAGAGATCCAAGTTCGAATCTCACTAGCTCCAACTGCGCAATCATCATTGGCAATCTCCTCCAATGCTTGTGCAAATCTCATGCACAACTGCTGTCGCAACTAATAGCAAACTCACCCTTTCATCTACCTCTTCCACTAGTCTCCACTGAACTGTCCATGCACTGTAATGAACTGATGTGTTCTTGAGTTGAATAATGAGTTAATAATTAGTGAATTAAATAATATTTAATTCACTCCACTCATTACTAGTTGATTAGCTAGTTAAACTAATCACAACTAGTTCAACTAAGTTAAGCCGAACACAACTCCACCAACTGTCTCATCAACTCCACCAAACTCTGCCACTGAAGTCCTAACTGAAGTCAACCATGCATGAGCTCACCAAACCCCAAGGAATAGCATAATTCCTTCTGTCATATGCATGAGCCACATCCGTAGCTCCAACTGAAGTGTTGTAAGAGAATAAACTGAAGTTTAGAGTCCAAATATTATTAAGGGCTAATAATATTTGACTGGCCTATTTTTAGACAGTCAGTCTAAAAATAGACTTCGACCTGTATGTCTAGAAATAGAGGTCCATCTATTTTTACCAACTCGACCAATAATCCAAGAATAGCATACTACAACTCCTAGACCATGCTCCATATGTCTAAAAATAGACATAGTCTAAAAATAGACTTTGCGCCAAAAATAGCCTGCGGGCCCACTTAGTGAAGGCGACTTCATTTCACTAAGCTCCATCATCTTGTTGCATTTTCAACAAGATGGAAAATAAATAGCATGGAAGATGATGTGGCTTATCTCAATATTTATGTTAGGATGTTGGTTTGGCAAGGATTAACAGTGTTAATGAAATTTCTTTGGGATTTTTTTTATGTTAATAAACTATACGTTAGATATAGGGTCTCCTCAAATACCCATTTTCAATTTATTTCTCTATGTTTGCGGGTTTAAGGGTTTATATTAATTTATCCCCTACTTAGACTATATTTGCAATGTATAAATAAAAATTGCTTGAAATCAAATGCAACACAAAACTAAATTACACACCCAGTATCCAAGCGCTTGGTGGGCTAAACTTGAGCAGTACTTGGATGAGATTTTTTTGCGTGTATGACTTCAACCCTAGTTAATCTTTCAAATCCAAAAATGCGGATGACATTACCTACAAAACAAAGGAAGGAGGATAAGTTAGATGAGATAAATAATTAATAAAATAGAACAAAAATCACACCATTGCCTTATGCCAAAATAATAGAGTAAGAGTTCATCCTACTACCCTACATGAAAAATAAGAGTTTGTGGTGTTTCACTCAAATACAAACATAATGGTCAAAAAAATTGTTGGCTTGAGGGGTCCTGACCCAGGTTCAGAGGTTAATTTTTGCCAGCAAACCCCTATACTACTAGCCCTTTTAGCAGTGACCTACTTTTGCAGGCCAAAGTCTCACCCGAGGAAGTATGGTAGGGTGTTGGATCTAAGTTTCCGCACCCTAGGAGAGAGTGGGTACTCAAGGCAGATCGGTGTTCGTAACCCTTCGGACTCGCACGGAATAGTTTTATTCGCAGATTTGTTAACAGTATAGTTCAAAACTTAATCATAATAGAGCTATTACCATGCACATATTTAGCCAGTAACTTCGCATCCACGTGCGTACATAATATCATAAACGCATCTATAACAGATCACAGATATCATAACATAGAGATATTTGCAACATAAACAGATACATGTATTTGCAGTACCAAACAGATTCCAAGGATTCGCATCAACAGTAACATGATAGATCCAGATAACACAGAGATACTTTAGCTATATCTACATATACTAACATTCAAAACACATTTACAACCCAAAACACAGCCTGCACACATAGCCAGCAGGGTCCGCACATAGCAGGACTGGGGATCTCCGTGCACACAGCTAGCAAGAGTCCTTACCCAACATCACCCAAAATAGATCTAACAGTTCGTACGTAACATCAGTCCCAATTCATGCATAACTCTAGACTCCAAATATTCATATTATTTATATCGACTTAGCCTACAATTTCCTGTGGTCCACAAATCATGGTTTGTGGACTCTAGGTCTACCCTTTGACTTACCCCAAATCCGTTGCGTTAGACTAATTAATAAAAAATATACAAAGTTCACAGCATTAGGGAGCCCCATTCCAATAGGCCCCCAACACAATCTTCTGACTCGTCCCAAGTCACAGCTTGGGTGGAATCTTCATTCATTCTTTGAGTTGCTCTAGGGTGGTAATAAGTGGTAGCAGTACTTGAAGGTTCTGCTCAGCGGCTGCCTATGAAATTTCCACCAGTTTCTGCAATGGGGGTTCTTCTGAAGCAGTGGTGATTCTTTCAAGAGCCTGGTTCAACCGTTGTACAGCCCCATCTATGTCCTGTGAGAGCTTTAGGGCGTCCTCTGACTAGGGTGTCAAATGGTCGCTAAGGATTTGCTTTTTGCGTTGGAGCGCAACAATGTCGCTACGAAGCATTTGGCTAGTTTGGAGTCGTGCAAAGCGCTAAGCGGGAACAAGGGTAGACATTGTTGCTTCCAGTCGCTTGAAATCCTGCTCCTTCTGGGTTAATTCCTAATCAATTTCACGGAGGAGAGGATCGTGTTGTACCTGGGACCAAATTTCCATAGCTTTTTCCAACAGAGCGACACCTTAGCTGACTTGCGCCGAGATGGTAGCAGTGGCCTCTGTAATTAGTGTAGCCCGCTGGGCACATTCCTCCGGAGAGGTCCCAGGCTGGAGGTTGGCCTGCAGCGATGCAATTTGAATCTCAAACTCTATCTGGACAATGGATACCTCAGCCCTAGATGCCTTTAGAGTTGCTACCAAACCTTCAACCTTAGCCTGGGGCTCCGCGGATGTAGGAATGAGCCCATGCAGATCGTCGCACTGTCAATTAAGTAACTGGTTAAAGGTAGCCTGCTGCGTGAGGAGGGAAACATGCACAGCCTGGATCTGAGCAGCTTCAACAGCGTGGTTCACAACATCCTGCTTGGTTGCGCTGAGGTGCTACTGTGCGCAGACTTCTCTATGTTGTACTTCACTACTGAGGGCCGTAAGTAGCTCACGCAGCTGCCCGTTGGGTAGATGACTAACATCAAGGGTGACTGGACCTCTCTGGACCTGGCAGGAGAGGTCAGCGGGTTCCATTGTAAGGGCGGCACCTAGGATCTAGCAGGGTCGACGATCCGTAGTGGATGGTAATGTCGTAATGGGGCACTACTAGCCCAGCGACCCTACGTAATCCTTGATTTTTGAATTCTTCCTCGCTTTCTTGCTGCTTGCTATAATCTGCCTTGCTTGATCAACACTCGCTTGAAGGTTGTCCGCGGTGATCTGAAGGGCTCGAAGCTCTGTCTACAATCTATCCAACATAGACTTGTTCCGTTTTTCCCAAGTGAGCCATTGATCAGCAGCCACGGTGGTGACAGCATCAACAATCTTATCTGGGTCATCCTTTGTCAAGGTACTATTGGTATGAGCCTTATTGGCCTTGCGCTTCTTGCGAGGTCCTTGGGATGATTCGCAAGTATGTTTGAGATTCACAGGGATCGACGTATCTGCCAATTCTTCATTAGTGAAGATCTAGTCCGGATGGGATTCTGGTTTCGGCGACACGATAGTAGTGCTAGGAGTCGTTCGCGGTGGAATTCCTGGTACTGTTGCTGAGTCGAGCGGAACGGAGAGCCTGGGTACTACAGGGATACTAGACATACCTGCTATATGGACAGTAGGAGGTGGGGCAGCTACCTGCCATTCTATCGGCCAAGTATCGATAACCCATTGAATGTCAGCCTCAATCATTATGTATGGTAGATTGAGCCAAGTACGCACCCTATGAGCTCGAATTTGCACCTGACACATTGTAACCTGGAAGGCAGTAATGTGTTTGTACCTATCGTAGACTGCCAGGGACAGGTGTGGCTGGGAATCAATGGCTGCGAAGATATTGCCTCGTAGAGTATCCAGAAGGTCTTATTTTCTTCAATACGCTGGGGGTCCTTGGAATCGCAGAGATTGGAAAATCGCGCTAATTCACACATGTCGTGCTCTAGGGGGGGAAGACCGCATCTTCCAAGAGTTCCTATGAAACTAACACAATTAGTAAGATCTGCCATGAGTAGTAGAATGCTTTGCCTCACTCCTGAGCCTCAAGCACATTGTCCAAGAATTCTTCTACCTGATATTGGGACCAGTTATAACAGATGCCCTTCGCACATTGACCCACGACTTGAATGACATGAGCAGGGGTGGAGGCAGCTGAAATTTCTGCATCATATTGCAGGCGAGGATCTGAGTGCCCAAGTGGGTGCCATGGTCCGAAATTGTATCAATCTGGAAGCCCCTTTTGTTACGCTTGACCCCATATGCAGCTTGGACGGTTTTAGAGAGGTGATGCTCATATTTCTTGCCTATGCCCTCCCGCGGACTGGGCCCATGCATTGGAAGGCCGATAATGTGGTGAATGAGAGCAGCATCTATTAGTATGCGGTCTTGGAGCCATAAAAATTCATCATGAACGAGTTTTGGAAATTGGTGCACAATTAGGTCAGTAATATTATAGCAACTGAAGTGAGGAAGACGCAGTAAATTCAAGATTCTGGCCCCAGCTAGCCCCCTAGACCAAACCAGCAGCTCCACCTTGGGTACACCATCTTCAATGACCTGTTCTAAATAGAGATATGGAGCTAGCACAGGGAAAGCATCCAGGTTACCTAAATAATGATCGTCAAACACGATGTGGGGGAGGTGGCCAACCATATCCCCCAGCTGAGGCACATCCTTAGGGACCAACGGCGTCCGAAGACAGGAGCGAATGACGTCTACGTTTGGCATGCATGTCGTTGATCTGTGTGGTCAAACATATGGGGGCAACCATGTCAGTGGGGTTGCCTAGAGACCTTCTGCCTAGAGGGCCATGGGATGCGAAGGGACGGGGTTCGGAGGGGCCACCGGCGATTTCTTCTTCAGCTTTTTCATGGGGGACTGCTGATTTCGAGGGGAATTGCGAGGTTTTTTGCCCACCCACCATGCTTGCTTAACCTTCCCCTTTCCCTTCTGCATGGTTGAGGTGGAAGCAACTTCTTTTGCTACAGGGGTTACTTCGCAGACTTCATCATATTCTCCTTCCTCATAGGTTGTTTCAAGCAGGTAGCCAACAGGGATAGCACCAAGCATCCTAGCCTAGAAGACAAATTCAGCGGAGCTATCGTCAGATGGTGCAGCTTCAGAAGTCATGCATACAACCCGATGACGAAAGATATCAGAGCATTCGATATCTGAGAAGCTAGACCAGGTCATAAACCCCGCGGTCTGAATAGTACCTAATTTATAACCCACTTGAGGGGAAGCTAGCTCATAGCGCCTTAATCGTCCTTCATTATTGTGGGAACGGTACTCAGTCCTCGTAAATCGCAATATTAATTATCTGTAACCCGCTCCCCCAAGTGGGAGGTACGGTTCCCCAAGTGCCAGTCTAGTTTCAATGGTTAACTTTCCCCATTGCGCAATCTCCCAACGCAGGGAGCACCTCCCCTGCGCATTGGCACTGCGCACCCTCGCACCGACCCTGCGCCTATTGTACATGTCCCAGCTACTCTAGCTATATAGTCATTTGATGCAGCATGGCTTCAACCGGCTGCAATTTACATAGCCTGGTACCATATCACCTCGCAGTGTGGCTAGATGGACAGCTCCCCCATCAGTGATTTCCTTTACCATATAGGGGCCTAGCCAGTGCTAACGGAACTTCCCTGGGTGCTTTGCGAACTGGCTATCGTAGATCAGAACCAATTCTCCCTCTAAAAATCTCTTTTGTTGAATATGCCTATCGTGCCATGCTTTTTCTCGGGTTTTCTAAACTTGCTAATGGAAGTTAGCAATGAATTGATCTTCTTCCAAGGCGATGAGCTGCACTAAGCGCTCTTCCATGATATCTGGTTCTGCCATGTTCGTAAAATATGCAATGCGTAGGCTAGGAACAATATATTCCATGGGCATAATGGCCTCCTTTCCATAAATCATCCAGAATGGTGTTTTCCATGTCAGCTTCTTGCATGTGGTGTGATAGGCCCACAGGGCCGATGGAACACGCACGTCCCAGTCACTACGATCGGCATTGCAGACCTTAGTCAGTGCTTGCTCCAAGATTTTGTTAAAAGCTTCGACAGCTCCATTCACCTGTGGATGATATGGGGTGCTTTTCGCATGGTGGATCCGAAATTCTTCATTCAAAGCCTCGATTGTTGCATTAACAAAATGTGTACCTCTGTCGCTCATCAAGATCCTTGGGCAGCCAAACCTAGTCAAAATATGTTCAAAAATGAAGTGCACAGCAGTATCTGCAGTGCAATCCTTCACATCTTGTGCTTCAGCCCATCGAGTCACATAATCAGTCGTCGTGATGATGTAGTGCGCACTTGTCTTCTTTCCTAGCGAATTGATGGGTCCAAGGAATTCTATGGCCCATTTTTCGAATGCCTACAGATCCATCTGTAGCTATAAAGGCATTTCATCCCTACGTGATGGTCTACTCATCCTTTGGAAAGTGTCACAAGTTCTGCAATAATCATGAGAGACACTATGCAGTGTGGGCCACCAAATCCTGACTATTAGGATCTTCTACACTATCGCCTTTCCTGCGTAGTGACCTCCAGCTATACCCCCGTGATCTTCTGTTAAGATGGCGTGTCGCTCATGCTCCAAGACGTATCTTCGCAGTACTTTGTCAGCTCCCAGCTTATACAAGTGACCAGCGAAAATGGTAAAATATGTTGTGCAGGTTACCAACTCTTTCTTATGTTGTACTGAATACTTTGCAGGTGTCGTCCCCATAGTTAAGAAGTGAATGATGTCGGAAAAGTGTGCATCTAATACCTTAATAGTGAATAGCTGCGCATTCGGTAGTCCTTCCACTAGGTTGGTTGGTTCTTCACTGTTTTCGATCCGGGATAGGTGATCTGGCCCAACATTCAACTTTCCCAGATTTACGATGATATCGAATTCATGTTCTTGAAACAACAGAATCCATCGGCATATTCCCCCCCCCAACACAGGCTTATTCACTAGGTACTTCAAAGCTGAGTTATTGGTGAACATATTAAAATGCCCACCCAATAAGTAATGTCGATATTTCTGTAGGGCGTACACCATGGCTAGCCCTTTGCGCTCAGTAGTGGAGTAGTTACTCTCTGCACTAGAGAGCTTCCTACTAGAAAATGCAACTGGATGGTCAATTTCCCCCTCCCCTGGTTACGTCAGGATAGCTCCTAGGGCAATCCCTGAGGCGTCGACATGGACATGAAACACCTTCGCACAATCGGGGAATATGAGGATAAGTGCAGAGACCATCTTCTCCTTGATTAACTCAAAGATTTTCTGACATGCGTCATCCCAACAGAATGATACCTCCTTTTTCAGCAATTTTTCCATAGGTGTTGTCATTAATGTGTACCCTTGAATAAACTTCCTGTAGTAGCATGTGTGTCCAAGGATCGAGCATGGCTGCTTCTCAGTTGTAGGAACTTCCAATTTGATGATAACCGCCACCTTGGTAGGGTCAACCATCATCTCTTGTCGACAAACTATGTGACCCAATAAGATCCCAAATGGTACGCAGAATATGCACTTCTTGATATTCAAGGAGATTTGGTGCTTTCTTCATGCATCCAGTATCATGCACAGGTTCAAGAAATGACTCTTTACTAACCCAAATACATTCCAATCATCGAAATATACCTCTAAGAACTTATGGATAAATTCCTTAAATACTGCAACTACCACCCGCGAATAGATGGCAGGGGCATTCTTGAGTCCAAATGGCATAACGATGTACTAAAATGAACCCCATTCAGTGGTGAATTTATTTTTGCTGCGATCTTCAAGTGTGATCCTAATCTGATGATAGCCCGAGAATCCATCAGTGAACGAATATGCCTCCTGCCCCCCTATGATATCAAGGATTTCATCTAATAATGGCGGAGGAAATGGATCATGTACGCAAGCATCATTTAATTTGTTTAGGTCAACATAGATCTGTATTTCTCCCTTAGTATTTTTCTCTTGAACCACCATCGAACTTACCCAGTCTGACTGTTCGACTGGTTCAATGATGCCCGCGGCAAGCATTTTGTCAATTTCTTCCTTGACTTTCTGTTTATATTTGGGGTTCAATCGATAAGGGCGCTACTTTACCAGGCACGCATATAGTTTCAAAGTGATACGCATGACTCCTAGGTCCCCGGTGATCCCCTTGAGCTCCGAAAATTTCGTCGACAATAAGTCTTGGTATTCTGTGAGGAGTTCTGCAACTTTTCCCATAGTATCATCATCCCAATAGTCCCCAATATTGGCTAACTTGGGTTACACCTCTATTATAATGTTGACTTCTCGCAGCTTTAGAGGCTTAGTGACATCAATGGTCTGCATTGGAGGTCCAGAAATTACGCACTCCCTCTCTGACTCTGGGATAGAAATATTCCTTGGGTTCTCATCACATTCCTCGATCGACAAATTGTGATAGTTTACTATGTCCTACATCTATGTTTCCCACGTTGGGGCCCCCTGTGTTGCCCACGAGAGGGATTCATCAAATACTAAGGCATCAATGTCCTGCAGAGCTTCATCGAGTGCCTCTGTTCCTCCTATCAACATCGAATGTCCCTAAAAACTCATCCTTCAGGGTGTCCCAGTGGCGGGTACGCTGGTGTAACTCTTCGTCTAGATACCATGCAGTCGGGATTGTCCCCAAGGCATGAATGAACAGATGGACCCATTATTCTATGGTTCTGTCACCCCATTCTGTCATCCACGTGGACAAGTGCTCGAGAGGGTCCCTTGGCCCCAAGAAATTATTTACGCGTAGGTGAGCCAGAGGTTTGAACTATAAGATCATCATGTTGTGACATTCTTCTCAATCCTGGAATGCCCCCTTATGTGTGTCCCACCACCTCACAGGAGTTGCATGCATGGCGAGATTAAGGGCCCATAGCCTTCGCTCTCTTGGGACTTCAGCTTCAAAGGTTCGCAGGAACTCCTTAATGCTACCAGAACCATCAAATTAGGGAAATTCTCTTACCTCGGAGGAAATACACCAGAAGTTCTTTGTGATCCTAAGAGAGCGTAGCACAGAGACATCATGTAACCTATTCTGACAATTTTCTACCTCCCCATCGGAGTCAGAAAAAAATTTGCTATCTTTCTCCTAGCAGAGCACACCCTCAGCTGTAGGATTGATCTAATATTCGTCCTGAGCGGTCAATTTATAAATGTGATCCACATCCTCTTCTTCACGCACTGGTTTTGTATATCGTTCCCCTTCCGCAGGATCTAGCGAGATTATCACCCGGGTACCTTCATTTTCAAACACCATGCTTCTTTTCTTTAGGTTGATAATACCTCCCATATCTATAGCCCAATCTAGCCCTAGAAGCATAGGGTAAGGATCTGCATCGTCCACAATCTGGATTACATCAAATTCAGTGCGTACCTTAACTCCTGCAATGTCTACCATAATTTTTGATAGTTTTCCCAATGGTATGATCTTCAGCTGCTTAGCCATGCACAGCTGTATAGTGGACAAACCGAGCTTTGGTTCTCCCATCCACTGCCACATTTTCTTAGGTAGGACATTCGCATCTAATCACAGGTCCAAGATGACCTGATCCATCTCATAGTCGCCAATCTGTGCAGTAAGATGCATCTCTCGACCAATGCGTTTCTTATGTTTGTATAGTTTTTTGACATCCCTAACTTCTGGGACGGGTTTATCTTTTTCTGCGCAGCTATTTATTAGTGCTTGAAGATTTTCTATTGCCTTCTGGTTGCGCAGTAGCTTCATACATGCCTGTAAAAATGGATTGACCTCGTCATCA
This sequence comes from Pinus albicaulis, assembly GCA_034641835.2. Lineage (NCBI taxonomy): Eukaryota > Viridiplantae > Streptophyta > Pinopsida > Pinales > Pinaceae > Pinus > Pinus albicaulis. Next base: position 1,543,381,170 of record CM076584.1, read on the forward strand.
GCTTTGAGGTTTGCGGAAGCCTGAGAAGTAGATGCCTTAGCCATAGTAAAGTCTTTGCGAGCTGCAACAAAGGTTTCCTTTTCCTTCTGTAAGTCCAAACCTTCTTGTTTGATAGTTGTTGTTCAGATAAGAGGCTCAGCCTCAGCTCCCCCAGTAGCCATGCCACTGCGTGTTATGACATTGATGCTTGGTCCTTCATCTTGTGGTTCTGCTTTAACCCTTTTTACATTCTACGTAGGTCTCTGTTGCTTTTCCTACATTTTTTCTATCAGAATTGGACAGCCTTCAATCACATGGTCCAGCTGTCTACAATATCTGCAATATTTCCTCACAGGGTTCGGACAGTCCCTTGCGAAGAGCCCTACTTATCCACAATTATAACAAATTAGTTGTCCTCCCCTTCCCCTAGCTGGGGAGCCACCTATGCCTGAGGGGGATCATGGTGAAGAAGGGTCAGCCTGTACCCTATATAGGTTTCCCCGGTCTATCATTAAATCATAAGTTCAGCAGTTCTGTTCATCATGTCCGACTAATCGGAAAAACCTGCACCATTGTTTCTTCAGCTCTGGAACATATGCACCCATGCGAGGGTAGTGTTTGTTATCATGTAGTCCAACTACGCGACAATCATCACACCACAACGTTGGTCCACTTGGTCCCGCAACGTCCCTAGGACGCAACGGACTGGGTCCCCCGGCCTACATGTAGTCTGCTAACAGTGGGAACTGATCCTTCGTATGGCCAGATACCCTACATCATATGCACCATACGTCTGAGTTAACTTCTTTCCCTCGGTATTTGTCGCAGATTGTGTATTTCTATGTGCATTTCTTCCAGTTGTCCCTGGATTTGCTGTACTCCAAATTTGGCATCGTCTCTAGGCGTGGCTTCCAACTTCATAGCAATCTCCAGGGATTTTTCTTGCGAGTCAATGTCTTGCTGTCCCATAGGCCCGCGCAGGTGAGGTAGTAGCATAGCGATGAACCATTCCTTATTCTATATGTCATCATATAGAAATTCCCCTTCTCTGATCACCTTCTTTGGTCGCTAGTCAGCCTCCCATACAGACTCAGAGGGCCCTTGTTTGAAATATTTTAGGTCATTCACTATCTGAGAATAAGACTTAGGCTTTCGAAACTGTTGTTTTATGGCATCCTTAACCTCTTGAATGGTCACATTCACATGTTGAGCTACGTATCCCATATACCATTCTAGGGCTCTTCCTTCGAAGGCGAGGGATATATGTGCCCTTTTTACAGCATCGTTGGCCACATTTTGTGCAGTCCATACCGACTCTGCGACGAACTAGAATCGGTCCATATCATCTCCTACGCCCTTGAAGGTGGGTAGCTTCATGTGCATGGCCATATCCTCTTCAGGGGGAGGCGGCGGAGGTGTGGGGGAGTTCTTGCCTTTATGCGGACTTGAAGGTGGTGTCGTAGGAGGGCTATTCCCTGCGTGCGCAACTGGTTCTCTGAACAGACTGTAAATGGATCTATCCCCTTCTTGATTGACTCTTTAGTACTTACCACTTTGGGTTGTACCCCCACTCTGGTCAAAGCTCATTCACTCGGTGTGGATGCACAGAATACCCTTTTCGCACAATAATATTTTAATCAGCTATGGCAATGTTTTCAAGAACTTACCTCGAAACCCTTTGAAGAACCTCCGCTCTGCTTCAGAATAGGATATGAACTGATCAACTACGAACTCTGTCACAAATCCTCCCAACACGCTATCCACCCAATGGTATACCATACGGGTGATGGTATTGTCAGTTCTTGTCAACTGTTGGATCAAATCTGGAGTCCACTGCATGACCCGCTTGTCCTTCCAACACATCTGGAAATCTACGACCCTAGCTATCCACTCCTGCAACTCGTGTGCAAAGGTTACAAAGAAATTTTCATATACCTCAGTGAAAATGTACTTATTTTTCCACTTCTCAGTTGTTAGCTTCGCACTGTGATTCTCTCTCACTGCAAATTCCTGAATCTATCTTTCTAACCACTCTTCGATTTCCGCCTTCTCAGATCTCCAATGGCCTCGGGGCATTTCCTGATCTCTCTCTCAAAATGCTCCCAGTCCCAGCAACGGAACCATTTTTTGGATTGAGGGGTCTTGACTCAGGTTCGAAGGTTAAGGTTTGCCAACAAACCCCTATACTAATGACCCTTTTGGTAGTGACCTACTTTTGCAGGCCAAATTCTCACCCAAAGTAGTATGAGAGGGTGTTGGAACCAGGTTTCCGCACCCTGGGAGAGAGTGGGTACTCAAGGCAGGTCGGTGTTCGCAACCCTTCAGACTCGCACGGAACAGGTCTATTCGCAGGTTTGTTAACAATATATTTCACAACTTAATCATAACATAGCTATTACCATGCACAGATTTAGCCAGTACCTTCGCATCCACGTGCATACATAATATCATAAACAAATCTATAACAGATCACAGATATCATAACAGAGAGATATTTGCAGCATAAACAGATAGATGTATTTGCAGTACCAAATAGATTCCAAGGATTCGCATCAACAGTAACACGATAGATCCAAATAACACAGAGTTACTTTATCTATATCCGCATATACTAACATTCAAAACCTAGTTACAACCCAAAACACAGCCTGCGCACACAGCCAACAGGGTCCACACACAATAGGACTGTGGATCTTCGTGCATACAGCCAGTAGGATTCCTTACCCAAAACAACCCAAAACAGATCTAACAGTTCGTACGTAGCATCAGTCCCAATTCATGCCTACCTCTAAACTCCAAATATTCATCTTATTTATATCAACTTAGCCTACGCTTTTCTGTGGTCTGCAAACTGTGGTTTGCAGACTCTAGGTCTACCCTTTGACCCATTACAATGCATTTGGGGCTTTAACTTACCCCAAAACCCCTGCGTTAGACTAATTAATACAAAAATATACAAAATTCGCAGTGTTAGGGAGCCCTGTTCTAATAGAAATACAAATACTACATGAATTTTTTTCATGTAAAATTTTCTTATTTCACTCTATTTCTCTCATAAAAAACTAAAAGAACAATGCATGAAAGAAAATAATTAGAAATGAAATAAATCTACCATAAAAACCAGTAGTACATAATGAGAACGTCACCATGGAAATACATAAGAAAGGGGGGAATCCAACTCTCAACAATTATGGTAGAAATGTTATGGCATCTCAACATAACTAAAGAATAATCAATACAATGCACAAATTCACTTTGTTATTATCTCATTGCTTGACCTATCTTCTTTTAGACTAGAGCGCATTCCCACTCATGACTATTATTTATTTAAAATGAACATAAACCTTTATGTAACTCCCACTCAACCAAGACATATAGCAAAAATATCAAACAAATTTTGTTACCTCACCTAAGCCCTTACCATTTTGAGTTATTTTCTTCAGATAGTTGTTCCACTTCAACATCGGAATTTATACTAGTTGTCCTACTCATATTCATGAGACCAATGAGACAAACATAGATTAAATTTGAATGCATGAAAAAATAATAATAAAAAATACTTGAGTGCATGAATACCTAATTGAGCTCCTCTCAATTTCGAGAATAAATTGTTGGATTAGTTTAATCTTGGAGCAAACCTCCCTCTACTCGGCGAAGCAGCAGCGAAGTCAACATGGACATTGTTGTTGCTATGTTGGATCGAGGGTGTTTTTCTCCAAGATTATCAAAATCATAAATTATTCTCTACTGAACAGGATCAACCATGTGAACGTGTAAGCTCTCATTCTTCTCCCCCCTCCCCCCCCCACCCTCACCCCCATCACTCCCTATTCCCCTATACATAATATTTTACTAGGAAACAGTTACAAGCAAGATATTAAGATACATAAGAAACAAATAGAAAAAATTCATTTATTCATACATCCACAAAATATTTTATCTCAATAAATTTTATCACAAAAAAATATGTTACATAATATGAAACAAGTTAATTCTAATTTTTTCCAACGGAAAAATCACAACTTGTTATTAAGATAGTCAAAAGTTACATGTGCACATGCCATGAGGCATTCGACCTCTCAGCAAAAAATTTGGTACTCAAAAAATTGGGCTCTAAGTCAACACGTACATAAATTTATTATCAGGTTTATTTCTCTTTTTAAATATGTATTTAGCAAGGACATATTGATCTTGGTCCCCTTCAGCTATTGTGGGCTTTGTATGTCTTGTTGTTGACCTGGTCCTATGTCTATGTTGTTGCAAGCGGGGTTGAGCATCAACTGCATGAAGAAATAAATGTTAAATTCATACTTATAGTTATTATGATTACAAGTGTTTAACTAATAAAAAAGTAGTAGAGTATTCTTTACCTGCTTCAGTAGTGGAGGGAAGCATAATAATTTTCTATGTGGCCATATGTTCCTCCTATTTCCTGGCCTCATCATGTACATGCTCTGGAGTAGAAACAAGAAAGGTTATAATTAATATACCATTTGCATCTAAATATTTTTAATTGTAATCCATACTACAATTTATTTTTTATAACACATTAAATACCTCCAATACCGAGTTTAACATCAATTTCAGGAGGCACTCCACAGTCACTGGGCTCATGTGTCATATCTACATTGTTTGCCTGCTTTTTACAATCAAGCACATTACTTTATGCCCAAAAATAATATCAAATTTATTGTACAAGTAATAATTTATAAATGCTCTTCATTTTTTTTATTTACCTAAGTGTTAGGTTGGGTGTCGGAAGACTGCAAAGACCTCAAGCTTGTCCTACGTTTAACCACGGCTTAATAGTCGTGCTTGAAAATAATATTGAGGTCTTCCTCTGTAAGATCCTCTTTGAATTGTGACCCCTGCAATTTTGCATGAGAACATGAATTTTTCTTCTTCTATGATATTAAATTAAAATTGTTAAGAATTTTATAATTTGGATGCATTTTTTTTAACATACAATTTTTGCGGCCAGTTTTGAGTAACCACTCGGGCCAAGATGATGTTGCCCATGTTTAGCTATTCTAGCCTTCATAGATTTGGATGTATCTGGGAGCCTATATTTTTTTTTTTTAAGTGGAATTCTATTCATCTATTAATGGTACAAAAAATACAGAGATAAATTACAGTCGTACAGGGAGGTGGGGGGTTGCCCAGCAAAGGGAAACCAACCCTGCCACCCCAGTATCTTAAGAGTTATGCTGATAATTGTTTGCACAAAAATAAAGAGTACTTAGAAAACAAAGGGCTAAGTCCCAAACCATAGTAACAACAAAAAAAACATAAAAACATGCTAAGATATAGTTTTAGTCGGGCTTTCCTCCTCTATCCAGAAAGCATACTGAGAGGAGGGTGGTGTTGGACGAGCTTTGTCTGTTGTGGTTTGAGATTTGGCCTTGTCCCCCTGTTGAATGTCTTGCTGAGGAGGGGTGGTTGCCCTGGGCTGATTGAAAGTTTGAGGCACTGTGACTACTGGAAGTTGAGGGGTTGTAGCTTGCTTCCCATCTGACGAAGAGTCGGTTTGATACCCTTTAGGATGATCGGTGTTGTTGGTGTTGCGTGCAGAGTGGATGAACTTCTTCTCATAACCACCACCAATCTTGAAGTATGGTTGAGGCTGGTGTCTCGGGATGGTGGATTTGTGTCAAGCATTACTATTGGGCTCGGCCATGTCCTTATTGTTATCACTCTGCTGGATCTCTAAGGCTGGAGAATAAATCCCAACAAAGTTAACCACATACCAGTATTTTGGCTTGGTATCTAGGCCTACCAAACTGGAGAGGGATATCTCCACAATTTCACAACCAATAGGGCTGGATGAATTAGGGTTTTAGGCTAGGTACAAGTGCAAAGGTTTGATTTGGTTTGGATTGGGTTTGTTGGATGAGGATTAGGTCAAAGAGGTTAGGTTAGGGAAAATAAGATGGGAATTGCAGTCCATTCAATGGGGCAAGGTAGGTATAAATCTTAGCACTTTAAGGTGATTTTGTGAGATGGTTTCAGACTGATGAGGAGCTAGGAAGAACATAAAATATGTATTCTTCATAAATTGAAGAAAATGGACAAATTATGAAGACTTTCCCAAAACATAGCATGAGAAAGCATGTATTCTGCCTATCAATTTGCAATAGATCATACAGAAGAGATGTAACAAAAATTAATACAACACATTCTAACATATGAAACTGGAGGAAAAACAATGTTAAACATCATACCACATGTATCCCAAAAAATAGCCCCAACTCTTCTTTATTAACTGGCCAAATTGAGTGCAATAGTCGTTGATCAATGAGCTAGCATCCAAACTGATTCCAGCCCTTTCTAAGAGTGAATAAATGGACTAAATAAACCTAAAAAAACATTCACTCATCCTCAGGGGTTGAATCCATGAGGTGAGGAAGAGATCCACAAAATTCTGAACTAAAAACTGGAGTATAGGGAGCTCTAAGTGACTTCTCCCTAAATACATTCAAACTGATTCATTTGACTTAATGACAAATTTTACTTGATGAATCTACTTCTGGGTAACTTTTCCATAACATAATTACATTTACCATCCTTAATTACATAGGTGGAAACATCAATTTATGAGATAAAGTCAAAATTACAATGAAATTTTTAAAAAAATCAGCAAATGGTCAAGTGCGTCCTCACTGTGTCAAGTGCGCCCTACCTGTTCAAGGTTTATTTTCACTGACTTGTCTACTTTCTGAATATGTCTCCAGTTTGCAACATGAAGGTGATTTGATCCCTCAAAAATTCATTCTCCCAGGACTGCTCTGTACGCAACGCCTAGGCCAAATTAGGGGCAGAAACATGATTTTTAGCTACTTTTTTGACCTTTTGACCTACCAAACCTGAAAACCAGGGCTGGAAAAGTGGTTTTATTGTATGTATTTGTCCTTAGGAATCCACTGGTGGTCTCCTTTTCCTCAAAAAGTGGCTCAAAAAAGTGTGCATCGCCTAGGGCGTTGCGCATATGACCAATTTGTTGATATGAACTTGTTCAGGAATACACAGAAAAACAGAGATTTTGAAAAAATGGGTCAAATGTTTTCAAAATTGGGAGAGAGTGTTGGTGAGGTGGTTATTCTTGGAGTGAAGCCTCTGCAATTATATCAAGTTTCTTTTTCTCTTTTTGGTGAGTTAGGTCTTCAATCTTTTCATTTGCTACCTTGAGCTTTGTCTTTACAATTATTTCTCTTTTCGAATTTTGTTTGACCATCCTCCTTTGAATGTTGTTTTCCTTTATAGCCTTCTTAAAAAAATTCTTCAAGTGATCATTGATAGCTTGAAGCGATCCTTCCTTGTCTTATTTGAGCATCTCCAAGAATTGATCATCAAAGATGGCTTCATCAATTGTCTCTTTGCCTTTGTCTTTCAAGCTCCAAGGCTCTTTTCAAGCCTTGGGTTCTAGGTTTTCCTCTTGGTGATTGTTCATCTTGTTGTTCAAGAAAACCATGCTTCTCTAGGGTCTCATCTAGCAAAATATTGGATTCTTATACCTCTCTTTCTTCTATTGTGTCTTAGTGTCAAAACCCTAGGGAGAAGGAATGATATTGAAAAATGAATTTTGAGAAATGGGAATGTGATGGGGAAATTTAGGGAGATGGGGGAACAGGTTTATGAAATGAGGGAGGTGACAAGGAGTAGGAATGTAGAGGGGTTTGGAATAGGGAAATTTATTACAAGTATGGGGCTTTTTGGGAGCCTAGAAAAATGAGTAGCCTAGGGCTTAAGGTATTGGGAAAAAGGGTTAGGGAAAGGGGATTTGTAATATAGGGGTTTAGGAATGGGTATTTTGCAATTTAGGAAGGGTATGAAGGTGTAGGGACTGTAATTTTAGGATTTGAGAGTTTAATGGTGATTTGAGGGAGATACTAGGGTTTGAAATTGTTGGAACACCTAATCCTCCATGGGTAGGTGTGGAATGCGAAAAGTCACAATGGATTCCAAGTGACCTTGGAATGTGAAACCAAGATTCACACCATTGTACTATAAATGTACATCATGTATTATGGAAAATAACAGAGCTACACGCTTATCCTTCATTGTGTCTTGATTTTCTTGTTGTGTGTGTGTTTATCTTTCCCCACACCATGTGTGTGTTTAACATGGTGTTTAACATGGTATCGGAGCCAATTTCATAACCAGCTCAAGCTTGAGTGAGCCATTTGTGTTTATGGCCTGTACATATCTACAAAAATTCTTAGCATTTTTGTAGCATTTAGAGAGTTTCTGCAGCAGACATTTTTCCGCATTCAGAAAGTGGTTTTGAAGAAAAGCAGCAGTGGTTTTGAAGAAGAGCAGCATTGTGCATCTGAAGGTTTTCATTCTGATTTCTTCCTGCAATTTTTGCCTATTAAATTTTTGCATTTTAAAGAGCTACTGAAAATACTGTTCAAAGTGGGTTTCTGAAAGGAAAATTTCTGAGTTTTCACTTAAAATTTTCTGAGATTTCTGAGTTTTCTGCAAATCTCTAACTCTGCAAATTCTCCAATTTTCTGCTGCTATATCGCCCTCTGCAATATTCTGAAAAATTCTGGGTTTTTTTAGTGAAAATTTCTAAGCTTCTACCCATTTCTGGTTTTTTAAGTGAAAATTTCTGAGCTTCTGGACTGCATTTCTCTACTGCTATCTTAAAGTGCAATATCTACTCTGCTGTTTTTATTAAAAAATAAAAAAAATAAAATTAAAAATAAAAATAAATAAATTATGATTCAAGCCTTTCGGCCCCCCTCCCAAACCTGCAATTTTTTTACACTCTATACCCTTACTACACAACCCCCCTTCACACTACGCGCTCCATCCTCCCTCTCCACGGCCTTTCAGCCCATGACTCGCACTCCCATACTACCCCACTACACCTCTCGGCCTCCCTTCCGCTCTCCTCACACAACGCACCTCCCTAATCCACACTCTACGCAAACTAAACCCACCCAACCCCCTAACATGCTACGCATCTAACCCGCCGCTCACAGTCGCTCAACACCCTACGACCTACGCTACCAACTCTGCACCTATTCGCCCTTCCCTCCACCTGTTACCCTACCCCCTCACTGCTACCACATCTGCTCACACACCCCGCGGCTTCCTCGCATCTCTCACCTGCATTACCCACGCCATCCCTTCTCACTACAACCCCCTCACAGCGTTCACATCCCTCTACCTCGTGGCCCCCCTCTCTCGACACTTCGTCCCCTCGGCCTCTGCAACCTAAGCCCCTCACAAATCTGCCCCTCACATACCTCACGCTCAATGCTCCCTATCCTACGCTACCCGCAGGCTCTCCCTACAGCTCCAACTCATACCCCCTACTCCCATTCTCCCTTCCCCACAGCAACGCCACCCCCTCCCTACACTCATCTACGCCCTCCTCTCCCCAGACCCTCCCCACATCTCTCATTCCAGATTCAGAGATGTAGCCAGAGACACGGATGCCCATGAGCATGCCTTTGGTTGGTGGACAGCCTTAAACCATCATCCTTGGTTGTTGGTAATCCTAAAACCATCACAGGTAGTATACCTCCCTTCATTGAGGTTGAAGGTCTCCCTTTCATATATGAGGGACACTTCCTCATACATGAAAGGGAGACCTTCAACCTCAAAGAAGGGAGGTCTACTACCTCTGATACCACCCCCACTGCCCATTTGTCTCCCCTCCCCTTATCGGCTCACGGCCCCCTCACTACCGCCCTCACCATACCTGCAAATTCTCCCCAACGCGGCCACCCTACCCACTCCTCCCCCCCACCCCCCCTCCCCCCCCCCCCCCCCCTCGCTCCTATATAACCCCCCTCTCCATTGCAATACGGCCCTCCCCTTTCCTGTTTTATGTTTGTTTTTAAATTCGACTTTTAAATTTTTGTTTAATTAATCCCCCCCTCCTTTTAAATTAATCCCTTTAAATTTTTTTCTATCAACCTTTTTAAATCTATTTCCCAGATTTACCCATAGTTCCCCCTCCCCCCAATAAGTTTTCCAATTTCAAAATATTTTTTAATTTAATTATATTAAAAAAATAAAATAAAAAAACAACAGCAGAGAGAGAGGAAGACAAAAAGTAAACAGCAAAGAGAGAGGAAGAGGAAATGAACAGCATGAAAGAGGAAATGGCATGTGAGCAGATGGATTGAATACATAGAGAAAAGTGCATTTTTCATTTTATGATTTGTGGCATATATAAGAGGGTGATTTTCTGAAGAAATTTACATGTGAAGACAAGTTTGCCATCATTTTTAAAATAGCTCTTTTGAAGAATAAAAATCAGCTGCCTCAAAGGCCTCTTGCACAAGTGTTTTTGCTGCACATTTTTGCAGAGATATTGTATTGAACTGACATTGTATTGCTTCTTCATAGTTGCAATCAAGACTTGTAGTGTAAATTTGAGTTGTTGGAAAATTTGTTGATTGTCCTCCATCATTTGAGGAGCATATTTTTGTACTTTGAGATTTCCATCGTTGGAAGTTCTCTTGATTCACTTGTATTTATTGAAATTAAGTTGAATCACATTGTAAACGGGTGCATTTTCAGTTGAAGCCCACACCCTTTATTTTTGAGCCTAAGTTGTTGAAATGGCTAAAATCAATGAGGCATTAGAGTTGTTGAATAACCTCATTCATTCCAATGTTGATGATATGATAAAAATGAGCAAGAATGCTCTTTGTAATATTCAATGTTGTTTGCTAGATGCACAAGAAAAGATTGAGTTTTTGCAGTTGGAATCTCAGCTCCAACAAGAGGAACTTCAGCAAAAGAGTCACCATTCTAAACCTGTTTTTGTTCAGAAGATTGTGAAGGAATCTCATCAAAAGAAAGAAGATAAATTTGCAGTTGATCCACATTCAGTTCCTTGCACAAGAGCAGATTTACATGCAGATGTAGCAGTTCAACCTACACTTCTCAAGCCCATTATCAAACCTTGGGAAGAGCTTGTCCACAACAAGCACAGAACTAGTCTTGGATATGAAAAGGATGTGTCCTTTCATATTCCAGACTACACCAAGCCCATCATATTTCAGAGTGCCAGATTCATGTATGACAGTTCACTTGTAGCTATTTTAGATCCCGGTCCACTTCCACAATAACAACAACAAATTGTAAAATGCCAACACTGTGATCAAGTTGGCCATATGAAATATCACTGTTTTGATCTTCATCCATGCAAGAATTGTGGTTGGAACACCCATTCTTCAGACAAATGCTTCAGAAACAAGCCTCCTGCAAGAACCTAGATTCATCTTGTATGGATCGCTTCTTGGTAATGGGCATCAGCAGCCAAGAAGATGTTTACGACACATGTTAGAACTTGTTCACGGATATTGAGAAAACTTGCAGTTGAATTTTCGCCATCATCTCACCTTGTCCCTGACAGGGGGGGAAATGGTGGTCATGTACAAGCTTCGACGTCAGATCAAGCGAGCCTGAGCCACAATCTCTCATTCCATGTTCAGAGTTGTAGCCAGAGACACAGTAGTTCAAGCGAGCCTGAGCCACAATTCGTCATTCCATATTCAGAGATGTAGCCAGAGACACGGATGCCCATGAGAATGCCTTTGGTTGGTGGACAGCCTTAAACCATCATCTTTGGTTGTTGGTAATCCTAAAACCATCACAGGTAGTAGACCTCCCTTCTTTGAGGTTGAAGTTCTCCCTTTCATATATGAGGGACACTTCCTCTAGCAGAAGCCTTCAGCTTCTTGCCAGCTTTGGTCGAGTTCCAGGAAATGCTTCAAGCATTCCAGTGTTGTTGGTAATCCTAAGACCATCACAGGTAGTAGACCTCCCTTCTTTTAGGTTGAAGGTCTCCCTTTTTTATGATGGAAAATTCCTCTAGCAGAAGCTTTCAGCTTCTTGCCAGTTTTGGAAGAGTTTCGGGAACTGCAACAAGTATTGCGCTCCAGTGTTGGTGGTCATTCTTAAACCACCTCTTTTTTCCAACATTTCAGAGAGTTGATTCAGCCCAAGTGCTGCCATGTATACTTTTCAGATTTTTATTACAACTCTCTTCTTGGACTCACACATTCCCCTTCGGATTAAGGGGGGGAATGTTGGAATACCTAATCCTCCATGGGTAGGTGTGGAATGCGAAAAGTCACAATGGAGTCCAAGTGACCTTGGAATGTGAAACCAAGAGTCACACCATTGTACTATAAATGTACAACATTTATTATGGAAAAATAACAGACCTACACACTTATCCTTCATTGTGTGTTGATTTTCTTGTTGTGTGTGTGTTTATCTTTCCCCACACCATGTGTGTGTTTAACATGGTGTTTAACATAAATGAGTAAAATACCAAATCTTTAATGAAACCTTCAAAACACCATAGAGAATGACCATAGGATGAAGAATAATGATGTAATTGATTGTCACTCACTTTTTGGAGGTTGAAGAAAAAATTTCTGAATCTTTGGAGGCGATTTTTGCAAATTCTGGAAGCGTTTCTGGCTTTTATGGGCAAGTACACCCTCCCAGAAGCAAGTGCGCAACGCCTTTTTGCAGACCACTTTTGGAGGCCTTCCCGAACTCCAAATTGAGCTCATGATAGCTCGTTGGAAATATATTTCTCTTGGCTATACAATGGAAATATCTAGAAATTAAAATTATCAAGTATAACCCCTCAATAATCAACTCTCCCAAGACTGGTCAAAAAGTGCAGAATGAGGGTGTAAAAATACAGTGTTGTTGCAGGCAACTTTTGGAGGCCTTCCTCAACTCCAAATTGAGCTCATGATAGCTCATTGGAAATATTTTCTAGTATAGTTGTCATTTGACTTATCAAGAAATTCATTTGGATACTCTAGATAAAAGAAAATTTGATTTTCCCAAGGTCGCTTCAGAAGTGCTGAAAACCTCTTGTAGTACCTGTATTTTTGGCATTTCTCCCAAACCATGAAACCTGTGTAAATACTGAAGGACGTTTTTATTTTTTGACCTATGATGGAAAAAAACCTCTCACGTGTATCAAATTCATCTATGTTTGTTCAGAAACATTCTTTGAAGAAAAACTGGCCCTATGAGTGGCAAATGATTTGACTCTTGGAATGACTTCTTGAAAAATGATGGAGACATGATGTTTATGAGCTGAAATGACCTCATAATTACTGATATGACCTAACTTATGCCTCCTCTACCCAGATGTCTCTAATTCCATAGAAAACCCTAGCTCAGTGGGAGAGGAAATTAGGGTTTATTGCTTGTGGAAAATGATGATTTGGGCAACCTTAGGAAAAAACAACTTTTGAAATCTAATCAATTGATGAAATAAAAACTCTTATGCTTTGACATCTGCTTGTTTGGCATGTGGAACTGATTTGGCAGCTTTTGGGAGACTGAGTACTTATTACATTTGAATTGACATAAAATTACATGAATAAAAATAAAATTACATCTTGGAATGAAACTCACATTTTAAATCAAAATTACATGATGAAATAAGCATTTCTATTTATAAATCATCTTCACATGGTGAAGAGATGTTATTTGATCACCCTTTACTTGCTGGCCTTATGCAATGGAATGGAGTTTTATTGGACCGTGAAAACCCTATAAAACCTAATGATGACCTTGACAACACTGGACTCCATGGTGACATGACATAATGAATTGACTTTATGGATGATGTAAAATCAGCAAGGTATGGAAGTGTACCAGCAAGAAAATGAATTTTAAGGAATAGTGTTGTTTTTGGACTAGGGATACCATCAATGACTAATTTTTTGCATGACCTAGTGGAATGATAAAAAAAATCTGAGTGGGACCCCTAATATGAATATGAAAAAAGTATATTTTGATCACTAATGGCAGGATGAAAATACTGACACTAACACTTATCACCCTCCCAGCTTTTTTTATGACTCAATAAGGGGGTTGGATCTCAAATTTCCTGGGGTAGGCCATGAAGTAGCTCAGCCCCTCTCACCTACCCCCAATTGGGAAAGAAATTTCCTTGTCATGAGCCATGGCGTCCCAAATCTGAGTGGTCACTAGAGAGGCAGAGTGTCTTTTGAGAATGATTCTGTTAATGTGCTCCTTGGCCAACTGCCTTTCCCAAAGCGACCATAAAAAGAGGTTTTTCATGTTCCAGTATCGAGCTGCTGCCATCTCGCTATGAGAATTCTTGGTTTGTTGATGCTCCTCCTCCATAAGGTCGACAAATTCCTGGATGTGGTTGGGAATCCCTGCCTCAAAATTGACCTAAAGATGCAGGGGAGCATTATCTTCCTCACTATATCTGCTAGAGGCACTTTGCACTCTTCACCCTCGCTGGCTGCGACGACATGATTTCCTCGCTCTAGGCATCCTGAGATGTAGAACCCGAGCCAAATGAAGACGGAACTGATCTTCATGGGGATGCACCATAAGATGTAGCAACTTATGGTGTGCTCGGGAGTACCCATAGTAATGGTTGGAGCATGTAGAGGAGACCTCCCCTAGATGGAATTCATGCCATTTAACGCCATGATCTTCATGCTATGGTTGGAAAGAGGGCCTATGTTATTTCTCTATCCTTTTAACCAATTTTCCTCTCAGTCACCTCGCCTCCACGTGCCCTTCCACCTGCTCCTATTATGCGTGACTCTACTCATTAATGAGGCAATTGTCAGTGTTGGACAACTCACTCGCATCCAAGTTCTAGGAGCCTATATTGAAAATATTGAAAAAATTAATTAAATGTCGCAATGATGATAAAACATCATAATTACATTATTAAAATTGCCTCATACCTTCCTGTTCGAAATGGTGTCTTCCCTTATTTTCGAAGTGCCTTCTCGTTTGCATATTCCATGATGGATTTCCACTCCCTCTTTGGAATCATTGGAGGGTTAGCATAATTAGGGTTCTTTTTCAAATGAACCCTGTATTGGTCCCGCACATATTTTAAATGTAAGACTGGCTTCGAGGTAACCCCAATTTTGTTGAAGGTACCCTCACCGAACATGCCAACCATCTTGGTCACAAGTTCATGTTTCAACTTGGAACTTCCTAATTTCTATTTTGTGTGAGTGATGGGCCCAAATAGTTCCAAGGTTAGCTCATACAAGCGCCTACAAAATAAATTTTTTCTTAGCAAAATGATACTATAATTAGTTTAAAATAATCACAAACTAGACATTAATTTCAATCAGATTGTACTTAATATTTAAAACAATTCTTAAATACCTAGAAGTTTTTCTAATTTCATGGGGACATGGTCAACATCTACCAAAAATGTAATTGGTAGTGTTCTTGTGCTAGTAACACGGGAAAATCTAGGAAATATCACTTCAAATTGTGTGATGCGATCATGCTCTGCATCCACAACATCATGTGCATATCATGGCATATGTTGTTCACGGGGTTCAGATCATGGTGTGTGTGGTTCATCAGGTGTACCAGTCTCACTAACTAGTGCGTCACTCACAGGAAGAGCATCGGCACTGCTACCAGCACTGGTCTCGATATTCGCAACATGAGGATTTTACTCTGTTAAAAACTCCTGTAAAAAAATATTTTTTTATAAAGGATGGATAATTAAAATCATAAATAAATAAATGGGATGATTAAATGAGTTGCTCACCCCATAGTGGCGAATTTGGACCATCAAGGTTTTGATTTGAGATCTTATCTCTTATGTTTGTGGCTCAATCAAAACTAAAAAATTGAGCTTCTTGTTTGAATTCATTTGAAACTTCTCTATTGTTTGGATCGGATTGGCAGACAAAAAAGTTGCTTCTTCACTAATAATTTCCTCCGGAGCATCTGTGGACTGCTCTGAGGCTGGTGCCTTCCCCTTGCCACCCTCTTTATAAAATAAGTGTAATTTGTAATTTTATTCCACCATTCTCATCTATAAACATTTAAATATTTGAATTTGATGAAACATTTTAGATCAATAAAAATTTCCATTTTTTACATAAGAGGGGAAGTTTAGCTAGTTAAATATTTTATTGCAAATATTATGATATCTCGAAAGTTCATTATGACACATTAAAGATAAATCAAGCAATTCATCCACAATTAGTCATCATTATATTAATAAGAAAACCACTACTGACATATGTCTAAATTTATATAGAAACTTCAGGTTATATCATGGCCAATATAAAAGGTTCTAAATTTATAAAAACTTCATCATCTTGGAAGGCTCTTGGAAGAGGCATTATGACATGATCAATATATATTCCATATTGCATAGAAACAATAATTTGAAAGGGAATGAAGGAATGCATTTGTTGAGGTTGTTCATATGCATAGTGAATCTTTCATTTAGTTATATGATACCTAAAAATATGAATTTAACTTACTCTATAATGGATCAAATGATAAACTAGAATAAATCTCGTGGTTATATTATTTTTCGTACAATTACGTTGATGTTTACATGTTGTGAGGTTGGTGCCATTTGACCTTGATCAACCTCCCACAATATTATAACCATGAATTATTAAAATGTTTCCTTAACTTACAAGATTCCTCACAATAGATTGTAGTAAATGACAATCATAACATATAATAGACATTGCTTACAAGTTGGGTAAAATTGAATACATACCGCCCCCATAATAGCAATATTTGTATATATTCTATTTAAATTATAATCAATGAGCAACTCTTCCCCTATAGCTATTGATTTAATGGCACATACGAATACATGGTTTCCTTCACTCCCCTCGAATATGCAATTGGGTTGCTTATTTTTTGTCACAAGCCATGTACTATTTATAAACCCTACAATGTTCCTTGTTTCTTTTGGACTTCCATCAATATACATAGTTCTGCCTTTATTTTGATCATTGTCTTTTAGTTGTATATAATTTGCGACCACTCCATATCTTCGCATATTTTTGGTATATCAGACTAGTTGTACCCAATCATTGTAGATGCAATAGGGTCCAACATACTCCATAAATTCAATTAATCCTTCGTGACATACCTTTATGCCATCCATGGAAAATAGCTCCAAACCATGTAATGGCAGTGGGGAAATGTGGTATATCCTTTCATTGATATAAAAATTAGTGTTTATTTTAGGAATATCCTTGGATACCCATTATTTCACTAGATTTTTGTACCTCAATGGCACCTCAATGTCATCTATGCTCTCATTATCATAATAGCATGACCCCCCTTTAGCGAGAAAAAAAAAAATCCATGTGTCTATGGAATTGTCTTCTAATCTTTTCACCTCTGGTTGATATTCGCCTCCTAGACGACGTAGCAAATGTTTGGTCAATTTCTTCTATCCTACCTAAACTTTCATCACTCGATGAATATAGATTTGAAAAACACCTGTTTAGTTGAAATTCCTTTAACATTCCATTAAATGAGAGAAATTGTTAATGAGTGTCATAAATGATGTTGAGAAATTTCTTGACGAAACCACAAGAACATTATAATATAAAGTGATTTACAAGTAAAGTATCTATGTTTAAAATATTCAAGTGCTATTTTAAAACTTGAGAACTTGAGAAGTTATCCATCTTCACCAATTTTGAATGGACTCTCTCAATAACTTGAGAACTCAACATATTATGATAGCATTTAATCTTCCATTACAAAAAAATTCTCACATACTTCGATATGTTGAGGAATGTAACTAGTTTCAGTGGAATAAAAGGAAAAGTCTTTAGATTTTGAGGTTGTTGATATTTGTATCTTGGGAGGTACTACAAACCCTAGGCTAGAGTATTTTGGAGGAAATGGCACACAAAAGTGACTTGTGGGCTAAGAACCCAAGATTGTGGGTTTTCTACCCAAGCTGGTGGGTGTGGAACCATGAGGTATTTCGATGATTTGACACAGAAACCATAAGAAAATAAAATCATTGAAATATGAGTTGTCCATGATGATATTTTGATTTTTCTATATGTTTGTTGAGTTTGCACATGATTCTTTCAAGTATGGCTTGTGTAAATTTATGTGTTTTCAAGCCCACAAGAGAAGATTATATGAATCCCCTGATAAGTCTATAAATTAGAGTGAGGAGAAGCCTCGTTCTCACTAACCAAAGTTCAATTCATCATAAGTGGACAGCAACTTAAGTAGTTGCACCCTAAAGGATTTTCTTCAAGCGAAGTAGGAGGAAGTTTTGGGTTTGTTTTGTCTCTATTCCAAATTTATGCTCCCAATCCTAATATATCTCTTTGGTAAGAGATTCTGTAGGAGCAATGTGGACACATCGAAATACATTTTCTAGGTCTTATTATGAAATCATAGTAAAGCAAACTTAGCATAAATATAATTACCACTACTAGTAGGTATTGAACCTAAAACATTATCATCTGATTTATAAAGCACTCCAAATACCTGAGTTTGAATAGGATTTAAGTGTCTAAATTGTTGATATAGTGCTTCGTAAGAAGGATTTCTTAATGCAAACACAAGAAGTGGTTGTAAGTATATAAAATCAGTTGGAGTTGGGTATTTCACTGGAAAAATAAGATGTCTAAATTAAACTGGAAATATCGGTTGTCACCTCAACCACTTATCAGATACAACACGAATAAATTACTATGGAGGAAGAGGTTCATGGATGGGGACAATGAAGCTCAAATGATGGTCATCTTCAAAATATTCCATTTTCAACATAAAATATTCAAGATGGAGTATATATTCACCATCCTTTCCTTCTAATATTATCTAAAAAGGTTCGACATACCCTTGAAATTTTTCATCCCACTAAAAATCTGGAGTGATAGTCAGTTCCATATTCAATATTGTTTGTGTTATTGGTTGGTCATGAGAAGAAAGATCCAACTTTGAAAACTGACGGACAAATTTATGAATGTTTTTCCCCAATTTTTGGAAAACAAATGAGCTCCCCAATCTCTTGAGCAAAGAGATCATAGAATCGATCCCAAGCTAAATATATCTTCTCAATTTTGGTCAAAATATCATTTGGAATTCCTTTTAATTGACGAACAAGAGTTTGAACACTCCACATATGCTTACTAACTATATTTCACGGGTTAAGAGCTCTTACAGCTAACTAAGCCCATCCTTTTTTAATAACAATCTCAAAAAGTGCTCTCATGAGACAGTCAACTCTGGAAACATAACTAGAAAAGGAAAAATTGTGTAGAATCCCTTTAGTACAAACCTATATTAGATCGAAGTCACCTTCCTTGCCTCAATTCTTAGACTAAATTCGTGTTCTTTCGTCCTCCCACAAGTTGACTTGTTTTAACCTCTAACCCTAAGCCTAGGGTGGAACAGTCTCTCTATCTCCTAGCTATCCTACAAGTGAGCTTCAAACACAACCATATCTCTAGGAAGTGACATAGATAAAGGGAAGCTCCCTTGTGAACCTTCCTCCTTCACTTATGTATGCAAATTTTAGGATATACATGCCAAATTGAGGAGGAGATGCTGGTATTTGTACATATATTTGTATATTGGTTGTTAATACACCATCCATCTGGAAATTATAGTAAAAATGGGGAGAAATTCATGAAATTTATAATGGTGTCAATACCCCTATTCTTTGCATAAGTATATGATGGTGAGGTGGGATTGATTCCTTGAAAAAGAATAATAGAACCAAAATACTTGGTGCGCCAAAATAATGAATCAATATTGTAAACCACTCCTAAGAATTTATCACATAAGGCCCTTATTTTCATACAAATATCCCTTTCATAAGTTCTATGTCAACATTAAGGTCCCATGATTTTTCCATGAGCCCTTAAAGAGTTGGTATCTACAAGTAGGGATGTCCATATAGATGAAATCTAGGTTTTCTGATAATTTGAAATATACAAGAGAAAGACATGGATCCTAAATGCAATACAATAGATATAATTCTTCTTAAAGAGGAATTTTATGTAGTTCTCAAAGTTTGTTTGTTATAATAAGATCTTTAATAGGAACTTCACCTCTTGAAGTTCAAAGAATTAGATGGGGACTATATAGTCTAAGACCCAAAATGACACCAATTGATACCTATTGAAATTTTGCATGGAGTGAAAAAGTTGGTGATGAAAGCCTTGGTGTGAGCATTGGAAGAAAGGTTTTTGAGAGCCAAAGAGGATAGTTATTGCAAGTGCTAAAAAATATTTAAACATGAGAAAGTAAGCAACATTTGGAGAAAATTTAAGTATATCCATGTGACTATTGAGAACAACATGATGATCATCTTCTTTTGGAAAATATAAGTAATATAAGAGAATCCAAATGAAATATGTTAATGTAGGGTAGAGTCGACACTTATTGGAGGGAAAATTACTTCAAACCTTGGGGAAAATTTTGAAGAGTTTAAGTTGCATGAGCACTTGAACGACCAAAAAAATGTCATGAGTTTTTATGGGCCGAAGAATCCTTCAAATTCCTCAATGGTTTTTCTGTATGTGGCAGGAATATATTGAATATTTTAAGTGAAATATATACTCATGCAGGAGCATTCCACTTCCAAGAAAAAATGTATTTTGGCTAGACTAGGGGTCTTTCATTTACCAAGGAATTTGGTTCCCTACATGTGTGAAATTATTTTATTTTATGGGTTTTCCTAAGTTTATAAAATAATTGTACATATATGATTTAAATTTAGAATTGATGTAATAAGATCTTCTCTAAATGAGATATTTTGAGAGTATTTGGGAGAGTTATAGAGATTATAGAGTTAGTTTAATTCCTGAGAGGATTTTTTTGGATCTGGAGATTTAGAGATATGATTTGTTGATAGAAGTGTTGATCTAAATTGAAATTAGTTCATAATTATTTTTGTACATATTTGTAAGCCAAAAAGGAAAGAAAAATCATGAGTTAGAGAAAGGAGAGAGTGATCATAGGAGACAATCAGAGAAGCTCAGAGGTTGAGAGAGGCCACAAGGTTAAGAGTTCCAAATGATGTAATTTCAGGCCGAGGGACTTCTGTAAATTGTTGTATATAATATATGAAGACACTTTTTTTTAAGTATATGGACCCGAAACGTCGAGTCATTTTTATTAATTTTAAGCCTAATATCTATATGCATAGTTTTTTTGGTGTTTGCGGGTGTTAAAGCTCAAGAGAGAGAGGCATAACATAAGGAGTATAAAATTTGTACAATCTCAATAGCAATATCACTTTGGAGAAGTGAGAAGACAAGAATCGTTTAATTCTTACCAGACTTAGTTGGGAAGTCAAGATCAGTGATCAATGGAGTGATCAATGATCTAGTTATAGCGAAGGATCGGAGTGGCACAATTTCCGAAGAATTAGAGTGACCAACAGAAACATTGGCATGCAGACGAACTAGGACCGAGAGTTGTAGGACATGTAGAAGGACCGATGAATAGGCACAACACTTAGGTTTTTTTGGGTCTTAATGGAATTTCGTCACTTAATAGTGTCAGGAGACATAAATGTCAATTGACAGTGTCAGGCCGAAGGGATTCAATACTTATGGTATTTAGAAGTGATGGGATTTGTCACTTAAAGCATCTGGTTATTGGAAGCGGTTGTACCCTCCCCAAAAGGAATACCACAAAAGAGATATCCTAGAGGTTTTATTAGCATCCCTTTTTAAAAGCGTCGGGCTACATGGAGTGATCGAAATAAGCCAAGCCAACGTGCAAAGAAAGGGTTGGACAGTGATAAGAAGTAAATAAGCCTTTGAGGCTTAAGGGAAAAGCCAAGTTTTGCGAGCAACGTTGGTAGAAAGGTAAAGAGAGTTGATTTACAATTAATATTGGGGCATGTGTTTTTGAATTATGTGCACATGTCGCAAGTAGAGGGACGCGACTATATATATGGGCCTATGTTGATTGTATAGGAAAAGGGGTTGTATGTGTAACCCTCTTGTTTCCTCCCATTGTTTAATTAAATCTCCCACTATAGTATTTGCATAAATGGATTTATATCCCAATAGAGAGGTTTATAAAAGCTTGAAGGGAGCGCCTTTTTTTTGGAAAGAGAAAGTGGGCACTATGGGTTAAGCGGATCAAAATTTCGGCTTGCATTACTTTCAGTAAATGTCATTTTTCATCGCCTTGTTGATCTTTTAATGAAGTGAGAGAATTTGATGTTAAGAAGCATCCAAATAATAACTCAAACTCAAATTAAAAAAAATGTAAGAAAATTACTTAAACTTGTCATTTTGGGTGTGTTAATCACTCCTTCATAGTGCATGTGGTGTCAACTTAACCTTGGATGGATTTGCAAGAGGGGTTGTGTAGCCTCCTATAAAATATAGTAGTAAAACTGAATATAAAGAAAACCCTAAAATTAAACTCCAAACTTGATGCAAAATATTAACCCAAATTAGATTACTTCAATGAGTTTTGAAATAATATCCAAGCTAGATGCAAATTGTAGTGATGACCTGCAGTAAGGTGATGGCAATAAAATTTAAATTACAACATCCCAATTCAAGCTTTAAGACCCCAAATATTTAATGATTCAGCTGCAAAACGTCTAAGCAAGGAAATATTTTTGCACCATGAAAGAAGGCAGATCTCTCTAGACTTGCAGCCAAGAGAAAAATGCCCGAAAAGGTACGTGAAAATGAGTGTGAAGTTAAAAAACATGGAAGATATTTTCAGGAGGAGGGATGAGTGGAGGAAGCACCAATGCTCACTAGCAACATATGTAATGTGACTCCAGGGCTTGGAATCGCTCTCATTTCCTTCAACGCCTATTTTTTGTTGATGGAATGTACATCAGGTTTTCCCATAAACCCTCCAAGTCTTCTCACTGATTTGACCCAATTCCAAATGGTCAATAGGAAAAAGGAGGCAAATAATAATTGGAAACATTTATGGGCATATAACTCGAAGAGTTGTGCTTTTGAACATATTTGGGGATGGTATATGATCTCCACAACTATGCTAATTACCCATGTTTGATTATGCTTTATGAACTATGTTTTGGATTCTTGAACTGAATTGAGATTGGATCCAAAGATGATGATTTTTAATTTTAAAAAGAAAAAATTACAACATTATACCTCTAAGGCCCACAAAATAAAACAGTGAACCCCTTCATTCATGATGTGTTGGAAGGACCAAGGAATGACTTGATCAATGACGCTCAGGTATTTCATCCAGCATTATGTCTTCTCAAGAGTTTGATGAGCGAGATCTTGTTCCAAAGCGAGATATAGATTCATATCTTCGAGAGACGGATGCGCGGCATAGCAGGGTTAGAGAGCCGGAGGCGTGACGTAGGAGGGAATGAATGATTTCAATAATGTTTTTTGTTTTAAATTTATATTTGGTTTTTTATTTTTTATTTTTTTCAATTCTTATAATAATTAATAATTTTAATAATAATAATAATTTAAAATTTAATAATAATTTGATGCCCTAGTTGTTGTACCAAGTCGGGAACCTAGAAGGTCATCCTTAAACTTAGGGGATTATTTGAAGCTTTTGGATCATTACATTCGTGAAGCATATCATCCTAGAAACCTTTTCTCTCGTTATCTTGACCTTGGGCTTACCTACCTCGTGACTTGTACCTCAACCCTAGGTCTTGTGTAGCTTAAATATCAAGTTGTCTTTCGTGGAAATCTTTGAAGCCTATTCCTAGGGCTTGAGCCTTTAGTGTATATTTCCACCGAATGAATTATCCTTGCCCTGCTTCAAAACTTATCCAAGACTCACTTATCACAAGTACAGAATATTGGGACTCCTCTTGTCGGTGAAAATCTAAGAAGACAAGGGGACTTAGGCCGTGGTGACAGTGGGCCTTAGTCCCATTATTTTGTTGTGCATCCAAGCCTTGGCCTACTACCTAGGCCTTTTATTTTTTGCAGCAACAGGTCACATTCACAGGTCACTCTATGTAGAGTAAAAGCATAATTCCCACTAATAATTAGAAGTGGAAAACCTTGGAAATTATTATACGAAGCAAAGTTAATATTGGAAATGATGGTATAAACATAAATGAGCTTCTCATCGTTTCAAGAATAATATATTATCTACTGAACAAAGCCAACCACGTGAAGGTGGAAGCTCATCCCCCTCCCCCCCACACAAACACATCACTCTCAATTCCCCAATACCCAATCTATCTACTATAATATATTTGAAAGAAACAAAATAACATGAAAACATGAAAACTATGGAAATAAAAATTTAAGGTGAACGAAAGAGAACAAACCAACTGAAAACATATAAATAAATACCTTGTATCTTTCAAAAAATTTATATCATTAATATTATTCCTCATCCAATTCATCATTTGTATCATCTAGTTTATAATTCATGTTCAAATGATTCATCATATCAGCATCATCATCATCATCTGGAACATGTTATTCTAGTTTTGGTTCAACTTCTTCAAGTTCTTCGTCAGCACAATGTCAATATCATCTAGTTCATCCAAATTAACATTCTCTTGATTAACATATCTTCCTTCAACTTCTTTGATGTCTTTGCTTGACACTGCATGAACCCTTTGTTCCTCTACATCATCTTCTTCTTCCACTACATTATACTTTACGGGCCTCCCTCTAGGATCACATCTAACAACATATGACCAACCCGCTTTACTTGGATTGTCTACGTAATATACCTATTCACATTGGCTTGGAAGAACATATGTTTATGATCATTGGTCAACATTCCTTGTATCAACCATCATAAATATGTTAGCATGCTCAATAATAGTTCTATCGGGGTCACATTCATGGATATGTAGCCTAAACCATTTGACATTGAACACATCTAACGTGAAGGATTTAAATTCACATTCAAGTATGTCACGCAGATACCCAAAGTATCAATTTTCAGGGAATTCTGTGTAATGTTCCCAAATTTTCCGACAATAATTTGGAACATTATTTTTTGTTGATTTCACCTAGGAGGAGAATAAATGGGTAAGGAGACCCATGCATAATAAAAATATCAATAAAATCCCTCTAAGTATGAAAGGGGATCATCATTGGAGCTAGTTTTCACACCCTCATGTGTGAACAGGGTTATTTGCAAGTGGACAAGGTCAAGTTTGACCAAGTCAATGGCGTTGGGCCAAGAGGTGGAGCACACTTAGAGAAGCAGCGCAGTATGAATGAGGAAAGGGTTATTTGGAGGAAACCCTAAAAGGAGTGGGACCCATGGAGAGGGGCTTTCAATTGTTTAAAAGGAGGGCAAGGAAACCATTGTTTCTTATGCTTATGTTTATTCATCTCATTGTCTATTGAGACAATTGAGCATTCTTTATTGTTTAGCAAGAATTGCCGAGGGAATTACTGTTTAGGATTCCTTCTCCTTCTTGAGAGGTCTCTTGAAGGATTTTTCTTAATTTTCCTCACATCCAGGCTTGAGGCCAAGCATCCTCCATCAAGACAGCGTTATTTCTGCAACAGAGTAATGTTGTGTTGCTGGGTGTTGCAGTGAGGGTTCACTACACCACTTCCTTCTACTATTTTTTAGAGGAGGAGTCTCTCTTTCCTTTGGGAGATCAGATTGGAGGCATTCTGGAGCTGATTTCAGACCTTGGAATCAAGGCCAACCCATTCTCTTGCCCTACAGCGCAGTTTCATCCAGTTACTGCATTATTCTAAAGGAGCATTTGCAATAGGGCTTTGCAGATACATTTGGAGGGGAAGATCTTTGGTGAAGGGATCAGCCTTTCACTTGAAAGATCCATTGGAGAAAGCATATTCATTTTGAGCACCAGATTCAGCCATCTCCATCCAGTTCTATTTTTGAGTTGCTGCTGCTACCCAGCAACTCCAACATTTTGCAGATTTTGTATTTTATTGCCAATCCTTCCAAGATTGACATGAGGTAGTCTTTGGGAGCTGATATCTTCACTCTCATTGTTGTATTGGGACATACATTTTTTTATCTATGTATTTGACATATGCAGCATGCAGTTGCTCCATAAATTGTGTTTTCATAGCTTGGTATACATTGTGTAGCAGTGGTTTTGTCATGTATCTTGTACTTGTTTCTTGAGGCTGAGGATTGCCTATCTTGAGTGACATTTTTCCTCAAGATCTTGTATTCATTGTTGCTGCTATTATTTAATGAGAAGGCTATGGATTTATCTCAGATTTCTATGAGTTGAGTGTTGTTGCTGCACCATTATTTTGCTTGCATATTGTTCTCCAACTTTAGAATATCTTGAGATATTCTCATCGTTGTAGAAATCTCCTGAAAAAGGAATATTATAGTGGTATCAGAGCATGATATTTGGCTCAGCCTGTGGCTTCAAGCCAAAGTATTGACTCCCCGAAGGAGGAATATTTCAAACTCTATAGACAAAGTCTGCAGATGGCCAGGTAGCCTCTGGATCTCATCCTTTTTTCAAAGGTGACATATCCAGTAAATGCCCCTGCAATCAATCTCTGGAATAGAATCTTGATATTCCTGAGAAGGGAACTTTACAGTGGATCTCAGCCATCATGCTATCAAGGAGAGAGAAGATGAAGACTCCATCATGTGGAGAAAAGAGGGAAGAAGAGCTTACAAAGCTTCTTCCAAAATCTGTACAGAACATTCATGAAAAATTTGAGTTGATGAGGTAGATTAGTACAGGATCTCCAAGAGGGTTTGAAACTGAGTCAAACTCTAGATTTTCTTGTAGGGAATGTGAGCATGTAGCTACACCCTATGATATACAGTGCAGTCACATGGCCAGTTTTGCCATGAGAGAAGAAGAAAAAGAAGAAATGCATAAGACAGGAACTCTTAGAGGTTTCTTGCATGAATATGAATCTCAAACTCAGAAGTTTAGAGATCATATCACTTTTCTGTAGTTTTGCAAGATCGTGGTGAGGAGGAGAAAGCAGCATAATAAGGATATTTTTCTTCTATCTATATTTTATGGTTCCCCTACTTGTTCAACCAGGGCTTGGATAGAAGAGCTATACACCTTTTTGTAGTAGCGTCAGATTACCGAAGATGAAGCCATCAGAGTAGCAGCGCTGCAATTGGGAGGTAAGGTCTATGCATGGTGGTTATTTGATTTGTTTACTTTGAAAAATGAAAATACCTCTTCCTATGCAATGTTCATTAGAAATTTGATGAAGAGATTTGGTATGAGGAATTCTGAAACACATGTGGAGGAAACAAACACATTCAAACAAAAAAAACCCTTGCATGTGATGGAGGAAACCATAGACTCAAAAACATTTCAGAGGGCCATGAAGGAGGCTGGTATCTTGCATGATGCTTTATTGGAGGCAAGATCTTCATTTTTGGCACAAGGAGGCAAAGAGATCATTTTTCCAAAAGAGGATCCAATCATTGGAAGGTTGCCCACTCATATTGAGGAAGCTGAGGGCAACAGCGTTGTCATTTCTAGAGTTGATCTAGTACCTCATGCAGAGGGTGGAGGAGCTCTTGCTCCAACTAGAGGGATTCTTGCATCTTTGCAAGTGTTGGCAATATGTTTCTTGTATCCTATTATATGATTGTCCTTGATGGCAACTCTCTGACAAAAGATGCAGATAATGACTGTATGAAGATCTCAGAAAACCATCAACAGTTCTAGACAAGTTGAATATAAGACTGAATGTAAATTGAGATCAATGTTGTGGATTGATTCCGGTATGGTCTGTGCCTTTATTAAATTGAGCAAGGGTAATTGTGAATCCCTGCAACCAACACGGAACTCAGTGACTGAATTATGTGAGTATAGGCCGTCGAACTCTCGTTGGAACAACACTTCGAAATTATGAACGGAACCTGGAGTAGAAGGGTGGAACCACGAAAGAGGAACAGTAAAGGCGGTTTCTGGTTTTTATCGCACCACCTTTGCACAGTGAGAGGTATTTGAGGATGGGGGAGCGATTCCATAGAACGAGCGACACGCGTCCCTGAACAAATATGCAAAACCGCCATCACTGCGTGTCATCGCGCGTTAATGTCCGACCAAGGAAGCTGCGCGATATTGTTGTGCACCGTCGATCTGGAGGGGAGCCATCGGACGGTGGCCGTATGAGGAAGGTGCACGATGGATAACCATGGTACGGTGCGAGTATGTGATTGGGTCATTGATTATATCTGTGGGCCCAGTTTAAATTATATTAATTGGGATCTTTTTAAACTAAGGTTTGCGGGGTTAATAAAGGATGTTGAATATGTGAAGTTGGCGAAATATGAAACTTGTGATACAATGAACGTGGTTTAATATATATGTTGATCTCACAAACACATAAACCTGGGGTCGATATATATATGCCTTGGGGAGCTCATAACTAAAGGAGGAATTGGATTAATATCTCAATCTCAGATTGAGATATTAAAAATCCTTAGATTAATTATCTAATTGCCAAACCAAGAAAATAGAACAATGAGAAATTGATTGCGGCTTGGGTAGACCCCACTGGATTATCTAATTGATCCCATCCAGGAATACCATCAGCGGTTGGGTGGTTTTGACTCATGGTATTATTAAAGGCAAAAACTATATAAGGAGAAGAGGATAATAGTACAAGGCGTGCATGTGAGAGTTGTTAATGAATAAATCTCTTAAGAGATATCTACATGATCATACTTTGCTTATCGATAATGCCATATCTATGATGCACCTATGGAGTTGATAAGGTTCCAAGACTCAGATCAGCAACCTCAGGAAAAGATCCAAAGAAATGTTGAAGACCTGACAGCAACTGGATGAAGAAATTGAAGAAATTTGGTGGATTCGAGGGTTGCGGGGGCCTTTCAAGATGAAAGTGGAAGTTTTCCGCGCATAAGATGGTGTTAAAATCAAAGTTGGAGCTCCCTTCCATATGATCGGAGAACGAGAGAGAAGGTTGTAGCCTTCCCCAGGGTACTGCGTGCCGGTATAAGTTCTAAGGCCAAAGACAAAAATTGTAAGAAGTTTTTTATAATAAATATTGAAGACAGAGACGACTACAAACTACAGTAGTGGTTTTCTCCCACTGGCTCTACATTAAATACTGGTGTTCATGTGTGTTTCTTATGTGTGATGGATTATTATGTTATTACTGCACATGCTTACTGCTTACTAAACTTCTGATGAATGAATGATGCAATAATCTAAGTAAAGAATTAAATGCATAATAAGATCTCTGATAAAAAAATTCAGTCAGATCTAAATATTGATTCACCCCCCCCCCCTCTCAGTATTTTTCCCAACAATTGGTATCAAAGCCAGGTTCTTCTGAAAAGCTTAGCCGCTAGAAGGAAGATCTATCAAGATGAGAAATCAAGATGGAATAGCATCTATCAGGCCTCCGCTCTTCAACGGAAACAATTTAATCTTCTGGAAAACAAGGATGAGATCCTATCTTCAGTCTCTGGGTGCAGATGTATGGGCTATTGTTGAAGCAGGATATCAATATCTAGCCGCAGTACCAACAGATCCAACGGAAAGAAAGAATTATGAAACAAATGTGAAGGTGATTAATGCTCTATTGGGAAGTCTAACTGAATCAGAATTTGTCAAAGTCATGCAGCTGAATACAGCAAAGGCAATATGGGACAAAATCACTCTAATTTATGAAGGTGATGCAAAGGTAAAAAGTGCTAAACTCCAAAATCTCAGAATTTAATATGAGAACCTAAAAATGCATAATGAGGAGAGCATTGCTAATTTCTTTTTACGTCTTGATGATATTGTAAATCACATGAGAAATATGGGAGAAACAATAACCGAATCTACTTTGGTTGAGAAAGTTTTAAGATCACTAACAACAAAATTTGAGTCAAAAGTTTCTACTCTTGAAGAAAAGTAGGATCTTCAAAATCTTACTTTAGTGCAACTTCATGGCATACTAACTGCATATGAAATGAGACGAGGAGGACCATCTGAAGTCAAATAAGCCGTCTTTAGAGCTTCTACAAAAGGGAAAGAAGTACAAGAGACAGAAGGATCAGGGTATACCTTAGAAGAAGATGAGGTAAATTTTGTAAAGAAACTCCAACTTGGTACAGGACGGTTCAGAGGTAAGCTTACTTTCAAATCTTTTTCTTGTGGAAGAGTTGGTCATTATGCTGCCAAGTGTCCTCACAAATAAACACATGAAAAAGGAAATGAAGTAGCAAGAAGGAGTAAGAATCGATTTAGCACTAGAAAAATTTACTATACTCATGAAGACAGTGATGGGTTATCAGACAATGAGGAAGAATGTGAACAAGATCTTAGACTTCTCATGGCATTTGAAAAAGAGTCTAGAGAAGAAAAGGATACTTTTATGGATGCTTTAGAGGACAATGATTTTCTTGATGAAATCAATCAACTCAAAATATGCTTAGAAGAAAGTAAAATATCCATAGAAACTCTGAAAAACCAGCTTCAAGAAAAGGAGAAACATAATGAGAAATTAGAATGTGAAATAGTAAGTCTAAGAAAAGAAATTGAGAAAGTAAAGACTTTGAATCTTATATTTGCTAAAGGATCTGAAACCTTAGATGAGATTATCAAGGTACAACGTTCTCCTCTTATAAAGACAGGTCTTGGATATATCGGAGAATCTTCTCAGGCTTCAGCACCAAATTATCTAAAAGTAGCTACAGCCAGTATACAACATTCTGCCACTCAGCAAGGGAATAAAGAATCTTTACAGGTAAAGCATGACCATCTCAATTCAAAGAACACTAACAGGAATACCTTTCAAAGAAACACCAATCAATAGGTAAATTCAAGTAGAAGATTTCATGATCGCATAAATTTCTTCTTCAATGGACAATGTTTCTCATGTCACAATTTTGGTCATAAATTTGTTCAATGTGTTGCATATAAAACCATCATGACAAGAGAAGCAAGAAAGAAAAGGATTGATATTGGAACAAAGAAGAATACATATAACAACTTTTCTCCTCTTCAAAATGAAGTTGAATGTGCTTATTGCAATAAATTTGGCCATGAAGAATCAGAATGCAGGAGCAAAGTCCAGCCAAAAGAGCATCTTCCTTCAAGCTCCAAAGTATGGAAAAAGAAGGAATTACAGGTTGAAAATTGTGGCATCACCTTATTTGCAGAAGGAGAAGAAAATCAACGGTACATTGATAGTGGATGCTCAAAACACATGACAGGTGACAAAAACAAACTTCTTGCATATAATGCTCTAGAAAAGGAAAAGAATGTTACATTTGGAAATGATACTCTTGTTGTCATTAAGGGAAAAGGATCTGTTTTTCTAAAAGGAAAGGTGAAATCTAATAATGTCATGTATGTGGATGGATTAAAACATAACCTGTTAAGTTTAAGTCAAATGTGTGATCAAGGAACCGAAGTTGTCTTTAGTTCAAAAGAATGTGTGGTACGTGATCTTGATACAGGTAAAACTATTATAAAAGGAAACAAAAATCCAAGTAATTTGTATGTATTAAAGAACTGCAAAGAACAATGTTACATGAGTAAATATTCAAAAAACTAGCTATGGCATAGAAGGTTGGGGTATCTGAGCTTCTCTGAAATCAACAAATCAAGCAGACTTAAAGCTGTTCGTGATCTTCCCAATATTACACCACCTTAAAGTATAATATGCAAATCTTGCCAATTCAGTAAGAAAACCAGAGTGCAATTTAATGCCAAGGAAGGTTCATCAAGTAAGCCTCTTGAACTCATTCATACTGACATATGTGGACCTGTGAAGAAAAAGTCACCACGTGGTGAACAATACTGTATCTTATTTATTGATGATTTCTCTAGAATGTGTTGGATTGGGTTGATTAAACACAAAGATGAAGCATTTGAGAAATTTCAGATCTTCAAAGCACTGGTTGAAAATGAATTAGATCTAAAAATAAAGTGTCTTAGATCTGATCGAGGAGGAGAATATACATCAGATGAATTCCTTGAATTTTGTGAACAACATGGCATAAAAAGACGGTTTTCTGTAGCTGGCACTCCACAACAAAATGGCGTAGCAGAAAGAATGAATAGAATAGTTCAACAAATGGCTAGAGCTATGCTTGATGAGTCCGGAATGCCTGACACATTTTGGGGAGAAGCAGCACATACAGCGGTAAATATTCTTAACAAGGCACATGTTCGTGTAAATAGTGATAAAACTCCATATGAACTATGGTATGTTAATCCTCCCACTGTGAAGCACTTTAGAGTTTTTGGGAGCAAATTCTTTATCAAAAATAATGATGAAAAACTTCGCAAGTTTGAACCCAGAGCAGATGAATGAATATTTCTTGGTTACTACTCTAGGAGTAGGGCATATAAATGTTACAATAAAAGACTTCGGAAGATTGTTGAATGTATTGATGTTGTTATTGATGAGTCTCCTGCAACTCCAAAAGAAGAAAAACAAACAACAGATGAAGGCGATGATGAAATATATCCTTCTACATCAAATAGGAATGATAAGATAGTGAACCAAATGAAGAACCCGAAGATGATCTATCTGAAAAATCTCCATCCAGATATGTTCAAAATAATCATCCAGAATCTCAAATTTTGGGAGAAAAGGGATCAGGTGTACAAACAAGAAGGACTCTTGTGGGATATTCTTGCTATCTAGAATTTCTATCCACTGTTGAACCACAAAATGTCAATCAAGCCAGCAAAGATGAATGTTGGATTCAAGCCATGAATGAAGAGCTTGATCAAATTGAAAAGAATCACACTTGGGAATTAGTACCAAGACCTCATGACAAAAATGTCATTGGAACTAAATGGATATTCAAATATAAGTTAAATGAGAATGGGGATGTTATAAGAAATAAAGCTAGACTTGTTTGCAAGGGGTATGCTCAACAAGAAGGTATAGACTTTGAAGAAACTTTTTCCCCTTTAGCTAGACTTGAAGCCATAAGAATTTTTCTTGCTTTTTCAAGCTTCCAACAAATCAAAGTTTATCAAATGGATGTTAAATCTTCTTTTCTCAATGGTGATCTAGAATAAGAAGTTTATATAGAACAACCAGAAGGATTCATTTTGGGAAATGATGAAAAACTGGTTTGTAGACTTAAAAAGGCTCTATATGGTCTCAAACAAGCTTCAAGGGCATGGTACTATCGTCTTGACAAATATCTTCATCAACAAGGATTTTCAAAAGGGTCTGCTGATAGCAACTTATACACAAAAACTGAAAATGAAAAACTATTGATTGTGGTTGTATATGTTGATGATATCATTTTTGGAAGTAATGAAGAGTCTACAAGTCAGAAATTTGCTTCTGATATGCAACAAGAATTTGAAATGTCTTTACTTGGGGAACTAACATTCTTTCTTGGCTTGCAAGTGCAACAAGCAACAAATGGAATATTCTTATCACAAGCAAAATACCTCAAGAAAATCCTGAAGAAGTATGGCATGGAAGATTGCAAACCTGTAAGTACACCAATGATAACCGGATGTAATCTCAGTTCTAATGATGATTCCCCCATGGTGAATCAACCAGAATACAGATCTATGATAGGAAGTCTACTTTATCTCACTGGGACAAGCCCAGACATTATGCATGCAGTTGGGATTGTTGGACGATTCTAAGCTAATCCAAAAGAGTCTCATCTTCAGGCTGTGAAAAGAATATTCAAATATCTACAAGGAACTCAAGACTTTGGACTATGGTATCCAAAGAATGCTGATCTTACTCTTCATGCATACACTGATGCAGATTGGGCTGGAAGTGTTGATGATCGGAAAAGAAATAGTGGTGGTGCATTCTATATGGGGCCCCGGTTAGTATCTTGGTTCAGCAAGAAGCAAAGCTCTATTGCCTTATCTACAGCAGAAGTAGAATATGTGGCTGTCGCATCATGTTGCACTCAACTTCTTTGGATGATGCAAACCTTACAAGACATTCAAATCAAATGTTCACTTCCTATTTCCATTATGTGTGATAATAGCAATGCCATCAGTATCTCAAAGAATCCTATTATGCATTACAAGACCAAGCACATTCCCATCAAGTATCATTTCTTATGCGAACAAGTGCTTGAACAAAAGGTGAAGTTGGAGTATGGTCTCTCCAAAGAACAAGTTGTTGATATATTTACCAAACCTTTACCTAGGGAAGTGTTCAAATATCTCAGACAGAATCTGGGAGTAGTCTCTGCCATGAAGAATATCAGATCTACTTAAATTCAGAAGATTGAATTGGATACGCTATTGTTGAAAGTGTTCAGAATGCACAGGCTAAGGGGGAGCATTGGTCATGTGGCAAGGATGCATTGTTGGCATTCTAATTATTTGTTGTAATCTGATCTCATGCTTGAGAATCTTTGATCTTGAGTGTATAAGTCATTGAATATTATGTTTAAAGATACAGCATGATCTCAGGGGGAGCATGGTATTGTCAGTTCAAAGGATCTTGATCTACCCTTTGCCCTTGATGTCAAAGGGGGAGAATATTGCTGAATGTATTTCAGGTCATGGTTGCCATCAATTCCAAAGGGGGAGATTGTTGGCAATATGTTTCTTGTATCCTATTATATTATTGTCCTTGATGGCAACTCTCTGACAAAGGATGCAGATAATGACTGTATGAAGATCTCAGAAAACCATCAATAGTTCTAGACAAGTTGAATATAAGACTGAATGTAAATTGAGATCAATGTTGCGGATTGATTTCGGTATGGTTTGTGCCTTTATTAAATTGAGCAAGGGTAATTGTGAATCCATGCAACCAACATGGAACTCGGTGACTGAATTATGTGAGTATAGGTCGTCGAACTCTCGTTGGAACAACACTTCGAAATTACGAACGGAACTTGGAGTAGAAGGGCGGAACCACGAAAGAGGAACAATAAAGGCGGTTTCTGGTTTTTATCGCACCACCTTTGCACGGTGAGCAGTATTTGAGGAGGGGGGAGCGATTCCATAGAACGAGCGACACGTGTCCCTGAACGAATCTGCAAAACCGCCATCACTGCGCGTCATCGCGCGTTAATGTCCGACCAAGGAAGCCGCGCGATATTGTTGTGCACCATCGATCTGGAGGGGAGCCATCAGACAATGGTCGTATGAGGAAGGTGCACGATGGATAACCATGGTATGTTGCAAGTATGTGATTGGGTCATTGATTATATATGTGGGCCCAGTTTAAATTATATTAGTTGGGATCTTTTTAAACTAAGGTTTGCGGGGTTAATAAAGGATGTTGAATATGTGAAGTTGGCGAAATATGAAACTTGTGATACAATGAACGTGGGTTAATATATGCGTTGATCTCACGAACACAAAACCTGGGGTCGATATATATATGCCTTGGGGAGCTCATAACTAAAGGAGGAATTGGATTAATATCTCAATCTCAGATTGAGATATTAAAAAGCCTTAGATTAATTATCTAATTTCCAAACCAAGAAAATAGAACAATGAGAAATTGATTGGGGCTTGGGTAGACCTCGCTGGATTATCTAATTGATCCCATCCAGGAATACCATCAGCGGTTGGGTGGTTTTGACTCATGGTATTATTAAAGGCAAAAACTATATAAGGAGAAGAGGATAATAGTACAAGGCGTGCATGTGGAGGAGTTGTTAATGAATAAATCTCTTTAAGAGATATCTGCATGATTGAACTCTGTTTACTGATAAAGCTGAATCTATGATGCACCTATGGAGTTGATGAAGGTTCAAGATCTCTAGATCTAGAAATCTCTAGGAAAATCTGCAAAGAAATAATGAAGACCTTACGCAAGTCTGATGAAGAAATTGAAGAAATTTGGTGGATCTGAGGGTTGAAGTCTTCAGCATGAAAGTGGAAGCTTTCTGCCAGTACAAGCTGGTGTTAAAATCAGGGGGTTGGAGCTCCCTTCCAGACGTGACTGGAGAACGAGAGAAGGTTGTAGCCTTCTGCAGGTGGGTGCCTACGTGCTGGTATAAGTCTGCGCTAACACAAAAATTGTAAGAATTTTTCTTTATAATAAATATTGAAGACAGAGACGACTGCAACGGTGGTTTTCTCCCAAATTGGGTTTCCACCTTAAATATTGGTGTTCATGTGTGTTTCTTATGTGTGATGGCTTATTCTTTTATTACTACACATTCTTACTGCTTACTAAAATTCTGATGAATGAATGATGCAATAATCTAAGTAAAGAATTAAATGCATAATAATATCTCTGATAAAAGTTTTCAGTCAGATCTAAATACTGATTCACCCCCCCCCTCTCAGTATTTTTCCCAACAGCAAGGAAGTCCCCAGGATCTCATTCATCGAGGTCCAAGCACAATCAATGAGCAGCATGATTATGTATCATTACAGCTGGAAGGAGGAGGAAGGAAGGGAGAGCAGCATCATATGATGACGAGTCCACACCCTTCTCTATTTCAGAGAGCTAGTAAAAATAGGAGGAAGACTGTATTGCGCTGTGAGGGCAAGGGCAAGGTTTCCCAACCATATGTACAGTCCACTCTTGACATTGATGTCTCACTGCATAGAGGCATTCCACCAGGGAGGCCACCAAATCTATCATTGATGAGCAACATTTTATTTTTGGATTCACCGCTCTTGTATTTTGGAGAGGTGAAGAGTTTGGAGGAGAAATTTGCCATGGGGGATGTCAAAGTAGCATACAACAGCATGAGGAGAGCTACACATGCCAGATCACCAGCGTTGTCTCTGAGGAGTATTGATCCTTACTAGAGATCTCAGCTTTTAGTTGAGTACTCCAAGGATCTTGATGCATGCATGACTCTTGATGACCCGGAGAGAGATGACAGATACATTGTGGATGATATGGTCATCTATTCGCATGATAGAGTCTTCTTGACTAGAGATTCTAGCCTCAAGGAGAAGTTGTTGCATGCAGCATATGAGGACTTCTTTTCCAGGCATTTTGATGCATATCTTGCCTTGGCAGAGGAGTTCATTTGGAAGGGCATCCAGATGGACATACATCAGCATATGGAGAGATGCATAGCCCGAATGATGATGGTGAAGATATCACAGCCACCTTCCTACTCATTGGGAGTAAGGGAGCATTTTTAGTTGATCCATTTCAGCTCAAGTCTTCTAGTACATGATGGAGAATGTACAATCTCACCTTATGTTTTGTACTTCTTGTCTTTTTATGAGCAGCATAATGTACCAAGGAGGATTATTTCTTCTTGCATATTGTATGATAATGTACTTGAATCCATTTGTAGCATTGATGTTGGCTATCTCATTAGTGGTTTGTGGGGAGAGCCACATGATTTTTGGTGTGCACCATTGACACCTTTTGTACTTTCATGTTCACATCTTGTAGGATGATTGTGGCAGCAAACAAGTGGCTAGAGAAGCACTAGTTTTTGTTTGATTTGATGCAGGCAGGGCATGCACTGCATTGGTTCCTTGTGTGGGACCTTGATCCACTTTCTGGTTGTCATTTGGCAACTTGTTCTTATTGTACTATGCTTCCATGTATCGCTGATATGTTTATGTTCATGGGGAGATTTTATTGGAGAGTGGGCTTGAGATTGAGGATGCCCATTGGGAGCATGATTCTCCTCACTATACATGTTGTATATTTCAGGAGGAACCATGGGCCAACCATGAATGCCACATTACATTTCTTTCCTTATTGTGGGAAAAACCACTTGAAGACTTTGAGGAGGCACTCCATGGATCATAAGGAAATGAAGGAGTTAGCACAATCAACTCTTTTCCCTTTGAGGATGAGGGAAGACTCAT
Organism: Pinus albicaulis; assembly: GCA_034641835.2. Lineage (NCBI taxonomy): Eukaryota > Viridiplantae > Streptophyta > Pinopsida > Pinales > Pinaceae > Pinus > Pinus albicaulis. The sequence goes on from CM076584.1 coordinate 1,543,418,617, forward strand.
CTATGAACCACTCCATTGATATGAGAAAAACATATGGTGAGAGTATTGTTGATTTGCATGATGATTTGTCTATGTATATGCATCTCTTAACCATATATGTGTAGGGATTTTCTCGAAGAAGGATTATTCTTCCTTCTAGATTTGATGGTCTACATAAGGCCATTATGGATGATCACTCCCTAAGAGGATGTGGGGAGGATATTTCTCATGGAGAATGTACTCACAATGCACATTACATCCTTCACTTTCTCCATATTTGTGAAAAGACCGGGGCAGCAAGCAAATGGTAGGGAGGGCACCCATCATTTTATTTTCTATAGCAGTGGAGAGTCAAACTGCATTGGCTACATTTGAGGGACCATTTTCCTTCTCGTTTACTACACATGGTAGCTAGCATGATTCTCCTTATGGTTCCCTTGATTGATATTGCTAGAGCTTTTCTTGGGAGCATGATTGGAGGAGAGACACATTGGGTGAATGTGTCCTTAGAGGGAGAAATTCCTCACACCTTTTGTACTACATGTTCTAAAGGTAACATGGGACATGATATGGTTACCTTAACAACACATTTTTCACTTTATGAGCTGAGCCATATGTTGGAGGAGATGCCATATGTTGATGATTTCCAACTCATCATATATGGATATACTTGGGCCAGCATGATTTGCAGCGTTGGAGGAGAGATTTTTGGGGATCTTGTCTTCATCTTGCCACTTGAGGGCAAGTATTTTGCAGCCCAGGATCATCACTTTCTCTAGACGTATCATGAGTGGAGAGAAGGAAAACGTGGGGTAGGCTACATTGCCTACCATGAGCATATTTTTATCCCACCTACTTTGTCGGAGCCAAAGGTGGAAGACAGTTTCCAAGAGTTGCCTAGTTGGAAGGTAACTCATTTTGCATGGATGATTGTTTGGGGGATGGAGGATCCACATGAGGAAAATGTTCCTCAACACATTATAGACTGCATGCCTTGAGGAGAGGCTATCCAGTTATGTCCTTGTAGTTTCTTGGGGACAAGAAACATTTGGGAGGGCAGGACTGTAATGTTCCCAAATTTTCCGACAATAATTTGGAACATTAATTTCTATTGATTTCACTTAGGAGGAGAATAAATGGGTAAGGAGACCCATGCATAATAAAAATATCAATAAAATCCCTCTAAGTATGAAAGGGGATCATCATTGGAGCTGGTTTTCACACCCTCATGTGTGAACAAGGTTATTTGCAAGTGGACAAGGTCAATTTTGACCAAGTCAACAGCATTGGGCCAAGAGGTGGAGCACACTTAGAGAAGCAGCACAATATGAATGAGGAAAGGGTTATTTGGTGGAGGAAACCCTAAAATTAGTGGGACTCATGGAGAGGGGCTTTCAATTGTTTAAAAGGAGGGCAAGGCAACCATTGTTTCTGATGCTTATGTTTATTCATCTCATTGTTTATTGAGACAATTGAGCATTCTTTGCTGTTTAGCAAGAATTGCTGAGGGAATTCCTGTTTAGGATTCCTTCTCCTTCTTGAGAGGTTTGTTGAAGGATTTTTCTTAATTTTCCTCACATCTAGGCTTGAGGCCAAGCATCCTCCATCAAGACAGTGTTATTTTTGCAACAAAGTAATGTTGTGTTGTTGGGTGTTGCAGTGAGGGTTCACTACACCACTTCCTTCAGCTATTTTTCAGAGGAGGAGTCTCTCTTTCCTTTGGGAGATCAGATTGGAGGCATTCCAGAGCTGATTGTAGACTTTGGCATCAAGGCCAACCCATTCTCTTGCCCTACAGTGCAATTTCATCCAGTGATTGTGTTATTCTAGAGGAGCATTTGCAGTAGGGCTTTGCAGATACATTTGGAGGGGAAGATCTTTGGTGAAGGGATCAGCCTTTCACTTGAAAGATCCATTGGAGAAGGCATATTCAGTTTGAGCACCAGATTCAGCCATTTCCATCCAATTCTATTTTTGAGTTGCTGCTGCTACCCAGCAACTCCAGCATTCTACAGATTTTGTATTTTATTTCCAATCCTTCCAGGATTGACATGAGGTAGTCTTTGGAAGCTGATATCTTCACTCTCATTGTTTTATTGGGCCATACATTTTTTTATCTATGTATTTGACATTTGTATCATGCAGTTTCTCTATAAAATTGTGTTTTCATAGCTTGGTATACATTTTGTAGCAGTGGTTTTGTCATGCATCTTGTACTTGTTTCTTGAGGCTGAGCATTGCCTATCTTGAGTCACCTTTTTCCTCAAGATCGTGTATTCATTGTTGCTACTATTATTTAATGAGAAGGTTAGGGATTTCTCTCACATTTCTATGATTTGAGTGTTACTGCTGCACCATTATTGCGCTTGCTTATTTTTGGGGCTCCAACTTTAGAATATCTTGAGATATTCTCATTGTTGTAGCACTCTCCTGAAAAAGGAATATTACATTCTGGATGTATGTCACCTCTAGAGGTAACATTGATGACCTAAAAATTTTATTTATCCTGCTATCAGAAGTTTTCTTCTTTTCATCCAGCCTTTTGATGCAAAATTTCAGTCCATTGCACCATAATTTGTTGTTTTAACTGCAATATGTCAAACACATGAAAAATGCATTGTTAATTGATAAGCATATTTGTACTTGGAAATTTTGTAAATTAATAAAAAAAACATGCCATATGCATTAATATAATTGTAAAAAAAAAAATAGTATGTGTGAATGTGCTTGCTTGATAATATTTTAAACCATAAGCTAAATCGATTTCCCTCTGTGTAATATTGGTATCTCCACTATGTTGAGCTTCTTTGACTAATGTAGACACACCATACCATGATAACCTACCATTATTAGGTTGTTTGCATCGTTAAATCCATATCTTCATCTAATGAGGATTGTTCGCAATGTATAAATGTATTGCATCCCACTCTCAATCGGTAATATTAAAATAAAACAATTTTCATATATATAATTAGTTACCATGTTATACCTTCATAACAATTGATTATGCAAGAAGACTAAAAATTAAATAAGTATGATATACATAAAAATAAAAAAATCAAATATACTATAAATCTCGATTATCTACTTACATCCCACTTTCCTCATTCTACCTTTCCTCAATAGGTGTTCCCCTTCAAATTTGTTCATAAATTTGACATCCCAAATGTGATCCAATACAATTTTAATTTTTGCTATTGTATAACTATATTGACGAATATAAACCAAGGTTTAATATACCATATATCCCTCTACCATAGAACCCTTAGGACTTTTTTTTTTTCTAACCAAAGCCTTCAGTGATTTCAAGCACCTCTCAACCATACACATTGATATTGTGTGTACAGATCCACACTTTTCAATCTTCTTGACTTGGTGTATGAGGTGGTGTTCTTGTGCATTGAAAAATGCCACCGATAGATACTTTTGCATTTAACATTAGATGAGGAATTTTCCTCCAATACTTTATATCTTCTTTATCCGTTTCTTTAGATGAAAACCATCTACAAATGAAGTAAGCAAATCACAAGTTTCAACAAAAAAGTATATAGTACATGATGACAATTAAAACACATGTAGTCAAATATAAGTTGTACAACAAATTATTAAAAAAATTACACTTTGCACATAAATCTCCACTTACCTCATGTATTTTCCAAGATCATATATAACTTGTTTAACATTGTTGTCAAAGTCCTCTCGGAGAGATAGAGGTAGAACATATTGTAGCAAAAATAATGATTGATCATTATTTATTCACAAATTAGTAGAAAAAAAACACTAATTAGCAAGATGTTTCACTAATATATAAATATATGCACCAAAATAATTACCTTTATGACAATATGTCAATCATGATTTTTACCCCACCTAATTCACCTTTCTTTGTTAGTATAATCCAATTGGAAATTTGATTTTTTCAATAACCTCTTTAACATCATTTCTTTGTTGCTCTGTCAATAACCATGGAAGGGCACTTTTATTTTGTCCATCTCCTTCGATATTTGAATGATTCACACTTTTCAATCCATGATTGGCCTCCTTAATGTCATTACAAATCTTGACAATTTTTCCTTATCTCTCATTCCATCCAAGATTCACCATAAGGCCTTTGTTACATTCTTCCTGATGTGCATTGTATCAAACAAATGAACAATTTCTAGGTTCTCATAACAGGAGAGTGTATTGAATTGCTAGGGATAATTTTCATTCATTGTGGAAGTTCCATGTTATTGATGCCTTGATTACCTACAAATTGAATCATAGTTAAAGATATTAGAACAACAATAGTACCTGCCAATTAATACAATGAAGAAAATACCATAAAAAATATAAAATAATTGTTGAAGAGGTAAATCCCCTCTGCGGACAGAGGCGATCCCTACTAGCCCAGAACGGGTCTAGCAACAATCATAAAATGCTACAGCGCAAGTTCCTAATTGTGAATAAACAGACCAATGATGGAGGCCTACCTGGAGTCCAATGCTATGATTCGTAGAAGAGACAGTGTTCCCGTACCTCAACCTCGGCAGATCACGATCCCCACGATCTCCGTGAATGGACACCTGCACATGCAAGAAACAATACGAATACAAGCATAAAATCCAGAATACGCAACTATATATCAGTCAGAAAGGATATAACTCATCATTATCATAAGTGAAAAATAGAGTGGAACCATAACCATTAGTCATTCATTAATAAGCAATCGAAAGAGAGTACAACCAATGTTCTGATGCTGAGGTCTCCTTCGGAGGGGTCTCCAGTAGTACACGTCTCGCAAAGCCTACCAGGGATGGGACAAGCCTCTCTTAGAGTCTCTCGACGATAGTCTCCTTGCTTGAGTTTGGCCTAAAGGGAAGAATGAGGACTCTTGCAGCATTAAGGCTCTTGGGAATTTGAGAACTTGGAGATTCAAGACTTGGGCACTTCAAGACTAGCTTGCAATGGCAATGGGCAAGCTTTTATAGATGGAGGAAGGGGAGTTGGGATCCCTATAATTGTGGGATTGGCCCTATCTTCAAGGAAGCTTCCATAAGAGGTGGCAAACCACTTCCCTTTCATGGAACTCCTGGAGCCAAACCTCCCAACTCAAGATAGATAATAGTTTCTGAGTCTGTTGAAACAAAACTTCCGCCATTTTATTTTAAAAAACACTCCTTAAATTGGCTAGCGCGACTGGGACTCTGGGACAGAGCGCCAGTTGGCGCGACCTATTTGTAGGATTTTCTCCATTGGCGCGAGTGATGAAATGGCTACCCACGCCAATGCAAAAATGGATGTTTTTATGGTTTTTTGCAAGGAGATGTCTTCAGGGCAATTGAAGCTCATGTTTAGAGGAATGCAATGATAGTGGTTTCAAGGCATGACATTGCTCACAGGTCACAGAATGGGCCCTCCAATGTGCAGGACGGGGAATGGTAGGGACGGTGACAAATTACTGTGTAACAGATGCCCCTAAAGCATGAGGCCCGAGAGAGAGAGAGGGGTGAAATGCTTTACGAGAACGTGTCCAACTGAAACTCCGCCGGCGGAAAACCTGCGTGGAGAAATACAACTGATTTCTCAAGTACATGATGTATATGTGGTATGGATGTAGCCATCCGAAACAGAGTATACAATAATCCAGATCCAAGGTATGGATGCAACCATCCAGTGAGGATCGATAAATAGACTCAGGTATGGTCGCAGCCATCCAGTGAATAAGTCATGTAAATAATAATCCACAAAATTGCAACCTGGATTACAACAGACACAATCAAGGGTCTTGCGCTCCATCTCGACCCAAACAAAGTACAATTTCAAGCATGCGAATATGTGAGCTGAAGTCGAACATGCAAGAACTTCGTCTGAGATACCAGCCCAATGATGAAATGCATCAGGACAAGGAGGAACCACCAATAGCCGACGATGGCCCTGCGCCACAGTACACCCATGATGTGAATCACTAATCAATGAGCCGGTGTCGAACACCCGTATAATCATTCAATCTGAGGCTAATGATGAACCCCCACGGCTTTATCGTTATCAACTGGCCATTGAGTAATGCAGGCTCCAAGTCCATAAGTGAGTCTCTAGACTGGGTACTTCCGGAGGCTGAGCTGGGTCGACAGAAGTGACCCGATCGACAGGGCTGCCACCATTTACACATCATCGAAACTATGATAGAATATAATGTTTCTAGGAATCACGATCATATGAGAATCGAGGGGAGGTTGGTATTTTTGTGAGGCCAACTCTCAACATATGAACAAAGATGGAGGCAGACTTGGCAGTATTTGACATCAAAAGATCATAGGTCATAGTGACGAGGTAAAGAGCAGATGAGAGGTCAAAAGGGATCACCCAAACCCATGGAGGCAAGTGAAAACGAGATGAGATGTCCCCAACCCGACACGAATGCAGACAAGTGCCATGTTCAAGAGCGACATACTGCCGACACGACAATGATGTTGGTTCTATTTTTTCCCCACCATTTCCGGCGAGTACCCCAATTATTTTTTATAACAAGCTTGAAGGGGATAGCATATGCTTATGATATAAGTCCATCCTAGTACGTTTAACGAGCCCTAGGAAGGAGAGACTCGATCTGCGTCATTATGACTGAATCCGATGTCATCAGGGTTTAACGAGTCTGACAAAGAACTCCCGCATATTTTCATGTTTAGAGTTTGGCGCTTTCAGTTTGAAAGTAAACTCCAATGGTCCTTCGTAGATAGTTCCTCAGATCCGAAAAGGTAGAAAACAATATCCGAGAAAACCTCCTAGTCGCGATAGGTTAGGGTATTCCTTTTCATAATCAATCCATCCCAGCCTGAAAAAGGGTTAAACTTATACTGGGTGAATGTCGATTTGTGTCCATTTTAACGAGATCGAAACGACAAGGGCCTCGGCAATCTTTTCATGTTTAGAGAGTCAGAAAAGAGATGAAAGATGACTCCTCCTAGAGGAACGAGTGGTATAAAAGGGTAAAGCAATGGTTCCGGTAAAGGTGGAACTACTCAAAACAAATAAAGGTTAAGAGGCTGGCTAACAAGACCAATTATCGCAGCGGTTCCTCAGGAACGGGTAAAACAACCAAGTGAAGGCATGTAGTCGGCCAAGCAGATAGTGACAATGGAGTGAGAAAACCAAGGCTCATCTGGAAAAAACTGGCTGATAAAATGGCAATCACAAGAGGTAAAATGGGAAAGGTTTCATTTTTACACAAGCTTGAAATCAGGAAACTCTGCTTGAAGTTGGTTTCATTTTTACACAAGCTTGAAACAAAGATAAACTATGCTTGAAATCGGTTTCATTTTTACACAAGCTTGAAACAAAAACAAACTATGCTTGAAAAAGTAAGCATGCCCCCAGCATGGTGACTCAATTCGAGGTACATGCCCCCCAAGCTTCAGTCCATATGAAAGGCAAATGGAGTGAAGGTTTGAATTACGAGATCAAAAGACTCGACTGGTATTTTACGAGAACTTATCAAAGACTCGAATTGAACAGGAACGTGTTTCATTATTTTAACGAGGTTGACACATTAAAAGAAGTATCCTCAGGACACCTTGTTTCATGGTTTAAGGAGCTTGGCACAAGACAATGAACTCTACTCCGACAACCTGGTTTCATTTTTTAAGGAGCTTGACACAGGAAAAGAACCATGCTCCGAAGAGCTTGTTTCATTTTTTAAGGAGCTCGACACAAGAAAACGAACTATGCTCCAACGACCTTGTTTCATTTTTTAAGGAGCTTGACACAAGACAACGAAATCTGCTCCGACCAGACCTCATCATAATGAATAAGAAGTCATGTCATCCAAGAGTTCCACTCCTGATGGAAGGAAAGCATCCTAGAAGTCAGGACCCAATGCCCCCAACACACTATGCACGACGGCATTATCACTGAGTACAGGCACGGGGTAGGTAGCCACATAGTTGACCTGCGGTGGGGTAGATACAACGGGTGGATAAAAACCAGGAAGGGATGATGGCGGACCAGTTGTCACATCAGGACCAAAGAACGAAAGCTGATCAATGGTCATGATCCGTCCTTCATGTGGAAAATAGACCACACGAAAGAGGGAGGAGACAAGCGCTCCCATGGCATAGGTGTAATCGCGCCCCAAAATCATATTAAAATCCAAGGGGCCTGGAACAACCATCACGTCCATATGGACGATTTTACCTCCCAAAGTAACAGGTAACCTTGGAAGGATCCCTAATGGTTGACTCGTTCTTCTGTTAAACGCCAACATATTCTGCGTAACAGGCGCAAGCGGCGGCGAACCAAAAGCTTTCCAGGTAGTTGAGGACAAAATACTAACATATGCGCCTTCATCTATAATGGTGTTGGGTACGACCAAACCAAAACCTGTACTGTGATCTCGAAAGGCACATAAGACGGAAGGCGGTATCCTGCAAATCGATTCCAATCAAAGGAAGCGACCAAACTACTCGGAGGGGCTACCATCGAATCAAGATGGTCTTCCCCTGGTGTTACGGAAGAAGAAGAAGCATCCTCCACGACCTCCATCTCGAAGGTGGGAGGGGAATCCTCTGGGGCCCCCATTACGGGAAGCGAAGGAGCAGCTTCTTGAGGTATAGGGACAGAAGAATATTTCTCCATGTCTGAGGAATCTGAAGAAACAAGAAGAACCTGAGGGGTGTGAGATCCACTCTCCACGGAAAAGACCTGGTGCACCGTAGAAGGGACCAGCTCAACCGATCCCACGACCAATGGTTGGTCGGGAATGGATTCCTGAATTTGAATTTCCGGAGGAGCGGGATCGACCAAGGATGAATCTTGAACAATCGAAGGATCAACTGGTGGAGGACTGAAAGAAATTTTCTTGTAACCAGCCGGAAGGCATGGTGTAGAAACAGTCAAGTTGTCCAAGACTCTTTTGGCTTCATCCATATATGGACAAAGGTGAATGGCATGGTGCCCTTCACACAACTTACAGGGATTGGTGAGTTTACCTTGATTCTTAGGAGCCTTACCAACATCAGTTGAAGACGTGCCCCCAACTTGACTCCCGGAAGCCAAAGGCAACGGCGGGCGACCGTTGGACCATGCTTCAAGCACCTTGGGAATGCCAGGGCAATCTCGAAGAAGATGGTCTCTCGTGCACAACATGCAAGGGAACTTGACTTTCCGTGGAGGGTTGGAAGGTTTGTCAAGAGGAGGTGCATTAGAAGTAGCATTTGCAGCCTTAGCCTCTCTCTTATCATACTTCTTCTTCTTTGTCTTCTTCTTCTTCTTCTTAGCCACCTGGTTAATAGAATCCAGACTTTCACCAGGAGAAGTAGAAGATGAGGATGCAGAAATAGGCGAAGAAGGGGAGAGGTCCACCTTGGAATCAACATGATGTTGTTCAGGTGGAGGAACTGATTGAACAGTAGCCGAGACATTCGGGACCACAAAGGTTGAGAACAACCAAACAGGCAACCCAACAGTTAACCCAGGAAGGGACAACGTTGCCATGTAAGGAGCACCAACATTTCCAAAAGGAGGAAAAGGACCAGGATTCCTGTCAGGAGGTTTCCTTGGTTGGTGAACTCCGGAAAAGTTTCCATCAGAAACGATCTTCAGAACAACACCCTAAGGAAACTAACTTTAACCAGGAATATTTCGTGGGCAGTTAATTTTTAAAACATTGAAACAAAACTCTCCCGTTTCATCTTTTAAGAGTCGAGAAACGGGCAAAAGGTGACTCTATCACTTTCAGATTGGAAACAAGCGTGAAAGGACAAGCGCTTGATGACCTTTTCAAATTTAAAGAGTCATAAAAGATCGGAATGACTACTCAGGAATGCTAGGCAAAGGGTGTACCAAATAACCGTGAACTGCAATATACACCTTGGTTTCAAAATGAAAGAGAAATCAACCAAGGACTTAACGTACGTGCAGGGAATCTCCCCAAATGCTGTGTCCGGTGTATCACGGGTATAGGGCGGCAGACTCGGCTTCCTATGGATAAAGGATAGAAACCTAGTGGGGTCTCCCTTTATATACGCGACCGTACGGGGAGCACAAGTCCGTACTAGTGTTGTCTAAAGCCAAGAGGCAAACGACAGCTACTAGGTTTTAAGACGCCGGAACATGTCTCTAGCCTAGACCACTAAATGTTGCGTTAATGTTCAATGCTTCCTTAGGTAAATTGAGGAAATTTTATGGTTGATCTTCAATTATGTTTCGGTTTCAAGGCCCTACCGTATGTCATATGACAATCTCCTATATGCAAAACTACATGCCACAGTACATCATTTCGTTCGATGAAAATTAGCTACAGAAGAGTTGGAAGCTTTTACACAAACAAAATGATCAGAAGACAATAAATGATATCTCTAATGCAACTAATGAAACTAAAAACTTTTCTTTCAAATCCACTAATTACTAGTAAAATCGAAAAGATTTCAATTTGCACTAATCAACCAAAACCAAAAGAGATTTTTTTTTATTTTCAATGTTTGATAGCTAGATGCACTAAAAAAACCGAAAACAAACGAAAAGCAATTTGAGAAATGATATTAAGAGAGTAAAATGAGCGAATTTCACTCAATGACACAAACAATCAGATCTCAAATCGACCAAAGTCTCTCAAAACCAAGAAAAAGTTCCAAAGGCTCCAATGGACCATGTGATCTAGGCCCAAAGCAAGACAAAACGAAATTTGAATGAAGAGAAGAACAATCACCCAAAAATCGCAACGAAACGGTGAACAACCACTAAGAGAATGCGGAGGGGCAATCAGAGAATTGACTGGACTAACAAAACACCAAAACTCCTAAGGAGGTCTCGACACACAAAGCCACTAGATGCCCTAGGGCTCAAAACGTGAAATCGATGGAGAAAAGAAAACAACCAAAGGACGAAGGCAAACTCCCAGTCAAACAGGACTCCAACACACTCAGGTAGCTGAAAAACCAAAAAGAAACACACTAACCATACCCAGAGAGCTCAAAACTAAGTGAACTCTCATGCCTCACAGGAGTGGCACGACTGTGAGGTTGTAATTGGCGCCAGAAAGCAATTGGCGCGGGTAATACAAAAGAAAATTGCGCCAATTGGCATGACTGTCGAGCTAAAAAGCGCGCCAGCCGAGTTTCTCAGCCAAAAATAAAAAGAACTACTCCAGAAGCAGATCAATGATATCCAAGCAAACCAAGAAGCAAAAACAGCAAAAGAACCCAGCCCAGAAGGCTAACCAAGCAAGGAAAACCGCGAAACAATCAAAACGAGACAATCAAAAATAGACGATCCCCAGTGGAGTCGCCAAATTGTTGAAGAGGTAAATCCCCTCTGTGGACAAAGGCGATCCCTACTAGCCCAGAATGGGTCTAGCAACAATCATCAAATGCTACAGCGCAAGCTCCTAATTGCGAATAAACAGACCAATGATGGAGGCCTACCTGGAGTCCAATGCTATGATTCGTAGAAGAGACAGTGTTCCCGTTCCTCAGCCTCAGCAGATCACGATCCCCACGATCTCCGTGAATGGACACCTGCACATGCAAGAAAAAATATGAATACAAGCATAAAATCCAGAATATGCAACTATATATCAGTCAGAAAGGATATAACTCATCATTATCATAAGTGAAAAACAGAGTGGAACCATAACCAGTAGTCATTCATTAATAATCAATCGAAAGAGAGTACAACCAATGTTCTGATGCTGAGGTCTCCTTCGGAGGGGTCTCCAGTAGTACACGTCTCGCAAAGCCTGCTAGGGATGGGACAAGCCTCTCTTAGAGTCTCTCGACAATAGTCTCCTTGCTTGAGTTTGGCCTTAAGGGAAGAATGAGGGCTCTTGCAGCATTAAGGCTCTTGGGAATTTGAGAACTTGGAGATTCAAGACTTGGGCACTTCAAGACTAGCTTGCAATGGCAATGGGCAAGCTTTTATAGATGGAGGAAGGGGAGTTGGGATCCCTATAATTGTGGGATTGGCCCTATCTTCAAGGAAGCTTCCATGAGAGGTGGCAAACCACTTCCTCTTCATGGAACTCCCGGAGCCAAACCTCCCAACTCAAGATAGATAATATTTTTTGAGTCTGTTGAAACGAAACTTCCACCATTTTATTTTAAAAAACACTCCTTAAATTGGTTGGCGCGACTGCGACTCTGGGACAGAGCGCCAGTTGGCGCGGCCTCTTTGTAGGATTTTCCCCATTGGCGCGAGTGATGAACTGGCTACCCGCGCCAATGCAAAAAGGGATGTTTTTATGGTTTTTTCAAGGAGATGTCTTCAGGGCAATTGAATCTCATGTTTAGAGGAATGCAATGATATTGGTTTCAAGGCATGACATTGCTCACAGGTCACAGAATGGGCCCTCCAATGTGCAGGACGAGGAATGGTAGGGACGGTGAAAAATTACTGTGTAACAATAATCCAAACAATGATCATGTATATTGATACATTGACAACTCAATCCATACCTTTAAAGAATCTATTATATTGCAACTTCCATGCACAAGGTGTCATTCTCAGTGATCTTATTCCAGTCTCTTCTTTCCCATTAAAAAGTTGTTTTTCAGTGTTTCGGTACATATGGTTCTTAGAAAGGAAGTGTCTATACTCATCAAACACCTCCTTTCCTAATTTTCTTGAATGACGATATTTCATCTTAGGACCACAAACTGGACAAGAAAATTTACCCTTTCTTTGAAGACCTCGAAAAGATAGAATAATTTTTATATATCAATTATTTTAAGTATGTACAAGGATGGAACTATTTAAAAAAAATACACGAAATGAACTTCATAAAATTAAACATTATTTAAAAAACATACATGAAATGATATTCATAAAATTAAACACTATTAAAGTGCAGGGTAAGGTTATAACTTACCACATAAATGTGTTAGGTCTGGGGCATCGTGAATTGTCCATACAAGAATTTCATGGAATTCAAATTCCTTTGTGCTTCTACTGGTCTAGAGATATCATACATAGTGACATTGTTCCATAACTCCACTAACTCATCAATAAGAGGCTTGATATATACATTCATATCTTTGACCTGGTACTTACCTAATTAATTGAATATATAGTACATAATTACTACATATATGAGAAAAATATATATATAAGACATAATTTAACATATATGAGTAGACAAAAAAATATAATACATAATTATGAAACAAACAAGACAAATGAGTTTTTATTGTGTTAAAAAAAATTATTCTAATCAAATTAATACTTGGAACAATCATTGTCAACATTATTATGTGCTCCCTCTTTATTTGCATCCACGAAGGAATGTTATTGTTGATAACAAAAACAGGACACACCAAGTAAGTAGATCTAGGCTCTCCAAATGGATTGACATCGTCAATTGCTAATGAAATCCTAAGATTACGAGGTCCTTCTTTATACTTTGGCCACCTTTCCTCTATATTCCTAAATGCAGATCCATCTACAGGAATTCGAATAACACCATCTTCACTTCTATTCGTTGCATGGTAATCCATAATTTGTGTTATGCCTTTGCACCTGAACAATTTTCACAAACGTGGAATTATAGGATTACAACGAAGAATCTTGCAAGGCACATTTTTTGTTACTTTATCGGTTTGATATATACTCTCATCACATTTTTGGCATTTGTCTTTTGACACATGTTCTTTATAATATATAATATCATCATTAGGACATGCATGAATAACTTGATACTCTATTACAACATCTTTCATAATGGCATGTAAATCTCGGTACATACAAGGCAAAACATTTGACAGTGGTAACATAAATTCACCTAATAATCTACAACATTTAAAAAAAAAATAGTACTAGTTAATGTACTAAACAATATTAATTGTATTTATTGCATCCAGATGTTACAAATTAATTAAATGATGATCAATGTATTAACACTAAAAACAAAGGAGCCCGTGGGGCTTGGTCTAATGGCCAGTGGACGTACTGCTAAGGCGTTCGTGCTGATATGCAGGTCACGAGTTCAATCCCCGACCGTGAGGCCCAAAAGGCTTAGTCGATTACCTGGGAGGCGTGCTTGCGGGTATTGCGTCTCCCCTAGAGTTTATAGTGGTATCCGGGGGGATTCGACCCCGTGTTACGCGAGTACGATACCTCCACCGTGCCGATTCCTCTAGTCATAAAAAATAAAAATAAAAACACTAAAAACAAAGGAAAAAATAATTGCTTTATCATCTATATAGTACTAAATGTCATAAAATATATTACATACCTTAGGAGTTGTGTCACACATGTGTTTGACAAGCCATTCACTGTCTTTAAGTTGACCAACAAAAATACAACAGAGAGAAAAGATTTTTCTGAGCCTTCATAAAGAGGTTGAATTTCCCTGTTAAGTATAGGTATATCAAAACCATGCACATCATACTCGTTTCCATCATCATCCATTCCAACGTTATTAAATGTCTTCTGGATCAATCTATTTGTCCCATCTTCTTTAACTATATTATCAGCATCATTATCTTCTTCCATATGATCATTAGCTTGATCCTCAATATTTGCTCCATGTTCTTGAACAAACGCTTTTACTACAACCACCTCTTCCTCGTCGAGCAATGCCCTATGGGGCCCATACTATACAATTACAATCAATAAAGTAATATTAGTATATATAGAAAATATTTAAACGTCAACAACATTTACAAATATAATATATAAGGAAAAAAAAGACAACAAAGACAAGTACAAAGACAACTTAGGTGAGACCAAGAAACAAATACAACAAATGAACGATGATGCTTGTGCAATTTATCAATATATTTAAAAATATGTTCAAAAATTCTAAGAAAGATGTTACTTTTCTTGACATGTAGGAAGTGAGACACTTTATGAGATATATAGTCACGACGATAATACAAAACATATTGATATTATTTTACATTCATCATTATAATGTCATATTCTTTCTTGATTTCACTTAGAGACCAGAAGCTTTAAGAGGATGGGTGAGCAACCATGAGCTTGGGTGAGAGCAAGAAATAAATACAACAAATCAATGCAATCATGAATCTTATGCAATCTAGAAATATGTTTAAGATTATGTTGAAAAAATTTAGGAACAATCACCTGAAAATCATCAAACCCTTTTCATTCCATCACATTTACAAATGTACTCAAAGTTTTCATCAAATATTTTCACTTATAAACTTTGAAACCAATAACCTATGTAAGAAAATTAGATAGGATCCCCTCTTTTCTTTAGGCAAGTAGTAGGGAACCCACTAAAGACATTTTTATAGGAAACCCTTTTTTACTAAGACATGATGTCGAATATCTCTCCTTCTACACAAAATAGGATATTCATTATTTTTTACTACTTATTTGATTTGACCAAAATGTCAAAAACTCACTCCTTTGTACTTAGTGGTAAGTAAATGTTATAAAATAAGAACATTGCGCCTACTTCAAAGGAAATTCAAAATGTAATGTTCTACCTTGCATGAGTGATAATAAGCAAGATAAATTTGGAAAAAACAATCATTAATGATTTATCAAACATTTCATTAATCTACCCTTTTCCTAGAACTATTATAGCTTTGATATTACTTCAAGTTTTATCACAATTTAAAATAAATGAGAGCCTTTACTTATCACAAAAAAAGACTTTATATCTATAATTCTTCACTCTATATCACTTGAGCTTAAAAATTTCATTGTCACCTAAAACAATTTGAAACATTAAGTGCAAGGCTTGTGTCCCATATTTTTTTCCTTAGAAAATGAGAAAGAGTCTCTTTTATGAGCGAAACAAAATTGTGGTTAAGAACATAACATTTTAATAAATTGTGGTTTATAAATTTAAAATTTTTAATAAATAAAGTAATTTCTAGATATATATATATATCTAAAGGGTTTTTTACTAATCATCATCTTACCTAAATTAATAAAATGGACACATTTTATCTTTATCCAGTCATCTTTATTTATAATAATTTTCTTTTTTAATCAAATTTTTATTTAATTAATTTATTAATGTTATTTATATTTTATTATTTTTTCTTATAAAATTTTATTACAATATATTATATAAGTATTTTCTTCTTTCCTATAAAAATGTATTCACTATGTCCATTTTTTAAATTATGTGCATAATATACTTTAAAAACTTATTATTAATTCTCCATAAAACCCCACTAACTTCTAAATCCTCTAGGTCCTAATTAACCCCCTAAACATAAATTAAATCCCTAATGTCTTAACCCCATTCTCCTAAGCCCTTAACCCATAACCCCTAAAACCCTTAAACAATAACCCCTTGTCCCTAAGTCCATAAAGTAATTAACCCCTAAATTGACCTAACCACTTAATTGACCCAAACGAAAATAATCAAATAATATTTCTCCACATCAAGAGGACAACATAGGTAAAATACTTGCCAAAAGAATATAAAATACATTTACAATAGAAAGGAAATACAATTTACAATACAAAGACATACAATCTAAAATACGATATACATATAAACATTTAAAAAAACAATCTACAATACAGAGACATATAATGAATAACTTACTAATGGATGATATTCATGCCCGTCTTCAACGTGTCCATAGTCTCTATAACATTTTTTAGTTGTTTTTATTAGAAGTCTACTTAGCTTCAAGCCCTTGCAATTTCTATAAGGGAAATAACATTTTCGAGCCTCCAAAACCCCCGATGTCGATCCCATGTATCCTTGGCCTCCTTAAGGAATGTTATGTGACATTTTTTGTCACCAGAATTTTATTAATTTTTTTTTCAAAAATTAACCTCAAAATAAGCCTACAACCTTTCAAAACAAGTAGTATAGAAACTATGTCAAAATTATATGATGTTCGAGCATATATATGTGTGTCTGTGTGTGTGCGTGCGCGTGTGTGTATTTTTTTTGTAAGCTTGGCAAGACTACTTCTTCGTCATGTCGAATATATCACCCCAATCATGGCAGAGAATTGAACTAGTGACTTCACATCAAGGAGTGCCTAAATAGAGCAACTGATCACCGTCTATCAAGACCCCATGGCTATATTAATAATATATTATTGATATTAATATTAATACATATTAATTAGATATTAATATTATTATATATAATTATAGCATTAATCATATATTTATTATAATTAGTTAAACCCAACGTAAAGTGGTCACATATTAGATATTGTCGACGGAAAAAGGTCGTTAATGGTGGAATTGGATGTTATACAACGGTTCATTACCATTTGTCAGATATTAGAAAACATGTCGAACATTTGATATTAGAGAAAAATGTCAAATATTCTACAGTAAAATAAATTCCATAGGATATTCAACGGTCAAAAAACTCCCTTCGGATATTCTACAACCTTCGATATTTACAAACAAACAAAAAAACATTTAACTTCTGAAAAAATTTTGATTTTATCTGTTTCATCGGATTCCACCCATGTGTATTGGTGTGTAGACCCACCCTGGTTTCAAGTTTAGTGATTCCTCATCAAGTTTAATGCCCAACCCGCATTTATATTATGTTGTCATAAACATGAATATTTTCACAAATTGAAACACATTGAATCTACTTCTACTTTTTCACTTTTGTTGAGATAAAGCACAAGCATTCACACAAAAAAATTGACATAGTTATTTTTGGTCAAATGACCCTGAAAAAACCCTAAGGTAAAACCAATGAGAGAGACAGAGACGATTTTTATTATTCTTCAGAAAAATTTACAACCATAAATGCATACTTATCTCTTGGAAATTGTGCCCATATTTCCTAGAAATTTATGCTAGACTTTCTCCTCGAATTTCATGCCTTTGCTACCTTGATTTATCTGCCCTCCTCGCTCAAAAATGCATGCCACTTGCTATACAAAATAAGAACAATAAATTTTGTACAATCCCTTTGAATTTCATCCCTATATTGCCTCAAATTTTCCATTGAACATGTTGTACAAACAATGCATTTAATGCTTGTACATATCCTCACAATTTGTTTTATACCTTACCGCTAAATTGCAAAAAAAAAAAAAAAAAAAAAAAAAAAACTTTTTGAAATCTTTGCCCTCTCAGTCTTGAATTTTGTCCTCATTTTCCTTGGATTTCACATTATCCTTTGGAATTTGTGCCATTTCTACTCTCTTTCTCTTCAACTCAACTCTTCTTGTGTGCTCTCTGCTTTTCTCCAAAACTTATGAAGAAAATGAATTGATGCATCTTCCCCTGCCTTGAATTTTTGTATTCTCGTAAGGAAACCCTAAGATCCAATGACTGAGATTTCATCTTGGTCACTGAGATCAATGGTGGAAATTTAATCTCTCATTGACCCACTTAAGTCACTTTCACTTTAATAATCATAAAGTCAATTTATCCCCTCATCACATTTTTCATTAATTAGACCAAAATGTCACTTTATGACCCTAATTCTAATAAAGTCATTTTAACTTTATTTCTCATAAAGTTAAGTCAAGGGGTCATGTTGGACACTTTTCGTGGGTAAGGCACCATGCCTTAAGACACACTTATCCTTGGTAATATTTTTCTAACACTCCCTCTTACCGAGGAAAGTGTTTCTCACCACTCTCATCTTGTCTCTAAAGTAAACATGCTTACCCCTTGGCAAGGACTTAGTGAGAATGTTGGCCACATGCTCATCGATAGATATATACTCAATATGCACTACTCCTATTTGAACATAGTCGCAAATGAAGTGGTATATGATATTTATGTGTTTTGACCTATCATGAAAAACTTGATTCTCCATTAGTTTAATGAAACTCTAATTATCACAGTAAATCATGATAGGCCTCAACTACTAACCAAATAAATCCACCAACAACTTTTGAATCCAAATGACCTCACAATTTGCATGAATATCTGACACATACTCTACCTCAACATAACTCAATGCCAATTATTTTTGCTTAAGGTTGAACCATGACACAATTGTTGAACCCAACCTGAAGGAGCATCTAGAAGTGCTCTTCTAGCCACTAGCACACCCTACCCAATCTAGGTCTATGTAACCAGTCAATCTAACTCCATCCCCCTGAACATAGTCCAGACCATACTCCACTATCCCATGCAGATACCAAAGCACATGTTTTGTAGCCACCTAATGCACTCTTTGAGGCTACACCATGAATTGACTGAAAGTGTTAACTACAAAATAGATGTATGGATTAGTGTTGACCAAATACATAAATGAACCAATCAACTAACGATAAATCATGGGATCAACCAAGTTGGACTGAAAAGTATGAAGGTTCTTCCAATTGCTAATGATAGGTGTGGACATGGGGCTATATTCCTCCATATGAGATCTCATCAAAATTTCTATTGCATACTTGCCCTATCCTAGAAAGATATGACCCTCCTCCTACTGCACCTCTAACCATAAGAAATAGTGCATCAACCCAATATTTTCCATCTAAAACTCGGAATCAAGGTCACGCTTCCTATATTGTATGAGTCTTTATACTCATTTAATACATAAATCATCCACATGCACTACAAGAATGAGAGGCTCCTCACCAAGCACAATGTAATAAAGTTTTGGATCTGCATCACTCTTGCAGAAACCCAACTATTGAGAGTACTCATCTATCAAATAATACCAATCTCTTGGAGCTTTCTTCAGGTCATATAACACCTTCTTCAACCTACATACATGGGGCTCCCTTCCATGCACCTCAAATCCATGTGTTTGCTTAATATATACCTCCTCTCTTCCTGAATAATCCCATTCATAAATGCAGTCTTCACATCCATCTAGTGAATCTCCCAACCCATCTCTATTGTTATAAAGACCATTAATCTAATAGAATTATACCTATCAACTGGAGTGAAGGTCTTCTCATATTCAACTCCCTCTACCTATTAGTACTTCTCAATGTTTTCATATGAAACATACTTGATCATGTAGAGCTACCTAGAAGTCACCACTGACTTCCCCTCATGCCTCGACACTATCTTCAACACATCATTCTTCATGATGGAAACATACTCTTCCACCATAACATCCCTCCAAACTTGATATCCTTCTACCTCCTCATAGTTGTAAGGCTACAACTCAACAATGTTGCTCACCATAACCAGATAACTACAAACTCTCTCTCATGCTATGCTCTACCAAACAATCCTATCATGATCTAGGAGGATCCTAAAATTCCAAATTATGAAGTCCCTTAAACTCAGCAAAACCTATATAAAATCAAATATCTCATCTTTCTGAATCCAACGATGTGAATTATGCCTCAATCTGACACAATATGCAAAAGTTATGGCCTGCTGAACTTTTTGAGAAACAACTAATTTTTTTGTGGGCAAGACCCATAGGATTCCACGTGGCAGCTAATGTCAAAAATACAGATGTTGATGTCAGTAGGACAGATGTTGACGTCAACATTATGACATGGCAGTATGATCAACAGGCGACCAATCAGGGGATGATGACACATGGAAAATGATGTCATCATGACATCAATAGCACAATCAGCAGTATAGAAAAATTTAAATACGCCACATGGCGCCTAGTTGGCAGTCAGTTGTTTCCTTAACTGAGGCATGTTTTGGCACTTCACAGTGTATGGAAAGAGAGAAACTGTCACCTAATTAATTTTTCCAAAAACCCCTAAAAATACGACAACTATTTGGCAGGCTCCTAGTTCAAATTCATAAAAAATAAATAAATAAAATTAATGGTCAGCGGACCCGTCGACCCCTGTCCAACCATAATATATGTATTATATAAAATGACACCGGTGGGAGTTGAACCCACCTAGCGCAGTCGTTGGTTGGACCATCGACAATTCTAAACTTGACTCCAAAATAAAAAATATACCCCAAAATTTAAAGCAATCATCGAACTAGGTGTGCTCATTGGTTTGACCTCGGGTTTCCCAGGGGCTAATCCAAGATGCTACCAATATTCCACGGGGCGTGAATTTGATTGGTCCACTCCATAACACACTTATATGCTCATTTAATGGCCAAGCGGGAAGAAGGAGGTCGTGTGGCGAAATAAGGGACAAAAAATGCCAACAGGTCTGTGGAACCCAGAGTGAAACTTGGCATGCACATATTACGAGGAAGGGAATATTCCCTAGAATATTCCAAGAATATTCTTGTGAGGGAATATTTTAGGGAATGTTTTAGATTCCCTAGAGCCTAGAGGTCACTATGACAGAAATAAGTCAAGTTTATAGTCAAATTTCATGATTTTTCGCCAGGAATCCAACCATGTTGTCTATCTCTTCAGCAGAGCTGTGAATTTTCAAGACATCCCCAGAATTGGAGTTATAATATGTAATTTTTATATTTATGCATTTTGATTTCACTAACATTAACGAAAAATTCCTCCCTACTTTGTGCAGGGCCCAAAGACGTAGTCCACCAGGGACGAACTCTGTTATCAAGCTTTGTGCCTCTTTCTCTTTATGGTTTCCTTTTATTTTACTCTTATTTTATGTGTATGAACTTGTGGTTACATGCTATTTTAAAATGTATACATCCTTGAAGTAAAATTATCTAGATCAAGTTTGGTATCAGAGAAAGTCTTCTTGATGCAGATCGCATGAGTGAATGTTAACCAAGAACAAGCTCAAAAAGCATGAAGGAAAACTTAAGTCCTTTGATCCAAAAGTGGGGCATGCAACAACAAGAAGGAAAAAGGAATTTGAAGATGCTCGATTAGAGGAAGAGTGAAAATTTCGCAAGGCCTGTTACATCATGGTCAAAAAATTTGAAAAAATGATTGCATAATATGAGAAGACAGTGAAAAAGAAGGAGAATAAAGAACAATATGATCATGCCTCGGGTAAGCAAGGAGAAGGAGGAGAGCCTCTTGAACCCCCATCTCCATCTTCCAGTGAAATCTCTTCTTCTTCCTCTTCTCATCACTCTAACGGGCATCAAAGAAATGCTTCTAAATAGCCTTTTTTTAAGCTTGATGTAAAGTTTGATTTTCCCACATATAACGGAAAATGTAATGCAGAGAAGTTAAACAATTGGATACGATATTTTGGATTCATAAAATCGAGGAAGATGAGGCCAATATCCAATTAGCATC
Organism: Pinus albicaulis; assembly: GCA_034641835.2. NCBI lineage: Eukaryota > Viridiplantae > Streptophyta > Pinopsida > Pinales > Pinaceae > Pinus > Pinus albicaulis. Next base: position 1,543,440,614 of record CM076584.1, read on the forward strand.
TCTTCAACTGAGTGGCACCATTCTCTTCTAATGGGAGATCAAGTTGCAGAAAGGCAGTAAATATTTTGGTAATCTCATTTCCTCTCGGTATAATTTTGTTTATGTATTGAAATATTAATTTTGTCATTTGGTATATCGGAAAAAGGCTTTAATGGAATGGAAATATTTGAAGCAAGGCAAGGACCAAAGTGTGAAAAGTTTCATATAGGAATTTAGGAAACAAGCTTTAAACCTGGGCATTCCATTAGATTCACCTCACACTGTAACAAAGTATATCGGTGCATTACATATCCATATCATGCAGTCTTTATTGTTGTTTGATCCTACTATTATTGATGCAGCTAGTGTGAAGGCCATCCATCTTGAAAGAAAGGGTAAACATGACAAGGAAGATCAACCCATGAAATCATCATCCAAACCTCATAATGGAAAATTCAAAGGACAAGGAAAGGGAAAGGACAAGAAGGTAGATACAACCAATAAGGAAGAAGGAGGAAAGTCATATTGTACACATTGCATGAAGGAAGGCCACGATCATGACCAATGTTGGAAGTTGCATCTGGAATTGAATCTAAAGAGATTTGGTGGAAAATGGCAAGCAAAAGACAGTGTAATCTATGAAACGAAACCTTGGATATGACTTTGATGACGAGATACACATCACAATAATGGGCATACAAGGTAACCATTCTCTTGAAGCTAATGTAAATTCTAAAATTCATGCAAGTTAAAGTTCTTCAAATGAGTCTCTTGTTGATGATCGGAAGAGGAGTGAGGTTTTCCATATTAGGTTTGTGGTAAATCATACTAAAGTGGAAACCTTATTTGACCCTATCTCTTGAGTAAACTTGATTTCATAATCCATTGTTAAAAATTTAGGGTTGGAGACCAAACCTCATCCAAAACCCTACCCACTTGGTTGGGTATGTGACAAAGCAAAATTGCATGTAACCAAGGAATGTAGGGTTAGGTTTTTTATTGCTTCAAAACTTGTAGATGAGGTTGACCTTGATGTTGTTCCTTTTGATATCTATTTCATTTTGTTGAGGAGTCCAATTTGTGTGAGAGGAAAGAAGTTTTATTTCGGCATGGAAACAAATACCACCTCACAAAAGATAAGTTGTAGTATATTGTCAGGGCTCATCGTGTGAAGATCGCTGCAAATATTGTTAGTGTAGGTTAAATGAAGAGATTGGTAAATTCTAGAAAATGTTGCATGCCAATGGTTGTGAGAGTAAAGGATGTGAGAGCATATGAAGCTTTCCATGGTTGTGATCCTGCTCACTAGAAATGATTGTAAGAAATTGTTTCTAACTATGGTGGGGTGTTTCAGGAATCACGTGGGTTGCCTCCCAAAAGAGAGATCCAACATGAAATTCATCTCCAAAAAGATTCTCCTTTACCTAATGTGGATATGTACAAGTTTTCGGCTATTTAAATGGAGGAGATCAAGAAACAAGTGCAGGAATTGTTGAACCAAGGGGTCATAAGGCATTTCTCTTCTCCATGTGGTTCACCCATAGTTTTGGTGCCAAATAAGGATGGCGCATGGAGGATGTGCATGGACTACTGGGAACTCAACAAGATTACGATAAAAAAATACTACCCTCTCCCTCACATTGATGATTTATTAGATCAATTGAAGAATGTTGTCTATTTCACAAAATTGGATTTGCGCGGTGGCTACCACCAAGTTAGAATTTCAAAACAAAATGTGTGGAATACTTCATTCAAGACAAAATAGGGGTTGTTCGAGTTGATGGCGATTCCATTTGGACTATGCAATGCTTCGACCACATTTATGAGGGTGATGAATGATATTTTCAAACCTTTTATTGATGATTTTGTACTTGTGTATCTTGATGACATACCTATTTTCAATATAACTTGGGAAGATCATGTGAGTCATGTTAAGAAGAGGCTTGATGTTTTGAAAAAATAAAAATTGTATGTAAAAATTTCCAAGTATGAATTTTTTAAGACATCTTTGGTTTACTTAGTTCATATTGGAGGTGGACGATTAAAAATAAACACTTCAAAGGTTGATGTGATTTTTAAGTGGGCTAAGCCTACCAATGTTACATCGGTTTGCAACTTTTTAGGTGTAATGCAATATTGGAGGAGGTTCATTGCCAACATCTCCATCATAGCATATCCCTTGTGTTGTGGTTCATTTTCATTTACCTCTGAAATATTTTTCATAACACCAAAAAATAATATATGTTAGAAAATGTAAAAGTTTGTATGTCGAAGAAGAATTTTGGTTTATATGTTGGTACATTAAAATTTCATGATGAGATGTGAAGGAAGGTTGAAGGATTGGATAACTAGAATAAATCTCAGGAGGGTTTTAACACCATGGAGAAAGATGGAGTTGCATGAGTTCATTGAATGAACTATCGTAGGGAGTATCGTGGAGAATATGGAGCCGTAGACCAGTGTCATCCGAAGAAACAGAGAAATTGGTTAAGGCAGAAAACCTTTAGAAGATTCCAAAAGGAGGTGATCAGACGGCGAGGATTAAATCGCAGAATTAAAGTGAGATATGGACGAACTAGGTTGCATCGCAAAGTTAAGTTTGAAAAGTTATGAAGTGGACACGTGTCGGCATAGTGCGATTTCACATCGGCGATTATTTAGTTTATGCGTTAAGGACTTCGCAAGTTAAACAAAATAACTTGAGATGCGGTAAGAAGCAAAACTTGCGACACGATAAAGGGAGGAGCCACGTGTTGGCACAGTGATTCAGCGCATATCACACATCGGCAGGTTTAGAGTTTATCATTAAGACTTCACAAGGTAAAGTATTTTGGTTGCGATGCGACAAACAGGAGATGGCGGTGTGAGACAGTACAGCTAGACCGTTGGATTGGGGCGCAGATCAACGGTGGAGGTTAAATCGCAAACAGAGCGGTTTCGCATATCGGTATTATTATTGTTTACCATTTAAGCTATTTGTTATAGTTGTCGACGTGTGATATCGAATAAGTTGTGAATTGTGATTGCTTCTTATTGGTCAGGTCGTGTGTGGGCTCGTAAACCACAGGTCTGCGGGGTTTGCATAAATTTGCAGATGTGTATGCAATAAGGTAATGTGAAGGGGCAGCTAATGAATAAAGAGGCATAGGAAGAATCGAGCAAAGAATGTATTGTGGCACTGTGGGAAGCACGAAAACTGTGTCAAGTTGGGTACCGAGGCATCGTTACAGAATTGTGCAGCTACTGCATCATAACCAGAAAGGACACCTCGGCACTTCGTGAGGACACATCAGCAACATCAGATTCGTCAAAAAGAACAATATTTCCAATTTTTTCTCTGTATGATTGCATAAGTAATCTTAACATTTTAGGTAGTTGAATAGTTTCAAGAAGTTCAGTAGTTATGAACTACTTTGATGTATTTAAGTAGATAGAAATAAAGAAAATGGGTTTCGAGTTTTGGACCTCTGGATGACTATTAATTTGGTACTGAATTTTTTTAGAAATTAATGAAAGAAGATCAAGTTTCCTACACCTGTTGATGTTGATATGTCTTTCCAGTTTCACCCTGTGTTTATTCCTCTTAGAATGAAGTGAAGTAATGTAGCAGCAAGTCTCTTAATTACATCTGTGAGTAAGAGTTAAATCACCTTAATTTGCGATCCATCACTTCATCTCTTCTCTTTTCTCAAACTCCTGATGAAACTTTAAAGTAATAGATTCTATGTTTACAACATATTATTTCGAGTTTCCTCTCTCTCCATGATTTCCTCTGAAACTTAAAATTGATGGTTTATGTTTCTCAGCATATCATTTTGAGTTTCTCTTACAGTTCTTATTTTCATTTCATTCAAGTATCAGCAGTTTATGGCATTGTGAAGGCTTTCATTATATTAGATTATTGAGGGTATTAAGTAATTAAATTCCAAAGGTGTTAAACAGAGGCCATCTGATATTGTAATTGTGACACACATTTATACAATGTATTAAGCATTGATTCCTCACCACAACCAAGGGATTTTTTCTTGAGATACAACACCTTGCATGCTTTGAAAAGTGTGAATAAAACCTTTCAGTTGGGAGGAAATAAACATAAGGCTTTCGATACACTAAAATAGAAGATTAGTACCGCACCAGTTTTGGCCTTGCTTGACCTCCAACATCCTTTTGAAATTGAAACATATGGCAATGGTTACGCCATGGGATCAATGTTTATGCAGCAAAGTAAAATTGTATTTTACCATTCGGAAATTTCTCCCAAGTTGTTGTGAATTATCCCACTTGTGATAAGGAGTTGTACGCTTTGTTGCAAATCGTGAAGAAGTGTAAACACTACTTGATTAGTAAGGAAACAATTATTCACACATATTGCTAGCCCTTACAATACCTCCGATCGCAAACCAAGTTGCATTAGGAACATCATTTCTGGTGGATGGGATTTCTTCAACTGTTTCACTTAGTAATAAAATACAAAAAGGGCACGAGAAAAAAAGTATGCTCTCTCGTCCTCCAATTTTTTGCATTTGTATTTTGAAAAATGCTTCCTTGTCTCATTAAAATTATGTTGAAAAATATGTTGTTGATGAATATTTCAAGGATATTTATGAAAATCTAACCCATGGATTGCAGGTAGACAATTACCATATGCATAGAAATCTTTTGTACCATATGGGAAAACTTTGTATTCCCGCCAATCAAAGAATCCATGTAATCATAGAAGCAGATACTTCTCTTGTGTCGTGTCATTTTGGGGTAGGAAGAACTTTGTGTCATTTGCATAGGTTCTATTATTGGCCTCACATGAAATACATTGTATCAAAATACATAAAGGGATGTGTGATGTGTTATGTTTTCCAGCCCACTAATAGAAAATTGGGACTCTACACACCATTCCATGTTCATAGTCATCCTTGGGAAAGTGTTTCTAGATTTTGTTGGCGGTTTTCCTATGTTTAGGAAAGGTCATGACTATTTGTATGTCGTAGTGGATAGATTTAGCAATATGTGTATATTAATGCCTTGTAAAAATAATATAACTACATAGCATAATTATCAACTCTTCTTTCAATTTGTATGGGTCTACTTTGTGTTTCCCACATATATTGTATCTAATCGGGACTCTCAATTCCTTGGGGAATTTTGAACAAGTTTGTGGAAAATGATGGACACCAAACTGAAGAGGAGCACGACATTTCATTCACATATCGACGGATAAACAAAGGTTATCAACCACACAGTGGCACACTTACTTCGGGGCTATTGTGGCAAGCATCCCAAGTTGTAGAATGAGTAAATTTCTTAGGTGCAACATGCATACAAAAATTCTATGCATTCATTCACAAAGATATCACCGTTCAAGACATGTTTTTCATACTTTCCAAAGGATCCCTTAGACATGGTATTTGGGAAAAATGAGGATTCAAGTGAACAAAATGACAGGGACAAGGCACGAAAGTTCATTTAGTGAATCTGAATGATTCACCAGGTAGTATAGGAATAATTGGTAGTCAAGCTCAATACAAGGCTTGACTTGAAAAGCACAGGGTTGATAACCAATTCCAGGTTGGAGATAGGGTGTGGCTCCATATTAGTAAGGAAAAATGAAAGGGGAAGGGAAGAAATTGAGACCAATTTGATATGGTCCTTTCACCATCTTGGAGAACATTGAAGAAAAAAAATTTCACCTTGACTTGTCGGCATACAAGCAGATGTACTGAGTGGTGAATTTTGTAAACATGAAGCTCTATGAGACTCCTTTGGTCATGGAAACTGAGGAGTTTGAAAAAGTTCCTTCAGTGGATGATTTTGCACCATAATACTTGCACAAGCTACTTGAAGACAACATTCTTGACAGGAGGACAAAGACTTCACAATGGGGAGACATGGAGTATTTCGTATTGGTTTCAAGGGGATGCATCCAAGTAACTCCAATTATATTGAAAAGGAGAAAGTGAGGGAGAAATTACCTCACTTTCCAGTTGATTGATAAGGCTTTTGGGGGCCTAAAAGCTCATTAGTGGGGAGGAATGATCTAGGAGGATCCTAAAAGGCCAATTTTTTGAAGTCCTCTAAACTTGTAAAAACTTATCTCAAATCGAAGAGATAATAATTATGAATCCACCGATGTGAACAACATCTCAATTTGAAACCGTATGCGAAATTTATGGCCTGTTGAATTTTTAGAGAAACAATAAATATTTTTGCAGGTAGGACCCACAGGTTTCCACATCGAAACTGACATTAGCATTATAGATTTTCATGTCAGCAATATGAATATTGACATCAACGTAATGACGTGATGATATTTTCAACATGAGGCCAATTAGGGGACGACATGTGACAAATGACGTCAGCATGACGATAACAACATAGTTCACAGCCTAGTCAGCAGTACTAACGAATTAGAATGCGTCATGTGGTTTCGTTAGCAGTCAGTTGTTTCCTTAACTCAACGATGTTTTGGCACTTCACAATAGATGAAAAGAGAGAAATTCCTGCCTACTTAATTTTTCCAATAACCCCTAAAAATATGATGACTGTTTGGCGAGCTCCCAATTCAAAAAAAATAACAATCGGCAAGCCACTTAACCGGTGGACTTTCAAACCCCTGTCCAACCATAACATATATATTATATAAAATGACACCAAAGGGAGGTTAACCCGCCTGATGCAGTCACCAACAATGCCAAACTCAGCACTAAAACAAAAATGATGCCCCAAAATTTAAAACAACCGTCGAACTATGTTCGCCCGCTGGTTTGAACCCGGGTCTCTCGAGTACTAATATGGGACACTACCAATATGCCACAGGGTTGGAATTTGATTAGTCCACCCCCTAATATAATTATATGCTCATTCAATCGTTGAGCGGGAAGAAGTAGTCCATGTGGCGGAACGAGGGACAAAGAAGGTCGATGGCTCCGTGGAATCTAGAGCAGAACTTGGCGTGAAGAAATTATGAGGTAGGGAATATTCCCTTGCATATTCCAAGAATATTCTTGGAATATTTCTATGAGAGAATCTTTTAGATTCCCTAGAGCCCAGAAGTCACTGTGAAAGAAACAAGTAAAGTTTACAGTCAAATTTTATGTTTTTTCACGAGTAATCCAACCGTGTTGTCCGTTTATTCAATAGAGCTATGCATTTTTAGGCCATCCCTGGAATTGGAGGTATAAGGTGTAATTTTGATATGTAATCATTTTGATTTATTTGATATTAATGCAAAAGGCCTCCCCACTTTAAGCAAGGCCCGGAGACGTAGTACACAAGGGATAGACTCCGTTATCAAGTTGTTGCCAATGATGGATACCGCCAACATACAGGGGTCTCCCCGATGTGAAGTCCCAATTAGACCTCACATCGTTTGGAGTAGGAGCCCCATCCGAAGTATCACCCTGACCACCAGAGTTGTAAGGTTCACCTTGGTTTCAATGAATAACATAAGAGATTATATAAATAACCCTTGAACAAGAAAATAAGTTGACAATTTGAAACATTGGTTGTAATGTGTAAAAGGAGAGTTTCATGAGTGGGGAGACAAAAGTGAGCCTCTAGAATTAAGTAATAGTACTAACCTAAGAGAGGCACATGATCAAAGAAATATTTTTTAATTATCTAGCGAAATAGTTCACTTAGACACAATGATCATTAAATCACATACAACACACCTTCAACAAGATAAGTATCGAGGCCACCAAAATAGTTCAATTTCCTTAGTACATGAGAATGAAACATATATAGAAAACATCCAAAGAATAGTCCTAATATATTCACAATACATGCATGAAAATTTTTTGGCTAGTCGAGCTTCAATTATAAGGTGAAAGATACAAGTACACAGTTACAATGATGAGACACTAGTTCCAATAATGGAACATTAAGTGTTGGGTATGTGTTATATTCTTTCCACGACTAATCACACGTGAGGGGGTCACAGGGGGGACGATAGCCCCCCCTGCTGGGCGCAACGTTTGGGGGGGTCACAGGGGGGTTGGTAGCCCCCCCTGTCAAGGTCCGGGGCAGCGCCCCGAAAAAAAAATTTGGTCCTCTTATTTTCCAGTGGGCGGACCCACCCATGGTTTTGTGCATGGGTTTGCACATGGTTTTGGGGCATGATGGTTTTCAACCCCTGGTATTTTGTAGATCCTGTCAAGGGAACTATGGTTATGTTCTAATCCAGGGTTAATGGATTGGGGTTTATGTATGCTTCGGCATGTATATATATGTGTTGTAACACTAAAAGGAATATAATGAAAAATCAAGCTAGTCGTCCTGATTTGGGATCCAGGGGAAAATCTCTATGTTTGTCTGTTTTATGTTTTATGCTCTCGCTATTGTTTATTTTCTATTTTAAGATTCGTTTGTAGATAATTTCTGTACAGGGTTAAAACCTACATTAACTCACTTATTTCTTCTCCAAAGAATAGTTTTCTCTCCTATACCAAGTAGAGAAGTCAAGAATAGCTCTCCAAATATTAAGACTCCAAAATCTGTTTCCTTGAGTTATGAGGTTTCTTTTATAATAAGGGGAATGACATTTCATATCCCCATGACTCTTGAATTATCCTCACAACCCTTGGACTTCTAATGTGTCCTTTGGAATTCTAAACAACTCTTGAACTTCTAACGACTTTTGGACTTCTCCTAAAGACATTTTTTCCATATATGACTAAGTAAATTTTCATATTCCACATATGAATCTTGGACTTTCACACATTAAATTTTGTCCTTTTCTTGAAAATACATCATTACATTCCACATGATGATGTGGCATGACACATGGACACACATTTACTATTATGATGACCTTATACAAGTTACAATTTTGCAATGATGACATGGACTTGATGATGAGGTGGAAATTCCAAGTTGTATTTCTTGTTGCTTCATATTGCATTCTTGAATATAGATCTAGTCTTTACTTCATCTTCAAGAAATATCCACTTTTTTTCTCATCTTCACCCTCCAAAGGGTCTTTGACCAATATTGGAATGCTTGAGTCATCATGCAATATCTTATTTTTGTCTCAGTCCATGATATGCTTCATGTCTCCACAATAGCTTTCTTTTGTTCTTCATCTCTACAAGTATTTATTTATGCTTTCTCCTTTCTATTTGTTCTTTAGCATCGAATTTTCATGATAGGAATGCAAAAATGAGAAGGAAAAATCAATCTAAAAACATCTACTCTATCACTTCATAGCTCATGGAATTATCTTCTCATGATAGGCCCGTGAAAGGGTTAAAAGAAGAAGGCTTAATTAGGAGGGCACAATCAAACTCATCAAGGCTCACAAGGGGCCTTCAAGGTGATATTGTATGTTCAAATAAGATATAGTTAGAGAGCTCAAGGGCGCACTCTGAAGAGACGAAGGAGTTGTTGGGTGTGTGTTATATTCTTTCCGCGACTAGTCCCACGAGTTGTACGTTTCGTTGAGAAAAGAGGGGGGGTCACAGGAGGGTGGAAGCCACCCCTATCAGGGGGTTTGCAGTGGGGTGGTAGCCCCCCTACACGGGGTCCAGGGCAGCGCCTCAACAAAAAAAAATTATGGTGACCCAAGGATGGGGGGGGACCCAAAGACAGTGGGAAAACCTACCCATGTTTTTATGCATGGATTTTGCACATGGTTTTTGGCATCATACTTTTCTATCCATGGTATTTTGTAGATCTGGTCAAGGGAACTGCGGTTATGTTCTAATCTAGGGTTGGTGTATTTGGTTTTATGAATGCTTTAGCATTCATATATATGTATTTTCACATCGAAAGGAATATAATGAAAAATCAATCTAGTAGTCTCAGTTTTGGGATCTAGGGGAAAATATTTGTGTATATTTGTTTTATGTTCTTGGTATTTTTTATTTTTCTATTTTAAGAATTCATTTGCAGGTAATTTATGTACAGGGTTAAAACCTACATTTGGTATTAGAGCTATTTCGACCTCAAGGGGACACCTTTGCTACTGAGGATTTTTTTTTGGGCCTATGGTAGATCTTGTTCAGTGGGAGATCCGTGAGATCGATTCTTGTAGTGAAAGAAGATGGCAAACAATGGAAAGATACACATCGAGAAATTTAATGGTCATAGTTTTGAGTTGTGGAATCTCAAGATGGAGGATTTGTTGGTGGATTGAGATCAATGGATTGTTGTAGATCCAGGAAAGACACCAACAAGAATGTTGGAAAAATACTGGGAAAAGTTAGATCGGAAGAAAAATATCATAATACAATTGTGTCTCTCATATTCAGTATTTTTGAGTGTATCGAGGGAAGCTACAAAAAATGATTTGTGGGGCAAGTTAGGGACTTTGTACCAATCTAAATCTCTGGTGAACAAATTGTTCCTATGTAAAAATTTGTATAACCTAAGGATGAAGAATGGAGACTCGTTGACATAGCATTTGAACACATTTAGTACTGTGGTAAGCTAGTTTTTATCTATTTATATACAAATTTAGCCAAATATAAGTGCATCACTTTGTTTTGTTATCTACCATATTTGTGGGATAGTCTGGTTGTTGCAACATGTAGCAATACAACTACCTTGAATTTTGATGAAATCGTCTCATCCTTGTTGTCGAAGGAGATGAGAGGGAAAAATATAGAGAGACGAAATAGAGATGCCTTGTATGTGAGAGGATGGTCCCATAACATAAACAAAAATAATTCCTCGAGTGGGAGATCTAAATCTATAGGGATATCTAAATCTCCATGAAAATATGTGAAGGTGTGTTTGAAATGCGGAAGGGAAGGGCACTACAAAAAGGACTATAGATATAAAGCTACTAAGAAAGGAAAGGAATATGATGATGCTCCTTATACAGAAGCCAAAACTACCTCAGATGAAGTTGGGGATGTGTACTTGGCTTCTTCTTCAAGTATGCATGTATATCATGAGGCATGGTTGATTGACTCGGGTGCATCCTTCCACTTCACTCCCCATAGGGAGTGGTTCTATGAATATGATAAATATGATGGTGGTGATGTTGTCTAAGGGGATGACAGGAAGGCTAGAATTATTGAACATGGAAAAGTGAAGCTTAAGTTGCAAGGTGGAAGGATTAGAACACTTCATTTTGTTCTGTATATTCCTGCATTGGCCAGAAATTTGATTTATGTAAGCGAGATGTATGATGTAGGTCTAAAATAGTGTTCGAGAAAGATACCTGCAAGATGGTTCGGGGAGCACTAGTATTGATGTGGGTAGTTTGGATTAGAACTCTGTACAAGCTTCTAGGTAGCACTGTTATTGATGGGTGAAATAGTTATGTGGTTCCTGAAAGTGGAGCGGAAAATCTAGTGGTCTCTGGAGAAAAGGCCATGCTATGGCATCAAAGGCTTGGAAATATTAGAGAGAAGGGCCTTCAAATACTACATGGTAATTTTATGGTAGAACATATCTAATTTATCTCTAGATTTCGATTTCTGTGAACCTTGTGTATATGGGAAGCATAATCAAGTGAGTTTCCCCTCGAGTGCTAAGAGAGTGAAAGGGATATTAGAGATTGTGCACAGTGATGTGTTTGGACTTGTGCCAGTTCCATCACTGGGTAAGTATGTGTACTATGTCTCATTTATAGATGAATTTTCGAGGAATACATGGATATATTTCCTCGAGAAGAAATCTGAAGTATTTGATAGGTTTAAAGAATTTAAGGCTCTCGTGGGAAATCAGACAAAGAAGAATATTAAGGTGTTAAGGATAAATAATGGTGGATAGTTGTGCAATAAGGAATTTCAAGAGTTATGTAAGAAGTGTGGTATAGCACGACATAAGACTACTCCATACACACCTTAGAAAAATATATTTGTAGAAAAAATGAACAGGACATTGATGGAAAAGGCAAGAAGCATGCTCAATGGTGTCGAGTTAGGATGGGAATTATGGGCAGAGGCAATAGATATTTCATGTTACCTGGTTAACAAATCATCTTCATCAGCGTTGGAGGATAAGACTCCACATGAGGTATGGACCAGTAAGAAACCCTCTCTTTCACAATTGAGGGGCTTTGGCTATGATGCATATGTACACATTCTAAAGGAGAAAAGAACCAAGTTGGATAGTAAATCTGAAAGGTGCATATTTATTAGGTATAAGGATGGTTTAAAAGGTTATAAGCTTTGGAACCTAGAAAAAATGAAGGTTGTCTACAATCGAGATGTGGTGTTTAGAGAGGTGAAATATGTTATTAAACATGAAGTCCTACCAAAAGAACCTCAGAAGATAAATTTTGAGCTAAAGGAGGAAGAATTAGACTCTCCAGTAGAACATGAATCATAAGAGGAAGAGCCACAAACTGCAGTTTTGAGAAGCTCATTTTTAGAAAGAAGGCAGCCAAAAAGGTATAGTCCATCTGTTTTTTGTTCAAAATTTTCTTTATCTATTACTAATGATGATCCCATAACTGTCAAGGAGGCAATGTGTTAGGTCCCTATAATACTGGTGTATCCCCTTATTGTTATTGTTAGTGTAGTATCCTTATTTTTATTGTTGTCCCCGTATAGTCACCATATTGTTATTATTATGCCCCATAGAAGCCCACTATTGTTATTGTTGTTCCCTTACATTATTATTTTTATGTAGGCTCTGACTATATTGTGACCCCTTAGACTCCTATATATAGAAAGGAGGTTTTTTCATTTGTATCATCCAATAATTGTTCATTTATGTAATGTAAAGGAGGTTCCCCCCTCGAAGAGGCTAATTTCTAGGTTTTTTATCTATCTTTTCTTCTACTTTGTGAGTTGGTTGAATAACATTTAGAATCAAAGCTTTGGATTTTAGGGTTTCGTTGTTGCAAACAATCCATCTTGGTATTTTCGCTATAAATTTGTGTCTACGCATGGTCGAACGCTGAATTTTTTACCACAAGTAGACGAAATCCTAAGGAACGTCCTGTAAAAATTTCAGACCTTTTTTTGCCATATTTTCAGAGATATGGTCCGAACAAGTTACGGTTTTTTCATGTTCCATAATTTCGTCTCAAATACGTGACCTTGGGAAAATCATCATAAATTCCTCTACAAGCTTCAGATTTAAATTTCATAAAAAAATTTGCTACCCAAGCTTGCAGGAAATTACAGCAGGGCCGAAGTGTGGCTAAAGTCTCAGACAGTTGGTGCCTTAACCGAATTCTTCAACGAATCAATGACAGCATCAAGGAGGCAAGAGGGCTCTCGTTTGACGCAGTCAGAAGAAAGGCCAACAGTCTGGCCGACTACATTTCCAACCAAGGGGTAACAACCCAGGATCGACTCATCTCCCACGAGTGGCATGCAATCGAATCGCTCGAAGTTAAGAAGTATTGTATAATTATCAACAACAATGACTTGCACAAGGCGGGGGTCATGTCACAGCCGCCCGATCCTCAAATTCATGATGATAGGGTACTCATTTAATGTTCATTCGAATGATTCGGGAGGTGGCCAGTCCTTGATTAGATATCCATGGCACGCTCACATGCTCAGCCATTATTCCCTGCCTAACTCCATTAAAACTATCTGTGTGCGTCACAGTTGTTCGCCAGCGGCTAGCTCACCTTGGCTTGCACCCATAAATTCTCCTCACCCGGCTTTTTTCCCTCACTTCGCTCCGTGGTTCATTACCCCCTTCGTTAAGTTTCGATGTTGCCTTTCGGCCTTCTGCTCCCATGCCCTGTTCTCCCCCAGGCCCTCTCGTAGCAATTTTTTTGGCTTCCTGGCGTATTGCCTATCGTTGGCTCACTTCCCCTCTTAGTTTAAGCATCCTACCATGGCCCCTTGATGCAGACATCCTCCTCCTCCTATTCGGCTCAACAGCACAGCCCAGTGGGAGAATCCCTCCTTGTCACCCCGTAGCCTGTGCGGGAGATTCTGAATGGTTTGGAAGCTGAAGTGGCGGCCCATCACCAAGCCACCACAACCGAGAATGTCGAACATAATTTCCATTGGATTCCGGACCCGGGTTTAACCAGAAGCAAGGAGAATCTCTACACGCATGCCATAGACCTCCATTGACACACCAAAACTCTCCTTTCACTTGTGCTCCAGGAGAAAAGCAGGGTTAGAAGGCAGCTGGATAAAAATATTCAAGCTCTTTCGGACAAATTCGAAACCTATGTTAAGACAGTTCATCATCTGAGATTTGTTGATAGCTCCTCCCCACATTACAAGCTACTGAAAATAAAATCGGTTCTTCATCAGAAAGTCGATGATCCTAATCTAAGGGTAAAGGTCGAGGCCCCTTCCAAGGGCTCTCCTCAGGAGGCTAGACCATCTCAGCGCTCCCTCTTTGACTTGGAGGAAGGTACTCCCGAAAGACCTATCAACATTGATGACTTTTTCAGCGACGAAGATGAGGTGTCGCCCCCCTCGGGCCTATAATTCTCTGTTTCTCTCATGTTTTTGGCCTGCTCCTCAAGTTTTTGTTTTTTTGAGCCTGCGCGCTTACTGTTTTCATTTTTTCCATGTTTTCGGTCTTCCAACTCAGTTTCTTTTCCCCTGTTTCTAGGTCCCTTAGTGTGGGATTGAACTAGCGGTTTTTTTTTTTTTTTTAGCGGACAGTAGCCAACGTGGATTTTTTTGTACTATATGTTTCTGATTAATGTGAATAGTTCCTCATAATTCAAAAAAAAATTCATAAAAAAATTCTAAAATCAAACGAATTGTAGTATCTTGTGTATCGTTTTCGGGGCCAAAGGTCAAAATAGTGACACCTGGCACTCCATACAAGTTCACTCTACAGAACCAGTCCATAATTAGGCCATCGTGGGAGATTGGGCATAAATTTACCTTGAAGAATCCAAAATTGATATGACTTGTGGAATTGGAAATAAGACTTTGATGGACACCACAAGACCGGATTTCAGATCTTGGAGATCCACAGTCGCAAAGATACAACAGTTTCAATATCAAGCTCCTAAAAATCAAGAAAAATGTCTATATTTTTAAATTTTGCATAGCTTTTGTTTGAAAAATAAGTTTGAAGTGATTCAAAGGGAATATTGAAGCATATATATCAGTATTTGGTTCTAAAATTCCTCCCAAAAAAATTAATTATACACCCATTAAGCCCTCAAAAATCTCTACTATGACGCATAAAGAGGAATAATTGCAACATGATATATCAAAATTACGGAACCAAGTGCAACAAATTTCGCTCTCATAAAGAGCAACTAAAGATGAACTAAAAGGGTAAATATATGGTCTAAAAGGTGACATGGATGGTTTCAAAGGCAACACGAATGGTTTAAAAGAAGATATGGAATATTTTAAGGAAGGTTTGACAAAGTTGCTACAAGAAATGTTTCACAATGGTAAAAAGGTATTCCATGAAACTCATGATGAGAACAAAAAGAATGTTAACCATGATTTTAGAGACTCTCATGTTGGGTTTAATACCCACCACATTCCAAATATCGATATGCGGAAGTTTGATGGCAAGGATTCGGTAACATGGATATTATAGATGGAGCAATATTTTGACCTAGATAATGTGCAACACACACAAAAGGTATGCATTACAACTTTATATTTCGAACCCAATCAGTTTGTATGGAATCGATGGCTTTGTTATGGTAAACCACTTGTCACTTGGTCAATTTTTACAGAGGAAATGATAGCACACTATGAGGATACAAAGAGAAACACCTTCTTTAGCCAATTGATAAATCTCAAACAAAAGGGTTCAATAGCGAAGCACATTGAGGACTTCCAAAAATTCAATATAAGAGTAAACGATATTCCAGAGGAACATAGGATTGATATATTTATAGGGACTTTAAAGGATAACATCCAACATGAGGTTTTCCTTTGGGAACCCGATTCATTGGAGAAGGCATTCAAGGTGGCAAGAAAAGTTGAAGGAAAAATTATGGCAACAAGGAAGTCTACCACTCATAACTCAAAAATGGAAGTGCTGCTACTCCTAGCCTTCTACAACCTATAAAGTTGACACCACAACAATTAGAATAAAAAAGAGCAAAAGGGATTTTTTATATTTGTGATAACAAATACACTAAATGTCATAAGTTTCCTAAGAAGAAATTATTTTACATAGATTGTGAAGAGGAGGAAGAAAGGGAACAATAAACATCAAAAGAAGAGGATATACACGAGGAACCAACCCTAGAGAAAGAAGAAATGAATTCGACCATATCTTGTAATGCATTAGAAGGAAATACCACTCCTCAAACTCTCAAGATACAAAGACATATCAATAAGAAAAAGGTAATAGTGTTGATTGATTCGGTTAGTACCCATAATTTTATTCATTGTAAGATAGACAAGGAATTGAATTTCTTCCTATATCCAGCACCAGAGTGTCAAGTGATGGTTGGAAATGGAGGAACTATAAATTGCCCTCGAAAGTTCCATTATATCAAGCTAACTATGGGGGAATATGTATTGAATAATCCAATTATTTTCATTCCAATGGGTGGTCTTGATGTTGTACTAGGAGTAAAATGGTTACAATCTTTGGGTACTGTTACTGTCAGTCTAGTCATACTGCCATCAGTGATCAAATATTCTCTTTTTGCATTTGCATATTAGGTGTCTCATACCGAATAAATTTCACCATTCCGTTAGGTCATGGATTCATTGATGGTCATAATTCTTCATTAGTTTTCCCTCATGTAAAACTTGTTGATTTTCCTCTCTATATTCTTCGGTCATTATTCACTTTTATTCTCAAAATCATGTCAGTAGGTCATAGGATGGGTCTCATTAGTTTCTAGGGTCTCACCATGGTCAAATTAATAAGTCAAGCATCAATAACATCAGCAAGGTCATGAGGATGTCAATAAATTCAAAGTCACAACACCTGGAAGATCAAAGAAAACATTTTTTTTGATGTAATTTTCACCTCAAAACCATGTTTTGAGGTGAAAACATGATATCTTGCCGTTATTATCATTCATTATGTAATTTTATATCATCATATGTAATAAGTCACTATTTAGAAGCTGTTATCTCCACAAAGTGATGTCCCTGCCTTCAGAGAAGTTTTCCGCAACATGTTCAGCACTAGACCATCTTCAAAGTAAATCCATCAGAAAGAGCCTGGAAAGAGCTTTCCAACGGTATACTACATTCTCAAAACTGACTTCTGGATTGAAATTTATGCTTAAGTGAAGTAAAAGCCCTCTATTCCCTAAGCCCTCCCCTATTTCCCATGTTTCCCTTTTAACTTTATGTTTAATGTTTTGATATTCCCTTTAAAAAACCCCTTTTCCCCCCTTTCTAATTATAAAATCGCATTATAAAACTTTTAAATACATATGCGATTTAATTATAAAACCACTTCCCCTTTTCCATACCCCGTAGAACTTTATAATAAACAAATAAAAGTTCTATATTATAAAAACCCTGCCGCTTTTAAATCACAATCGCAAAACGTTTTCAATCGCAACATTTATATAAAGTGTTCCGATCAGTTCATCGCAAATATTTGCGATGCGATCGATCGCACAAACTCCAATCATTGCAATCGCAACTTAACTCTGATCCGCCCAATCACACCATCGCTCTGATTGACCCGATCGCAACTCCTCTCTCGATCCCTCCAATCGCTTCTCGATTGATCAGATCGCAAATATCGTTGACAGGACATTCTCACTCCTGATCTCCGATTGCGATCACACTGTTATTTCATATATATATCACTCCCCCTGCCCCGCTCCAACTCTGATTGCGATTACTCCCCGCTCCCGATCTCCGATTGCGATTTCTGTTTGTTATATTATATCCCTCCCCCACCCGATTCTGATTGCGATTTATGTGGTTCTCGTTTCCTTTCCCTTCCCTTATATTCACTATTTTTCCCTTCACTAAAGGAAAAATTTTCGTTCAAAGCCATTTTTATTTAAAAAGTTGGTTTTATTCAAACAGCAAATGGAAAGCAAAGAACAGTCAAAAGGCCGAGAGCTTATTTATAACAATATTGTTACAGCAAGCAGCAAAATAGGGAATTTTTTCATCAGATTACCTATTTTCGTTTATACAGCCTAATAGCAAATCTCCAAAGCAGTCAATGTAATGTTGTCCCTCATTTTCAGGGGCAGATTTTTGTATTTCTTTACAATGATTGTATTTCAGTTCTTCAGCTGTTAGAACAGCTCCCTCTTCTCATGGATCTATATTCCCACATTTCAGCTTATTTAATGTAATTGTAAATCATTTGTAAGTAGGTCTGATTTGGAGAAAGTAGGGGAATAGTGTGGAAGAAACATCTCTGCGCTACATTGTACAGTTTGACAGGAATTAATAAGAGATGCGGCTCTGATTTGTGGGATCCATGTGGTATGAGAGTTAGCATTTTTTTTTCTCCTTTGTTTCATATGTGAATTGTTATGTGTTTCATTCATTCATAAACATTTTATTTTGAATGATTTCAAGATAGAAAGGTAGAATCCATTTTATATGCTCTGCCTTGGGAAATCATTCATGCTATGTGTTTTTCCTTCTGTTTGAAAAGGATCCATTTATTGTGCCCTTTTTAGCTCCTCACCAGTCTTTCCATTCCATTCTCATTAAATTTTAATTGCTAAGTTTCCTGCCTATCTTGCCCCATGAAATACCCTGTTTCCTGATTTAATTCCCAGTTTCAAACTGTCCCTTTTTACCCCACACATCCCTGAAATTAATTAATTCATTCATTCATTCTATTAAACCCTTTTTCCTATCATTTTATCTAGCCTAATATCAGTCCATTTATTGTATTCCTTTGAATATTCTTTCACGAAGAGAGCCCTCTCCTGTCCTTGTAGGGCTAGCTACAATGTTGAGCGTGGTTTAGTTGTTACCCTGATTTTCCTTTTGCAGCCTGAGATCCAATTTAGGTGCTAACATCTCTGGCGACTCCACTGGGGAGTGTTCAAGATTGTTTGTTTGTTAGTGCTATTTGTTTTATAAACTACATACGGAGCCTGAAGTTATGCTAGGTAGCCTTCGAACTGCACATTGCTTTGCAAGTGCATAAGTAGATAAATGTTGCTTCAGTCAATCTCCGGTCTAGTTTTATAGACAATAACATCTGACTTGCAAGATTTTCCCCAAGATTTTCCCCAATAGAACAAATAATTCCAGACTTTTGAAAGATGATGTTCAGATTTTTGCTAGGCTGCAAATAAGATTTTTGTAAAATAGACATTTCACCACACTGGCTTCAAGAAGATACACCAGGGCTAATCCAGATCCAAATCCTCCCCCTGTATTTGAAAATCCAAATCTTATACCAAGAATTGTCAGAAGACAAGAAGGATCATTAAGCCCCAGACCCGTCTTCAGATCCTATACTTGGCCCAGTGAATGGTTTTTTGTAGAATATTTTTCCTTTGACGAGAATTTTGAGCTTTCTTTATTTAGGAATAAGTCTGAAAATGAAATTGATGATACAGTTTTAGATCCTGATTTCCTTGTAGCTATTAAAGTCCAAAGAGAAAATACCTCCATTGACGATTACATTTTGAATTCTCCTCAGTCCATCACTGTAACTAATATCCCTGAGCCTTCAGAATCTTCAAGAACAACATTTCCCCCTCCCAATTCATTAGCATTCCCATCAGTCAATTCCCAATTATCATCTCCTCCATTAACACCTCCCCCAAATCCTAAAAATCCTGTCGTAAATCCACCCATAGTTATGGCTGCAAGGTATGCACCCCTGGTCTTACCCCAGGTCCTCAATAACATGCCAGCTGACTATCAAAGAAAAATTCCTATTTTTGATGCCACTCAGAGCATCGTGGCTCAGCAACATGTTGATAAAATGAATGACTTTTTTGATTTGCATGAGGTAGAAGCAGAGAATGTAACAATGAGGTTGTTTGTTCAAAATTTCGGAGGCGAAGTCAGAAAGTGGTTTACAGCCCTACCGCCAGGCACAATTCGTACATTACAGGAGTTTCACACTCAGTTCCTGGACCGGTGGGAGGTGAAAAAGAACCCACTTCAAATTATGTCTGAATATGAGAACATTAAAAGGAATGTGGGTGAAATCGTGCAGGATTATTGTTTGAGATTCAATGCTACATATAATGCTATTCCAGCTAATTTGAAACCTCCTGAGGGACTGGAATTGTTAAAATTTCTCGATGGATTTGATGCCGACATGGCATATCAGCTGCGTGAAAGAGATCCGTCCTCCCTTGAAGACATGCAGAAGATAGCGGTTAATGTTGAAGCAAATTTGTTGGCTAAGAGAGCATGAGCCAGAGCTAAGAAAAGAATCGCAATAAAAGAGGAGGCCTCTACTTCAGACAGTAAAATGGACACTCTGATTAGAACAGTAGAAAAAATGGTCGACAGTTTAACCATCGCAGATAGACCTGAGCCTCAAATAAGAAATCCGAATTTCAGAGGGCAACAGCCGCAATTCAGAATTAGACAGAGAGAGCAGAGAACGTAGGACCAAATTGCACCACCACAGCAGCAAATTAAAAATCCTTTGTAGTAGAACTATGTGCAAGGGACAGATTCAGATGACGATGATCCTGTGATTGAGGCTAATCACTTTTTCACAGTGGACGGTGCGCCCATTTTCCTTACAGAAAACAAAGAATACACAGTGGCAACTCCAGATATTCAAAAAGACCAAAATTTCATTTTGGCCAATGATACAGTATTGGAAGAAGAGTCTGATGACTATCAGAGAGGGTATATGAACGCTCTGTCGGCTCAGCAAAGGCAGTACTCTTTAAGGAACAGAGAGGTTACAGTCAACCCCATTCAAAAGTGAAAGGAACTCCAAATGAAGAACGATGCACATAAGAAAGGAAAGGAGCCAGTTGATCCTTCTTCTAGTAAAACGCCTGCAGTTGCTAATACAGCAAATGAAAAGAACCAGCAAAACATAGTAAAGGAGCCAACAGAGAAGAAAGACCCGCCCATTAAAGAGGTAGAAACAGCTCCCTCCTTTAATCTAGAAAATGAAATCTCTAAGTTAAAGGTGTCTATGCCCCTCACAGAGTTGGTAAAGAATAGTGTGTATAAAACTCAGGTGTCCAAAGTCTTGCAAATTGATTTTGTCTCTGATATGGTCAACGTAGAAGACGACTACCCTGAACTTATTTTCGGCCCATCCACAGAAGAATCTGAAGAAAACGAAGTCCCTCCTTTTTACTTGAGTCTTAGAGTACATGAGTTTATCCTGCATAATGCTATGTTAGACTCTGGGACCTCACATAATTTGATGCCCAAAGTTGTCATGGAGAAGCTAGGCCTTGACATCACTCGTAAATATCATGACTTGTATTCCTTCGACTCAGGTAGGGTCCACTGTATTGGTTTAATTAAAGATTTGGTAGTGTCTTTAGATCAGATTCCAGCAAAGAATGTCTTGATGGATGTAGTTGTTGCTGATGTCCCACCAAGGTTTGGAATGCTTCTATCTAGGTCGTGGGGTGCAAAACTTAAGGGAACCATGCAGCTTGACTTATCTTATGCCAATATCCCTATATTTGGCCAGTTGAGGAAGTTATATAGAGAAAATAAAATGAAATATATGATTACCAGCAAAGACAAGCCTGTAAATCATCCCATCAATGTTTTCCATACAGATTTAGAGTCTTTTGTCTTGTATTCTGATGGTGGTTTAAATGATGAGAATGTTCAATTGGTACAAGTGGATGAAATACCTGAGATTTCAGAGAATTTCAGAGAGGTCCTCAGAAAGGAAAAGGACAAAGCAGCAGACACTTCTGAACCTCCTACCTGCTAGCAGCTAAGGGACAATGAACAGCCAGAAATCAGCCAAGGTAAAGAAGAGAAAGAAGAAAATTTCCAGCACCTTCAAGAAGAAAAAGAAGGCCTGTGGAGTATGGATTTTGATGGAGCTGTTGGTAAGGATGGAGATGGCATTGGAATATGGATTAGGAGTTCTGTTTTTCAACCTGATAAGGTTCCGAGTAATGTTAGAGTTTGTGCCTATAAGTTAGCTTTTGATTGCTCTAACAATGAAGCAGAATATGAGGCTTTGATTGCAGACCTAAAAATTTTGAAGAAGTTGAATGCAAAAAGGATTTCTGTGTATGGCGACTCCAAACTAATAATCAAATAGGTGAAGGGAGAATATCAAGCAAAACATCCAAGATTGAGGGCATACAGAAATGCAGTCTTGGACATTTTGAAGACATTCCCAGAGTATACTTTGACAGTAGTGCCCAGGATGCAGAATCTGATTGCCGATTCTCTTGCCACTACTGCAAGTAACTTGAAGGTTCCAATGAACTCCAGCAACAAGTTTGAGATCCATGTCAAACATAGGCCTGTTGTTCCAGACAACTTAAGGTACTGGCAACTGTTTTGGGATGATAATGAGATCAATGCATTTTTGCAGGGTGATGGAAAATTCAAAGATACTCCTATAGAGGGTGAGTATGAGGTTGATGATCAGGAGTTGGAAGCAAACCAGATGGACATATTGCAGCTAAAGGATAATGTAATTCCTAGAGGTCTCATACCTCTAGAGGAGCTTTTTTATCAGGATGATGTCGCAAAGAAACCAAGCTTGGTGCCCACAGAGAAAGGAGTTGAAGATGTGAATATTGGAACAACAGATCAGCCCAAGTTTGTCAAATTATCAAAGGAATTATCCCCTGAGGTAAAGGAGAAGTATGTTAAACTGCTTTCTGAATTTTCTGATGTATTTGCATGGGATTATTCAGATTTGAAAGTGTATGATAAGAACATAATTCAGCATACAATTCCTATCAAGCCGGATTAAAAGCCTTTCCGACAGAAGCTGAGAAGAATCAATCCAAAGCTGCTGCCATCAATTGAAAAGGAGGTAAACAGGTTATACAAAGTAGGAATCATAGTTCCTATTAGATTTTCTGATTGGATTTCGAATTTGGTCCCAGTGCGTAAAAATACTGGAGAAATAAGACTGTGTATTGACTTTAGGAACTTGAATAAGGCATCCTTAAAGGATAATTACCCACTTCTGAAAATGGACCATATCCTGCAGAGAGTAGTTGGAGCATCTAGGATGTCACTACTCAATGGCTACTCAGGGTATAACCAAATCTTGGTGCATGAGAAGGACCAAGATAAAACTGCCTTCACAACTCCCTGGGGAACTTTCTGGTATGCCAAGATGCCCTTTGGACTGAAGAACGTTGGAGCCACTTTCCAGCGTGCAATGGACATTTCTTTTGCAAATGAAAAATTCGTTTTTCTTGTTGTTTATTTGGATGATTTGACAGTGTTTTCAAGTTCAGATGATCAGCATTTGCACCATTTACGAGTGGTCTTTTAGCGTTGCAGAAAGTTTGGGATTTCTCTCAATCCCAAAAAGAGCCTTTTTTCCATGGATGAGGGAAAATTGCTCAGGAATATCATCTCTAAAGATGGCATCCGCATAGATCCAGCCAGAGTGGAGGCAATCCAGCTCATAGATCTTCCATGGAACAAGAAAGAAATTCAGGCCTTCAATGGTAAGATGAATTTTTTACGCAGATTTATACCTAATTTGGCTGAGCATTTGAGAGAAATGACCAATATGTTGAAGAAAGACAGCACTGTTAAGTGCAGTGAGGAAGCTATCAAGTCATTCAATCTGGTAAAGTTTGCTTTGTCTAATGCCCCAGTTCTGATCAGTCCCAACTATACTCATGATTTTATTATATTTTCGTTTGCATCTGTGCATACTATGGCCGTTGTTTTAATGCAAAAGAGAGATGGAGTAGAAAAGCCAATCGCCTTTTTCAGTAGGACTATTAGAGATGCTGCTTTAAGATATAATATTATTGAAAAGCGGGCATTGGCTCTTGTCAAGGAATTGAAAGATTTTAGGGTCTATATTTTGCATTCACACACTACATCATATGTCCCTAACGCAGCAGTCAAGGATGTGCTCATGCAAACTAATCCAGAAGGTCGAAGAGGCAAATGGATAGCAGCTATGTTGGAGTACGATCTGGAGATCAAGCCTACTAAGTTGATCAAAGGCCAAGGTTTGGTGAAATTGATGGCCCAATCAAATCTGCGTGCTTTAGATATAAATCTCATTTCAACAATGGCAGAAGAGGAATATGAAGGTTTGTTGGTTCCTATTTCAGATATTTTTCTGCAGTCCCCTTGGTATTCAGATGTTGTGTATGTTCTTCAGCATCTCTCGCCTCCTCCAAGCATGTCTAAGAGTAAAAGTAGCTCTTTGAAACTCAAATCTGCAAAGTATTGTATTTTGAACAGTGCTCTGTTTTGGAAGGATCCGGGAGGCGTTTTGCTAAATTTCCTGGTTGAAGAAGAATCTCAGAAGGTAATGCACGATTTCCATAAAGGTGACTGTGGTGGGCACTTGTTTTGGAAAACTACAGCGAACAAGGTATTGAGAGCCAGGTATTATTGGCCCACGTTGTTTTCTGATTTATATAAAACAGTGATGAATTGTCATGAATGTCAAATTTTCCAAGGGAAAAATAAATTGCTTCCACTTCCTTTGAAACCTGTTTCAGTGAACGCGCCCTTTCAGCAGTGGGGGCTCGATTTTATAGGAGAAATACATCCCGCATCCTCAGCACAGCATCAATGGATATTGACTAGGACAGACTATTTTACGAAATGGATCGACGCCATCCCTGCCAGGCAGGCAACTGACACGGTAATTATTCAATTCTTGGAATCAAATATTTTATCCCGTTTTGGTTTCCCATGTAAAATTGTGACATATAATGCAGCCGCGTTCAGATCAAAGAAAATGGTTGATTTCTGTGATAAGTACAACATCGTGCTGGGCCATTCAACAGCGTATTATCCACAAGGCAACGGCCTGGCAGAGTCATCCAATAAGTCGATGACTAATATAATCAAGAAAATGTTGGAGGCAAACAAAAGAAATTGGCACCGGAAGCTTATCAACGCACTGTGGGCAGACAGAGTCAGCAGTAAAAAATCAATAGGTATGTCACCTTTTGAGCTGGTTTATGGTACTGATGTTGTTTTTCCTACTTCTCTTACAGTTCCAGTTATGAAATTATTACAAGAAGTTGGCAGTGAAGATGATGACAACCAGCGAAGAATCAACCAGATGATCCACCTTCAACAAACAAGAGAAGAAGTGTCACAGAAAACGAGTCAATTGCAGGAAAATATTAAAAAGATCTATAATAGGAAGACTAAAGTAGAAAGGTTTCAGGTGGATGATGTAGTGTTGAAATGGGATGCAAGAAATGAAGACAAAGGGAAGCACGGTAAATTTGACAACCTTTGGAAGGGACCATACAGAATTACAGCATACAAGGGTCAGAATGCTTTCTTGCTTTCATAAATGGATGGCCAGGATTGTCCTGGAGGAGCAGTAAATGGTAGGCTATTGAAGCACTACCATTGTTGAAAACATGGATCAGAATCTATCTCATCATCATTGTATATACCATTTTATTTTTCTAAAAAGAAAAGTTCAAAATGCACAGTCATTCAAGTTTGGGGCCTGAGGTGAAGGCTATAAAACTTGGATGATATGTGTATGGTTTGGTTTTATTTCAGTTTTCAGTCTTAGTCTAGAGTCAGAGTTGGTTTGCATTTTTTTCAGTTTTAAACATTTTGACTGCATGCCCAAAGGATAAGGCTACTTGGTCTACGGTGTTCTTGGCACCTCCAAGGAGCTACCATCCCCATTGGAGCCAATGTTAGTGTCATTCAAGTCATACTGCCATTAGTGATCAAATCTTCTCTTTTTACTTTTGCATATTAGGTGTCTCATACCGAATAAATTTCACCATTCCGTTAGGTCATGGATTCATTGATGGTA
Organism: Pinus albicaulis; assembly: GCA_034641835.2. NCBI lineage: Eukaryota > Viridiplantae > Streptophyta > Pinopsida > Pinales > Pinaceae > Pinus > Pinus albicaulis. Next base: position 1,543,466,318 of record CM076584.1, read on the forward strand.
ATAATTCTTCATCATTTTTCCCTCATGTAAAACTTGTTGATTTTCCTCTCTATAGTCTTCGGTCATTAGTCACTTATATTCTCAAAATCATGTCAATAGGTCATAGGATGGGTCTCATTAGTTTCTAGGGTCTCACCATGGTCAAATTAATAAGTCAAGTATCAATAACATCAACAAGGTCATGAGGATGTAAATAAATTCAAAGTCATAGCACCTGGAAGATCAAAGAAAACATTTTTTTTTATGTAATTTTCACCTCAAAACCATTTTTTGAGGTGAAAACATGATATATTTCCGTTATTATCATTCATTATGTAATTTTATATCATCATATGTAATAAGTCACTATTTAGAAGCTGTTATCTCCACAAAGTGATGTCCCTGCCTTCAGAGAAGTTTTCCGCAACATGTTCAGTGCCAGACCATCTTCAAAGTAGATCCATCAGAAGAGCCCAAAAAGAGCTTTCCAACGGTATACTACATTCTCAAAACTGACTTTTGGATTGAAATTTATGCTTAAGTGAAGTAAAAGCCCTCTATTCCCTAAGCCCTCCCCTATTTTTTAGAAATTTGAATAACTGTTAAATTATTCACCGAGATTATCCTGATCACACACTATTTGAGCTTCATGCATAATACATAACCTCTTCTACTATTGATCATCAATTTGCGGAAATTAAACAATCACATGCGCACATTAAAACCATAAACAATCACACATATAAACACAGTATTTATGGGAAAGCTTAACGCTGAAAACCCCCAACTATCTGTATATTATAATGATAGAGATCATGTAACAATCATAGTACAAACTCCTCACAAGCTCTCAGCACTATCTCCAATTGTTACACACTACACAAGCTCAGATCATACAAAACACTTGCTCCAATCTGCTCCACCTGTTAGCTAGCCTCTACTGCGCAATCCAATATGGATAATCATGAGATCAAGGTTCAAATCCCACCAGTATGTACTGCGCAATCCTCATTGGCTTCTCCATCAATGTGTGTGCACATCTCATGCACCAGTATAGTCACAACTGATAGTCACACTGCTCTTTCACCTAACCTCTCCACTGGTCTCCACTGAAACTGTCCATGCACTGCAGTTAACCGATGTATTCTTTAGTTGATTTATGAGTTAATAATTAGTGAATTAATTAATAATTAATTCACACCACTCTCACTAATTGTATCAATCAGTTAGACTAGATACAACTAGCTCAACTAAGTTAAACTGAACACAACTCCATTAACTGTCTCATCAACTCCACCAAACTCTTTCACATGAGTTCTAACTGAAGTCAACCATGCAATAGCTCCACTAAACCCTAGGAATAGCGTAATTCCTTCTGTCAGCTGCATGTGCCACATCCAGGCATCAAATTGAAGTGCTCCAAGAGGATAAGATAATGTTTAGAGTCCAAATATTATTAAGAGCTAATAATATTCGACATATCTATTTTTAGACTGGCAATCTAAAAATAGATTTCGCCTAGTATGTCTAAAAATAGAAGTCCATCTATTTCTTCCGACTTGACCAACCATCCACAAATAGCATCCTACAACTCATAGAAAATGATCCATATGTCTAAAAATAGACTTTGCGCCAAAAATACCCTGTGGGCCCACTTAGTGAAGGCAACTCCTTTCCACTAAGCTCCTCATCTTGTTGCAATCTCAACACTCCCTCTCAAGAAGATAAGGATTATCTGCAACCCCTATCCTGCCCCTGTGGTATTCGAATTTGCTCCTAGTGAGCACCTTCGTCAAGATATCAGAATCCTGATCCTCCGTAGGATCTTCCTCATCCATATAGCCTCGCATGCAGCTAAACTTGCTGCCATATACTCTATCACGAATCGGAAAAGCACGGGATTCTTTCTTCCCGTCAATGAGCACTTTTATTCGACCATATCGAAAATCCCTCCAGATGTGCTCTTTCTGTCCGTTGGGCTCCCTGCCCAATCTGCATCCGTGAAGCCACACAACTTCACCTCATCCGACTGTCTGTACCACAATCCATATCCCGATGTGCCTCTGAGATAACGCAATACATGCTTCCCCACCTTCCAAAAGAGCTTGGTAGGCTTAACCATAGCTTGTGAAAGCTGGTTAACTGCATAGCATATATCGGGTCGTGTATTGACCAGATACATAAGCGACCCCACCAACTGTCGATAAACAGTGGCATCCACTACCTCCGCTGAAGTAGCATCCTCCTTCCTCCAAACACCAGGAAGAGGAGTATCAACAGGCTTGCAGCCATGCATGTTGAACTTCTCCAGTATCTCCCAGGCATACTTACCCTGAGAAACAAACAGTCCACCACTGCGCTGCCAAATTTCCAATCCTAGGAAATAATGAAGGAGGCCCAAGTCCTTCATCTCAAACGCTTTTGCAAGATCCTCCTTGCGTGAGAGTATCAACAGCTCATCACCTGTCAAAATCAAATCATTTACATAAATTACAATGATCAGCAACTTACCCTCCACCACAATCTGGTATAGGTTCGGATCTGCCTCACTCTTGGAGAATCCAAGTCCGGTGAAATAACTGTCTATCCGTGTGTACCAAGCATGAGGTGCTTGTTTCCACCCATACAGCGCTCTCTTGAGCCTGCACACATGCGACTCGCAGCTGAAGATCTCGAAACCTTCGGGCTGCTCTATGTACACCTCCTCCTCAATGAATCCATTGAGTAACGCAGTCTTCACATCCATCTGATGAATGTGCCACCCCATCTGCGCTGAGAGAGCAAGAATCATCCGTATGGAAGAATACCTTGCGACAGGTGCAAAGGTCTCCTCATAATTGATCCCCTCAATCTGTGAGAAGCCTCGGGCAACAAATCTTGCCTTGTACTTCTCCACACTCCCGTCAGCTGCCTGCTTCACTTTGTAGATCCATCTCGAACCCACCATTGATTTCCCTTCTGGCCTTGGGACAATCTCCCATGCACTGTTTCTGACAATCGAATCATACTCTTCCACCATGGCATCTACCCATGCGGGGTCCTCCACAGCTTCCTCGAAAGAGGATGGCTCCGTCACGATACACTTGCTCATAAGAGCCATGTATCCAGTATACCGGTCAGGTGACTGTCTCTGTCTGCGCTGTGATGTAGGTGCTCCTACAACCTTCTCTGCATCTTGAGCCAGTCGCTCAGCTTCTGTAGTGTGCTTCCGCCCTCTGATGGTTGGCGCTGCATGAGTGGTTTCTTCCACTCCATGAACTTCCTCTTGTGGCTGATCCACATCCTAAAGCTCATCCTTAGAAACTAATAGCTCCTCCTCTGCATGCAAGTGTAGCTCCCTCTCATGCAAGTGTAGCTCCCTAAGCCCTCCCCTATTTTGTAGAAATTTGAATAACTGTTAAATTATTCACCAAGATTATCCTGATCACACACTATTTTAGCTTCATGCATAATACATAACCTCTTCTACTATTGATCATCAATTTGCTGAAATTAAACAATCGCATGCGCACATTAAAACCATAAACAACCACACATATAAACACAGTATTTATGGGATAGCTTAAAGCTGAAAACCCCCAACTATCTATATATTATAATGATAGAGATCATGTAACAATCATAGTACAAAATCCTCACAATCTCTCAGCACTATCTCCAATTGTTACACACTACACAAGCTCAGATCATACAAAACACTTACTCCAATCTGCTCCACCTGTTAGCCAGCCTCTACTGCGCAATCCAATATGGATAATCATGAGATCAAGGTTCAAATCCCACCATTATGTACTGCGCAATCCTCATTGGCTTCTCAATCAATGTGTTTGCAAATCTCATGCACCAGTATAGTCACAACTGATAGTCACACTGCTCTTTCACCTACCTCTTCACTCGTCTCCACTGAAACTGTCCATGCACTGAAGTTAACTGATGTATTCTTTAGTTGATTTATGAGTTAATAATTATTGAATTAATTAATAATTAATTCACACCACTCTCACTAATTGTATCAATCAGTTAGACTAGATACAACTAGCTCAACTAAGTTAAACTGAACACAACTCCATTAACTGCCTCATCAACTCCACCAAACTCTGTCACATGAGTTCTAACTGAAGTCAACCATGCAATAGCTCCACTAAACCCTAGGAATAGCGTAATTCCTTCTGTCAGCTGCATGTGCCACATCCAGGAATCAAACTGAAGTGCTCCAAGAGGATAAGATAATGTTTAGAGTCCAAATATTATTAAGAGCTAATAATATTCGACATATCTATTTTTAGACTGGCAATCTAAAAATAGATTCTGCCAAATATGTCTAAAAATAGAAGTCCATATATTTTTCCAACTTGACCAACCATCCACAAATAGCATCCTGCAACTCATAGAATATGATCGACATGTCTAAAAATAGACTTTGCGCCAAAAATACCCTGCGGGCCCACTTAGTGAAGGCGACTCCTTTCCACTAAGCTCCTCATCTTGTTGCAATCTCAACATATTTCCCATGTTTCCCTTTTAACTTTATGTTTAAAGATTTAATATTCCCTTTAAAAAACCCCTTTTCCCCCCTTTCCGATTATAAAATCACATTATAAAACTTTTAAATACATATGCGATTTAATTATAAAACCACTTCCCCTTTTCCATACCCTGTAGAACTTTATAATAAACAAATAAAAGTTCTATATTATAAAAACCCTGCCGCTTTTAAATTGCAATCGCAAAACGTTTTCAATCGCAACATTTATATAAAGTGTTCTGATCAGTTCATCGCAAATATTTGCGATGCGATCGATCGCACAAGCTCCGATCATCGCAATCGCAACTTAACTCCGATCTGCCCAATCGCACCATCGCTCCGATTGAACCGATCGCAACTCCTCTCCCGATCCCTCCGATCGCACTTTCCCTCCGATCATTTTTCCCCTCCAATTGATCACATCGCAAATACTACGATTGCGATTACTCCCCGCTCCTGATCTCCGATTGCGATCACACTGTTATTTCATATATATATCAGTCTGCCTGCCCCGCTCCAACTTCGATTGCGATTACTCCCCGCTCCCGATCTCCGATTGCGATTTCCGTTTGTTATATTATATCCCTCCCCCGCCCGATTTCGATTGCGATTTATGTGGGTCATGTTTCCTTTCCCTTCCCTTCTATTCACTATTTTTCCCTTCACTAAAGGCAAAATTTTCGTTCAAAGCCATTTTTATTTAAAAAGTTGGTTTTATTCAAACAGAAAATGGAAAGCAAAGAACAGTCAAAAGGCCGAGAGCTTATTTATAACAATATTGTTACAGCAAGCAGCAAAATAGGGAATCTGTTCATCAGATTACCTATTTTCGTTTATACAGCCTAACAGCAAATCTCCAAAGCAGTCAGTATAATGTTGTCCTTCATTTTCAGGGGCAGATTTTTGTATTTCTTTACTATGATTGTATTTCAGTTCTTCAGCTGTTAGAACATCTCCCTCTTCTCATGGATCTATATTCCCACATTTCAGCTTATTTAATCTAATTATAAATCATTTGTAAGCAGATCTGATTTGGAGAAAGTAGGGGAATAGTGTGGAAGAAACATCTCTGCGCTACATTGTACAGTTTGATAGGAATTAATAAGAGATGCAACTCTGATTTGTGGGATCCGTGTGGTATGAGAGTCAGCATTTGTTTTTCTCCTTTGTTTCATATGTGAATTGTTATGTGTTTCATTCATTCATAAACATTTTCTTTTGAATGCTTTCAAGATAGAAAGGTATAATCCATTTTATATGCTCTGCCTTGGGAAATCATTCATGCTATGTTTTTTTCCTTCTGTTTGAAAAGGATCCATTTATTGTGCCCTTTTCAGCTCCTCACCAATATTTCCATTCCATTCTCATTAAATTTTAATTGCTAAGTTTCCTGCCTATCTTGCCCCATGAAATACCCTGTGTCCTGATTTAATTCCCGGTTTCAAACTGTCCCTTTTTACCCCACACATCCCTGAAATTAATTAATTCATTCATTCATTCTATTAAACCCTTTTTCCTATCATTTTATGTAGCCTAATATCGGTCCATTTATTGTATCCCTTTGAATATTCTTTCATGGAGAGAGCCCTCTCCTGTCCTTGTAGGGCTAGCTACAAGGCTGAGCGTGGTTTAGTTGTTACCATGATTTTCCTTTTGTAGCCTGAGATCCAATTCAGGTGCTAACAGGTACAATAGATTTTAATTTTCAAGAACTTTTCTTGATTTTTTTTGGGAAGGAAAGGAAGTTGAATTAATGGGTATCGTAGGGAAATAAGGAAATATAATCATCTCTAATGGCATGAAAAAGATTCTAAAGAAATAAAAATGAGGCATAATTACATAATTATGCTCACTAGAGGTTCAAACATTGAAATCATCTATCTATCCAAATCTCCAAAAAGTCTTGGATAATCATTCCAAGGTATTTGAGACTCCCAAAGGCCTCCCATCTATTCGTGATCATGATCATGCTATTCATTTGATTCCAGGAAGTGTTCCTCCAATCATTATGCCTTACAGATATCCATATTCCCAAAAGAGTGATTGAACGCATGGCTGCAAAAATGCTAGAGGTCGGTATAATTCAACCTAGTCAAAGTTATTTCTCTGCTCCAGTAGTATTGGTGCATAAGAAGGATGGATCATGGCGCACGTATCTGAATTATAGGGAGCTCAACAAACTCACTATTAAAGATAAATCTCACATTCCTATCATTGATGAATTGCTGGATGAATTACATGGAGCAATTTACTTCACCAATTTGGATCTTCGTTTAGGATATCATCAAATTAGAATGAAGACTAAAGAAATTTCTAAAACAAGATTTAGAAATCATGAGGGTCATTATGAATTTTTGGTCATGCCTTTTGGCCTTACCAATGCACCTTCTACATTTCAAGGTTTGATGAATTCTATTTTCAAACCCTTCCTTAGAAAAATTATGTTAGTATTTTTTGATGACATACTTATCTACAACAAGTCTTGGAAATGTAGAAAATTGAATAACTGATATATTATTCACCGAGATTCTCCTGATCACACACTATTTTAGCTTCATGCATAATACAGAATCTCTTCTACCATTGATCATCACATGCAGAAATAAAATCAATTGCATGCATACATTAAAACCACAAACAATCACACATATGAACACAGTATTTAATGGGAAAGCTTAAAGCCGAAAACCCCAACTATCTGTATATTATATGTCATGGAGATCATGTAACAATCATAGTACAAAAGCTCCTCACAAGCTCTCATGCACACCCTCAATTGCTACACACTATCAAGCTAGATCTAGCAAAACACATGCTCCAATCTTTTGCCACTTGATAGCCAGCCTCTATTGTGTAATTAATGCTATGGGATGGCTTCATTAAATAGATAAACCACCTAGCTTGAACTGTGAAATCCTCATGGGCTACTCCACCTATCTGTGTGTTGCAAATAGCAACTGTATAGTCACAACTGATAGTTAACCTGCTCTTTCACCTATTTTTGCATTGGTCTCCACTGAAACTGTCCATGCACTGAAGTTAACTGATGTATTCTTTAGTTGATTAATGACTTTACAATTAGTGAATTAATTAATAATTAATTCACACCACTCTTACTAATTGTATTAATTAGTTAAACTGAATACAAATAGCTCAACTATGTTTAGATTAGTTAAACTGAATACAACTCCACTAACTTCCTCAATCAACTCCACCAAACTCTGTCACATGAGTTCTAACTGAAGTATCCATGCAATAGCTTCACTTAACCCTTAGGAATAGCGTAATTCCTTCTGTCAGCTCCTGTGCCACATCTGTGCACTTAACTGAAGTGCTCCAAGAGAATAAGATAATGTTTAGAGTCTAAATATTATTAAGAGCTAATAATATTTCACATATCTATTTTTAGACTGGCAATCTAAAAATAGATTCCACCCAATATGTCTAAAAATAGAAGTCCATCTATTTTTTCCGACTTGAACAACCATCCATAAATAGCATCCTGCAACTCATAGAACATGATCCATATGTCTAAAAATAGACATAGTCTAAAAATAGAATTTGCGCCAAAAATAGCATGCGGGCACACTTAGTGAAGGCGACTCCTTTCCACGAAGCTCATCATCTTGTTGCAATCTCAACAGGAAGGATCATGTTCAACATGTTGATAGGGTGCTCAAACTATTGGACGAGAAACAATTATATGCAAAAACCTCCAAATGTTTCTTTGGAGTACAAGAGGTGGAATATCTGGGTCATATTGAACCTCATGACGGTGTTAAGGTAGACCCTAACAAAATTAAAGACATTAAGGAATGTAAAATCTCCACGAACATAAAGCATCTTCGAGGATTTCTCGGGTTGACCGGGTATTATCAAAAGTTTTTTAATAATTATGGGAGAATAGAAGCACCTCTAACAACAATACTGAAGAATGTAGAAATTTGAATAACTGATATATTATTCACCGAGATTCTCCTGATCACACGCTATTTTAGCTTCATGCATAATACAGAATCTCTTCTACTATTGATCATTAATTGCGGAAATCAAATCAATTGCATGCACACATTAAAACCACAAACAATCACACATATGAACACAGTATTTAATGGGAAAGCTTAAAGCTGAAAACCCCAACTATCTGTATATTATATGTCATGGAGATCATGTAACAATCATAGTATAAATCTCCTCACAAGCTCTCAGCACCTCCTCCAATTGCTACACACTATCAAGCTAGATCTAGCAAAACACATGCTCCAATCTTTTGCCACTTGATAGCCAGCCTCTATTGCGTAATTAATGCTATGGGATGGCTTCATTAAATAGATAAACCACCTGGCTTGAACTGCACAATCCTCATGGGCTACTCCACCTATCTGTGTGTTGCAAATAGCAACTGTATAGTCACAACTAATAGTTAACCTGCTCTTTCACCTATTCTTGTACTGGTCTCCACTGAAATTGTCCATGCACTGAAGTTAACTGATGCATTCTTTAGTTGATTAATGAGTTTATAATTAGTGAATTAATTAATAATTAATTCACACCACTCTCACTAATTGTAACAATTAGTTAAACTGAATACAAATAGCTCAACTATGTTTAGATTAGTTAAACTGAATACAACTCCACTAACTTCCTCAATCAACTCCACCAAACTCCGTCACATGAGTTCTAACTGAAGTATCCATGCAATAGCTCCACTTAACCCTCAGGAATAGCATAATTCCTTCTGTCAGCTCCTGTGCCACATCTGTGCACTTAACTGAAGTGCTCCAAGAGAATAAGATAATGTTTAGAGTCCAAATATTATTAAGAGCTAATAATATTCGACATATCTATTTTTATACTGGCAATCTAAAAATAGATTCCGCCCATTATGTCTAAAAATAGAAGTCCATATATTTTTTCCAACTTAACCAACCATCCACAAATAGCATCCTGCAACTCATAGAACATGATCCATATGTCTAAAAATAGACATAGTCTAAAAATAGACTTTGCACCAAAAATACCCTGCGGGCCCACTTAGTGAAGGCGACTTCTTTCCACTAAGCTCCTCATATTGTTGCAATCTCAACACTCCCTCTCAACAAGATAAGGATTATCTGCAACCCCTATCCTGCCCCTGTGGTATTCGAATTTTCTCCTGGTGAGCGCCTTCGTCAAGATATCAGCATCCTGATCCTCTGTAGGAATGTATGAAAGTAACATGACCTTCTGCTGCACACAATCTCTGATATGATGATACCGGATGTCAATGTGTTTAGATCTATCATGAAATACTGGATTAACCGAGAGTTTGATGCAACTCTGATTATCACAATAAATCACAATAGGCTCTAAGTGTGAACCAAACAACCTGACCAGGATCTTCCTCATCCATATAGCCTCGCATGCAGCCAAACTCGCTGCCATATACTCAGCCTCTGCTGAACTGAGTGCCACAGATATCTGCTTCCTGTTGTACCAAGAAACTGCTGTCGACCCGATATTGAAAATCCCTCCAGATGTGCTCTTTCTGTCCGTTGGGCTCCCTGCCCAATCTGCATCCGTGAAGCCACACAACTTCACCTCATCCGACTGTCTGTACCATAATCCATATCCCGATGTGCCTCTGAGATATCTCAATACATGCTTCCCCGCCTTCCAAAAGAGCTTGGTAGGCTTAACCATAGCTTGTGAAAGCTGGTTAACTGCATAACATATATCGGGTCGTGTATTGACCAGATACATAAGCGACCCCACCAATTGTCGATAAACAGTGGCATCCACTACCTCCGCTGAAGTAGCATCCTCCTTCCTCCAACCACCAGGAAGAGGAGTATCAACAAGCTTGCAGCCATGCATGTTGAACTTCTCCAGTATCTCCCGGGCATACTTACCCTGAGAAACAAACAGTCCATCACTGCGCTGCCAAATTTCCAATCCCAGGAAATAATGAAGGAGGCCCAAGTCCTTCATCTCAAACTCTTTTGCAAGATCATCCTTGCATGAGAGTATCAACAGCTCATCACCTGTCAAAATCAAATCATCTACATAAAGTACAATGATCAGCAACTTACCCTCCACCACAATCTGGTATAATTTAGGATCCGCCTCACTCTTGGAGAATCCAAGTCTGGTGAAATAACTATCTATCCGTGTGTACCAAGCACGAGGTGCTTGTTTCAACCCATACAGCACTCTCTTGAGCCTGCACACATACGACTCGCTTTTGAAGATCTCGAAACCTTCGGGCTGCTCTATGTACACCTCCTCCTCAATGACTCCGTTGAGGAATGCTTTCTTCACATCCATCTGATGAATGTGCCACCCCATCTGCGCTGAGAGAGCAAGAATCGTCCATATGGAAGAATACCTTACGACAGGTGCAAAGGTCTCCTCATAATCGATCCCCTCAATCTGTGAAAAGCCTCGGGCAACAAATCTTGCCTTGTACTTCTCCACACTCCCGTCAGCTACCTGCTTCACTTTGTAGATCCATCTCGAACCCACCACTGATTTCCCCTCTGGCCTCGGGACAATCTCCCATGCACTGTTTCGGACAATCGAATCATAATCTTCCACCATGGCATCTACCCATGCGGGGTCCTCCACACCTTCCTCGAAAGAGGATGGCTCTGTCATAATACACTTGCTCATAAGAGAAATGTCTCTAGTATACCGGTCAACTGATTGTCCCTATCTGCGTTGTGATGTAAGTGCTCCTACAACCTTCTCTGCATCTTGAGCCAGTCACTCAGCTTCTGTAGTGCGCTTCCGCCCTCTGATGGTTGGCGCTGCCTGATGGTCTCTTCCACTCCATGAACCTCATCTTGTGGCTGATCCACATCCTGAGACTCATCCTTAGGAACTAATAGTTCCTCATATGCATGCAAGTGTGTCTCCCTCTCAAGCGAACACTTCATGGCTTTCTCCTCATGAAATTTGATATCCCGTCGCACAACAGTCTTGCGACTGTCTGGAAAATACACACGATAGTTGTGGGGCATATCAATGTACCCCACAAATATCCCAACCTCTGCGGTCGGCTCCAGCTTCTTCCTGGCATCCTTCGTCACATGAATGTAAACAGGTGAACCAAAAATCCTCAAATGGGAAATATCGGGCTTCTTACCAGAAAACGCCTCCTCGGGTGTACTCATGCCAAGTATCTTGTGAGGACAACGGTTCTGCACATATACTGCAGTATTGCATGCCTCCGCCCACAAGTGAATGGGTAAGCCCTGATCATGCAACATCACCCGTGCAGCACCCACGATCGTTTGCTCTTCCGCTCAGAACCTCATTCTATCAGGTTATGAGGTACAAGAAGCTCTCTTCGACTCCTTCGCTACAAAGTCCTTGAATTCGCCGTGAGACTCATTCACCATTGTCGCCCTAAGATCCTTCACCTTCTTCCGATTTTTCAACCAAGCAGTTTTCAACTCATAGAACTGAGGTATGTTTCATTTCTTCTCAGGAGAGGATTAAGATCCAGCACTTTCGAGAGAAATCATCAACAAAGATCACATAATACCCGTGCTTTGCTGTCGAAGCAACTGAGAAAGGACCACACACGTCTGTGTGAACTCTCTCAAGGATCGTCGTGGCGCGACTATCCTTCTCGTGAAAGGTGTCTTTCACATACTTCCCTAAAGTACACCCCTTGCACTGATCTGACTGCGCAAGGGTGCCCTTAGGAAGTCCAGTAGAAATCTGCTGCAGAATCTTCAAAGCTCCATGGTGAAGTTGGCCCAATCTCCTGTGCCATAGTTCGCCCTCATCATCCCGGCTCACCACATCTCCAGCCTTGCATGCCATAGCTGCGCAGTCATCTACCTGCAACTGATAAAGGTTCTTAACTTCAACCCTATCCTCCCATGTCTCAATTTGGGCTGCCTTACTCCGTAGGAAATCCTTTCCAATTCCTTCACATAAGACAACATTTTATCCCTGTCTTCTTAACACACACAGAGATAAGATTCTTCTTCAATCCTGGAACATGCATCACTTCCTTCAATATGAAGGGTTTACCAGACTCCCTCTCAAAGGAAATGGTACCGATACTGATCGCACTGTATCTACCATCATCGCCCATCTCGATGTGCACTCCAATATCTTTCTCATCTAGATCAGTAAACAAATCTCGATCTCCTGTCATGTGAAAAGACGCACCACTGTCAAGAAACCACACATATCCCATCATGCTTGAGACCAAGCATGCGATCAGTGAAAAATCCAGCTCAAACTGTGAGGCTAAGGCCTCTCCAGCTGCAGTCCCAGCAGCCTGCTTATTTTTCTTCTTCTATGGACAATTAGTGGCGTAATGTCCATGTTGGTGACAATGAAAGCACTTCACCTTGGACATGTCCTGCTTCTTGCCTTTCGCACCGGATTGAGAAGCTTTCTTGCTCTTCCCCTTCTTTGCTTTGGCAGCCAAAGCACAATTCTCTTCATCAGAGTTCTTTGATGAAGATCTGTCCCTGGTACTCCGCCTTATCTCCTCTTGCACAAGATCCGACCAAAGTCGCTCCCATCCTGGCAATTTCTCCCGACCATTGACAGAGTCCTGATAGGAGTGCCAACTCTTCGGAAGCCCAAGGAGAGCCAAGCTCACCAAGTCCTCGTCATCAACAATAACCCCCACACTTCCCAGCTCATCCCTGCATTGGATGAACTTCGTGAGGTACTTGGGCATACTGTCACCTTTCTCCATCTTTATGTTCCTGATTTTGTCCTTGAGCGCCAACTTCCTCTGGTCGCTCTTGCTTTGGAATAAATCTGTCAAATCTTTCCACATCAAGAATGGAGAAGCCTTACCATGAAGGCTAGATACTATGTGATCCTTCACGCCCTCCAACAGAATTCTTTGACACTTTGACGTCTTCTTTTGCCATGCGTCAAGTACGGCAGCATCACTAGAAGTAAGCTTTGGGATTTCTGCATCTATGAACTCCTTCAACCCATTTTCATCCAGCACCGCCTCCATCCTGTCCTTCCATGCAATATAATTTGGGCTGCCCTCAAGGGCATACTCCAATCGCAATCCGTTGAAATACATCTCAACTTCGACACCAAGAAAACACTGATGCAAATTCGAATTCCACCAGCACAAAACTCAACCGCTTCAATGTTTTGCAATTGCTCCAATGATCAATATCGCTCTGATACCATGTAGAAATTTGAATAACTGATATATTATTCATCGATATTCTCCTGATCACACACTATTTTAGCTTCATGCATAATACATAATCTCTTCTACCATTTATCATTAATTGCGGAAATAAAATCAATTGCATGCGCAATATTAAAACCACAACAATCACACATATGAACACAGTATTTCATGGGAAAGCTTAAAGCTAAAAACCCCGCAGCTATTCTGTATATTATAATGGAGAAATCATGTAACAATCATAGTACAAAAACTCTTCACAAGCTCTCATGCACTACCTCCCATGCTACACACTATCAAGCTAGATCTAGCAAATCACTTGCTCCAATCCTTAGCCACTTGATAGCCAACCTTGATTGCGTATTTTAATGCTAGGTGATGGCCTCCTTATATAGATAAACCACCAGCCTAAACTTTGCAATACTCATAGCTTACTCCACCTATCTATGTGTTGCAAATAGCAACCGTATAGTCACAACTGATAGCTAACTCTACCCTTTCATCTATCTCTTTCACTGGTCTCCACTGAAACCTGGCCCATACATCAAGTTAACTGATGCATTATTTAGTTGACACGAGTTTATAATTAGTGAATTAATTAATAATTAATTCACACCACTCACTAATCAGATCAATTAGTTAAATCAATACAAATAAATTTCAACTATGTTTAGGATTAGTTAAACTAATACAACTCCACTAACTTCCTCAATCAACTCCACCAAACTCGTCACATGAGTCAAAATTTTGAGTTCTAAATCAAGTATCCATGCAAAAGTATCCATGCATAGCTCCACATAACCCCTACTAATAGCGTAATTCCTTCTGTCAGCTCCTGTGCCACATCTGTGCACTTAACTGAAGTGCTCCAAGAGAATAAGATAATGCTTAGAGTCCAAATATTATTAAGAGCTAATAATATTCGACATATCTATTTTTAGACTGGCAATCTAAAAATAGATTTCGCCCATTATGTCTAAAAATATAAGTCCATCTATTTTTTCCAACTTGACCAAACATCCACAAATAGCATCCTGCAACTCATAGAACATGATCCATATATCTAAAAATAAACATAGTCTAAAAATAGACTTTGCGCCAAAAATAGCTTGCGGGCCCACTTAGTGAAGGCGACTCCTTTCCACTAAGCTCATCATCTTATTACAATCTCAACAAAAGATACATTTTATTGGACTATAGAAGTAACTAAGGCCATTGAACATCTTAAAGAGGCAATGTACCAAGCATCGGTCTTAGCTACATCAGACTTCACAAAAAAATTTATTGTGGAATGTGACGCCTCAGGAAATGGAATTGGTGTTGTTTTAATGCAAGAAGGAAGACCAGTTAATTTTGAAAGTCTTCCAATCAAAGGAAATAATTTACACAAACCTATTTATGATAAGGAAATTTTGGCAATACTACAAGCACTAAAGCAATGGAGACCTTGCCTAATGGGAAGACACTTCAAGGTAAAAATAGATCATGATAGTCTTATATACTTTTTGGAACAAAGATTACCTTCGAAAGAGCAACAAAAATGGGTCACAAATATTTTGGGTTATGAATTTGAAATCATATACAAAAAAGGGAAGCAAAATGTTTTTGCAGATGCACTCTCAAGAAAGGATGAGGATGTGGAAGCATTTTTTTGTACCATTTCTATTATCCAACCATATTGGATAATCGAAGCAAGGGATGAATGGAAGAATGACGAAGAAGTGTGAACACTCATTCAAAATTTTCAGCAAGGTCCTAATATATCTGATACATTTAGCTCGAAAAATTATTCATTATGGTAAAAATATCACTTATATCTTTCTAATAATTCCCAACTCAAACAAAATATTCTTTTGGAATTGCACACCTCTCCCTTGGGAGGGCACTCAATATTTTTAAAAACCTACCACATGGTCAAGAAGGAATTTTTTTGGGATGGCCTTAAATATGATATTCAAAATTTCGTGGCAGAATGTTTGGTTTTCCAACAAAATAAAGTAGAGATAATTAAGAACTCGGTTCTGTTACAACCTTTAGCCATTCTAAGTTAACGTTGGGAGGAGGTTTCAATGCATTTTATCACTACCCAATTCTAAAGGAAAGAGTGTCATCATGGTGGTAATTGATAGAATTATGAAGTATGCACACTTTTTTGCACTATCTCATCCATTTAAATCCAGTATAGTTACTACTGCTTTTATGGAAAAAATTAAAAGCTACATGGAAACCCAAATATTATTGTAAGCGACAGAGATCCCATTTTCACTGGAAATTTTTTGATGGAATTATTTTATTTTATGGGTACTTAATTAGATCATAGCTCATATTATCATCCTCAATATTATGGGAAAACTAAGATAGTGAACAAATGTTTGGAAGCATATCTTCGTTGCTTTGTATCTGATAAACAAACGCAATGGGTCAAGTGGTTACCTCTAGTTGAATGGTGGTATAACACTTCCTTCCACACTGCAGCAAAAATGGCTCCATTTATGTCACCTTATGGATATCATCCATTATCTATCACATCATATTTAAGAGAAAATTCTGAGGTTCAAGCCGTGGAAGATCACATCGAGCATCAACAACAAGTTCTCCAACTCTTAAAGGATACCTCACTTTGGCGCAGATTCAAATGAAACAATAGGAATATCAACATTGTAGTGAAAGAAGTTATGATGTAGAAGACAGGGTATTTTTATGGATACAACCATACAAACAAATGTCCCTCAAGCAAGCTAAGAAGGATAATAATTATCACCAAATTACTATGTTCCTTACAAGGTGTTGCAAAAGATTGGTACTATCACATACAAATTGGAGCTTCTTGCATCTTCCCGAGTGCAACATGTTTTCCATGTTTCAAGCTTAAATAAGGTTATAGGTGACAAGCTCCCAATTCAAACAATATTTCCAAAACTTGATGGGGAAGTAAAAATCATATTGGAACCTGAAGAAGTCATGGAAATAAGAACTTGACAGCTACGAAATCGATCAATTTCATACTATCTCGCAAAATGGAAGAACTTACCCACTGAAGATTCCACATGGGAGGATGAGAATTTTATACATAAGCATCTAGAACTACTCAAGCATTAAGGACAACACTTTTTTGAAGGAAAGGGGCATGTTATGTCCCTATAATACTAGTTTATCCACTTATTGTTATTGTTAGTGTAGCCCCCTTATTGTTATTGTTATGCCCATATAGTCCCCATATTGTTATTATTATGCCCCATAGAATCCCAGTATTGTTATTGGTGTGCCCTTAGATTATTATTGTTATGTAGGCTCTGATTATATTGTGACCACTTATACTCCTATATATAGAAAGTTGGTTTTGTTATTTGTGTCATCCAAGAATTATTCATTTATGTAATGTAAAGGAGGTTTCCCCCTTGAAGAGGCTAATTTTTAAGTCGTTGATCTATATTTTATTCTTCTTTGTGAGTTGGTTGCATAACACAGTGGATTCAAAGGATGGAAAACTCTAGAAAGAGGCCATGGTTGATTAAATGGCATCTTTGGTAAAAAATGAGGCTTGGGATCTCGTGGAGTTGTCAGCTAGAAGGAAACCAATTGGAAACAAAAGGGTATTTAAGAAGAAGATGAATATAGAAGGAAAGGGGGAGAAATACAAAGCTCTTTTGGTAGAAAAAGGTTATTCCCAGGTTCTGAGAATTTATTTCAGTGATATTTTTTCTCCTAATACCAAGTTATATTATATTAGATTACTTTTATCGATTGTTAATGATTTTGATTTTGAGGTAGAACAGATGAATGTGAAGACAAAATTTCTTCACGAGGATCTGGAAAAAGAGATCTACATGAAGCAACCTGAAGGCTTTGTAGTGAAGGGTAAGAAATAACTAGTATGTAGGTTAGAAAGGTCTTTCTATGGGTTAAAAAATTCACAGAGGATGTGGCACCATAAATTTGTTACATATATACAGGGACTTAGCTTCACAAGAAGAAAAGTAGATCATTGTGTGTATTTTAAATTAATTGGTGATTGTGTTATTTATTTGGTATTGTATGTGGTTGATATGTTATTGATTAGAAATGAAAAATAAATTATCCATGATTTGAAGACCCAATTGTCCTCCAAATTCGACATGAAGGATCTTGGTGATGTAAACTATATTTTGGGCATGGAAATTAAGCGAGATCGGGAAAAGAGGAAACTCTAGTTAAACCATAGGAAGTATGTCGAGACAATATTGCAGATGTTTAATATGTATGATAGTAAACTGGTGAAGGTTCCTATTCCTATAGTTGTAAATTTATATGTTGAACAATTTCCAAAGACACAGGAAGAGGAATATGACATGTCTCGTGTTCCATATGCGAGTGCAGTTGGTAGCCTGATGTATGCAATGATTTTCACCATACCATACATTGCACATATAGTGGAAGTATTGAGCATATTTATGTCAAAACCAGGGAAGCAACATTGGACAACAGTGAAGGGTTTTCAGGTATTTGTGTGGCACTAGTGATTATGGTTTTTGCTACCAAGGAAGGCAAAGATTGAATATAGTTTTGGACATTCGTGCCTTTTTTGATGCAGACTGGGCTAAATATGTGGATCAAAGGAGATCTACAAGTGGGTATGTGTTTAACCAATTTGGAGGAGCAGTCAGTTGGATGAGCAAGGGGTGGTATGTAATGGCTCTTGCAACTACTAAGGTTGAATACATGGCAACAACTCATACAAGCAAGGAATCAATTTTATTCCAGAGATTGTCTTTAAGTATGGGGTTGGTATAGGGAGCTATAAGGATAGACTGTGACAAACAAATTGTAGTTTTCTTGGCAAAGAACCCTGCTTATCAATCAAAGACAAAGCACATTGATGTTTAGTATCACTTTGTGAGGGATATGGTTGAGGACAAAAAGGTATCTTTGGTAAAGGTGGACACTTTGAATAATGTTGCAAATGCAATGTCAAATTTTTTGAGCACTAAGAAGTTTTCTTGGTGTAGAGAAACAATGGTAGTTGTAGGGCTAAACCAATGACTAAGCTCTATTGTGACCCCCTATGTGGAAAGAAAACTACAAGTGGGAGAATGTTGGGTGTGTGTTATATTCTTTCCACGATTATTCCCATGCATTGTACGTTTCTCTGGGTGTAGACGGGGGTTCATAGGGGGGGCGGCATCCCCCTCTGTCGAGGGCTTTACAGGGGGGCGGTAACCCCCCTGCATAGGGTTTCGGGTAGCACCCCAGGAAAAAAAATTGATGTAGACCTAGTAATATTTAGGCAGACCCAAGGATGGGGGGCAGGCCCAAAGACGGTGGGCATACCTACCCATATTTTTTTGCATAGGTTTTCCACATGCTTTTGGGCATGATGGTTTTCTTCCCATGGTATTTTGTAGATCTGGTCAAGGGAACTACGGTTATGCTGTAATCCGAGGTTATGGATTAGGGTTTTTGAATGCTTCAACATGTATAAATATGTATTGCAACATTGAAAGGACCATAATGAAAAATAAATTTGGTAGTCCTGGTTTTGAGATAAAAGGGAAAATATCTGTGTATTTTTTTTTTATGTTCTCGTCATTGTTTATTTTTCTGTTTTAAGAATTCATTTACAGGTAATTTATGTATAGGGTTAAAACCTTCAGAAGTGAGGTTTCCGGCCACTAATAATTCAAGGTGTGCTCATGCACTCAAAGAGACTAAGAAGGTGCAAAGGCACACTCTGAAGAGACGAAGGAGTGAGACTTCAAGCCTTCAAGGTGTTCTCATGCGCTCATGAGGAAAAGGAGGGTGGATGCTGAAGAGACAAAGGAAAAACACTCAAGCCTTCAGGGTGTGCTCATGTTCTCAAAGAGGGCACATTTATCCATGCCAAAGGAGTGTGCTCAAATGGAGGCTTCATGCTTCATCGTTGCGCCATGTGCTCTAAAGGAAAGATGAAGCTTTATGCTTTGTGATTGCGCCATGTGCTCTAAGGCTTCGTGCTTCGTGAGTACACCATGTGCTTTAAGAGAAGAATGAAGCTCCGCGATTCATTAGTGCACCATGTGCCCAAGGAGGCACAATTCTTTGAGTTGAAGGACTGCGCTCATAGTCTTGAAGTGCGCTCATTATTCTGAAGTGCGCTCAGGCTCTCATAGTGCACTTTTGAAGGCAAGAAGATCCTTGTTTGTCCAGAGTGCACTTTTAGAGGATATAAGCTCCTTATTCCTCTAAAATTCACTTTTTCACTGAGTGTTTGAAGTGTGTTTTGTTGTTTTGAAGTGCGCTCATGCCTAGAAGGGTGTATTTCTCTCCAATAGTGGCTACTTGTTCATCTAGAATGCACTTTTCACCAACGGAGGCAGCACAAGGCTAGGTGACTTATCTTTAAGAAGTACTAATGAATTATGAGAGGGAGGAGACCTTAGAAATACTTAGTGAAAAAGTATGGGAGGAAATATATGTCATTGAGGCTCATGAATAAGTTGCACTTGTCAGCTAGTAAGAGGATTAATTCCTTTAGAACTTATGTTGGGCTGAAGGACCAAGAAGAGCTCTCACAATGGCTAAATGTGGGATAAGTAGAGTAGGAGAAATAAATGCATCCCACCATGACTCAAACATGGAATTCACACATAAATTCCATCAATATAAGCCAACAGAATGCACACGACTCATTAACAACAGTCACACCTTGAAAAAAAAACAAAGAGACACCTATTTATAAGTGTGACAGGAGAAACGACACATTACAACACTTACAAACAAAGGTACGACAATTGAGGTGACTATTACGAAAAATTGCGCTAAGTTCTAGGAATATGTCTAGTTCATATTCTAATGATATGTAAGGCCATTTGATGCAAAAGAGTGTGTCGGAACTAACTTCGATAATACGCAAGGGTGCGACTTGCATAGCAGTGAAAACAAAAAAAACGACACCTACAACACGTAGAAAACACGAAGATGACACTTGAAAAAATGAAAATGACCTTAAAAGTGACAAATTCCAGAGTGAATATAACATGAAAAAAACACTTTTTAAAATAAAATCAAGTCAAACAACAATCAAGAATGTGAAAGCAAAAATGCGCAAAATACGACAGTTGAGAAAACTCAACAAAATAGAAGTATAAACGCAACAAAGTGAGGGGGATTGTCAATTAAAATTTTGAAATGACTAACGACATGAGCTGAACATCGCACATGAAATGTCTTGATGGACGATGTTATGCTCGTCCAAGCTTGCATAAGAAAGTATTCTCATGAACTCGTCAAAGACTGAGCATGTGTGTGTAAGTGACTTGACAATTTAAAAATGGGAAAAATACTTAAATGCTTTACAAAGCATCAAACGACCATGTAGTAACCATAAGATGACAAACCGTAAGATCCTCAGTAGGCTCCAAAATTCAAGTGTGATAAAAATTTTGGAGGGTGTTTATCGCAGAGACAACACTTGGCAACACACTAGTAGAACTCCAACTTCTTTGTTTAGCTTTAATTATCTAAGTGCAAGGTCTCAGTATTTCATGAAGTATTGATTCATCTTGTGGATTACCTTGGTTTCCATACCTAACCTATTTAGATATATATTCCCCTCCATTGCCTTACTCGGTTAAAACACACAAAATATATGCCATATCACAATTATTTCAATCTAGGAAAGGTTAATATACGTGGTGAGTTTAAGATATTCGGAGTATGAGTTTCATCTCTGGTGTTGATCTGCTTCCAAAAGGCCTGTACAGTACCCCAGTGGAGTCACTGTAGGAGCACATTTGTTGCTTCACTGTTAGCAATCCTGAACAGTACCCCAACGAAGTCACTTGCTTCACCTCCCTGTGAAGAAAACCCTTCTCTTCTTTCACCCTTTATTTATTTATTTAACAAGACTGTGCTTTGACACTTATTTGTTTTCAACGGGCGAAAGAGGATTCGGACTTATTGAGATCAGATGAGGTTGCCCCTTTAGATAGGTATTTATATAACCTCTGATATTATTTTTCTCGCTTTATATTTTCCCCTTGTCCTCTCTACTTGACTGGGTCGAAAATAATAACACTATTTACTTACAATACTGAGTTAAGGAATGAGGATCCTAAAATATATATGGGTTTTATAGTTCAACCAAAGGATTTTTTTTCGAGTGGATCGTATTTTCCAGTCAAACATCATTGACTTTAAATATATGTAAACCCAAGATAGAGAAGAGGTAACATATTACCCAAGCATTGTTTGCCATCAGAACTACTCCTTTTCAAGTTTTTCACATTGTCTTTTGAGTCGAACAAGAGGATATTCATGCAAAGTTTTACTAAACAAAAAAAAGGAACATACATGAAAAAACAGCAAAACAAAACTGAAAAAAACAAAGCAAATGGAGGAATAACATAAAACAACATGCATAATAGACAATAAGAAAACAAACAAATGCAAAGACTCGATGGAGAGCAGGGTAGAGGGTGGATGCAATGTAAGGGAAAATAAATGAAACTAAGATTACTCCTAACCTAACATGCTAGAAGGTCAGGGTTGAGTATAATGATATTTCCAATGAAGCCATCATAACTGGTCCTGACTCGCAAATACAAAGATAAGAGAACTTACAACCGATATATAATAATGTGCAATAGAAAATGTTGAGGAGGTAAATCCCCTCTGCAGACAGAGGCGATCCCTACTAGCCCAGCAGGGGTCTAGCAACAAACAAACAATGCTATGACGCAAGCTCCTAGTTACGAATGAAAGATTTGGGATAAGAGCCTACCCGGATTCCAACGCTAGATCTGAAGAAGAAGATGTCCCCATCCGTCCTTCAGCCCTGGCAGATCACAATCCTTCCACGATCTCCGTGGATGAACACCTGCACATAGAAGAAACGAACAGATACAAGCATAGGAACCAACATACGTAACTAAACATCGGTCAGAAAAGATATTACTCGCATTAACATGATGGAAAACGGAGTGGAACCATAATCATAGTCATCTATTAAGTAATAAACGAATAGAAGTTACAACCAAGTTCTGACGTCGCAGCTTCCTTCGAACGGGTCTCCGGTCGTCCACGTCTCGCAAAGCTCTCCAAGGAAAGGGAAAACCTCTCCAGAGTCTCGTAACAATGGTCTCCTCGCTTGAATGGGCCTTAAGGGAAAGAAGGGATTCTTTACAACACAAAGGCACTTGGGAATAGGGAGATGCAAAGCTTCAGCACTTCAAGACTAGCTTGCCATGGATTTGAGCAAGCTTATATAGATGGGGAAGGAGGGAGTTGGGATCCCTATTATTATGGGATTGGCCCTATCAACAAGGAAGGTTCCATAGAAGGTGGCAAAACCACTTCCCTTCCATAGAACTCCCGCAGCCAAACCTCCCAACTCAAGATAGGCAATGGTTGTGAGTTTGTTTGAACTCAACTTCCGCTATCCATATTTAAAAAACAGTCCCTAAAATGGGTGGCGCGATTGCTGCTCTATGACAGAGCGCCAAGTGGCGCGACCTCTTTACAGGATTTCCCTGATTGGCGCGAGCACTGAACTGTCTACCCGCGCCAATGCAAAAAGAGCTGTTTTTCATAAGTTTTGCAAGGAGATGTCTCAAGGGAAAATATAGCTCACATTCAGAGGGATGCATTGATGGTGATTTCAAAGCATGACAATGTTCACAGGTCACGGAATGGGTCCTCCATTGTGCGGGATGGGGAATGGTGAGGACGGTGACAAATTACTGTGTAACAGATGCCCCCTAAAGTATGAGGCCCGAGAGTGAGAGGGGTGAAATGCTTTACGAGAACATGTCCAACCGAAGGCCCGCCGTCGGAAAACCTGCGCAGAAAGATACAACTGATATCTCAAGTACATGATGTATACATATGGTATGGACGCAGCCATCCGAAAAAGAGTATGCTATAATCCGGATCTAGGGTATGGGCGCAGCCATCCAACTAAGATCAAACAAATAGACTCAGGTATGGTCGCAGCCATCCAATCAGTGAGTCATGTACATAGTGATAATAATCCACCATCGCAGCCTGGATTACAACAGACACAATCCAGGGTCTTGTGCTCCATCTCGACCCAACAAAGTACAAGTTCAAGCATGCGAATATGTGATCTGATGTCGAACATGCAAGAACATCGTCCGATTACCAGCCAATGATGGAAGCTGTTAACAGACGCGAGAGTAACCACCAATAATGACAATGGTCCTCAAGGTACTACAGGTACAATCTACGGTGTGCGAATAAATGAGCTGACGTCGAACACCCGCAGAATCATTCGATCGGAGGCCAATGATGTAAACCTCTCGTCGAATGCGACGAACCTGCCATTGAGGCATGCAGGCCCCAAGGTACCATAAGGAGTCTCTAGACCAACTTCCTGGATAATGAGTTGAAGTCGACAGGAAGTGACCTTGATCGAAGGCGGGCCATAATGATTCCCACATCATCGACACGAGACAGAGGAACATAATGTTTTGTTGTGAATCAGGATCATATGAGAAACAGAGGAAGGTTGATATTCGCAGAGGCCAACTTCTCTTGAACATATAAACGGCACGACAATGGACTTGGCAGTATTTGACATCAACAGATCAAAGGTCATGGTGACGAGGCAGTGAACAAATGAGAGGTCAAAAGAGATTACCCAAACCCATGGAAGCAAAGTGAAGCAACGAGATGAGATGTCCCCAACCCGACACGAATGCAGACAAGTGCCATGTTCAAGAGCGACATACTGCCGACGACAACGACGATGGTTCCATTTTCCCCCCACCATTTCTGGTGAGTACCCCAATTATTTTTGATAACAAGCTTGAAGGGGATAGCATATGCTTGTGATATAAGTCCGCCCTTCGGGCGAATCCATCCTAGTGCATTTAACGAGTCCTGGGAAGGAGAAACTCGGAGAACGTCATTTCGACGAAATCCAATGTCATCAGGGTTTAACGAGTCTGACAAAGGAAGAACTCGGCGTCTTTTCATGTTTAGAGAGTTTGAAAAGACAGCGGAAAAGAAAACTCCACAGGTCCCTTTTCGTAAATAGTTCCCCATATCCGAAAAGGTAGAAAACAATATCCGGAAAAACCTCCTAGTCGCGATAGGCTAGGGTATTCCTTTTTCGTAATCGATCCAGCCCAGCCCGAAAAAGGGTTAAACTTATACTGGGTGAATGTCGATTCGTGTCCATTTTAACGAGACCGAAACGACAAGGGCCTCGGCGATCTTTTCATATTTAGAGAGTCAGAAAAGAGCTGAAAGATGACTCCAGAGTGACTTTTTCGTGTATTTACCGAGTCCGAAAAAGTATAAAATACAACTCGTTTCCATCTTTTAAGTCGCAAATACCTGCCACTGCACATACCCAACAAGCGTAAAATCCATTTTCGACATAATACATGCAAATATTTGATAAAAAATAACCTTTTAAAGTTCATTTAACGACGAAAAGTTATAAATATGTCCAATGGTAAAAAATGAAATTACTTTTTACTATTTACCTTGTGGAGAGCAACAGTGGTCCATTTGGAGCAGAATCTTCTGACGGTGACTGCGACCAATCCAGGCAACCATTCAGCGTCTCGTCTATGACAGGTAAGAGGCGCTCCTTTTCTCTTTCTTTCCATACATTTTTTAATGAATTTCCCTTAGAAATCAGCTCTGTAAGGGCACTTTTGAAATTTTAGGGCCGGGCCCAGTGGCGCGGGTATCGGGCACGGACCCGCGCCACTGAGCTCTTTTTACCAAAGGGTCCGCGCCACCTGGCGCGACTGTTAGCAAAACAGTCGCGCCAGCGGCGGAACCCAAATTTCCGCCTAAAATTCCGATATTTATGC
Source organism: Pinus albicaulis (assembly GCA_034641835.2). NCBI lineage: Eukaryota > Viridiplantae > Streptophyta > Pinopsida > Pinales > Pinaceae > Pinus > Pinus albicaulis. The sequence goes on from CM076584.1 coordinate 1,543,491,795, forward strand.
CAAATTTCTTGAATTTTGAAACTCACAAAAGATCTAATCAAGGGCTTTGGACCATGTGAATGCAGATAAACAGTCAGAATGGCAATTGAATGGAAGGAACGAGAACACGGAGATGAGGACGAAGAGGCCATGCAAAGCCAAGCATGTATGAATGCTCTGAGAGATTGTGGCTTAAAAAAGTTCTTCCTCACGCCATGCTTACGAGCTCAGCCTGAGCTCCTCCAATATCTGATCAACATCTGGGATGAAAATGACCAAGTATTCAGAATACGAGACCAGGTGCTGGAATTGGAGGTTACTGACATTTATTTCATTACTGGATTGTCCCGCAGGGGTCCAATCCCTGTACTGACTGGGAGCAGACCATCGGGGGAAAAGATGGAAGAGGTAATGGCGCGGGTGTGCCGAGGGGCACAGACAGGATCAGGAAGTAAAAAAGTCTATATTTCCACCATCCCTGACCTAGCACTGAGAGTTGTACTCCACACCATTACGCGGGCTGCTGGATCGCAGGCACCGCATGAGGCTACAAAGACTCAACTCTTACTGGCCTCAGAATGCATGGGTCCCCGACTGTATGATTGGGCAACAGTCGTCACGATCAACATGAAAAGGCAGCTCACCAAGTGTAAACAGGGGAAACTGAAGCAGTTCGGCTATGGTTCCATCTTGGTTCGTTCATTCTGGAACGCATACCAACCTTCCAGGGCCAAGAGGCCCATGTGGCGAGTCCGGTACCACGAGAGCCGAGAATGGCTCGCTGGGCAGCACTGATGCCCAGATCTGGAGGCGGGCAACAGATGTCCTGGAAGCCCGAGTTCTTCAAGTGGCTACGGCGCCAACTGATCATTGTGGAAGATTGGCCCTATTCGGGAACTGACTTTACAGGGGACCCAAATCTCCCGCTACCAGAAGGAGACGACTGGGATGAAGAGCTGGGTAAGACCTCATATTTTTGATTTTATGTTTATATGTTTTTTTTGTTAATACACACTTGTCTTAACACAATTATATATGCATGTAGATGTAGGACCTGAGAGACCAGCCGGGATGTCTCCTATCTCCCGGAGGACACAACTCGCCCCTGAGATCCAAGGGGAAGGCACCGGAGGAGAGGCACTGGTCCAGAACCTTGAAGGGATCGTCCATGGGATCCCAGACTATGCCCGACTGTCAGACGTACCGATGGAGTACCAGCGCCATACGGTGGGAGTTCCAAACCGGCTCCACCGAATCCTGAGGCGGCTAGTGCGTGCAGTGACGTGCTATCATGAGCATCATGCTGATTAGTCTCTAGGATTTAGCCACACCTATTTTTTGAGAGACACAGTGTCTCCGGATGTATTAAGACAATTATGTATATTTTTTGAGTTTTGTGATGCACACTGTGCAAACATTTCGACACACACATATATATATATACATATGACTATTTGGATGGATCTTTCTTTACATGTGATGATGTTTTCTATATGTCATGCAAATGTCTAATACAGATGTAATCTAATGTATCAGTTACATAACAAACGACCCAATGCGAAATGTATCCACATAGTGTATCTAATCACACATTTCATTTTTACGCAAGCTTAAAAGCACACATGAACACACACATATGCAAACTATGCTTGAAATGAGGAAGACGGGCATGCCCCCCAGCATGATGTCTCAATTCGCGGTGCATGCCCCCCAAGCTTCAGTCCATTGAAAATGGAGTGAAGGTTCAAAACAAAAGTCGAATTGAACATGCTGGTGTTTCATTATTTTAACGAGGTTGACACACTCTTAAAAGAACTATCCTCAAACAACTTGTTTCATTGTTTTTAGGAGCTCGACACAAGTGGAGGAACTATGCTCCAAAGACCTTGTTTCATTTTTTAAGGAGCTTGACACAAGAAAATGAACTGTGCTCCAATCGACTTACATCAAAAATAACCAGAAGGCGGTGCTTCCAAGAGTTCCACTCCTGATGGAAGGGAAACACCCTGGAAGTCAGGACCCAATGCCCCTAGCACATTATGCACAACGGCATCATCACTGGGCACAGGCACGGGGTAGGTAGACACATAGTTGACCTGCGGTGGGGCAGAGACAACAGGTGGATAAAAACCAGGAGGGGGTGATGGCGGACCAGGTGCCACATTAGGACCAAAGAATGACAGTTGATCAATGGTCACAATCCTTCCTTCATGTGGAAAACAGGCCACACGAAAGAGGGAGGAGACGAGCGCTCCCATGGCATAAGTGTAATCTCGCCCTAGGAGCAGATTGAAATCCAAGGGGCCTGGAACAACCATCACGTCCATATGGACGGTTTTACCTCCCAAAGTAACAGGTAACCTTGGAAGGATCCCCAACAGTTGACTCGTTCTTCTATTGAATGTCAACAGATTCTGCGTAACAGGCGCAAGCGGCGGTGAACCGAAAGCTTGCCAGGTAGTTGATGACAGAATACTAACAGAGGCACCTTCATCTATAATAGTGCTGGGTACGACCAGACCAAGAGCCTGTACTGTGATCTCGAAAGGCACATAAGACGGAAGGCGAAATCCTGCAAATCGATTCCAGTCAAAGGAAGCGACCAAACTATTCGGAGGGGCTACCATCGACAAGCGAAGGTCTTCCCCTGATGTTACGGTAGAAGAAGCATCCTCCATGACCTCTATTTCGAAGGCGGGAGGAATATCTTCCGTAGCCTGTATCTTGGGAGGCGGAGGGGCAGCTTCTTGAAGCACGGAGACAGGAGAATCTTTCTCCAAGTCCGAAGAATCTGAAGAAACCAGAAGGACATGAGGAGTGTGAGATCCACTCTCGACAGAAAAGACCTGGTGCACCGCGGACGGGGCCAGTTCAACCGATCCGACGACCAATGGTTGGTCAAGGACGGATTCGTGAATTTGAATTTCTGGGGGAGTGGGATCGACCAAGGATGACCCTTGACCAATCACGGCATCAGCCGGTGGAAGACTCAAAGAAAGCTGTTTATAACCAGCCGGGAGGCGTGGTGCAGAAACAGTTGGGTTGTCCAAGACTCGCTTGGCTTCATCCATATAAGGACAAAGGTGAATAGTATGGTGCCCTTCACACAACTTACAGGGATTGGTAATCTTGCCCTGCTTCTTAGGAGTCTTATCAGTATCAGTTGAAGATGTGCCCCCAACTTGACTCCCGGAAGCCAAAGGCAACAGTGGACGGTCGTCGGACCAGGCTTCGAGCACCTTGGGGATGCCAGGGCAGTCTCGAAGAAGATGGTCTCCCGTGCACAACAGGCAAGGGAACTTGACTTTCCGTGGAGGGTTGGAAGGTTTACCAAGAGGAGATTCCTCATGGGCAGTAGCCATACATTTAACCTCTCGCTTATCAGACTTCTTCTTCTTTGTCTTCTTCTTCTTCTTCTTAGCCACCTGGTTACTTGAATCCAGACTTTCACCAGGCGAAGTAGAAGATGAGGACGCAGAAACAGGTGAAGAAGGGGAGAGGTCCACCTTGGAATCAACATGAGGTTGTTCAGGTGGAGGAACCGATTGAACAGTAGTGGAGACATTCGGGACAACAGAGGTTGAGAACAACCAAACAGGCAACCCAACAGTTAAACCAGGAAGGGACAACGTCGCCATGTAAGGAGCACCAACATTTCCAAAAGGGGGAAAATGAACAGGATTCCCTTCTGAGGGGATTCCTTGGTTGGTGAACTCTGAGAAAGTTGCCATCAAACTCAAAACCACACACGGGCTGAAAACGAGTTAAGACACACGATCAAACAGTCAACAAGCAATGTCTAAGCGGGTGTGTAATCGTGGGTGATTAATTTTACCACATTGGAAAATAAGAAATTCTACCGTTTCATGTTTCAAGAGTCGAGAAACGATAAAAAGATGACTCTATCTCTTTCAGAGTTGATACAAGCGTGAAAGGACAAGCGCTTGACGGTCTTTTCAAGTTTAGGGAGTCAGAAAAGACCAAATGACTGCTCAGGAAAAACTAGGCACAAAGGGTGTACCAAATATCCGTGAACCGCAATATACACCTTGGTTTCAATAATGAAACAGAAATCGACCAAGGACTTTCCGTACGTGCAGGTAGTCTCCCCGAATGCTGTGTTCGGTGTATCACGGGTATAGGGCGGCAGACTCGGCTTCCTGTGGATAAAGGATTGAAAACCTAGAGGGATCTCCCTTTATATACGCGACGGTACGGGGAGCGCAAGTCCGTACTAGCGCCGTCTAAAGCCAACAGGCGAACGACAGCTGCTAGGTTTAACGACGCCGGAACACGTCTCTAGCCTAGACCTTCTAAATATGTTTCGTTAAGTTCCAATGTTGCCTTAGGTTAATTGAATAAATTTTATAGTTGATCTTCAATTAAGTTTCAATTTCCAGGCCCTATCGTATGTAGTGTCTCGAAAGACTCCTAAATGCAAGCTATATGCCACAGTGCAACATTTCGTTCGATGAAAACTAGTTAAATAAGAGTTGAGACCTTTTATACAAACGAAATGGACGGAAATACAAACAACAATGTCTCTAATGCAACTAATGCAATTGAACACTTTTTCATCAAACACTAATCACTAGCGATATGGAAAAGATCACAATTTGCACTAATTAATCAAAACAAAAGAGATTTTTTTTATTTATTTTTTTTTCAATGTTTAATGGCTAATGTGCACTGAAAACAAAAGGAACAATTTGAGAAATGATATCCAAGAGAGCGAAACACACAAAATTCACTCAACAATGCAATCAATCAGATCTCTAAATCGACCCAAAGTCTCTCAAATCGAAGAAAGACTCAAAAGCTTCCGATGGACCGTGTGATCTAGGTCCAAAGCAAGACAAACGAATTCTGAATGAAGGAATGGACAATCACCCAAAAAACGCAACAAAACAATCAAAGACTGTTAAGAGAGCGTGGAGAATCAATCAACAAGTTGACAGGACAATCAAGACACCAAAACTCCCAAGGAGGGCTCGATACACTAAGCCACTAGATGCCCTAGGGCTCAAAACGTGAAATCGGTAGAAAGAAGCAAACAACCAAAGGGCAGAGGTGAATTCCAGCCAAACAAGACTCCAACACACTCAGACAGTCGGGAAATCAAGAAGAGAAGCACTGGTCAAGTCCATAAAGCTAAAAAATGAAGAAACTCAAAAAAGTCACAGGAGTGGCGCGACTGTGGGCTTGAAACTGGCGCCAGAAGCCAAGTGGCGCGAGACAGACAAGAGCAACAAGCGCCAAGTGGCGCGACTGTCCGGTTAAAAACCGCGCCAGTCGAGTTCTTCAATAAAAAATAAAAATAAGCTATTCCAGAAGCAGACCAATACAATCTAAGCAAACCAAGAAGCTAAAACAATGAAAGAATCCAACCCAGAAGGTTCATCAAGCAAGGAGAAACAATCAAAGCGAAACAATCATAAACGAGACAAGGAAAATCGGACGATCCCCAGTGGAGTCGCCAATTTTTTGAGGAGGTAAATCCCCTCTGCGGACAGAGGCGATCCCTACTAGCCCAGCAGGGGTCTAGCAACAAACAAACAATGCTATGATGCAAGCTCCTAGTTACGAATGAAAGATTTGGGATAGAAACCTACCTGGATTCCAACGCTCTGATCTGAAGAAGAAGAAGCGTCCCCGTCCTTCAGCCCTGGCAGATCACAATTCTTCCACGATCTCCGTGGATGAACACCTGCACATAGAAGAAACGAATAGATACAAGCATAGGAACCAGCATACGTAACTAAACATCGGTCAGAAAAGATATTACTCGCATTAACATGATGGAAAACGGAGTGGAACCATAATCATAGTCATCTATTAAATGATAAACGAATAGAAGTTACAACCAAGTTCTGACGTCGCAGCTTCCTTCGAACGGGTCTCCGGTCGTCCACGTCTCGCAAAGCTCGCCAAGGGAAAGGGAAACCTCTCCAGAGTCTCGTAACAATGGTCTCCTCGCTTGAATGGGCCTTAAGGGAAAGAAGGGATTCTTTACAACACAAAGGCACTTGGGAATAGGGAGATGAAAAGCTTCAGCACTTCAAGACTAGCTTTCCATGGATTTGAGCAGGCTTTTATAGATGGGGAAGGAGGGAGTTGGGATCCCTATAATTATGGGATTGGCCCTATCAACAAGGAAGGTTCCATGGGAGGTGGCAAAACCAATTCCCTTCCATAGAACTCCCGCAGCCAAACCTCCCAACTCAAGATAGGCAGTGGTTTGTCAGTTTGTTTGAACTCAACTTCCGCCATCCATATTTAAAAAACAGTCCCTAAAATGGGTGGCGCGATTGCTGCTCTATGACAGAGCGCCAAGTGGCGCGACCTCTGTTTAGGATTTTCCTCATTGGCGCGAGTCCTGAACTGACTGCCCGCGCCAATGCAAAAAGGGATGTTTTTTATGATTTTTGCAAGGAGATGTCTCAAGGGAAAATATAGCTCACATTCAGAGGGATGCATTTATGGTGATTTCAAAGCATGACAATGTTCACAGGTCACGGAATGGGTCCTCCATTGTGCGGGATGGGGAATGGTTAGGACGGTGACAAATTACTGTGTAACAGAAAAAAATGAGAGCTTTAATATTTTCCACAAAAATTAGAAGGTCTTTATTAAAGGAAGAAAGATGTTTCATACCACTTGACTTTACCCAACCTACCAACTTACCTTTTTTATAAGAACGAAGATCATGCAAACCTCTACAACTCCTTGTGAAAGCACCTGCATCTATATTTTCTTTCTTAGCAAATATTAGGAAAGATCGAAACTTGCTCTTAGAAAATGTGCTTGCTAAGTAAGATGATTCTAACTGATGATAGATTGGATCATGGAATTCAAAAAAATCCTCTTGGAAATATTGAAATCCTTGGGAGAAATAATTTTCAATTAATAGTGTGGAATCATGGTGATAATCTTACGAGGGAAAATAAATCTAATCATATTTAGAAATCATGTCAAGATAGTGAGGGTCTGACATAACCATCAACGGAGGCTAAAGTGCCTCAACTTCTTGAAAAGTATCTAAATATTGAGATGATACACCATAAATACCAATTGATGTAAAACAACCATCATTATGTATACTAGTGGGAAAATGATCAATTGAATGAAATTGTTAGAACAAGAACCATGATTAGATGGGTTGATTAAGGCATAAGATTCCCTGTTAGGAGACATCAAAGATAGATAAATTTGAAAAAATTTACAAATACTTCGAACAAAAGAGTCATCTTCCTCATATGTTGAATTAGAAACATCATCTACTTGTGACTAGCTACAACCCAGATTGACATCGTAATCATTAAAAATCAATTCCAATATGGCAAGCACATGCGAGAAGTAGTGGATGAAAAAGACGAACTTGATTTAGCACATAACACAAGCATTCATTGACACTGAAGAGGATACCCTGTGCCATGAAGAAAATGATCAATATCATAATATTAACAAGAAGGATTAGGAGTTTATTAATTTCAAAAGAATATGACATGTATGAATTTGTCAACCAAAGGTAATCTTTAGCATGATCAACTTCACAGCTTCTCTCATTCATGAAAGATATACATTTTGTTAAACACAACCATGGCAAAGACAAGATGTGAAAGATAAAACATGAATTACCCTTCTATGAATAGATATATACATTTATAATACAATCTTGTGACCCTTGCATTCATCTTCCAAGGTCCCTTGGACTCCCTTTTATTTTCCAACTCCCACACCTTAACCCTTAGCAGAATAGGTGTCCAACATTCCCCCCCTTAATCTAAAGGGGTATGTATGAGTCCAATAAGAGAGTTGTAATACAAAATGTGCAAAAATATACATGGCAGCACTAGGTTGAATGTTCTCTCTGAAATGTTGGTATAAGGAGGTGGTTTAAGGATGACCACCAACAATGTAATGCTTAATGTGGTTCCTGGAACTCTTCCAAATATGGAAAGAAGTTGAAGTCTCCTGCTAGAGGATGTGCTCCTAATTATTTGAAGAGGGAGACCTTCAACCTAGAAAATGGAGGTCTTCAACCTGGTAAAAAAGGGAGAACCTCAACCTGAAAAGGGAGGTATCAACCTGCGGTGGTTTAAGGATGACCACCAACTCTAGAATGCTTAATGTAATTCCTAAAACTCTTCCAAAACTGGAAAGAAGCTGAAGTCTTATGCTAGAGGAAGTTTCACCAATTCTTTGAATAGGGTGAATCTCAACCTAAAAAGGGAGGTCTCACCCCGAATAGATGATTTAAGGTTGAACACTAACCAAAGGCATGCTCAGGGGCATCTATGTCTTTGGCTACAACTCTGAATATGGTATGGAAGGTTGTGGCTCAAGCTTGCTTTATGTGGCTTTGAAGCTTGTATATGACCATCACTTCCCCCCTTATCAGATACAAGGTGAGAAGATGAAGAAAACTCATCTGCAATACTTTTTAGTACTCTAGAACAAATTCTGTGGTATGACTGAAATGTCTTCTTAGTTGTTGAAGCTCGTTTCTAAGAAGCGATCCATCCAAGATGAAACTTTGTTCTTGTAGGAGGCTTGTTTTTTAAGCATTTGTTTGAAGAATGAGTGGTTTTATGACAATTATTACATGGAAAAAAATAAAGTGTTCTTTCATATGGAAAACTCGGTCACAATGTTGGCATTTAAGATTCTGTTGTTGTTATTGCATAAGGGGAGAAAAATAAGGAACATCTGAAGGTGAAATGTCATGAATAAATCCAGCACTCTGAGACTGGATGGGATTTAAGTAATTTAGAATATGAAAGGAAACATCCTTGTCATATCCATGAACAGTTTTGTGCTTTTTATGGACAATCTCTTCCCAAGGTTTGATGATGGGCTTGGGAAGTGCAGGCTGAATTTTTGCATCTTTCTGCAAATATGCTTCTTCATTGAGTACTAGAACAACATTATTGATTTGCTGCTTATGGGAGTCTATCTCAATGTTCTTAACAGAAACATGTTCAGAATGATGACTTCCTTACTGTAATTCTTCTTGTTGTAGCTTTCTCTCAAGCTGCAAAAATTCAATATTTTCCTGTGCCTTTTGCCGACATATTTAAATATCAAAAATAGTGTCCTTGCTGATTTTAACAGTGCTTTCAACAGTAGACATGATTAGAGTTCTCAATAACTCTAATAAATTGTCAATTTTATCCATTTAAAAAATTAAAATTTTCTTGCAACTCCACCCTTCAACAATTAGAAAATAATAATGAGGAAAATAAATATTGACTTGAGGTCTCAACTCATATGCTAAGCAAAAACAATCTTCCACATGAATGATTTGAATGAGTCATATAATAATCTCAATCTTATGGGTTGAGACAACAATGGTTAATTCGCACTCAACATACAACTCAATATTCCACAAATGCCTCAAGAGGATTTTAATTTGATCATCCTAAGTCCAAGTCATTTATGAGGGTTGCTTCAAGATCTAAGTCCCATTGCTCAACTTACTTCAAGCATAACATGTCAACATTGCAGCATCCCACCTTGACAACATTTAATGACAATAATTATTTGTCTGAATCTATAATAATTTCTTACCAAACAACTTTCCAACCAACTCCAAGTTGTTTTATGCTCACAAACAAGCTTTTATCATGATAGTTATACTTTAAAACTAATGGTAAGCTTGTAGAAGTAAACGAGCATGCTAATTCTTTCAAAAGAAAATGGTGTACTTGTGGAAGCAATGTATCCACACTCATTTCTGGCCCATTAGTGTGCAATAATATCAAATCAAATAAATTAAGCTTTCAATCAAATCCATAGACCAAAATATGATGTGAATGGGCAGATATATGAATACCATCCTTGGTGAAGTCAACGGCTAGAAGGAGGAGTTTGAGAGATGAATTCAGTAAATAGCACAACGACTAGCCTCTGTTGGAACATTAAGGGTATGAAATTCAGGTTCTTCACTCTCTCCCAAACTCCCAACTCCTTAATCTCTAGGAAATCAGTGATTGCAAAGAAGAGGTTATTTTCCAATGTATGTTTTTCAATCATTTTGACGTGTTGTCAAAATATGATAACAATACATATGACACCAACAACATCATCTACCATACATACATCCAGTTTGGAAATAGGAGTCCATTTTCACTTGAAGAATACCAATAGTCTTCCCCTTCATCATCTTACCTTGGACTACGAATATAAGGTTTTCTAAGTTTCACTCATCATTCTTGCTTTATTCCACTTTTGACGTCGCAATTTCCGCAGCTTCTTATAGGAATAAGGGCTACAATGAGAAAACAAGGAGGCTATGAAGAGCATATTGCACCCTACAACATGGACGATCTCAGATCCGCCCTGCCCACTGGTTTTGCAGCTTGAGGAACATGCTGGTTTGATCAATTATTTGAAGGATAAGTTACAACATCTTGCTCTATAGCAGACTGGTTTTCTTGATTCTCTTTCACCCATTCAATTGATGAGAACAAAGAAGAAGTAAAAGGAGTTCCCGAGTTTTGGCTCACACGTGATTGATGATAAGGAACCCATTTTGGAGCAGGCAATAGGGACATAAATTGACATGGTGGTCTGATCCAGGTGGATATTGGTGGTCACCTGCCTATTCCACTTGGGGCTCCACCATTGTCTCTTTCAGTTTTTCAGTTTCGGCACAGTTTACTATTTTTAGCAGTTTTTCGGGTCCTAAACTTTCGGAGCCGTTTTGAGGCCCTAAACGACGTTTTTTGGGAAAACGAAGAGCAACATGGGTCCATGGACCGATGTTGCTCATTCCAAATTTGTAGTCCTCGGATAGATCTTTCTAACGAGGTATGGTACGCGTCAAACGGAGATCGTATGCCAAAGTTACGCCCCTGGGAAGTTGAAACACCAATTTACCCAAACGGGGCCCATAGTTTTGGCGCTTCATCTCTTAGGGTTAGGGTTTTGGCTGTTTAGGATTTCCCATTGTTTCTAAATGATAAATAGGCCCTCGAGCCTCATTGTAACTCAGTTCAGAGGCCTGTAGCCGCCACATCTCTTCTCAGAGATAGCTACCAGCGCCCTAGCTAGTTTTATTTCCATTCTGTCTGTAAGCAAATTTCAGTTCTTTGATATTAATGAAATGAAGTATTATTTCCGCTGCATCGCTGTATTTCTGTTTATATGTTTGTTCTGTTGCGTTCCTACATAAATCTGGATCATGGTCCTAGTTGTGGAGGAGGAGTGTGAAATTGTGCTTACCGCAAGCAAGAAATACTTTTATGTCACTATGTGGTGGGGTAGAACGCACCACCAAAGCACGGTAATAATTTATAGAGTTCAACATACAACATACCAGTCACCATTTCAGACTCACACAAACTTTTCAATGCAGAATAATTGCACCTTCAGTATTGATTCCAATGCTAAAAATCTTGTAGAGATTCCAGGCACAGGAAAATGATTCAAGGAGAAGACACCAATGCTCAATCAAGATGTGTTTATTCTGCCAGAGATGTAGAACGAGCAACCTAACGTTCACTAAGTAGAGTAGTCTAATAGTTTTGGTTGGGAAATTAATGTGACAGAGCCAACATCATAAACTTTCACTTTGACAGGAAGAGCACAAATATAAATCGACCCGTATAAATCAAAGAGGTGGCAAAAAAGTATTTTAAGAACCGTACATGGTAGGGACGTTCTCACACCTTTTAATTGAGTGAGGATGGATAGCATTGATAATTTTTGAGCACCGGGTTTAATTAAATTTATATGTTGTCATTTATGAGTTGTAGAAATCACAAGCTAACAAAGACCACAAATCCAGTGGTTGGGAAAGGCCACAAAAACAATGGCTCTCTAATATTCCCAATTAGCCCAATCTAATGGGAATATTCATTTTTGTTTCATTTTTCTATTGTATGAATAAATGTGTAAAGGAGGACAAGAAAAACTCCTAAAACAGCAAATAAATCAATGACACATGAGAACAAGGCTAAATTTGGGCTAACTAAATGAGCACCCTTAGGTGTGAAAGGGGTTGAATGTTTTGACTGGGTCAACCATGACCAGATCAACAGCATTGTCTAGAAGGAGTGATATTCATTGAGGCACAGCGCAATTTTAGTTGCAGGTGGCTCATGTGAAAAGAGCTATTTCATTGAGATGGTTTAGGGTTTTGCAACCTCTCAATCTTATAAAAGGAAGAGGAGGACAGCATGAGAAGGTTGTTGAATGATATCAGATTTCTAAAGATTTTGTCTGTTTAGACATTTATTATTCTCCTTGTTGTTTAGCAGAGAATAGTTTTGTTTAGCACTGGGTGTTCCTGATCGGGAATCCCACCTCTTTTCTGGAGTAGCTCTTGGGAGAGTTTTGCATTTCTTGTCCACTATCAGGCATTTGGCCAAGCTCTTCTTCCAACTACAAAGCAGATCCTATTGAGGGTTTGGTTCTCTTTGTAATTTTTAGCAAGTGGAGGCTATATCTACTCATATCTAGGCCATTCTAGTGCATCTTTTTAGTGGGAGAGTCTTCTATCCTATTGGCAAGAGAGTATTTGATGATTGGAGCACCATTTTCAGATCTTGGCTTGAGGCCAAACATGTTCCAGAGCCTACAACACATTTTTCATTCCAATACTACGTTATTTTCAGGGGTACAGTTGCAGGGTGTTTTGGCATGCTTTTGGAGGAGAGATTTCTAGTGTTTGGGATCTGCCCTTCAGTATGGAGATCCATGGATTTCAGATCTATTCCATGTCATTTTAGATCTGATCTGAATATTGTTGTATTTTCTTCAGAATTTCTGAATATTCCTGCATATTTTCTGCATAAAGATCTCAGATCTACTCCATGTACTTCACTTTTTGCTAAAAACCCCAAGGGGAATTTGAAGAGGAGCCTATCTAGTGTATAGATATGATATAGATCTGACTTTTTGTACGCAGATCTACTCTATATCTGAAGTGTAATCTGCAATTGTTTTCAGCCAATAAAAATAACGTTGTCAAGCTTATTCAGTCATAAGATATGGTTGCAGCACCTCATTTTTGAGGATTTCTTCATGTAAAAGTCTTATATTTCTATTGTAAATATTATGGGCCACAATCTACATCTAATTTGATGATGTACATGTTATTTTTGAGCCTCCATATTGGCCTCCTACTCTTACTTATTTGAATGTTACACTAAAAACGGTCACCTTGACACTCTGCTGACTGTATGAGCTCATTAATACTCATACATGCCTCCTCTGCAAGTCTTACAACCTTTACTCCTCATTTCAAGCCCTAAAACAGGAGTAAAAACCCTAAAAATCTCTGAAACTTTGGGTACGTAGGTAACATGAGGCCTACCTGCGTTCTTAGCTTGGGTACGCAGGTAATACACTGCTTACCTGCATTCTAGAACGCAGTTTTCCTTTGAAATGCCTGCGTACCCTCCTCAAAGTCAAAAAGGTGAGAAAGTAAAGTCAAAAAACTGATTTGAGGTCAATTCTAGAAGGTTCTAGATGAGAATTTTTGGGGATGAGTACGCTTTGATAAGGTGCATGTATCCATCACCTTAAGGAACTAATCCCTTGATGTGAGGAGTCTATCCCTTTGAAGGAGGGTTTTATCCCTTCAAAGGTGGAATCCTAACCTCCTCATCTGCTCTATAAAAGGAGGCATTGGGTAGCCTCAAATGGTTAGATTTTGGAGATTGAGAATTGGAGTTCAAGATTTATGTGTGATTGATTTGAAGTGCTGTTGAGATTTAGACTTCTTTCTGCTGAGATTTTGAGAGGAAAGATCGCATACCTCTTTGTGCTCCTGGAGGAAGAGTGCAAGACTTATCAAAGTAAAGGAGACTCATGCTTCAGACCCCGGGAAGGCCTTTCAAACATCAAGGCTAAGGTTGTAAGGTTCTTCTGTTATTTTAAGATTAATACAATCAAGTTTTGTTTTTCTCAATAAATTTTCATTCGATTGTTTATTTCAATAAGTTGTCGTTTGATCGTTTATTTCATAGATTCCTTGTGTTAGAGTCGGACTTTGCAGCCCTCCATCAGGGATCATTTCTCTATTTGCATTTCATTGTTTAGGTCTCTCATTTCGCTCGCTCATCTGCATTCCATTAGGGGCATGCCATTGACTAACGAAAGGGTTTGGTTTTTCTTGTTTCCCTCATGTTTTTACCTGTTGGGTTGGTCAAAATTTCTCCAAAATCATCGAAGTTCATTTCATGTCATTCACAGTCATAAATGATTATTTTGGTCAAAAAGAGTCTTTTGGTTTCTGAGTCTAGGATTTAGTCTTTCGACATGTTTAATAAATGCCCACAGGCCATGAGGAGGATTTCAATAACTTTTCAATTCAAAATTTTCATCATTAAATATGCTCGAGAGGACATTTCTTGTTCAAAACTCTGATTTGAATAAGAAATTGTCGAATTCATTTTTTGTAATAATCATGTATTTTTCCGCCATGAAGACTTCAAAGCAGACTCTGGTTTTCCTTTGCCAAACATCAACGCCAACATCCCTGCAAAAATCAACCATTTCATCAGTAAAAACTCAGAAAGTCAGTGAAAAGCAAAAGACAGAGTTCATTAAATGACAAAGTGCCAAAATAAAAAGAACATTACAAAATGGGTTTTTGGAGAAGAAAAAATGAAAACCATCTCTATATAAGATTTTTCTCAAAGTCATATATCCATTTGCATCAAGTTTCATTCACAAAATCTCATAGAGAAATCGAATTTCAAAGTTGGAGAGCAAACTGTGTTTTAGAGGGGTCGTGATTGTGTGTAAAGATTGCGTGCGGCGCATAGGAAAGAGGCGCGGCGCACCAAATTGACGCGGCGCATTGAGCCGAGGTTGACAGTGTATTTTTCCAAGGGCGCGGCGCACCCAAAGGCCGCGGCGCACTGGGTCTGCGTGCGGCGCATAGAGCCCTAAGGCCGAAATTCATATTCGCTCCACAAAAATTCGAATTGTTTCAACTCGATTCTTCTCCAAGTAAGTCCACAAGGCTTGTGCAGTGATTTTGTTTATGTGTGATGTGTTTAGAAGCAAAGACATTGGTGTTTAAATGGTGAAAAACTTAACCCTATACCTATATTGAAATTTTCTCCATAGGCTTTGAAGAAAGGTGATTCTAATTTGAAATTGGGTGTCAAAAACTTGAACTTGTCAAAAGACTCTCATTCCATTGTTATGTGTGCTCTTATCACTGAAATTTCTATCATTGTTATCACTGTTAGTTTTGTCATACTATAGCATAGTCCCATTGTTATAACACTATCCCATATCCCTATACCCTTTGTCCCATGTTTAAATTCCCAATGTTTCCCACCACTTCATATCATTGATAAATCCTGATTACCAAAGATTCGAGGACAGTTTCCTTGACATTGCATTTATACATATCCCTCAAAACTACAAGTCCCATCACTATCACCCATTCCCATATCATTTGTAAAGGTGTCTAATCTCAAATTTTTCCAAAGAAGTGAGTAAATTTCTGTCCATTCCAAAGTCACTTGACAATCCATTGTATTCACTTTGACACTTCTTTGCAGCCTATCATTTTATGTGACACATTTGGCATTGAAATAAATACACCAATTGCTCATTTTCTGACCAACCAAGCACACAGTTGACAAACACATTTCAGCACCATGTCAGAGACAGATTCACCATATGAGCAGGGGTATGAGCAGGACACTGATTCATCTACTGAGCTTAATGTACCAAGGATATCTCACAAAAGTGGCAGGCATGTCAGGGAGGAGCCCACTTCTTTGGTCCAATTGCAAGCCTGCCCGCTTGCAATGGATTGTTTTCAGCGTCAGTCATGCTTCCAGTATTGTGAGATGATTGCCGGAACTCAGCATCATCATGAATTAGCTCACCTATTTGTCCTACATTTGCATAATGGTCGTGTAAACCTTGCTGGAGTGAATTTCACTTTGTCACCAGAGACTATTTCTGAGGCGACCGGGATACCAAACATCGGTGAAGAGTGGAATAAGTGACAGCAGTTGGATAGAGCATATTATGAGCCTTACATCAGACCTGGATATTTGAGGCAGCTGAGCAGGGTATTTCCATTCCGATTTCTGAAGGATGAGTACGCACCATTGATGAAACTTATCATTAGGTACTTCAATTGTGAAGGGCGCTTTTCACGCTTGTATGCATATCACATCCCGCTGTTGATGCATTTCACAAGAGTACGGTTGATGAGAATTCCATATTTCATGTACCGTAACATAGAGCAGATGATTGTCCTTGTACAGAAGAAGACCCCAGCGCAGCAGAATAACAGTATCTATCATTATGCGCTCATCAAAATCATTGTAGTGCATCAGCTTGGATTACAGGGCATCTCGTCGGCTGAGTTCATTTCCCGTGATTTCTTTGCAGTGCCACAGCCTCCCGAGGTTGTTCATGATGAGTGAGAGCCTTCACACCAGTTTGATGTTCCTTAGTTTGAGCCTATAAGTGCTCCGGTGTGTGTGACATATCAGAGAGGCCATCGAGCCTTATTTGCAGCATCACGACGAGTACTATCTCCACCCGGGGTGGAAGGGGTCTCGTTGACTTCATCAGCAGCGCGAGTACTATCTCCACATAATGTGGAAGGGGTCTTGCCTTCGACATCAGCACAGGTACAGGTTCAGGACAGAGGCAAGAGCCCTATGCACGATGAGGGCCCTTCAAGAGGACAAGACACTGATTTTTTACTCATCGATGTTGATGCGAGCTCTCCTAGCTCAAAGCTCAAAGAGATCATCCAGGAACAAAAGGCTGAGATTGATAATTTGACCGTGAAGTTGCGGAGATCTCAATGGGTGATAGATTACTTGGAGCAGCGCAATAAACAACTGGAGGATCAGCATACACTTATAGAGTTGCGGCAAATCCGTGAAGACCGTGCATTGGCCTGGAAGAAACCAGGTGACATGACACCATTTGAGCGAGAGACCTGCCTTACACATGTCAAAATTCATCTGGAGAAGCGCTTGGAGAAGGCAAATAGGGACAAATAAATGCTCAGACATATGAAGAACCACTATTGGGCCCGCACACACGTTTGCAGAGCAAAAATGAAGATCCTGAAGGCAAGGCTGAGAAAGGCACTGAAACGTCGGAAGAGGCCTCATCCACTCCGAATCTTGGCCGAAGCTTCCTTGGCTGAGCATGAGACATGATGGGAGACCTTCACTCCAAATTTCAGAAAATTTGGAGAAGATTTTGTCATTTTGAAAATTTGGTTGCAAAACAGGTTTTTCCGCCCGACGCGCGCTTATGATTGGGACATCTTCTGGAGGAAAAATTTGCATTTTTGGGTTTTTCATGATATATTATGTATGTTCAAGAATGGCCGAAGAATTTCATCACATTATGGGCTGCCTAAAGGGCCAAAAACACCATGAAAATCACCTTTCTGCCACCTTTTGCACCAGCAGGAAGTAGTCTTGGGAGAATGAATTTTTGGAGGGTAAAATGAGCTCCAAATTGAAAAATTCCACATGGGTTGGATAGCAGACATCCAGGGATTTCCAACGAGCTATCATGAGCTCAATTTGGACTTAGGGAAGTGCTCCAAACACAGGTCCAAAGTAGCACGGCGCATAGAGTTTTGGAGCGCGGCGCATAGAGGAATTCAGCCTATTTTTCACCTTCCAACTCAGAAATTCCGCCAGTATTGACTAGTTTCACCTTTTGATGTAATTTTTGATCTAGCTTGATGTAATTTGGTAACCATGATGTAATTTTGGCATGTATTTACTTGTTCTAGATGATTCATTCACTAAAAAGTGAAAATTGAGTGAATGGATCAGTTTCCTAGCATATAGAGGCAAGTTGTTTGGCTGCCTAGATTTTAGCTCCATGTTTAGAATTGGTTGAAACAGCTCCTAGAAGGATGAGCTCGACCCCTAGAGGCATGGGAAGGGGTTAGGATGGTCTATATATTGTATTTTCTGAGACATTTTCAAGTTTGGATACTTGGGAAAAGTTTGGCACCTCATTGTACATCCATTTTCAGTTTTTGGCAAAGGAAAGACCAGAGTTTTGAAACACTTGTTGGGATCCTTGTGGCTTCTGAGTTTTGATGATGTTCTTCTAATGTTATTGTAAGTTTAATTAATTTTATATGTATGCCATTTCCCTTCTCTATGCTTCTGAATTAAACAAATGAGTATTTGAGGTAGAATTCATTGATTTGTTGATGCTCTGCCTTAGACTTTTGTTTAGTTTTATATGTTTTCGTCAGTTTGAAGAGGATCCTTGTACTCTCTTGCCCTCTTCAGCTCCTCAGCGGTCTTTTCTATCCATTCATTCGATCTTAGACATCAAATCCATTGCCTACCCTGCCCCAACTTGAATTCTGCAAGATCTGGCCTCATCCCCAAGCCCAAAAATTGTTTTTCCCTTTTTTCAACAAAAACCCCTAAAAATCAAAATCAAACCCTCCTATTTGTTTATCTAGCCTAAGATCAGTTGTTGTTATCGTCATCTCAAGCCCCTTTGAATATCTTCATTGATATTGACCCAGAGAGAGCCCTCTCCTGTCCTCGTAGGGCTAGCTACGAGGCTGAGCATGGTTTGGTGTTGTCCTTCTTCTGCCTTATTTCAGCCTAAGGTGGATTTGGGAACTAAAATAGTGGCGACCATACTGGGACAAAATGGTTTGCTTGTTGATGTTATTTGTTTCATAAGTTACAGACGGAGTCTGAAGTCACGCCAGGTAGCTTTTGAAACGCTTTTGCTTTGCATTAGCGGAAGTAGATAAACGCTGCTTCAGTCGATCTCCAGTTTAGCTTGTGAATGTGACATTTCTCTTGTGTTTTACCCCAATACATTATATCGTTCTGGACTTTTGGATGATTGAGTCTAGAATTCGATAGGCTGAATAGATTGTTTTGTCCTTTGATTTTTGAATAGATCAATACACTGGCTTCCAGAATACATACTAGATCAAATCCTGATCCTAATCCGCCTCCAGTGTATGAGAATCCCAACCTGATTCCTAGAATTTTTCATCAAGAAGCTCTCGTGTTTCCTCTGTTTAAATCTCATTCATACCCTACTGTATTTGAATACATTGAAGACATTGAGTTTGATGATCAGTTCGAGCTATCCTTGTTCGAAACCAAATCTGAAAGTGCTACTAGTTCTACCGTCATAAATCCCGAGTTCATTAAGTATCTTGAGGTTGAACAAGCCAATCGATCTATTGATAATTACATTCTGAACCTTCAGAACTCTATTGTGGCAACGAATATTCCCGAGTTTATTGAATCTGCTTCTGAAACTCTTGGTCCATCAGTAGTTATTTCTGATTCACAAGTTCACGCTGAGCCTTCTTTTATTCCTACTATTTCAGTGCAACCATCGATATCTGATCAGCAATCAGCAGTAGTTCCTCTTCCATCTCCGCCACATACACCTCGAACACCTACTGCTCCTACTCCACCCATTTCTCGAAGACAGATCATAAATCCACCAAGAGCCATGGCTGCTAGATTCGCACCTCTTGTTTTGCCAGCAAATTTGGATCTTATGCCTGCTGATTATCAGAGTAAAATTCCATTGTTTGACGGTACTCCTCAAAGTGTGCCCGCTCAGCAGCATATTGTTAGAATGACAGAATTTTTGGACCTGCATGAAATTGATGAAGAGAATGTCTCCATGATATTGTTTGTCCAAACTTTTGGAGGTGAGGTACGCAAGTGGTTCAGAGCTTTACAGCCCGGAAGTATTAATACATTAGAAGACCTTCAGAGACAGTTTCTAGATCGGTGGGAGATGAAGAAAGATCCGCTGCAAATCACTTCTAAGTATACTAGCATCAAGTGTAATCCTGGTGAGTCCGTCCAAGACTATATTATCAGATTTAATGCGGTTTATAATGCAATTCCTGATGAATTGAGGCCTTCTAAGAAATAAGCTTTGTTAAAATTCCCGGATGGTTTTGATCCAGAGATGGCCTATTCATTACGAGATAGAGATCCGCCTACTTTATAGGACATGCAGAACATTGTCGTGAGTGTTGAGGCAAACTTGAATGATAAGAGAGCTAGACTGAAAGCAGAGAAGAAAGTTGTGATAAAAGAAGAAGCTTCTACATCTACAGATAAGATACTTCGCGAAATGGGAAAGATGATCGAAAGGCTCACTATTGATAAGCTCGAACCACAAGTTCGGAATCCTAACTTCCGTGGTTAGCAGCAGCCCCAATTCAGGATTAAGCAACGAGAACAGCGAGCACAAGAACCAGCAGTCCAGCAGCAAGTAAAGACACCTCTTCAGCAGAATTTTGTTGGTCAGGATTCAGATGATGAAGATGATGTAGTGGGAGAGAAAAATCATTTCTTTACTCCTGATGATTTACCCATTTATATCACCGAAGATGATGAATATGCAGAAAGTTCAGCGGTAAAAAGAGATGAGGATTTTATCCTAGCTAATGATGCAGCCCTTGAGGAAGAGTCGGATGAATATCAAAGAGGTTACATGAATGCATTTTCAGCTCAGCATAAGCAATATTCTCTTAGAAATAGAGATGTACCAGTCAATCCAATTCAGAAGAGGAAGGAAGTTTCAGCGCCCAAAAATGATTCACCTGTTGCACAAAAGAAAGCAAAAGAGGTAGTTGATCCTGTTGCCAATAAGTCATCATCAGCAGAAAAATCAAATCAGTCGATTACATCGAGAGAGAATGTTGAAAAGAAAGATGTTCCAGCCAAAGAGATCGAAAAGACTTCAGCTTTTAGTTTGGAGAATGAAATTTTGAAATTGAAGGTATCTATTCCCTTGACTGAACTAATGAGGAACAACAGTTATAAAGGTCAGGTTTCTATAATTTTGAATTTCGATCCCATGTTTGACATGGTGAATATTGAAGATGAGCAACCGGAACTGATATTTGGACCAGCTTTAGATGGTGAGTCTCCGGACAACGAAGTACCTCCTTTTTATATCAGTCTTCGGTTGCATGAGTTTGTGTTGCATAATGCCATGTTCGATTCCGGTGCTTCCCATAACCTTATGCCAAAAAAAATCATGGAGAAGTTGGGTCTAGACATTACCAAGAAGTACCACGATATTTATTCATTTGATTCTAGCAGAGTGAGATGTATTGGGCTCATTAAAGACTTGGTTGTAAGTTTGGATCAGATTCCTACAAAGAATGTTTTGATGGACGTTGTTGTAGCAGACATTCCTCCGAGATTTTGTATGTTGATTTCTAGATCTTGGGGAGCAAAATTGAAAGGGACACTACAGTTAGATTTCTCCTATGTGACGATTCCCATGTTTGGCCAAATGAGAAAGTTGTACTGAGAACAAAAAATGAAGTATATGATTACCACTAAGGAGAAACCGGTTAATCATCCGATTAATTATGTACATACAGATCTAGAGTCTTTTGTTTTGTTTGCCGATAGTTTTAATGATGTAGATAGTCAGTTGGTTCAAGAAAAAGATATCCCAGAGATTACTGAGAATTTTAGAGAATTTTTGCTAAAAGAAAGGCAGCTACCGGAAAGCACAGTTGAGCAATCAGCTAAAGATAATGGACAGCAAGCAGAAAAAACAGAGCTAACACAATTTCAGCACTTAGAGGATGATGAAGAGGGTCTATGGACCATGGATTTCGATGGTGCAGTGGGCAATGATGGTGCTGGGATTGGTATTTGGGTACGCAGCCCTTTTTCTGCTCCTAACAAGGTACCAAGCAATGTACGGGTATGCTCTTACAACTTGGCATTTGATTGTTCGAACAATGAGGCTGAGTATGAAGCTCTGATTGTTGGCTTAAAGATTCTTAGAAAGATGAATGCTAAGAGAATTGCGGTCTATGGCAACTCCGAATTGGTGATTAAGCAGGTAAAGGGTGAATATCAAACGAAACATCCCCGGATGCGAGCTTACCGGAACGTTGTCCTTGATATTTTGAAGCAGTTTTCAGATTATACCTTGACTTGCATTCCTCGCATTCAAAAAGGAATTGCTGATGCGCTTGCCAAGGCAGCAAGTAACTTGAAGATCCCAATGAATTCAAGTAATAAGTTCGAAATCCATGTGAAGCATCGTCCTACCATACCGAATAATCAAAGATGTTGGCAATTTTTCCAAGATGATGATGAGATTAATGATTTTCTGCAGAGTAAAGGTAAGTTCAAAGATACCTCAATTGATGAAGAATTTGATGATGGTGATGATGTTGAAGTTAATCAAATGGAAGTGTTACAGCTGAAAGATAACATTATTCCTAAAGGTTTGATACCTTTAGAAGAACTCTTCGATCAGGATGATGTGGCCAAGAAACCAACTTTACGACCGACTGAAAAAGGAGTAGAGGATGTAAATATTGGGACAGCTGAAAATCCCAAAATGGTAAAGTTATCCAAGTCATTGTCACCAGAGGTAAGGGCTGAATATGTGAGTTTGTTGTCTTCATTTGCTGATGCTTTCGCTTGGGATTACTCAGATTTAAAGACGTATGACACCAATATCATCCAGCATACTATCCCCATTAAGCCTAATCAGAAGCCTTTCAGACAAAAGCTAAGAAGAATCAATCTGAAATTGCTGCCATCAATTGAGAAGGAGGTAAACAGATTGTACAAAGCAGGAATCATCGTTCCTGTCAGATTTTCTGATTGGATTTCCAACTTAGTGCCAGTGCGGAAAAACACAGGTGAGATTAGATTGTGTATTGATTTTCGAAATCTGAACAAGGTGTCATTGAAGGACAATTATCCATTGCCTCAGATGGATCATATATTGCAGCGAGTAGTGGGTGCATCTTGGATGTCACTACTTGACGGTTATTCTGGATATAACCAAATCTTGGTTCATGAGGACGACCGTGACAAAATAGCCTTCACTACTCCGTGGGGGACATTTCACTATGCCAAGATGCCATTTGGTTTGAAGAATGCTGGTGCAACTTTCCAGCGGGCGATGGACATGGCTTTTGCGAATGAAAAAGATGTTTTCCTTGTTATATACCTTGATGATTTAACTGTCTTCTCGAATTCAGATGAAGAGCATATGTATCACTTGAAGGTTGTTTTTCAGAAGTGCGGAAAATATGGTGTCTCGCTCAATCCTAAAAAGAGCTTATTCGCCATGGATGAAGGTAAATTACTTGGGCATATTATTTCTAAGGATGGCATTCGTATTGATCTGGCACGTGTTGAAGCAATCTAGCAAATTGACCCTCCTAGGAACAAGAAAGAAATTCAGTCTTTTAATGGTAAAATGAACTTTTGCGTCGTTTTGTCCCTAACCTTGCTGAGCATTTGAGAGAAATAACAAATATGCTGAAAAAGGACATCCAAGTGAAGTGGATTGAAGATGCGGTAAAGTCCTTTGATTTGGTGAAGTTGGCACTATCTTCAGCTCCGGTGTTAATCAGCCCGGATTACACCCAAGATTTCATTTTGTTTTCCTTTGCTTCAGAACATACCATGGCAGCCGTGTTAATGCATAAAAGAGATGGACATGAGAAGCCCATAGCATTTTTCAGTCAAACTATTAGAGACGCAGCCCTGAAATACAACATCATTGAGAAACAAGCTTTGGCACTAGTAAAGGCATTGAAGGATTTCCGGGTATACATTTTGCATTCCCATATTTTAGCTTATGTTCCTAACGCTGCCGTGAAAGATTTTTTAGTACAGACTGATCCAGAAGGAAGACGTGGTAAGTGGATCACAGCTTTGCTGGAATATGATGTGGAAATAAGGCCCACGAAACTTATCAAGGGACAGGGGCTGGCGAAACTTATGGCTGAATCCAATTTGCACGCATTAGACATAAATCTGATTGCTACTATGTCTGATGAAGATGAGGAGAATGCGCCACTTCAGGTATCGAAAATGTTTGTTGATTCCCCGTGGTATTCAGATATCATCTATGTTCTTCAAAATTTGTCATCACCGCCCGGCATGACTTGAAACAAAGGTAGGAATTTGAAACTGAAGGCTGCAAAATTTTGTATTTTGAATTCTGCACTTTATTGGAAGGATCCAGGTGGTGTGTTATTGAATTTTTTGGTGGAGGAAGAAGCGGAGAAGGTAATGGAAGATTTCCACAAAGGAGATTGCGGCAGTCATCATATTTGGAAGACAACTGCCAATAAGATTTTGAGAGCTGGGTACTATTGGCCCGCATTGTTTGCTGATGTCTATAAAATAGTCAAAGGCTACCATGAGTGCCAGATTTTCGAAGGAAGACAGAAATTACAGCCATTGCCACTCAATCCTGTTGAGGTAAGCGCCCCTTTCCAGCAGTGGGGTTTGGATTTCATCGGGGAAATCCATCCTCCTTCCTCAGGACAGCATAGATGGATTCTAACAGCCACCGATTACTTTACAAAATGGATCGAAGGAGTGCCCACACGACAAGCCACCGATTCGGTAATTATTTCTTTCCTTGAGAACAATATTTTGTCCCGTTTTGGTTGCCCGAGTAAATTGATCACAGATAATGCAGCGGCTTTTAAATCAAGGAAGATGATTGAGTTTTGTGCAAAGTATAAAATTATTTTGGGGCATTCAACCGCCTATCATCCGCAAGGTAATGGTTTGGCAGAATCTTCCAATAAGTCTCTAGTAAATATCATCAAAAATTTGTTGGACATCAATAAGAAGAGTTGGCATAAGAAGCTGGTGAATGCGCTATGGGCTGATCGGGTAAGTCAAAAGAAGTCAATTGGTATGTTTCCTTTCGAGTTGGTTTATGGAGTAGATACAGTCTTTCCTACTTCACTTGTTGTTCCAGTAGTCAAGCTTCTTCAGGAGGCTGGTAATGAAGAAAGCCATATGCAAAGAAGGATAAACCAGATGATTCATTTACATCAAACGAGGGAAGAGGTCTTCCAGAACACATTTAAGTTGCAGGAAAGAATCAAAAAGATCTATGACAGGAAAGTGAAGGCAGATAAATTCCAGTTGGAGGAAGTGGTACTAAAGTGGGATGCTAGGAATGAAGACAAAGGTAAACATGGTAAGTTTGAAAACCTCTGGAAAGTTCCATTCAAGATTGCAGCATATCGAGGTCAGAACGCCTTTTTGTTGAAGGAGATGAATGGTGAAGACTGTCCAGGAGGGCCGGTCAATGGCCGGCTGCTCAAGCGCTACCATTTCTAAGATGTTTTCTGCTGATCATTGTCATTGTACATATCATGTATTTCAATTTCATTGTAGGTGTGAACTGTAGTCTTTTCTTCAGTATGGGGCCCGAAGTGAAGGCTATAATCTTGAAGAAGGATTTCAGTTTTCATTTGAGTTTGTCGGTTTGGTTCAGTCATTTCTGTTTTAAAAGTTGAGTTAATTTGAGTCAAAGTTTCAGTCAAATAAATTCAGTCAATAAATTGAGTTATCAGTCTTTTGTCGTCTTGTCGAATAATGGATTCCATGGCCCAATGGATAAGGCACTGGTCTTCTCTCCCAAATATCTGTCGTTCTTGGCACCTCCAAGGAGCTACCATCCCCATTGGAGCCAATGTTAGAGTCGGACTTTGCAGCCCTCCGTCAGGGATCATTTCTCTATTTGCATTTCATTGTTTAGGTGTCTCATTCCGCTCGCTCATCTGCATTCCATTAGGGGCATGCCATTGATTGACGGAAGGGTTTGGTTTTTCTTGTTTCCCTCATGTTTGTACCTGCTGGGTTGGTCAAAATTTCTCCAAAATCATCGAAGTTCATTTCATGTCATTCACAGTCATAAATGATTATTTTGGTCAAAAAGAGTCTTTTGGTTTCTGAGTCTAGGATTTAGTCTTTCAACATGTTTAATAAATGCC
The DNA here is from genome assembly GCA_034641835.2 of Pinus albicaulis. Taxonomy (NCBI): domain Eukaryota; kingdom Viridiplantae; phylum Streptophyta; class Pinopsida; order Pinales; family Pinaceae; genus Pinus; species Pinus albicaulis. The sequence continues at coordinate 1,543,517,548 of CM076584.1, forward strand.
CACAGGCCATGAGGAGGATTTCAATAACTTTTCAATTCAAAATTTTCATCATTAAATATGCTCGAGAGGACATTTCTTGTTCAAAACTCTGTTTTGAATAAGAAATTGTTGAATTCATTTTTTGTAATAATCATGTATTTTTTCCGCCATGAAGACTTCAAAGCAGACTCTGGTTTTCCTTTGCCAAACATCAATGCCAACATCCCTGCAAAAATCAACCATTTCATCAGTAAAAACTCAGAAAGTCAGTGAAAATAAAAAGACAGAGTTCATTAAATGACAAAGTGCCAAAATAAAAATAACATTACAAAATGGGTTTTTGGAGAAGAAAAAATGAAAACCATCTCTATATAATATTTTTCTCAAAGTCATATATCCATTTGCATCAAGTTTCATTCACAAAATCTCATAGAGAAATCGAATTTCAAAGTTGGAGAGCAAACTGTGTTTTAGAGGGGTCGTGACTGTGTGTAAAGATTACGCGCAGCGCATAGGAAAGAGGCGCGGCGCATTGAGCCGAGGTTGACAGTGTATTTTTCCAAGGGTGTGGCGCACCCAAAGGCCGCGGCGCACTGGGTCTGCGTGCGGCACATAGAGCCCTAAGGCCGAAATTCATATTCGCTCCACAAAAATTCGAATTGTTTCAGCTCGATTCTTCTCCAAGTAAGTCCACAAGACTTGTGCAGTGATTTTGTTTATGTGTGATGTGTTTAGAAGCGAAGACATTTGTGTTTAAATGGTGAAAAACTTAACCCTGTACCTATACTGAAATTTGCTCCATAGGCTTTGAAGAGAGGTGATTCTAATTTGAAATTGGGTGTCAAAAACTTGAACTTGTCAAAACACTCTCATTCCATTGTTATGTGTGCTCTTATCACTGAAATTGCTATCATTGTTATCACTGTTAGTTTTGTCATACTATAGCACAGTCCCATTGTTATAACACTATCCCATATCCCTATACCCTTTGTCCCATGTTTAAATTCCCAATGTTTCCCACCACTTCATATCATTGATAAATCCTGATTACCAAAGATTCGAGGAAAGTTTCCTTGACATTGCATTTATACATATCCCTCAAAACTACAAGTCCCATCACTATCACCCATTCCCATATCATTTGTAAAGGTGTCTAATCTCAAAGTTTTCCAAAGCAGTGAGTAAATGTCTGTCCATTCCAAAGTCACTTGATAGTCCATTATATTCACTTTGACACTTCTTTGCAACCTATCATTTTATGTGACACATTTGGCATTGAAATAAATACACCAATTGCTCATTTTCTGACCAACCAAGCACACAGTTGACAAACACATTTCAAAACCATGTCAGAGACAAATTCACCATATGAGCAGGGGTATGAGCAGGACATTGATTCATCTACTGAGCTTAATGTACCAAGGAGATCTCACAAAAGTGGCAGGCATGTCAGGGAGGAGCCCACTTCTTTGGTCCAATTGCAAGCCTCCCCGCTTGCAATGGATTGTTTTCAGCGTCAGTCATGCTTCCAGTATTGTGAGATGATTGCCTGAACTCAGCATCATCATGAGTTAGCTCGCTTATTTGTCCTACATTTTCATAATGGTCGTGTAAACCTTGCTGGAGTGAATTTCACTTTGTCACCAGAGACTATTTCTGAGGCGACCGGGATACCAAACATCGGTGAAGAGTGGAATAAGCGACAGCAGTTGGATAGAGCATATTATGAGCCTTACATCAGAACCGGATATTTGAGGCAGCTGAGCAGGATATTTCCATTCCGGTTTCTGAAGGATGAGTACGCACCATTGATGAAACTTATCATTAGGTACTTCAGTTGTGAAGTGCGCTTTTCACGCTTGTATGCATATCACATCCAGCTGTTGATGCATTTCACGAGAGTACGGTTGATGAGCATTCCATATTTCATGTACCGTAACATAGAGCGGATGACGGTCCTTGTATAGAAGAAGACCCCAGCACAGCAGCATAACAGTATCTATCATTATGCGCTCATCAAAATCATTGTAGTGCATCAGCTTGGATTACAGGGCATCTCGTGGGCTGAGTTCATTTCCCGTGATTTCTTTGCAGCGCCACAGCCTCCCGAGGTTGTTCATGATGAGGGAGATCCTTCACACCAGTTTGATGTTCCCGAGTTTGAGCCTATCAGTGCTCCGGTGTGTGTGACATATCAGAGAGGCCATCGAGCCTTATTTGCAGCATCACGACGAGTACTATCTCCACCCGGGGTGGAAGGGGTCTCGTTGACTTCATCAGCAGTGTGAGTAATATCTCCACATGGTGTGGAAGGGGTCTCGCCTTTGACATCAGCACAGGTACAGATTCAGGACAGAGGCAAGAGGCCTATGCACGATGAGGGCCCTTCAGGAGGACAAGACACTAATTTTTTACTAATCGATGTTGATGCGAGCTCTCCTAGCTCAAAGCTCAAAGAGATCATCCAGGAACAAAAGGCTCAGATTGATACTTTGACCTTGAAGTTGCAAAGATCTCAATGGGTGATATATTACTTGGAGTAGCGCAATAAACAATTGGAGGATCAGCATACACTTATAGAGTTGCAGCAAATCCGTGAAGACCGTGCATTGGCCCGGAAGAGACCAGGTGACATGACACCATTTGAGCGAGAGACCTGCCTTACGCATGTCAAAATTCATCTGGAGAAGCTCTTGGCGAAGGCCAATAGGGAAAAATACATGCTCAGACATATGAAGAACCACTATTGGGCCCGCACACACGTTTGCAGAGCAAAAATGAAGATCCTGAAGGCAAGGCTGAGAAAGGCACTGAAACGTCGGAAGAGGCCGGATCCACTCCGAATCTTGGCCGAAGCTTCCTTGGATGAGCATGAGACATGATGGGAGACCTTCACTCCAAATTTCAGCAAATTTGGAGAAGATTTTGTCATTTTGAAAATTTGGTTGCAAAACAGGTTTTTCTGCCCGACGCGTCGCGCCACCCGACGCGCGCTTATGATTGGGACATCTTCTGGAGGAAAACTTTGAATTTTTGGATTTTTCATGATATATTATGTATGTTCAGGAATGGCCGAAGCATTTCATCACATTCTGGGCTGCCTAAAGGGCCAAAAACACCATGAAAATCACCTTTCTGCCACCTTTTGCACCAGCGGGAAGTAGTCTTGGGAGAATGAAGTTTTGGAGCGTAAAATGAGCTCCAAATTGAAAAATTCCACTTGGGTTGGATAGCAGACATCCCAGGATTTCCAACGAGCTATCATGAGCTCAATTTGGACTTCGGGAAGTGCTCCAAAAATAGGTCCAAAGTAGCTTAGCGCATAGAGCTTTGGAGCGCGGCGCATAGAGGAATTCAGCCTATTTTTCACCTTCCAACTCAGAAATTCGGCCAGTGTTGACTAGTTTCACCTCTTGATGTAATTGTTGATCTAGATTGATGTAATTTGGTAACCATGATGTAATTTTGGCATGTATTTACTTGTTCTAGATGATTCATTCACTAAAAAGTGAAAATTGAGTGAATGGATCAGTTTCCTAGCATATAGAGGCAAGTTGTTTGGCTACCTAGATTTTAGCTCCATGTTTAGAATTGGTTGAAACAGCTCCTAGAAGGATGAGCTCGACCCCTAGAGGCATGGGAAGGGGTTAGGATGGTCTATACATTGTATTTTCTGAGACATTTTCAAGGTTGGATACTTGGGAAAAGTTTGGCACCTCATTGTACATCCATTTTCAGTTTTTGGCAAAGGAAAGACCAGAGTTTTGCAGCACTTGTTGAGATCCTTGTGGCTTCTGAGTTTTTATGATGTTCTTCTCATGTTATTTTAAGTTTCATTAATTTTATATGTATGCCATTTCCCTTCTCTATGCTTCTGAATTAAACAAATGAGTATTTGAGGTAGAATTCATTGATTTTCTGATGCTCTTCCTTAGACTTTTGTTTAGTTTTATATGTTTTCGTCAGTTTGAAGAGGATCCTTGTACTCTCTTGCCCTCTTCAGCTCCTCAGCAGTATTTTCTATCCATTCATTCGATCTTAGATATCAAAGCCATTGCCTACCCTACCCCAACTTGAATTCTGTAAGATCTAGCCTCATCCCCAAGCCCAAAAATTGTTTTTACATTTTTTCAACAAAAACCCCTAAAAATCAAAATCAAACCCTCCTATTTGTTTATCTAGCCTAAGATCAGTTTTTTTTATCTTCATCTCGAGCCCCTTTGAATATCTTCATTGAGATTGACCCAAAGAGAGCCCTCTCCTGTCCTCATAGGGCTAGCTACGAGGCTGAGCATGGTTTGGTGTTGTCCTTCTTCTGCCTTATTTCAGCCTAAGGTGGATTTGGTAACTAACACCTTGATCACTATGATAGGTATCTTTTATAATTATTTGTTATACAGTTGCTATTTAATATTTGCTTATTTGTGATTGCAGGTCGATGAAAGACGACACTTTCTTGCGACGAAAGAACTCTTGTTGCGACGGAAGGATTATTGTTGTGACGAAAGAACTCTTGTTGCGACGGAAGAACTCTTGTTGCAACGGAATGATTATTGTTGCGACGAAAGAACTCTTGTTGCGACAGAAGAACTCTTGTTGTGATGGAAGGATTATTGATGCGACGGAAGCTTTATGACCACTAATAACCATTTGGATCTAAGGTAGGATCGACACCTTCATAGCATTTATTTGTAAAACGAATATATTTAGAGAAAGACAAGCTTAGTTGTTTGTTTGTTGCTAGATTTTCTTCTGACACTAGGGAGATCGATCTTGTCTACAAGAACAATTTATCCGGCCAACAAATTGGTGACTCCACTGGGGAAAGAATTGGTTTTGATTTTCCTTTCTTTTGATTTGAGAAAATGATTTTTTCTGATTTTTTATTGATTTGTACGGGCTTGGGTAACTTAGATTTACTTTTCTTTGAAAAGTTTTGAAGTCTTTTTTGTTTTTCTTGAATTTTTCTGGGGACCGCACATCGTTGCAGACCCTATTTAAAGTCTTGAAAAAATTAGATTTATTTTTTCAGTTTAGTTTAGATTTGATTTAGGATTCTTAGTATCTACCCAAATCTGTATGTTTTCTGTCGAAAATCTCTTGTTTATAAGTTTCTTTCAGCAGATTTTTCATCTCATCAATCTCCATTAAGTTAATTGGGTGTTTTGAGTCTCTTTTTTGAGAAATTCTTAATTTGATTTCCTTTGGTCATTACTTGGAGGTTTGTCTCAGTTTTTTCACAATTTTGCATCTTGGGGGGGCTAAATTGTGTATGAGTGTTAATCGCCTTTGATTGTTTTTTGATCTTTGGAACTCTCACCTGATTTTCTTTACTTGCACTTGATTGGTTCTTAGATTACATTAGAATCATCTTGTGTTTGAGAATTCTCTTGCATAGATCACATTTGCATAATTAGAATTCTCATTTTCAGAAATATGAGTGAATTGTGCATAGATTACAACTGCATAGTTTACATTCTGAAAAAACAATCGTAGATTTAGATAAGTTTTATTCGATTTGAATTTAGATGTTTTTATGTTTGTTTTAAAAACAGAAAAATAAAAAATTGTTTTGGGATTGATTTTCATTAGTTTTTCTTGATGAAATTAGTGCATTAGAGAATTTGTTATATTTTCTCTTAGTGATCAATTTTTTGCATCGTTGGAAGTGAATGGAAACTCTCTCCTTACTTTAGTTAGGATTCATCGAATTGAAAAGATTACATTATCATATTCAATTGCATTCAGTTTTGGGTCGGGTCATAACACCATTGGTTTCGTATCCATTTACCCTTTGAGTAATAACAGCCTAAATAACACAACGCTTAATTAAAATTCGTCTAGTAATTTTTACATTTTTAGGGCTCTTTCCACCAATCTAGCTCAGGATTAGTGCTTTGGAATAGGTTGTAGTTAACTTTCCAAAGCAACTAAAACAAACAAGTAGATAAATCTTGCGGTAGGAAATAAATCCAATTGTAACTAGTACATTCTAGGAAGCTTCTCTTAAAGGAGTTAATCACGAGATCATGTCCAAACCTTTGAGACAATCAATTATGTTTCATTGGGAAAGATAGAAGATTTTGCGCGCATTACAAACGGTAAACCTCGGATTAACCATTATCAAGGAGCCTGGGGTCACTTGTCGGTAAACCTCGGATTGACCATGTCGAGGAGCCTTCAAGGGGATTGAGCTTTGTTACTCTGCCCTTGCGCGTGGAATCGGATCGTAGACTGTTCCCCCAGTTGTATTTGTTACTGTTGGTAACCTTAGTGCCCATAAGCTTAAAATTATTTCCTAAGGTGACGGTGAAGGAAATATCTCACTGTACCTGGAGCAGACGTTGACTAGACTCACTTGGACTCTCTAGGGGGTTCTCTTCACTCGGGATGGTTTTGTGAAGAAACTTGTGCCAGTCTGTTTCATTAAACAGGTTGTCGGGGTAACTATTCCAACCGCCCTTTCTGTAGTAAATTCTACGATGTTGGATTTCATCACCAACTAATGTTTTTAGTACGGGAAGTTACTGTTTGTGTGTGGTTTGAATCCTAGATTTGATATCGCGTGTTAATTTGTTTGTTTTTACTTTTAGAGACCATAGGTGTGAATTGTGAATTTTAATCGTTAGGTGTGAATTATGAATTGTTAATTTTCGTTTTAAATTGTTAATAAAATTCACTGAAGTTGAATATAATGGCAACTGTTCTGGAATTTACCAACCAAGGAACCCCTCTTAACGAGAATCCTAGTACTTTTCCTTGCTTTGGAAATGTTGGTCCTCCTTATATGGCTACATTGTCATTACCTGGATTTACAATAGGTTTACCGATATGGTTATTTTCAACTTCGTTGGCCCCAAATACTCCAATTGTTCCACCTCAACCGAATGCTTCACCTCAACAGAGTTCACCATCTCAACATCACCAACCTTCTGTTGACCCTTTACCTTCTTCGCCTAATATTTCTTCCTCCATTTCTTCCTCTTCGCTTGGTAAAAGCCTTGACGCTAGTAACCAGGTGGCTAAGAAGAAGAAGAAAGGGAAGAAGAAGAAGAAGAAGCAAGATAAGAAATAAGTCAACCAACCAACCATGGTTGTAAGTTTTATTTGTGTTGAGGAAACCTCCAACATGCATCGTAAACCCAAATACCCTTGCAGGCTTTGTAAGGGTGACCACTTCCTTATCAATTGTCCCGGTATTCCAAAGGTCTTTGAAGTATGGTCAGAAAAATCTCATCAACTTTCCGTTGATCCATCAACCAATGATAGTCAGGTTCCTGGGAAAAAGGGTAAAGTTAGGTTTCCTTGTAAGTTATGCAAAGGGAGTCATCAAACTCACATTTTCCCTCACATGGATGAAGCCTCAAAATTGTTGGAAAACCTTATTGTTCCACAGCAAGAATTTCCAACTGGTTACCATAAAATTTCTCCCAACCTACCGTCAACTGACGGAGTGATTGATCTAATTTCAAGTACAGTCGATCCCACTCTTCCATTGGAGAGTGAAACTCATATCACTCAGGTTGATGATCCACTAGTTGATCAAGTGGTCGATTCGATTTCACATTCAGTCGATCCCATTCTCCCTGTAGAGAGTGAACTTCATACCACTCAGGTTTTTCTTGTTATGTCAGATTCTTCTACGCCGGGGGCATTTCACCTGTTTCTACAGAACCCCCTCAAAGTACTGAGGTCTTTTCCTTTGATTGGAATAGTCTGACAGAACCTCGTCTTCCTTCCTCCATCCCTTGCCAAATCATTGTGAAGTTTGGTGATAGGGACATACACCGCACATGGGTAGATGAAGGTGCTTCTGTTAGTATTTTATCCTCAACTGCTTGGAAATCTTTGGGTTCCCCTCAGCTTGTGCCTATTATGCAGAATTTGAAAGCTTTTAACATAACCATTAGTGAACCTTTAGGGATCCTTCCTAAGTTTTCTATTACTTTGGAAGGTAAAACTGTCTATATTGATCTTGTGGTAGTCCGAGGCCCCTTGGATTCCAATTTACTCCTTGACATGTGTCCTTTGACATGTGTTCCTTCCAAGGAATTGTTCTTCCATCTGATGAAGACCTCTTGGAAGCCATGATCAAGGTGTTTCCATTGACATGTGTTTCTTCCAGTTGGAAGCCATGATCAGTTTCCAAGGATAGTTCCTGTTACTGTGTCAACCTCGTTAAAAAATGAAACATGTTGTGCTGAGGATAATTCCTTTTACTGTGTCAACCTCGTTAAAAAATGAATCAGTGAGTGTGAGGATAGTTCCTTTTACTGTGTCAACCTCGCTAAAAAATGAATCAGTTAGTCAAGAGCATAGTTCCTTTTCTTGTGTCAAGCTCATCTAAAAAATGAAACAAGCTTCCATGAGGACAGTTCTTTTCCTGTGTCAACCTCATTAAAAAATGAATCAGTAGATAGATTGTAGAGAGTAGATTAATAGATTAGAAATAAGTAGTTTATGAGGATAGTTCCTGTTATTGAGTCAACCTCGTTAAAAAATGAATCAGGTATGAGGACAGTTCTTTTCCTGTGTCAACCTCTTTAAAAAATGAATCAGTTGCTCAGAGGATAGTTCCTGTTACTGATTCAACCTCGTTAAAAAAATGAATCATGTATGAGGACAGTTCTTTTACTGAGTCAACCTCATTAAAAAATGAATCAGGTGTGAGGACAGTTCTTTTCCTATTTCAACCTCATTAAAAAATGAATTAGTAGATTTTATAGGTAGATTTTAGAAAGTAGATACGAGGATAGTTCTTTTCCTGTGTCAACCTCGTTAAAAAATGAAACATTTAAGAGAGGAAAGTTCCTTTTACTGTGTCAACCTCGTTAAAAAATGAAACACGTTGCCATGAGCATAGTTATTTTCCTGTGTCAAGCTCGTTAAAAAATGAAACAAATCCTCCCCTAATTGAGTCGAGTCTTTGACTAGATCTCGTAAATGTTAAGTCATATATTTAGGTTAGTTATTTCAGTTTTTTGCATAATTTTCTTACAGTTTTAGGTCGGGTCTTTCATATGATCTCGTAAATGAACCTTCATTCCATCCAGCTATTTATTACTACTGTACTTAGTTGAATGAAATGAAGCTGGGGGGGCATGCGCTCTAGCAGTTACACTTAGGGGGAATCAAGCACAGTTTTCTTTCTGTTTCAAGCTTGTGTAAAAATGAAACCACTCTGAAGCATATTTTTTCTCTGTTTCAAGCTTTTGTAAAAATGAAACCTATCTTGAGTCAATTTCAGTTATTTTCAAGACTCGTTAAACTCATGAAAATCCCGAGATTATTTTGCTATCTTTCATTCTCGTAAAACACATGAAAATGTCGAGTTCTTTCCGTCTTTTCCTACTCGTAAATTAAATTGAAAGTCGGCCATATGAGTACATTTTTATCCCTTTTTTCGAACTCGTTAAAACTTACGAAAAAGTGAAAACCATGAGTACATTTTTATCCCTTTTTCGAACTCGTTAAAACTTACGAAAAAGTGAAATTTTGAGTTCTCTTTTAAGCCCTTTTCAGACTCTCTAAACATGAAAAGATTGCTGAGTACTTGATTATTCGAACTCGTTAAAGTAAATGAATGATCGTCCCTTCAGTATAAGTTTACCCCTTTTACAGACTGAAATGGACTATTTACGAAAAAGGTATACGTTGACTAATTACGGTCAATAGAGTTTTCTCCCACATTATTTTATCCTTTTTCGGGCTCGAGGGACTAAATTTATGAAAAAGTACACCCATGGAGTTTTCTTAAGTTTTTCTTCTGACTCCCTAAAATTGAAAAACACCGAGTTTCTCCTATACTGGACTCGTTAAAACTTAACAGTAAAGGACCTGTTCAATTTTTAAACAGGAACGAACCACTCCTTCTTAGGGTTCGAATCTTAAACTAATTTGGACTCATCTAAAGGATGAGCTTATAAACAAGCAAATGTTATCCTCCTCAAGCTTGTCAAAAATAAAGAGGTACTTGCCAGAAATGGTGGGGGAAAAGAGAGAAAAAAGAACCTGTTTGTTACATTTTGATTATTCGGAAAACCGTTAACCACTCTTGAACACAACACTTTTGTTCACCTGGGTTGGGAAATCCTTTGCCTAAATAGTTAATCAAACCACATTGAAAGTTTTCAGTCGGTTTCTGGGTATTATCTTTGGGTCAATTGTCACCAAGCCTTCTGTTGTGTCGTTATGTGTTCAAGAGGACAGTTCAAACAAGCCATTCATTTGCGAAATATTTGTCTTTCATTTTGACCATCCCTGAGTCAGTCCTTGCCAATATATTTCTTCAAAACTTGATCTATGATTTCGTGTTGTGGGCTTGCCTACGACATATCACTTTCTATCGACAACAGCTCATTATCTAGGAAGTTGATCTATAAATCGTCAGTACCTTGAAATCTACATGCCTCAATGGCAGGTTTCTCACCTTCGACGACAGGTTGCATCATTGACCTTCGATCGAATGATTCCGTGACATGTTCGACTTCAATTCATTCATTCACATTTCATGGATTGTACTGAGTACTTTGAGAGCCATTGACATTACCGGTGGTTACTCTCACACTTGTTAACAGTTTACATTATTGACTGGTAATCAAGTGGTTTCTACCATATTCGACTTCGACACGTTCATCCACATGGATAGAATCGTACTAGTTCGAGATGCGGAAATCAAGACCCTGGATCTATTTTCTACCATCCAGGCTGCGAGGAATTTTGTTATCATTTATACAGTGGAATATTCATGAACAGATGGTTGTGTCCATACTATGTCTACACATGTCTATACTGTGATGTATTCAAAATCATTCATGTATCGAAACAGTTTAAATCAGTTTTCTAGTTAGTTTTTATCTGAGTATGGGAATGCCTACCTCAGCGATGATATGTTTACATATATATTTTTTTGCATTGAATTTTTTTACAGGTTCCGACTGGGGTGTCCACAGGATGATCCTTGAAATGATAAAGTACTTCACTCTTCATATATGACAGACTTCATCTTCATCTATTCCAGACTTCGCACTTTAGGGGGAAATCTATTACACTAAAAACTGTCACCTTGACATTCTGTTGACTGTATGAGCTCATTAATACTCATACATGCCTCCTCTGCAATTCATACAACCTTTACTCCTCATGTCAAACCCTTAAACAGGAGGAAAAACTCTAAAAATCTCTGAAACTTTGGGTACGCAGGTAACATGAGGCCTACCTACGTTCCTAGCTTGGGTGCGCAGGTAATACACTGCTTACATGCGTTCTAGAATGCAATTTTCCTTTGCAATGCCTGTGTACCCTCCTTAAAGTCAAAAAGGCGAGAAATTAAAGTCAAAAAACTAATTTGAGGTCAATTCTAGAAGATTCTAGATGAGAATTTTAGGGGATGAGTACGCTTTGATAAGGTGCATGTATCCCTCACCTTAAGGAACTAATCCCTTGATGTGAGGAGTCTATCCCTTTGAAGGAGGATTTTATCCCTTCAAAGGTTTAATCCTAACCTCCTCATCTGCTCTATAAAAGGAGGCATTGGGTAGCCTCAAATGGTTAGATTTTGGAGATTGAGAATTGGAGTTCAAGCTTTATGTGTGATTGAGTTGAAGCATTGTTGAGATTTAGATTTCTTTCTGCTGAGCTTTTGAGAGGAAAGATCACATACCTCTTTGTGCTCCTGGAGGAAGAGTGCAAGACTTATCAAAGTAGAGGAGACTCCTGCTTCGAACCCCGGGAAGGCCTTTCAAACATCAAGGCTAAGGTTGTAAGGTTCTTTTGTTATTTTAAGATTAATACAATCAAGTTTTATTTTTCTCAATAAATTGTCATTCAATTGTTTATTTCAATAAGTTGTCGTTTGATCGTTTATTTCATAGATTTCTTGATCACTATGATAGGTATGTTTTATAATTATTTTTTATATAGGTGCTACTTAATATTTGCTTGTTTGTGATTGTAGGTCAACGAAAGACGACACTTTATTGCTACGAAAGAACTCTTGTTGCGACGGAAGGATTATTGTTGCGACGAAAGAACTCTTGTTGCGAGGGAAGAACTCTTGTTGCGACGGAAGCATTATTGTTGCGACGAAAGAACTCTTGTTGTGACGGAAGAACTCTTGTTGCGACGGAAGGATTATTGATGCAACGGAAGCTTTACGACCACTAATAAGCATTTGGATCTAAGGTAGGATCGACACCTTCATAGCATGTATTTGTAAAACGAATATATTTAGAGAAAGACAAGCTTAGTTGTTTGTTTGTTGCTAGATTGTCTTCTGACACTAGGGAGATCGATCTTGTCCACAAGAACGATTTATCCGGCCAACATTGAACTACGTTATTTTTCTGCAGTATTGTTTAATATTGCTGCATGATTCCCATTTGGGATATTACAGTGGTATCAGAGCAATCATCTTGGCACAGCCTATAAGAAGCCAATATGTCTTCAGAAGAAGAAGAGCCTCTTACTGACAGAGAGAAGAGGTATCTAAAAAGAAGATAGAAGAAATTTGATTACACATATGATGATAGAGACAAGGGTAAAGCCCCTGAATCTGGAAGTGATGAAGAGGAAAAGGACTTCGCAAAGATCCTTTTGAGAGCCATGCAAGATCTTGCTAGAGATATCAAAGAGATGAGATTGGACAGAATCAAAGAATCTCCTAAGATAGTTCATCTTGGAGAAAGCTCTGGCATGTCTCACCACGGGAATGATCAACCAGTGCATCGGCCACAAGTTTCCCAACGCTCTACCATGCCTATCTTTTTGGCTGTGGGAAATGAAGGGTTTCAAGAGCAAGCATCCCTTGAAGAATACTTTGAATAATATGAGTCTCAGAATCAGAGATTCAAAGATCAGTTGAGTTTTCAAGGTTTCTGTCACCTGAAGGACAAGAGAAGACTAAGGCATCAGCATAGAGATGGTGGATTCACTCAAAATCATGATCGACATCACTCTATGGGCATATTATTTTTACCCAATTTTGATGGGTCATCCAAGTGTTATGCCAAAGCATGAGTAGAAAAACTTGACATCTACTTTCAGTTGAACAAGGTCCCTGAGATGGAGGCTATCAAGATTGCAACGCTGCACTTTGAAGGTGAAGCACATGACTGGTGGTTCCATGGCTTGTCTACATTGGGTCATGCCAATGTGACTACTTATTCTGAGTTCACTAGAAGGGTGGTGGAAAGATTTGACAGAAGAGATCCAGAGGCACTGTTCATGAGCCTTGCAAAGTTGAAGCAGTCAAGTAATTTAGAGTCTCATATTTTTGAATTGTTGAGACTATATGTTATGGTTCCTGATTTTTCTGCAGCAAGAAGGGTGTACATTTTCATCGATGGTCTAGATGAACCTCTTCGTGGGTTGGTAAAATCTACCAAGCCCACTACCTTGCATGATTCCATTGAGAGGGCTAGAGACCTTCAAGATTCCTTGCTAAAAGAAAAGGCGAAATTTCAGCACAAGCCCTCTTTTCCTTCTAAAGGAAAGGAAGAGAAAGTTGCTCCTTCCAAGGAGAGCTCATTCAAGAAGCGTCTTGATATTGAAGTCCGGAGATATCTAAGGAAGAAGAATCTATGCTTCACTTGCCAAGAACCATGGGCATCTCGACATAGATGTGCTGTTGGAAAAGCACATTACATAGAGGTCTTTTCAGATCTTGAAGAAGAAGAAGATGATGAACCAAGAAGAGGTCACAGTGCTGACATTGTTGAAAGAGATCCAACACCATCAGGAGATGGGAATGGAGAATTTTATCCTATTGGAGGAACACTTGCATATTTTAGAGGAGTACCTAAGTACTTGACGTTAAGAGTTCAAGGTTCAATCATGAATCAAAGGGTTTTTGTACTGATTGACAGTGGGGCTACACACAACTTCGTTGATGCCCATCGTGTGCAAAAAAGGGAAATACCCACTGATACTTTTGAGGGATTCTTTGTTTTGGTCCCGGGAGATAGAACAATGTAATGCATGCATTATGTCCCATCACTTTCAACCACCATGGATACCTACACTTTGATTGATCACTTCTTTGTGGTTGACATACCGGACACCAATGTGATTTTGGGTGTTCAATAGTTGATTACATTGGGGAAATTCACCATTGATTGGGAGGCTTTGTAAATGGAATGGGTGGAAAATAAGAGTGGTGAACCTCAAATGATCAAAGGCATGCATACTTACCCCTCACATAACACTTCCACATAGAAAACAGAGATGGATTTGCGCAGTGGAAGGAAGGACCTTACAGTCCCATCTATTATGTTCATGAGATTTTGCATGGGACACTCTTATCTAGTGGCAAACCATCTGGGAGGCCACATGATTCAGATTTGGTGGGGAAGACCTCACAACATGTTGCTCCAAGCTTGGATCCAAGAGGGATTAGAGCACTTGAAGACAAAGATAAAACGTTGGGATACTTGGGTAAGCTCAAGGCAAAGGGAGATATTCTTCCCTTATCATCATCTGTAGAAATTATATGCACTAAGCATGCATATTTCCAAGATCCACCTGATCTCACACTATTTAACTTTATGCAAGATATTGAATCTATTCCACTTGTTAATATTTTGTGAAAAAATTAATTGCACACACATGTGAAGCATAAACAAAAATTATCAATCGCACATAACATGAAAACCCCAACTATATATTATGTAACATGGAGATCATATGACAATCTCATACAAACATACAAAGCTTATCACAAGCCCTTAGTACAGTACAATCGTCATACACTAATCAGGCCTAATCTTGCAAATCCATGCTCTGATCTTTGCCACCTGCTAGCCTGCCTCCACTGCGCAATCTCTGCTGAAGAATAGCTCTGAATGAATTCGAATTACTCCATCTTTTACTACGCAATCCTCATTGGCATCTCCACTGAGTGTGTGATGCAATCAATGCATCACTATAGTCACAACAGATAGTCTATCTTGCCCTTTCACCTATCTCTCCACTGGTCTCCACTGAAACTGCCATGCACTGTAGTTAATTGATGTATTGTTGAGTTGATTAATGAGTTATTATTTGTGAATTAATTAACTAATTAATTCACTCCACTCTCACTAGTGTATCAATCAGTTAGACTAGATACAACTAGCTCAACTGAGTCTAACTAAGTTAAACTAAATACAACTCCATAACTACTTCCAACTGTGTCATAACTCTGCCACTTGAGTTCTAACTGAGTCCTCCATGCATTATCTCCAGTAAACCCTTAGGAATAGCGTAATTCCTTCTGTCAGCTGTTGTGCCACATTTGTACACTGAACTAAAGTGCTCCAAGAGAATAAGTTGTTTTTTAGAGTATGATTATTATTAAGAGCTAATAATAATCGACATGCATCTATTTTTAGATTGACGATCTATACATAGACTTCGCCCAATATTCTAAAAATAGAATTTCATCTATTTTTCCAACTTGACCAACCATTCACAAATAGCATCCTGCAACTTCTGAAATATGATCATCATGTCTAAAAATAGACACCGTCTAAAAAATAGACTTGTGCCAAAAATAGCCTGCGGTCCCACTTAGTGAAGGCGACTCTTTTCACTAAGCTCATCATCTTGTTGAATCTCAACACTCCCTCTCAACAAGATAGGGATTATCTTTCACCCCGATCCTACCTCTATGGTATTCGAATTTTCTCCTGGTGAGCGCCTTCGTCAGAATATCTGCATCCTAATCCTCCGTAGGAATGTACTAAAGCAACATGATCTTCCGCTACACACAATCTCTGATATGATGATATCGGATATCAATATGTTTAGATCTATCATGAAACACAGGATTAACCGAGAGTTTAATGCAACTTTGATTATCACAATGAATCACCGTGGGATCTAAATGTGAACCGAACAAACCAACCATAATCTTCCTCATCTAGATAGCCTCACATGTATCTAATCATTACCATGTATTCTCGTCATTAATCGGAAAGCAAAAATATTTGTTTCGTTGTACCCGATTGGTGTGATCGATCCGATACTCGAAAATCCTCCGGTGCTCTTTCTGCCTCATGCTTCCTACCCAATCTGCATCCGGAAAGCCATGCAACTTCACCTCATCTTTCTCGTCATTACCATAAACCATACTTAGATGTGCCCCTGAGATATCTCAGGACATGCTTTCCTGCCTTCCAAAAGAGCTTGGTAGGCTTAACCATCGCTTGTGAAAGCTGGTTCACCGCATAGCATATGTTCGGTCTTGTATTGACTAAATACATGAGCGAACCCACCAACTGTCAATAAATAGTGGCATCCACTACCTCTGTCGATGTAGCATCCTCTTTCTTCCAATTTCCTGGAAGAGGAGTGTCGATAGGCTTGCAGCCTTGCATGTGAAACTTCTCCAGTATCTCCCGAGCACATTTGCCTTGAGACACAAACAATTCACCTTCCCACTGCCATATTTCCAATCCAAGGAAATAATGAAGGAGGCCTAAATCCTTCATCTCAAACTCCTTTGCAAGATCAGCCTTGCATGAGTGTATCAACTGTTCATCACCTGTTAGTATTAAATCATCAACATAAATTACAATGATCAAATCTTACCCTCAACCACAATCTGGTACAGTTTTGCATCCGCCTCACTCTTGGTGAAGCCAAGTCCAGTGAAATAGTTTTCGATCCGAGTGTACCAAGCACGGGGTGCTTGTTTCAGCCCATACAACGCTCTTTTGAGCCTGCACACATGCGACTCACTGCTGAAGATCTCAAATCCTTCAGGCTGCTCAATGTACACCTCTTCCTCAATGATCCCATTAAGGAATGCAGTCTTCACATCCATCTGATCAATGTGCCAACCCATCTGCGCTGAGAGAGCAAGGATGGTCTGTATGGAAGAATACCATGCGACAAGTGCAAAGGTTTATTCATAGTCAATCCCCTCAATCTGTGAGAAGCCCTGGGCAACAAATCTTGCCTTATACTTCTCGACGCTCCCATTAGCAGCTTGCTTTACCTTGTAGATCCATCTTGATCCTACAACTGATTTTCCCACCGGTCTTGGAACAATCTCCCAAGCATTGTTTCTAACAATGGAGTCATACTCCTCCACCATGGCATCTACCCATGTGGGCTCCTGTGCTGCTTCTTCAAAAGAAGATGGCTCTGTCACACTACACTTGTTCATAAGAGCCATATATCCAGTATATCGGTCAAGTGACTGTCTCTGTCTATGCTGTGATGTAGGGACTCCTACATTTTGTGCCACATACACCTTCAGTATCTCAGCTTTTGTGGTACGCTTCCTTTCTTGTCTGATGTTTGGTTCTGCATGAGTGGACTCCTCCTCCCCATGAATCTCCTCATGTGGCTGATACACATCCAGAGGCTCATCTTTGGGAACAAGAAGTTCCTCTTCCGCATGCAAGTGTAGCTCCCTCTCAAGCGACAACTTCATGGCTTTCACCTCATTGAATTTTATATCCCATCGCATAACAGTCATCCGATTGTTTGGAAAATACACACGATAGTTGTGGGGTGTTTCTGTGTACCCCAAAAATATCCCAACTTCTAATGTCGGCTCCAACTTCTTCCTAGAATCCTTCGTCACATGAATGTAAACAGGTGAGCCAAAAATCTTCAAATGATAAATATCGGGCTTCTTACTAGTAAAAACTTCCTCAGGTGTACTCATGCCATGTACTTTATGAGGACAACGGTTTTGCACATAAACCACAGTGTTGCATGATTTTTCCCACAATTGCATCAGTAGGCCCCGATCATGCAGCATCGCTCGTGCAGCACCCATGATCGTTCTGTTCTTTCTCTCCGCGACCCCATTCTGCTGTGGGTTATGAAGCGCTATGAGTTCTCTTTGAATTCCTTCTTTGCTACAGAAGTCTTTGAATTCGAAAGAGATGTATTCACCACCATTATCACTCCGTAGATCTTTCACCTGCTTCCCCGACTCCTTCTCCACCAATGCCTTGAACTCACAGAACTTTGAGAATGTTTCACTCTTCTTCTACATGAAGAAGATCCAGCATCTATGAGAAAATTCATCAACAAATATCACATAATACCTGTGTTTTGTTGTTGAAGCAACCGAGAATGGTCCACACACGTCTGTGTGAATTCTCTCCAGGATCACCGAAGCACGATTCTCCTTCTCATGAAAGGTGGTCTTCACAAACTTACCCATTGTACACCCTTTGCACTGATCTGACTACGCAAGAGTACCCTTGGGAAGTCCAGTAGAAATTTGCTGCAAAATTTTCAAAGCGCCATGGTGAATATGGCCCAATCTCCTGTGCCATAATTCGCCCTCATCGCGGCTCACCACTTCTTCTGCTTTGCCCACCATTGTAGTGCAGCCATCTACCTCCAGTTTGTATAGATTCTTAATTCGAACCCCTATCTTCTTGGTTTGACCCATTGTTTTATGTCGAAGGAAGGCTTTTCCCTCACTGAAAACAACATCATAACCCTTGTCTTCCAGCATTGCGACCGAGACCAAGTTCTTCTTCAGACCTGGAACATGCATGACATTCTTCAACAAGAATGGATTACCGGACTTGCTCTCAAAGGTAATGGTCCCAATTTTTTTCGCATTGTACCTACCATCATCGCCCATCTCTATATGCATCTGGAGGTCCTTCTCCTCCAAGTCACTAAACAACTCTTTGTCTCCCGTCATATGGAAAGACGCACCACTGTCAAGATACCACACCGATCCCATGCAGCTTGAAACCAAGCATGCGATCAAGGAAAAATCCAGCTCAAATTGTGAGGCTAAGGCCTCTCCAGCTGTAGATCCAGCAGCCTGCTTATTCTTCTTCTTCTGTGGACAGTTAGTGGCGAAATGTCCATGCTCGTGACAGTGAAAACACTTCACTTTGGACAAGTCCAGCTTCTTGCCTTTCGCACCGAATTTAGAAGGATTTTTCTTCCCCTTCTCTTTCCTTGCTTTGGCAGACCCAAAGCGCAATTCTCTTCATCTTCATTTTTCAATGAAGATCCATCCCTGGTACCCCACCTTATCTCTTCCTGCACAAGATCCAACCAAAGTCGCTCCCATCCTGGCAGTTTCTCCCGTCCATTGACAGAGTCTTCGTAGCTATGCCAACTCTTCGGAAGCCCAAGGAGAGCCAAGCTCACCAAGTCTTCTTCATCAACAATAACCCCCACACTTCCCAGTTCATCCTTGCAGTGGACAAACTTCGTGAGGTATTTTGGAATACTGTCGCCTTTCTCCATTTTTATTTTTCTGAGCTTGTCTTTAAGCGCCAACTTCCTCTGGTCAATTCTGCTTTGGAACAAGTCTGTCAAAGCCTTCCACATTAAGAATGGAGTGGATTTCTCATGAAGGCTAGACACAATGTGGTCCTTCACACCTTCCAACATAAATCTCCTCGTCTTTGCAGTCTTCTTTTGCCATGCATCAAGTAATGCAGCATCGCTAGATCTCGGCTTAGGAATATCGCTATCGATGAACTCCTTTAGCCCATTATCCTCAAACACCGCCTCCATCCTATCCTTCCAGGATATGTAATTCGAGCTCCCATCAAGGGCATACTCCAATCTCAACCCGTTGAAAGACATTTCAATGTATACTCAATTTCTGCACCAAGAATCTTCTGTAGCAAATTCGAATTGTCCACCAACACAAACTCACTTCAAAATTGCAATCTTCAATCAACAATGCTCCGATACCATGTAGAAATTATATGCACTAAGCATGCATATTTCCAAGATCCACCTGATCTCACACTATTTAACTTTATGCAAGATACTGAATCTATTCCACTTGTTAATATTTTGCAGAAAAATTAATTACACACACATGTGAAGCATAAACAAAAATAATCAATCGCACATAACACAGTTTTTAACCGAGAAAGCCTGAAGATGAAAACCCCAACTATATATTATGTAACATGGAGATCATAAGAAAATCTCATGCATACATACAAACCTTATCACAAGCCCTCAGTACAGTACAATCGTCATACACTAATCAGGCATAATCTTGCAAATCCATGCACCGATCTATGCCACCTGCTAGCCTGCCTCCACTGCGCAATCCCTGCTGAAGAATAGCTCTGAATGAATTCGAATTACTCCATCCTTGATTGCACAATCCTCATTGGCGTCTCCACTGAGTGTGTGATGCAATCAATGCATCACTATAGTCACAACAGATAGTCTATCTTGCCTTTCACCTATCTCTCCACTGGTCTCCACTGAAACTGACATGCACTGTAGTTAACTGATGTATTGTTTATTTGATTAATGAGTTATTATTTGTGAATTAATTAACTAATTAATTCACTCCACTCTCACTAGTGTATCAATCAGTTAGACTAGATACAACTAGCTCAACTGAGTCTAACTGAGTTAAACTAAATACAACTCCATAACTACTTCTTCCAACTGTGTCATAACTATGCCACTTGAGTTCTAACTGAGTCCTCCATGCATTAGCTCCAGTAAACCCTTATGAATAGCGTAATTCCTTCTGTCAGCTGTTGTGCCACATCTGTACACTAAACTGAAGTGCTCCAAGAGAATAAGTTGTTGTTTAGAGTCTGATTATTATTAAGAGCTAATAATAATCGACATGCATCTATTTTTAGATTGACGATATATAAATAGACTTCACCCAATATTCTAAAAATAGAATTTCATCTATTTTTCCAACTTTACCAACCATTCACAAATAGCATCCTGCAACTTCTGAAATATGATCATCGTGTCTAAAAATAGACATAGTCTAAAAAATAGACTTGTGCCAAAAATAGCCTGCGGGCCCACTTAGTGAAGGCGACTCTTTTCACTAAGCTCACCATATTGTTGAATCTCAACATCATCACCCACTCTCAATTCTGAATCTGCGTTGTGGGAGGAGAAGAATGGAAGGAATGGCCTTCCAACACACATCTTTGGCATAGGAGATGTCAAGGAGGAGATCAGCAACATGACAGACATTTCTGTTGATATATCATCAGCGCTGTCATTGTTGAGAAGTTTAGCTCTGTATTGGAAATCCCAATTGTTGGTGGATTATTCCAAAGATCTTCACACTTGTATGATACTTGATTACCAGCTGCGTGAAGAGGGCTATCTATTCCATGAAGGAGTCATCTATCATCATGGTAGGATCTTCTTGTCTAGAGCTTCTAAGCTCAAGGATAAGTTGCTACAAAGGACATACAAAGAGTTTTGTTTCAGCGACATGTATTCCAAGTGGATCTACAACATCATCATGAGGAGCTTTCATTGGGAAGGCTGGAAAGAATAACTATATCAGCATTTTCAAGAATGCATGTACTATGTGGAGTTGGGGCAGCAACATGACTCCATGAAGGGGTTATTTCAACCATCTCTTCCTTCTTTTGAAAGAGGAGAAAGATCCATGCACCACTCCATTTGTATGAGGAGTATCGTTGGTGAAGAATTTGATCATGTAAAGCATGTTTTATTTTCTGATTGTACACATTCTTTCACCATGTTTATGCAAGCCATGGCTCCAAGGAGGAGTGATACATCATGTAAATCTCATGGAAAACCTTGGGCCACACAAATTTCTAAATTTGGCCACTCCCTTGATGAACAAAGGGATATTTTTTATCATGATGGGTGCTTCCCAAAGGCACCAAACATATCTCACACTTTCAGCCATAGTGAGATAACATGGGCAGCAATTAAGTGGTGGGAAAACCACTTACCACACCTTGATCTGATGCAGGCGGGAGATGCACTGCGCATGCTCAAATTTATGTTTGTTTGTATCTAGTTTTTCTTCCATACCTTGATGATATAGTTGTACTTTTTATGGGGATGTATGGAGGGAGGATGGGAGGTGTGTATGTACCACATGAGATGGAGACTCTCTATGTACCTTATGCTACATGTTTCAGGGAGAGCATTGGTTCAGCCATGTTTGTTTCATTTGAGTTATTAACTCCTTGTGGGATGGACTATGTACATCTCATGATGACTTTGGAGGAAAATTTCATGGAGGGTTGGACTAGTGAACACTTAGCTTATGGAGGAATCTTAATTCACGACGGTGTCACCAATGGAGGAGGAGAAGTGTTGCAGCACTCACCCTATCAGTTGCTTTCGGACAAGCAACATTTTGGAGGGGAGGACTGTAATATTCCCAATTAGCCCAAGCTAATAGGAATATTCATTTTTGTTTCATTTTTCTGTTGTATGAATAAATGTGTAAAGGAGGACAATAAAAACCCCTAAAACAACAAATAAACCGATGCCACATGAAAAAAGAAGAAGCTAAATCTAGGCTAACTAAATGAGAACCCTTAGCTGTGAAAGGGGCTGAATGTTTTGACTGGGTCAACCATGAACAAATCAACAGCGATGTCTAGAAGGAGTGATCTTCATTGAGGCACAACGCAGTTTTAGTTGCAGGTGTGTTACACAACATTTTGTCACTGTCCCTGCAATCCCCATCTCGTTGATTGGAGGATCATTTTTGTGACCAATAAGCAGTGTCATGCCTTGCAAAAACCATCATTGTGTCCCTTTACATGAGAGTACCATTCCTCTTGTTGACAATTCCCTGAGAAGAGACTCAAAAACCCTTGTTTTTGCCTTGGCGCAGGTAATCAGTTATGCCCTCGCGCCGAAGAGGAAAATGAACACTGGGCTCGTGCCAGCTGGTGCTTTGTCCTAGTTTTCCACCTGCGCCAAGATGTTTATGGAACGTTTTTTAAAAATAAAGGCGGAGATTCCACTCCAACCACCTCGAGGATGAGTCTTTGGGAGTGGTTGAACTGATAAACCACAGACTGCCTCCTTTAGGTTTATGGTTTCCACCTCTTATGGGAACTCCCTAAAGGATAGGCCTCTATCCTGCCTTTGTAGGGATCCTAACCTCCTCCTTTTCCTCTATAAAAGAAGCTATGTCTCTTAGAACAAGCTAGTTGAACGGCTAAATATTTGAACTTGGAGAATTAGACATACTATAGTTGAATGACTAGAGAAGATAGAATAAGAAGGAATCACATTGAGGAAGCTTGAGTCCATGACTTTTGAGAGAGCTTGATTCCATGCCTTCATCCCATCTGAATTCTCTGACGAGCATCTAAGACGCATTTCGCCTAAACCCTGCTGGAGGAGACTGCGACGTCAAAGCATCGGTTGTAACTCTTCCTTCTATTCATTTATATACATGACAATTGTTTGGTTCCACTGTTGTGTTATGATGTTTGTTTAAAGCTATATGTTTAGCCCTCTTTGACTGGTTAATAGTTATGAATGAAATGTTGTTATCTTGTATGTTGTTCTTGTTTCTTGTGCTTTGTGAAGGTTTCCAAGTGTAATGGCGAACAGATTGTGACTTGTCGAGACAAGAGCGAGAGGCCACCACTACTACAGCAACAACCACAGCGTTGGACTACAGGTAGGTCGATTTACCATTTTTCTTGTTTATTCTATAATTAGGAAGCAACACTTTAGCATGTCCCTTTGTTTCTAGACCCACTCTAGGGCTAGAGGGATCGTCTCTGTCCGCGGAGAGGATTTACCTGCATAACAAATTGGCGACTCCACTAGGGATTAGTGCGAGTTTTTTGTTTCATTTTGTTGGGTCAGTTTCAATTATTTCTTTAGTTTTATGTCTTTTCTGGTTTGCTTGTTTAATTTTCATCCTCTGTTCATCTCCAAAGTGTCAAGATTGACCTTTTCTCATTAGGTTTTGGTTTTTCCTCTTTTTCCCATAGTTACCTAGCTTGGTGCGATTTTTCTCTGAATAGTCGCGCCAATTGGCGCATGTTTCTCTTTTTGCAGTCGCGCCAACCCCTATATGGTGCAGATTATAGCCTTACAGTCGTACCAACCCCTGTAGGAATTGGTTTGACCTCCATGATGAGTCTTTTGGTCAATTGCGCTTGCTTATGGGTTTTTTTTTATGCATAATTATGCCTTTGGGATTGTTTTAATTTCTGTCGACTTGCTTTTCTCAGTTGTTTTTCCTTCTTCTTATCAGTGCCAGTTGAGGCCTTGGGGTTTCTAGGTGTCCTTGTGCAATGAGCTTTCCATTCGAAAATCGAGTCGGTTTGATTCTTGTCAGTCCCATTCGTGGCTTGATTACACTTAGTTTTCTTGATCTTTTGAGTGATTGTCTTGGTTGCAGATTCATTTCATTTTCTCGATTGGTTCTTTGCCCTTTTTCTCCAAGCATAGATTACATTGCTTGTTTTGGATCATTTTGAAAACTATCTCTTGGTTTGAAAGATTGCGACAATCGTTTGATTGATTTCTTGTGTTTGTTTTTTGTTTTATTGAGTCATTCAATTTTGATTCCTACGCAACACTTAAACTAGTGTTTGTTTTACTTTTTCATGTAATTAGTGCATCATGTACTTATTTTCATTGAAAAAATAAAAATAAAAACATATTTTACATTCTTTCTTTGCATTGAAAGTGAAATACTCTTTTGCATAACTAGCATTTGATTATCTATGAAAGAGTTTCATTTTTGTATTCTGTTAGATGCATTAGTGGATTTCTTCGCATAATCTCATTGTTTGCTTTTTGTTTGAAATATTTCTTTCCTTCTCATAACTAGATTTCATTGAATCGGAAATGATGTTCATTTGCATATAGCTTTCAATTAGTGATTTTTGAGATCCAACGTTGATAGGACCTTAAAACTGAAATGTAATCCAAGATCAACTTTAAAATTTATTTAATTAACCTAAGGAAGAATTGAAACCTAACGAAACACTTTTAGTGGTCTAGGCTAGAGACGTGTTCTCGCGTCTTAAAACCTAGTAGCAGTCGTTCACCATCTGGCTTTAGACAGTGCTAGTACGGACTTGCATTCCCTGTACTGTCGAGTATATAAAGGGAGACCCTTCTAAGTTGCAATCCTTTTATCCGTAGGAAGCCGAGTCTGCCGCCTTGTAACCGTGATACACCGAACACAGCATTCGGGGAGACTACCTGCACATACATCAAGTCCTTGGTCATTTCTATTTCATTTGATCACCAAGGTCTATATGGCAGTTCATAGAAACCTGGTATACCCTCTTGTTTAGTATTCCAGAGTAGTCATTTTGATCTTTTCATGACTCTTTAAAAGATAAGAGATTGTCGATCACTTGTCCTTTCACGCTCGTTTAAAATTGAAAGTGACTAGAGTCATCTTTGTCATGTTTCTCGACTCTTTAAAAATGAAACAGCAAAATATGGTTCCAGTGTCATAAAATTAATCACCTACGATCACACGCTCGTTAAAGTTTTATTACTTGGCTTATTGTTTTCCTTGGTTTTGATCTTGGAGTCCTCGATTGGTTTTCTTTTTTACTTTATATTTTGATATATAGTCACAGTGGTGGAACCACCAGTTTTTTCGTCCTCACTGCCTCCTAGAGGTAGTTCTTTACCGGACGTTTCTTTTGAAACTCCTCAATCCACTAGGTCTGTCGAGATCTCGCAGCCTATTCTCCCGTCTGTCCTGCCTCTTACTACTCGATCTCCTCCTAAAGAGCCAGTTGAGTTCAATTAGCCTCCTTCTGGTGCTTGGTATGGTTTTGGGGAAGGAGGAGATTTTTGGCCTCCTCTTACGTCGGGCTCGCAATTTTTTACTGATGTTGTGCCTCCTAGTCCCCGTAGTAGTTTTGAAGATCTTACAGCAGAGTCAGATATGGACTCGTCTAGTCCTATTGGTAGTGAAGGAATGCGTGTTTCTACAGGATAATATCATATTTTTCCGGAAGATGTCCCTCATGTTTCTACTCAGTCTTCTCCACCATCGGTGTCACTTTCGCTTGGCTATCAGTCCTTGAGTCAGATTATGTCTGGTGTTGCCTCCATTGTGCAATCCAGTACAGTAACTCCTTCTCAGAGTTCAGTCTTACCTTCATTAGGACTATCACCTTCGACACTTGGTTCGTCGATTACTGTTACATCTATTCTAGTCTGATCGACAGTCTGTGTGGCTTCATCCACACCTGTTGATACCCATCATTTGTCAGGATATTTTCACACCCGCAGGTCTATTTTTATCAACCCTCCGTGGCATGTTAATCCCGGACCAGGTAGTTCACAAACTCGTGCCATGGAAACCCCATCTACCTCTACCACGCCTGTGGTTTCTACCTATGTGTTTGATGAGTATATGTTAGATATGCACCAACGTTATGCTCCCTCGACGGATGCCATGCCTGCTTCTAGTGTTATTTCCACTACCCTTGTGATTCCTGGCAGTCTTACTTTTGAAGAATATCTGTTGGTTGTTCAGCAGCAGAGCTCTCAAGGTTCTCAGCAGCCTCAGGCTCTTGTTAATCCTCTTTTTCATCATTATGATGTTGTCGATAACCCTGTTTATTCATATCTTCTTCATTATGATGAGCATGGTAATCCAGTATATTTTCCTCCTACTAATCCTTATCAGATTGTTTCTCGTTTCAGGCCTACCTTGCTTGTGCAACCCTCTGGCTTGCAAGGACAACCCCATGTGGGTCAACCTTTAGTTCAGCAGGGCCCTGCTTCTGGTCCACAGGGACAACCATATGGTCCACAAGGCCAACCTTTACAAGGGAAACCTTTGGCCCAACATGGACAACCCTCCGGTCTTTTCGGTCAATCTTCGAATCAACCAGGACTATCTTATGCTCCTGGGGGGAAAATATACCCACCACAGGGACAACCTGTTGCACCAAAACTGCAGCCACATGCTCAATATGGCCCGAATGTTGTGCAACTAGGACAACCCTACGGTCCTTCTTCGGGTCAACCTGGTTATTAGGGACAACTTGGTGGCCCTCAGCAATCGATTCAACCTACTCTTCAGCCAGTTCCATCATTTCAGCAGCCTGTTCTACACGCTTAGCAGCTTGCTCAACCTGCTCAACTGGGTCCGCCTGCTCAACCGCAAGGTGCTTACTACCCTCAAGGTTCATATCAACTGATATATAATACACCTCAGGTTCCTTACCCTCAAAATCAACCTGTCTATCATCAACCTCAAATCCATGCTTACATTCCACAACAGACTCCATATGTTGCTCAGCAAGGACCTCAGTGGTCTACTCCGACTCAATATCCTAGTCCTCAACCCCAATATCAACTGATTTATCCTGCTTCTAATCCCTATGATTCGAAACCTCTAGGACATAATGTATGGGGACAGAATCTTGCTCAGACTAGATGGAATGTACATGTAGGTCCTTATCAAATACCTCCGATGACTTCAATACCCAATTATCATTTCTTGCTACGTTGGAATTTCCTGATGTGTCCAAGTTGACGAATGATCCCATTCTTCATAATCCGTACTGGCCTCTGATTCCAACCAAGATTCCTGGTGATTGTCCTAAATTTGAGGGCAAGTGTGGTGAAGACCCCCATGCGCATGTTATGACTTACCATTTATGGTGTTCCTCTAACTCTTGGGTTGACGATTCTATTAGACTCTGTCTTTTCTAGCGAACTCTTAACGGTGCCACTGCAAAGTGGTACATTGAGCTATCTCGTGGCATCTTCCAAGATTTCAATTCTTTAGCCATGGTGTTCCTTACACATTTTTAGTTACTATTCCATTATGAGACCGGGACACACCTCCTCACTTCATTGAAACAGGATCGAGCTATTCATATCTCGGATCATATTCATGAGTGGTGACGTCATCGTCACATGATAAAATTTGAAATTCCTGATCAGCTTCTAACGCATTGCTTCACCACCTCCTTTGTCAATCAGATTTCCAAAGACGTAGCTATGGGGGCATGTGTAACCGAGGAACAAGCCATTGCTTATGCCCAATACCTTGATCTTGTGTACTCTCAGTCTAGCACATTATATGATGTCTTGCCTGATGCTCCCCGACCTAGAACTTCTAAACCACCAGTGACTCCATCTGTCGATGGTATTATTGGTTCTGTGTCTCAGACTTCTCAAAAGTATTCATCTTCAAACTCTGGGAAGCCAAAGTCTGCTTCTTCCCATAATCTTGCTTCTCAGTATACTTCGAATTCTAGTAAACCCACATAATTTAATGCCGTTCAGGCCAATCCTATGGATAATACTTCTAAAGGTAAAAATAAGGGTAAACGTAAAGCCAAAGCCGATACCTCGAAACATGATTCTTAGAAACCTCATGTTGGCAATGGTTCTCAATGAAAATCGAAGTACCCTTGTTTGATTTGTGACGAAGAGCATTTCACCAAGGACTGTCCTCGACGGTCCGAAGTGAGCCGATTGCTCAAAGGCACCTAGGGAACTCCGGTCATTCTTAAAGAACCTTTCTCATCTTAGCAGACTCAGATGGTAGAGAAACCTCGGTCCTCTTCCCCATTTGGCTCTCACGTGTTCATGATGAACGGTTCTGGCGTCGTTTCTATTGCTACTCAGTCAAAAGATTATGTTGGATCCCATGAGGCCACGGGGAAGGAGATCATTGATGATCCTCCTCCTCCATCAGTTACTGGTCCTCTTGAGATTGAAAGGCCCAATGTTGAATCCGTTGTGCGACCACCTTCCAAAGGTGTCTTCCATAAGTCTTCTTCTAATCCCAACGCCCATGCCGCTCACCATTACAATATTGTTGAGGATTTGGCTCAGGCACTGTCCGTGATGTTCACGTTAGAAGTACTTCAGAGCTGTTCGTCACAGCGAAGAGCTTTGTTATCTACGATTGGCAGGATTGATCCTGCCAATAATAGCCTTCTTGCTTTCGATCTAGATAATTTCGTTCCACGACTTCCGCATTAGATTGCGCTTGTTATTCAAGTTGTTATTAATGGTCTCGATATTCATCGAGACCATTAATAACAACTTGAAGGTTGTGGATGAAGGTGCATCAACCTATATCATTTCATCTTCGTGTTGGAAAGCCATAGGTTCTCCATCCCTGAATTCATCACCAAATGCCCTCGAAGCATTTGATGGAAGAGAATCAAAACCTCTAGGTGTTCTCGCTAGTTTACCGATTACTTTGAAAGGGAAGACAATCAATGTTGAGGTCGAAGTCGTTGACACTAAGCTCAATTATAATCTTCTCCTCGGTCGCAGTTGGACTCATGCCATGTTGTGTGTTCTGTCCACCATCTTTCGTGTTTTGAAAATTCCACATGAAGGAAATATTTTTATTGTTGATCAATTGTCTTTCTTCACCTCTTCTTCCGAGAAAAATGTTCCGTATGTGGATAAAATTCCCACTCCCTACGAGAGCGTAGGGCCAAGTCTTTTTAAATATCCTGCCCTCATGGGTATTTTTCCTCTTCCTCTTTCGAATACTATTTAGATTCATATGATTTCTCGGTTTGATGACCCATGGATTATTCCTTTGCCTGAACAGAATGATTCCTTTGGAGATTCAATGCCTTTGAGTCCAATTGAGATTGATTATTGTGAACCCATTGCTACTTCGGAACCTCCATCCTTTGATTGTGCTCCTTTGAGCATGTCTCTTGACATTTATTCTCAATCCCCCTGGCTTGGTGATTCAGATTCACCTGATCATTTGAAAGAAGTGTTTCCTTATGATGAGACCATCGTGGAAACCATGTCTCTTGAGGATCTTCTGTGGGATGATGGTCATCATCGTTCCTCGTTTATGCCCGGCCTCAGGGCCATGTCTATTTGTCTTGAGTGTTTTGTAACTCAGGTTCCTTCTCCTCCGCTTCAATTTCCTGTTTTGACACATGACGTCTTTACAGTTACTTGAGTAACATTACACAGACGATGCCTATTGAGAACATCCATATTTGGGTTACTTGTACTTCTGATGAAGTCCAAGTTTATACTAGCCTTTTTTGCAAGTTCTGTGATGTCTTTGCATGGTCCTACGAAGAAATTCCTGGCATTGATCCTAGTATAGTGGTGCATGAAATTCCTACTTATCCCAGTTCGAAACATGTTCGCCAACGTCTTCGTCTAGTGCACCCTAGAAAGGATGCCACCATTAAGGCTGAAGTTGAAAAACTTCTCCAAGCTGGTTTTATTTATCCGATTCCTTTGACATAATGGGTCTCTAATATTGTTCCTGTAGATAAGAAGCAGGGAACTATTCGTGTTTGTGTTGTTTATTGTGATATTAATCGAGCTTGTCCTAAGGATAATTATCTGACTCCCTTTAATGATCAGATCATTGATGACTGTGCCAGGAGTGAGATCTTTTCCTTAATGGATAGTTTTTCTGGTTACAATCAGATTAACATTCTTCCGACTGCTCAACATAAGATTGCCTTCATCTGTCCTTGGGGTACTTTCGCATATAAGAAGCTCCCTTTTGGCTTAAAGAATGTTGGGGCTACATTTCAGTGAGCGATGTCGTATGCTTTTCATGATATTCGACACATCGTTCAGCCTTATTTGGATGACCTTCCCGCTCATTCAGATAAGCGCATGAACCATCCTAATCATCGTCGTCAATTTTTTCTTCGTTGTCTACGTTACAATATTCGGCTTAATCCGCACAAGTGCATCTTCTGCGTTGATTCTAGTAGACTCTTAGGGTTTATCATATCCAAAGATTGAATTCGCCTCGATCCTCTGAAGGTTGAGGCTATTATTAATCTACCCTCTCCATCCTCATTACATCAGTTGCAGAGTTTGCAAGGTAAGGCTAATTTTCTATGTCGTTTTATACCTAACTATGAAGAAGTGGCTCGGGGATACACACGTTTATTAAAGCAGGGTGTCCCATTATGTTGGGATGAGATTGCTCAAAATTCTTTTGAGGCCCTGAAGACGTTGCTTGTTAATTCTCCTCTGTTGCGTCCTCCTAACTATCATCGTGATTTTTCCCTTTATTTAGCCGCTGCTTTCAGTACGATTTCCATGGTTCTCGTACAAGACGATGATGACGATAACAAGCATGTTATTTATTACTTGTATCGTAACCTTATTCACCCTAAGATGCGCTATGCCCACATCGAGAAGTTAGTGTTAGCTGCAGTTCAAACAGTTCAACGTTTTTGTCATTATATTCTTTTGCGTACAGTGACTGTGATTTTCGATTGCAACCCCATGACCTATATATTGTCTCGACAATTTCTGGGAGGCAAATACTCAAAGTGGATTGTCATCCTCCAAGAGTTCGATTTGGACTTTACTGCTGCCAAGTCAAAGAAGTCATTAGTCTTTGTTGATTTAATTTGTTCGCTGCCTTCAAACTCTCCTTTGTCTCGTCCTGAGGAATATATACCAGATGATACGCTTTTCTTGATTAGCACCCTCGATCCGTGGTACAGTGATATCATCGTTTATCTCCAGACTTCTACTTTTAGATCTAAGTTGATGAAGGATGCCCGCTGACGCATCTGTCATCAGTCGCAACCTTATCGTATAGTCAGGGATACCCTCTATCGTGTTGGAGTGGATTCCATTCTCCGTCGATGTTTGACCCTCGGGGAAGCTGAGAAAGTCCTTAATTATTGTCACAGTGGCGCCTATGGCAGTCACATGCTTGGTTATGCTACTACACAGAAGATTCTTCGTGTTGGTTATTTCTGGCCTTCTATCTTCAAAGACTGCATTTTCTCAGTTCGTAAATGTCATGATTGCCAGGTTTATCAACGCAAGATGCACACGCCGCCTATACCTCTTCATCTTGTCATTATCGTTGGTCCCTTTGCGAAGTGGGGCATTGATTTTATGACGTGTAACCCTCACTCGGTTGAGGGGCATGCTTATATTATCATAGTCGTGGACTACTTCACCAAATGGGCCAAAGCAATGCCTACACTTGTTGTCAATGGTGAGACAGTTGCTCAATTCATCTTTAATCATATCATTTCTAGGTTTGGTGTCCCTCAAGCCATCGTCACCGATCATGGTTCCCATTTTCGGCATTACATGGTGGCTGAGTTGACTTCTAAGTTGGGTCTGTGTCACAACAGCTCAACACCGTACCATCCTAAGTCCAATGGCCAGGTTGAAGCTGTGAACAAATTTCTTGTTACCATGCTTCAATGTACGATTGAGATCTATAAATACAATTGCGATCCTTTATCTCGAAAGGTTAGATGAAACCTGTCGCTTTGCTGCTTTGATTATTGAAGCACAGAAAAATCGGGTCAAAGCTCATTTTGACCAATCAGTTTCCCCTCGTTCTTTCGTTGAAGGAGATCTTGTCCTCCTGTATGACCAAGCTCATGATAAGCTGCGGGAAGGTAAATTTCAACCCATGTGGCATGGGCCTTACATTGTTAAATGCGTATTGCAGAATGGGGCCTATGAGCTCATTGATTACGAAGGTCATCCGTTAGAACAAACCAGAAATGGGTTGTATCTCAAAAAATATTATGTGTGAGTCATTCATGCATGATTTGTGTACATAGGTGTTTTTTTCATTTTTGTACATGTTTTGGTTTGGTGTGCTTTGCGAGCATTTTCCTGATTATTTGGGTCTTTCTTATTTTTGTAGATATCTATTACCCCTTATGTCGATTTCCCGGATGCTGCTTCCCACAGTACCAGGAATTTGTCTTCAGCAACCTGGGTAATCTATGATCCTACTGGTGAGTTGATAGAACTGCAAGGTATTTTTCTAGGACGAGCTACAAACAATGTCGCTGAATATAGTGTTGTTCTTGAACTATTAATCGAGGTGATCAATCTCGGCTTACGCACATTTCTTGTAAATCTAGATTCACAGCTTGTTGTTCTACAACTCAATGATCATTATTCAGTTAGAAACCCATACATTTTGAGATTGTATTTACGTATTCGTTTGTTGGAAATACATTTTGATTTTATCACATATCAACATATTCCTAGACGAATGAATGCATTGACTGATATAGTGGCTAACATTGTATTGGATAGACATTTGCGTAATTTGTAAAATCATCATCATATGAAAAATATCCATATAAGAAAATAGTTGTATATATATATATATATCGCGTGTTTGCATCAGTGTGCATCATACATTCAAAAAATATATGTGTGTTTCTATTACATCTTGAGACTCTGTGTCTCTCAAAAATGTAGATATAAAGCCTAGGTGTCTAATCGATGTGATGCTCATGATAGCATGTCACTTCCCGTACAAGCCACCTCAACAAGTGGTGAATACAGCTTGACACCCCGACAATATGTCTCTAGTAGGCACGAGGAACGTTGTCGAATCGTGCATAATCTGCGACTCCATGTGTGATCTCCTCTAGGTTGCGCACGAGCTCCTCTTCCTCACTTCCCTCACCATGAGGATCCAAATCACGAGGAATTTGCCTTGCTATCGGAGACATTCCCGCGTGTCTCTTTGGGCTGACATCTGCAAATACATGGATTTAAAGTCAGAACATACATAAAAAAAAAAAAAATCATAATACTCAAGAAAATTAAAAATGAGTCTTACCCAAATATTCATCTCAACCTTCTCCCTCCGGGAGTGGGAGCTCCAAATCACCAGTGAAATATGTACCAGAGTAGGGCCAGTCCTCCACGACGATCAACTGTCGGCGGAGCCAATCAAAGAACTCCAGTCTCCAGGACATTTGTTGACCGCCCCCTGCCCTTGGCATCAGAGCCACCCATCGGGCCATCTGTGGTTCTCTCATTGGTGGTGTCAGGACTATGACCTCCTGACGCTAAAAATTTGGTATTCATTCCAAGAAGAATGATACCAGGATAGACCCATAACCAAATTACTTCAATTTGGTCTTCTTGCACTTTGTTAGTTGGCGTTTCATGTTTATTGTCACGGCCTTTGCCCATTTGTAGATGGTCGATGCCAAGCAGTCTCCAGCAAGAAGCAACTTTGTTTTTGTTGCTTCGTGCGGTGCTTGCGATCCCACAGCTCATGTAATGGTATGTAGCACTACTTTTAGTGCTAGGTATAGGATAGTTTAGATGTCAACTTTCCCACTTCCTGTTCCCTTCCATGCCCCTTGACATACTCTGTACATCACCATGGACATACTCTCCATGCAAGGTCAGGTACTGATTAGGATCGGTGCTTCTCCCATCTGCGACAAACCTGTGATAAAGTAGACGTCAGAAACATCAATCTCAAGTTCCTGATCTCGAAGGATGAAATTTTCTTAGTCCTCATCCCATATGCTGATCAAATATTGTAACATATTTGGTTGAGCACAGAGATACGGTGTCAAGAAGAACTTCTTCAGTCCACAGTCCTTGAGAGCTTCCATGCCTCTCTCATTTTCCATGGCAAGCTCATCTTCTTCGTTGTGTTCCCGTTCTTTCCATTCTATCACCATTTTGTCGTTTTTTACCTGTAAACACATTCATATGAATGATATTAGCCTTTTGGGAATTTGGATTTGTGAATAATTGGGGTTTGTGACTTGCATTCTGCACAAAAAATGGTTAGCATTGTTGGTGCGACTATTTCCCAAATGGTCGTGCCAATGGGCGCGCCCTAGTATTAAAAATTGAGCAGTTGGCGCGACTCCGTGCCTGAAACCCTCGCCAACCGTCGTGCCCTAATTTTCATACTCTCCCCCCCCCCCCCAAGATTTCAAAATTAGAAGTTGTAGGTAGTAATAAATGCCTCAAAATGAAGAGAGAGATCTCGGCTCTTACCTGGAACTGACGAATTTGAGATCGGTCTGCTGGATTGTCCGATATCGTCACAGCAAAATCACACAGTAAAATGGGTAACTATTTTCTCCACAAGAGGTAAAAAGTGAAAGTAATTGTTTTTACCATTTTTGGTATTTATAACTTTTTAAAACCCTAATTAGGTTTTAAGACATGTTTTTCGATTATTTTATTATATTTTTTTCGAAAAATAGGTTTTAAACGTGTCTCTTGTGCAGCAACAGGTTTTTCAGGACATAGTGATGAAGTTACGAGTTAAATTTTATACTTTTTCGGACTCAGTAAAAACATGAAAAAGTCACTGCTGGAGTCATCTTTCAGCTCTTTTATGACTCTCTAAAACTGAAAATATTGTCGAGACTCTTGTCATTTTGAATTCGTTAAATGGCTACGAAGCAATATCTACCTAGTATACATTTACCCCTTTTTCGAGCTGGGATAGATTATTTAAAAAAAAGGAGTAACTTAGCCTATCACGACTGAGAGGTTCTTTCAGATATTATTTTCTACCTTTTCGGACCTGAGAGATTATTTACGAAAAGAGTCATGATCGAGTTTTCTTTTCTGCCTTCTTTTCAAACTCTCTAAACATGAAAAGATGTCGAGTTATCCCTTTTTCAGACTCGTTAAACCCTGATGACATCGGATCTCGTCGCCATGACATTACTTGAGTTCCTCCTTCCTAGGGCTCATAAAATGTACTAGGTTGGATTTTTCCGAAGGAAAAACTTACGGCACAAGCATATGTTATCCCCTTCAAGCTTGTTTTAAAAAATAATTGGGGTACTCGCCAGAAATGGTGGGGGAAAATGGAACCAAGTTTTAGTTATGTTGGCAGTGTGTCGCTCTTGAACATGGCACTTGTCTACATTTGTGTCGGGTTGGGGACATATCATTTTGTCATTTTTGCCTCCATGGGTTTGGGTAATCTATTTTGATCTCTCATCTGTTCTTTGCCACATCATCATGACCTCAGACCCTTTGATGTCAAATACTGCTAAATCTAGTGTCATGTTGCTGATATGTTGAAGAGAAGTTTGCTTCTGTAGTTTTCAACCCCCCTCTGATTCTCTGTTGGTCCTCTTTCACTACTATCATGTTCCTCTGTCTTGTATCGATGATGTGGGTAACATTATGGCCCACCTTCGATTAGGTCACTTCCTGTCGACTTCAACTCATTATCCAAGAATTTTATCGACAGACTCTATTCTAGTACCTTGGAGCCTGCATGCCTTAATGGCAGGTTTTTCGCATTCGACGCGAGGTCCACATCATTGGCCTTCGATTGAGTGATTCTGTGGATGTTCGACGCTAGATCACTGTTCACATTCCATGGATTGTATCGGTTGTACCTTGAGAGCCATTGTCATTATTGGTGGTTTCTCTCGTGCCTGTTAACATCTTTCATCATTGGCAAGTAATCAGGTGATTTTCTTGCATGTTCGACTTTAGCTCATATATTCACATGCTTGAATTTGTACTTGTTCGCATCGAGATGGAGCGCAAGACCTTGGATTTTGTCTGATAAAATCCAGGTTGCAGATTTTGGTGGATTATCATGACTTATTACATGACTCTTTTGATTGGATGGTTGCGACCATACCTGAGTCTATTTGTTGATCCTTAATACTGGATGGTTGCGCCCATACCTCGGATCTCAATTTTTGTATATACTCTATTATGGATGGTTGCGCCCATACCAAATGTTCATGTATCATATATATCAGTTGTATTTGTAATTACAGGTTTTTTGACAGTGGTGTTTGGTTCGAACGCATTCTCGTAAAGCATTTCGCCCCTCCCTTTCCCTCAGACCTCATGCTTTAGGGGGCATCTGTTACATGGCATTTTGTCATTGTCCCTTAAATCCCCATATCGCCCATTGGAGGGTCATTTCTATGACCAATAAGCAGTGTCATGCCTTGAAAAAACCATCATTGTGTCCCTTTACATGAGAGTAACATTCCTCTTGTTGACAATTTCCTGAGCAAAGACTCAAAAACCCTTGTTTTTGCCTTGGCGCGGGTAATCAGTTATGCCCTCGCGCTGAAGAGGAAAATTAACACTTGGCTCGCGCTAGCTAGCACTTTTTCCTAGTTTTCCACCCACACCAAGCTGTTTATGGAATGTTTTTTAAAAATATAGGCGGAGATTCCACTCCAACCACCTCGTGGATGAGTCATTAGGAGTGGTTGAATTGATAAACCATAGACTTCCTCATTTAGGTTTATGGTTTCCACCTCTTATGGGAACTCCCTAAAGGATAGGCCTCTCTCCCACCTTTGTAGGGATCCTAACCTCCTCCTTTTCCTCTATAAAAGAAGCTATCTTTCTTAGAACAAGCTAGTTGAACAGCTGAATAGTTGAACTTGGAGAATTAGACATAATATAATTGAATGACTAGAGAAGATAGAATAAGAAGGAATCACATTGAGGAAGCTTGAGTCCATGACTTCTAAGAGAGCTTGAGTCCATGCCTTCATCCCATCCCTATTCCCTGACGAGCATCTGAGATGTGCTTCGCTTTAACCCTGCTGGAGGAGACTGCGATGTCAAAGCATTGGTTGTAACTCTTCCTTCTATTCATTTGTATACATGACTACTATTTGGTTCCACTGTTGTGTTATGATGTTTGTTTAATGAAATATGTTTAGCCCTCTTTGACTAGTTAACAGTTATGAATGAAATGTTGTTATCTTGTATGTTGTTCTTGTTCCTTTTTCTTTGTGCAGGTATCCAAGTGTGATGGCGAACGGATTGTGACTTGCCAAGACAGGAGCGAGAGGCCACCACTACTACAGCAACAATGACATTTTTGGATTCCAGGTAGGTCGATCTACCATTTCCCTTGTTCATTCGATAATTAGGAAGCAACACTTTAGCGTGTCCCTTTGTTTCTAGACCCACTCTAGGGCTAGAGGGATCGTCTCTATCCACAAAGAGGATTTACCTGCATAACAAGGTGGCTCATGTGAAAAGAGTTATTTCATTGAGATGGTTTAGGTTTTTGCAAGCTCTCAATCTTATAAAAGGAAGAGGAGGAGAGCATGAGAAGGTTGTTGAATGATATCAGATTTATGAATAGTTTGTTTGTTTAGACATTTCTTATTCTCCTTGTTGTTTAGCAGAGAATAATTTTGTTTAGCACTGGGTGTTCCTGATCGGGAATCCCACCTCTTTCCTTCAGTAGCTCTTGGGAGAGTTTTTCATTTCTTTTCCACTATTAGGCATTTGGCCAACCTCTTCTTCCAACTACAACGCAGATCCTGTTGAGGGTTTGGTTGTCTTTGTAAGTTGCAGCAAGTGGAGGCTAGATCTACTCAGATCTAGACCATTTTAGTGCCTATTTTGAGTGGGAGAGTCTTCTATCCCATTGGAAGGAGAGTATTGGATGATTGGAGCACTGTTTTCAGATCTTAGCTTCAGGCCAAACATTTTCTAGGGCCTACAACACAGTTTTCATTCCAGTACTGCGTTATTTTCAAGGGTACAGTTGCAGGGTGTTTTGGCATACTTTTGGAGGAGAGATTTCTAGTGTTGGGGATCTGTCCTTCACTATGGATATCCATGGATTTCAGATCTATTCCATGTCCTTTCAGATCTAATCTGAATACTATTGTATTTGCTTCATAATTTCTGAATATTCTTGCAGATCTGATGCATAAGATCTCAGATCTACTCCATGTACTTCACTTTTTGCTAAACTCCCAAGGGGCATTTGAAGAGGAGCCTATCTAGTGTACAAATCTGATATAGATCTAACTTTTTGTACACAGATATTCTCTAGATCTGAAGTGTAATCTACATTGTTTTCATCCAATAAAAATAACGTTGTCAAGCTTATTCAGTCATAATATATGGTTGCAACACCTCATTTTTTAGGATTTCTTCATGTAAAAGTATTTTATTTCTATTGTACATCTTATGGGCCACAATCTAAATCTGATTTGTTGTTGTAAATGTTATTTTTGAGCCTCCATATTGGCCTCCTACTCTTACTTAGCTAAACTGCGTTATTTTTGTGCAGTATTGTTTAATATTGTTGCATGATTCCCATTTGGGATATTACAGGCTCAAATTAGAGCAGGGCTAGCAATCGCCTACTCAGATACCATGTTAAACACAACCATGGTGAAGATAGGATGTGAAAGATAAAACATGAATTACCTTTCTATTAACAGAGATATACATTTATGACACACCCTTGGGACTCTTGGATTCATCTTTCAAGGTATCTTGGACTCCCTTTGACTGTCCAACTCCCACACCTTAACCCTTAGCGGATTAGGTGTCCAACACATTCCAAGCTTGAGTTTGATATAAGAGATTTGCGTGAAGATGAACTAACTGAAAAATAATCTTTAATCCAATTGGAAACAAAATCTCAAAATTTAAAGAGCCATATTCAAAATAACAAACATCTTTCAAGAAGGGATTTACATCCA
The DNA here is from genome assembly GCA_034641835.2 of Pinus albicaulis. NCBI lineage: Eukaryota > Viridiplantae > Streptophyta > Pinopsida > Pinales > Pinaceae > Pinus > Pinus albicaulis. Next base: position 1,543,556,475 of record CM076584.1, read on the forward strand.
GTGAAACCATGCAAAGAAAATAATAGTGCAAGAAAATACAGATTTCACTTAGCTCCGGGATCTTACATGAGTCACGAGAACCTGACATAGCCATCAATGGAAGTTGAAGTGCCTCGACTTCCTAATAAGTCATGGAACTTCCCAAGATTTTAGAATGAGATATCAAAGATTGGATCATATCTTGCATGGTGTATGGACAACTACTATAAGTTATTTCAATAAGGTCACTATTATCCAAATGGTAGTCATCTACATCATTGATTTGGGAAAAATTTACATCTTTGACAAATATATTACCCAAGTGAAAATATTCTTCTACTTGCACATCTAAAGGTGGATAAATCAGACAAATATCATGAGTAACCTAGATAGAAGAATTTTCTTCATGCAAAATTGGGAATGATAAGGAATGGAATGGATACTTGATAAGTTGCTTACTTTCTTCTTCATCATGGATGACCTCACTACCTTGTTTCAATTCAAAATCCATGTTAAACACACATGGAATGGACATAAAATGGATGAGAAAGATATCTGTGTGTTCTCATATTATTCACATGATGTACATTTATAATACATTATTGTGACCCTTGGATTCATCTTCCAATATCTCTTGGACTTCTTATGTCCATTCGCCTTCTACACCAACCCTTAGAGGATTAGGTGTCCAACATTCCCCCCCTTAATCCGAAGGGGTATGTGTGAGTCCAAGAAGAGAGTTGTAATACAAAATGGCAGCACTAGGTTGAATGTGCTCTCTGAAATGTTGGCTTAAGGAGGTGGTTTAAGGATGACCACCAACACTGGAACACTTAGTGCAGTTCCCAGAACTCTTCCAAATCTGGAAAGAAGCTGAGGTCTTCTGCTAGAATAAGTGTTCCTCATATTTTGAAGAGGGAGATCGTCAACCTGGAATAAGGAAGGTTTACAACCTGCGATGGCTTAAGGATGACCACCAACTCTGAAATACTTAATGAATTTCCTGGAAATCTACCAAAACTGACAAGAAAATAAAGTCTTCTGCTAGAGGAAGTGTCCTGAATTCTTTGAAGAGGAATAATATCAACCTCACATAGATGGTTTAAGGCTTACCACCAACCAAAGGCATGCTCATGGGAATCTACGTCTCTAGCTACAACTCTGAATCTGGAATGACAGGTTGTGGCTCAAGCTCGCTTTAACTTCTGTGTATTTGGCTACAACTCTGAATCTGGAATGACAGGTTGTGGCCCAGGCTCGCCTGATGTGGCTTTGAAGCTTGTAGATGACAATAATCCCCCCCCCCCCCTTATTAGATACAATGTGAGATGATGGCGAAAACTCAACTGCAATACTTTTTAATATTCTAGAAGAAATGCTGTCATATGACTAAAACATATTCTTGGTTGTTGATGCCCATTGCCAAGAAGCGATCCATCCAAGATGAATCTTTGTTCTTGCAGGAGGCTTGTTTTTGATGCATCTGTGTGAAGAATGAGTGTGCTGACCACAATGCTTGCACAGGTGAAGATCAAAACAATGATCTTTCATATGGCCAACTCAGTCACAGTGTTGGCATTTCACAATTTGTTGTGGAACAGGAGCAGAATCTGGAATAGCTGAAGGTGAGCTATCATGATGAAATTTGGCACCTGAAATTTGATGGGCTTGGAGTAGTTTGGAATATGAAAGGACACATCCTTTTCATATCCAAGACCAGTTTTGTGCTTGTTATGGACAAGCTCTTCCCAAGGTTTGATGATGGTCTTGGGAAGAGTAGGCTAGATATTTTCTTCTGCATTCCAGGCTGCTCATGTACTGGGCTCAGTGATTTGAACATTTTCTTGTTGCTGATGGGAGTTTGTCTCAATTTTTTGAATAGAAATAGGTTGAGAATGATGACTCTTCTTCTTAAGCTCGTCTTGTTTTAGTTGTCACTCAAGCTACAAAAAATCAATATTTTCTTGTGCATATTATAGACAGACCTTAAAATTGGACAAGGTGTCTCTGCTGCTTTTAATTGTGTCTCCATGAGTAGATAATATTAGAGTTCTTAATAACTCCAACAAAGGGTCAATCTGAGCCATTTAAACTTCAAAAATTTCTTGCTAACCCCACGCTTCAACAATCAACAAATCACAAAATAATTCGGAAGATAAATACTAACTCGCTATGTCCACGTCTTCAAATATACCTCATACATCATATGGCTATAAAAACTCTAACATACCACACGGCTCAATTCACAAAATATTATTCTAGGTAGGTTTTCCTTAAAGCTAAACCATATGTTTTTGTTCAACAAATTTTTTTTCTCTTCTAAGCCATATGATCTCAATGAGAAGCAGAGTTAAAAATAGAGTAACAATGATACTTAAATATACTCATCACCAGAGTTTGAATCGCATTGAATATCAAAACAATTTTGAAAAGAAATAGGAAACCTGCTAACCCTTAGGCATGGATGCCAAAACAAATATCTGAACCTTGTCAATGTCCAAAATTGAAGGAGGCTCCTCAATAAGCTCATGTTGTACATATTGGTTTCTCACATAATAACCCACGCGTATGAAATCCCGCCCTTTGTAAGAGAATATCATAACAATGGAGGCAACACCCAATAAGTCCTTAGATCAAATCAACTCTACCTCTAGAGGATCCGCCTATAGGACAAATCGATAATTCCCGACTTTGACAAGTGTGACGTTCACAGACTGAAGGACCTGGAATGGCTCTTCCCCTCTCTTCGCACCTGTGCTCTTCCCTCTCCCACCTACACAGAAGTCAACACAAAGCGAAACTGAGGTTCTGTGACTCCTCCTCTCCCCGCCTTCTCTGTCTATTACGGTTCTACAAACTTTTCATTCATAGATATTGAATATTCATTTTTAGAAATAAAGCCTTCTAAAAAATACGGAAGGTTATTTATTTGGAGTCAAAATGGCAAGTGACAGAGTTGTTATTGTTTATGGTAATGGTGCAACAATAACCGATGCAAATAAATATTCATATGCAGTCAAGGTTGGTTTGGATCAAATGCTTAGAGGGGGTGTTATTGTAACAACCCACACCCTAAGTCCCTACTTCCTAATATTTAACTAACTAAAAGTTAAAAATACCAACATAAAGAAAACTAACTTTAAAAGAATAATTAGAATGATTAATTAAACAACACCTCGATTGAATACATTCAAATTAATACAATCATATTCTTTTTCATTTAAATGACGGCTGTTTAATACAACCTTATACATCTTATCCTCTTGCATTCAAGTTACCTCTCATTAATAATCATATCCTCTTATTCGAATGACCTCTCATTAATACAACCTTATCTTATTACATTCAAAGGACATCTCATTAATGAGAACCATATCACTCAAATGATACCTCTTTAAAAACATTCATTTCTACATTTATGGAGGCCTTATCTCGATGGAGTGTGGCGGTGGGATGTTAGCTGGATGGTGTTGTGGCGGTGGGGCAGATTATTATTTAAACACGAAGACATGAAGGAGGGAGGGGTCTTTTGTTGGGGAAAGAAGGGGGAGAAGGTTGTTGTGAGGAAATGGAGAATGCTGTCGTGATGAATTTGAGAAGGTTGTTATGGTAAAATTTATCAAGGGTGGGAAGGAGACTCACTGTTCTCGGGATTCTGGGCACGGGGGCAGAGGAGGCGTCCTCTAGATTTAGGATTAAATTCTAAATTTGGCTGGGAGGAACATTTTGGTTCTGTAATCTGTCCGATCAGCTGGAGAGGAGGATCACGGTTCCAGGTATTCTAATTTGGATCTCTCCGTTTCCAGGTATTCCTCCTCTTAGCATCAGTTAATTATTATGTTTCAGCATCTGCTAGTCACTGTGTTTTAAGTATTAGTTGGTTACTGTGATTTTACTTAGAATTAACTTAAAATCATGTTTAAATTCTCTTGCAAATTAAATCATGCTTAAACTGTAGGGAATCAGATAAGTGTTTTGTTTTATAAGTGAGACAGAGACCTTGCACATGGTATCAAGTATGGTTTTTAGCCTCTTTATATTGAGATTTATTAAGAGTTATCAAGGGGCTAAATCAGCTAAGCCTTTCCCTCCAGCAGAAACTTTGAAATTCCCTGAAATCTAGTGCAAAATTTAGGAAATCAACGAGATGGGATGTTACAGTTATCATGGAAATTTTCAACACAAAGCATTCTAGGATAGTTGAAGAAGCTGGGAATGTTGTTGTGATGTAGAAATAGCCATAATGGAGGGAGGGTAGAGGAGGTAACAGCAGAGGGAGGGCGGAGGAGGGAACGGGGGTGCGGAGGGAAAGAGGTGAGTCGGCGGGGAGGGAGGAGTTGAGCCGACGAGGAGGGAGGAGGTGAGCCGACGTGAGGCCATGACAAGGAGGTGTGAGGGATCAAGAGAAAAGGTGGGAGTTGTGGGCGTTGAGGGAGACCGAGGCTGGAGTCCAGTGGAGTGGGGAGAGCGATGGAGCGGAGAGCCTACAGCAGGGAAGAGGAATCAAGGGAAGTGCAGGCTTGGTAAGAACAAAGGCAATGTTTTAAAATGTAGGTCGGTCTTATGGATTCGACTGACGAAGGAGTGTGAGGGGACCGGAGTAACAAGGAATCGATGTTGAGGGATGTAACATTTCGGTGGAAGGTAGGAATAATTAGAATTCCAAGGGGAGTTGAGGAAAATATTAACTCTAGTTGCAGCAACTTATGTCAGGCATTATGAAAGATACTAGCTCTATGAAAAAGTGCAGCATCATGTCAGAGACCGGCGCTATGAAAGATTATAGCGTTATGACAGAGGTGTATTAAATGTGCAAGAGGAGAGCGTTATGATTCAAGCTAGGTAACGAGATTCCAGACTTTCTCAAGTAACGCAGAGTGTGGATTGTGCAATGCGCAATGTGCAAAGGTCCACATTATTTTCCATAATTTTATGCTCAGACACCAACGTTGTCAATGGAACACATAAATGCACAGAGGAAGGCCACTCATCATGGCTCTGATACCATGTTAAACACGCATGGAATGGACAGAAAATGGATGAGAAATACAATTGTGTGTTCTCATATTATCCACATGATGTACATTTATAATACATTATTGTGACCCTTGGATCCATCTTCCAAGGTCTCTTGGACTTCTTATGTCCAATTCACCTTCTACACCAACCCTTAGAGGATTAGGTGTCCAAAAATCCAACTCATTAGATGATGAACATGAAGATCATGGAGTATCTTCTTCACAAGTCAATGCATTACAAATAGTAGAACACAAAGGATAGTGAAGTGAAAAGGAAGTTTCCAAAAGAAACATCTTCTTGGATTGAATTAGACTTGAGGTCTGGATCTTCCAAAACAAAATAAAACAAAATATCAATAGGTTCACTTGGGCATACATCATCGCATATAATATTGGAGTAAGAATCAACAAGATGAAGGCCATCCAAGGCTCCAGATTGATTGAGAAAATCAATTCCAGTTGATTCATCATCAAGATTATTAGATTCAAAATCAACCAAGGATGGAAGGCCATCATATTGACATAAAGGATGATGAAAAAAATAAGAAAGATCAAAAGAATCCTCACTTTCCTGCTCATCTACCTACGAAGAGTGACTGCCTTGCACCTGATCATTTTTTGGATTGGAAAACTGAAAATTCGTAAAAGGAGAATGATCAAGAAGTTCAAGGGAAATGAATCATGGGAAAGATATAATGGAGGATAACAAGAATTTGAATTAGATTAAAGATTTATGAGTGCTAATATAATATTGAGGAGTAGGAGGATTAACCATTAAATGAGGTTTCATGAACAATTCCAAGGTTTCCTCCATTGGACCTAAATGATGGAAAGCAGAAGAAGATTGAGGGGATGGATCAATAATTAAATTTATAGATTTCCCAACTTCAACATTATCAGAGGGAGGCACCCAAACTGGTAATGGAAAAGGAGGAGACCAAGGAACAAAAGGAATAGTAGGTTCCTCCTTTGGAATTTGAGGTGTCTCACAATTTACAAAAGTTGGGGGAACATAAAAATCAGGGGGTTTATATTCGCCATGTAAAGAGATTTGAACTAAACTTTCAAATTTCCTTTTAAGTAAATCCCAATCCAAATATTCTTCGAGAAACTCATAACATAAGTGAAGGAATCGATTAGAAAAATCCTCAATTTATTCATTAGGGCACATTCTTAGTTGATTAATCCTTTTAAAAACATCTCAGTAATCATACCTATCAAAATCTCGATGAAGCCCCTTGAGGAATTGATCGAAAAATTGGATGGAAGAAGATGGTAAGGTATGACACCATTAATTAACACGACCTTAAAGGGTGAGGAAGAAAAGCACACAATAAATATCTTCATCTTCAATTTCATGAGATTCATAAAACTTCAAAAAATGAAATAAATGATTGATTGTAGATATTTTACTGTCACCATCAAACTTCAAATGAGAGACATCATAAATTTGTTTTGCGAATATGAAAATTTTACCAAGGGATAGGTTAGAAAAACATTTTGGGATTGTGATTTGAGGATGATCCATTAAAACTAGGAGTTCAACACAAACTCAATGGGCACAACTTATCATATGGCCCTACTTCTAGTGCCAGAATGTTGACGATGATGGATACCACCAACATATAGGGGGTCTCCCTATTGTGACGTCCCAATTAGACCTCACACCATTTGGAGTAGGAGCCCTATTCAGAGTATCGACCCGACCACCATTGCTATAAGGTTCTCCTTGGTTTCGGTGAATAACATAAGAGATTATATACATAACCCTTGAAAAAAAAGTAAGTTGACATTGTGAAACACTGATTGTAATGTGTAAAAGGAGACTTTCACGAGGGGGGAGACACAAGTGAGCCTCTAAAAGGAAGTAATAATACTAACCTAAGAGAGACACACGAGAAAGAAAGATTCATTAGTTGTTTAGTGAAATAGTTCACTCAGACACAACGATCATTAAACCATATAAACACACCTTCAACAAGATAAGTATCGAGGCCACCGAAATAGTTCAGTTTCCTTAGTACATGTGAACGAAACATATATAGCAAACATCCAAAGAATAGTCTTGAGACATTCACAATACATGCATGAAAATGTGTTGCCTTATCGAACTTCAATAAGGTGAAAGATCCAAGTACACAGTTATAATGATGAGAGACTAGTTCCAATAGTGGAACATTAAGTCACTTCTTGCTTCTCCAAAGTAGTTTTATCTCTTATTCCAAGTAGATAAGCCAAGACTAGCTCTCCAAAGCTTAATCCTCCAAAATGTGTTTTCTTGAGTTATGAGGTTGCTTTTATAATAAGGGGAATGACCTTTCATGTCCCCACGACTCTTGAATTATCCTCATGGCTCTTGGACTTCTAATGCGCCCTTTGTACTTCTAAACAACTCTTGAACTTCTAATGACTTTTTGGAATTCTCCTATAGACATTTTGTCCATATATGATTAAGTGACTTTTCATATTCCACATATGACTCTTGGACTTCCACACATTACATTTTTCCCTTTTCTTGAAAATACATCATTACATTCCACATGATGATGTGGCACGACTCATGGACACATATTGAATATTATGATGACCTTATACGAGTTACAAATTGACAATGATGACATGGAATTCATGATGAGGTGGTAATTCCAAGTTGTCTTTCTTGTTGCTTCATCTTGCATTCTTGATGATAGATCTAGTCTTTACTTCATCTTCATGAAATATCCACTTTGTTGCTCATCTTCACCCTCCAAAGGGTCTTTGACCAATATAAGAATCCTCAAAGTCATCATGTAATATCTTCTTTCTTCCTTGGTCCATGATATGCTTCATGTATCCATGATTGCTTTCTTTTGTTATTCTTATCTGTAGGTGTTTCTTTATGCTTTCTCCTTGCTATATGCTCTTGAGAATCACCTTGTCATTCTATGAAGGTATTAATTCCAATGAAAATATTTCATGACAAGGAAAAATCAGTCTAAAAACATCTACTCTATCACTACCTAGCTCATGGAATGATTTTCTCATAATAGGCCTATGAAAGGGTTCAAGTAATAAGGCTTGATTAGGAGGGCGCAATAAAAATTACTCAGGCTCACAAGAGGCCTTCAAGGTGCACTAGTGCGTTCAATAAGGAGAGAGAGAGAGAGAGCTTAAGGGAACAGGGGCAAACTCTGAAGAGATGAAGTAGTGAGGCTTCAGGACTTTAAGACTTCAAGGTATGCTCATGCACTCAAATATACTAAGAAGCCACAAGGGCGCACTCCGAAGAGATGAAGGAGTGAGGATTCATGACTTTAGGCCTTGAAGCTACGCTCATGAGGATAAGGAGGGCACAAAGGCGCATGCTGAAGAGATAAAGGATAAATACTCAAGCCTTCAAGGTGCACTCATGCGCTTAAATAGGGCATTGTTCTTCGTGCCAAAGGAGTGTGCTCAAATAGAGGCTTCATGCTTCGTGATTGCACCATGTATTCTAAAGGAAGGATGAAGCTTCATGATTGCGGCATGAGCTCTAACGCTTTTTGCTTCGTGAGTGTGCCATGTGCTCTAAGAGAAGAATGAAACTTCATGCTTTGTGAGTGCGCCATGCGCTAAGGAGGGCACATTTCTTCTAGTCGAGGGAGTGCACTCATAGTATCTAAGTGTGCTCATTGTTATGAAGTGCACTAAGGCTCTGTTTTTCTATTCAAAAACCCCATTATTTAGAATATTTTCCTTATAAAAATAATGGGGACGCTTTTAAAATTTTTAAACTAGAACAAATAAGACCCTTAAATGATTAATTAAAATTGAAATAGGAGTTAGAAAATATAAAGGACATCATTTTTATTGTTTGAAAGGCACTTAGGCGGAAAATTCAAAAGAAATTCATATGCAAACCGCAATCGCAAAATTGCGAATACAACATATGACATCTTAAGCCACTCCAAATGAATTTGCGATGTGATATCAATAAAAATCTTTAATAAAGGAAAAGGGCTTCTGACCAAATCAGGTTTCATGAAAGACAAACCGCAGGACCCACCTTTGCCACGTCACTAATCGCAAATCAAATTTCCATCCCGCAATCATTCGATCCACCTTTTTTTTTCATTTCCCCAATGTGATACATCGCATCGCATCACACTTTTGCTAGCAACCATTTCCTTCCACCATCCAGTTTCACCGAGATTGCGATTGCGATATCGCATCACAAAATTTGAATTTTGCTTTTCCCCCGCTAATGTTTGAAGCTTTCAAAAAACTTTAATATTTTAACTCAAAAGGATGTTTATAGCACGAAAAGGAATTAATCACAATCGGTAAAACATATGTGCTTGGTGCTTTAAAATATTCGCACGCAAATGAATATGTGATGCAAAGATATCTTATTTAAATGCCTAAATAACCATTCGGGCACGTGAACCCATGCTTTCCATTAATGCCATGACTTAACGGTTTAACAACTCGAGCTTGCAAATGTGATTTGACCGCAAAATAATTAATGTTTTAGATACTTTGCGTGCCAAGTTTTATTTTCCATCATTTCAGTTATTGTTACACTGATTTCGTATTATGACAAAATTGTCCTTTTTACTCGTTGTTCTTATTATTTCATAGGCAAGTCCAAACAAACAGAGATCCTCAGAAATGTCTAAGGCTGCAAAGAAGTCTAAGAAACCCATGGCTCCCCCTAATCCCGTGTTTCCTGCTAAGGCAGTAACAAAAATGCTGCCCCTATTCACAGATACTACATGCACAACATAAAGTGGTTCTACTTCTTGGGAAGCAATGTATAGGTTGTTTTAAGACGAAAACCCCCACAGGGTTGAAATAAAAGCTATTACAGACATTTTTGATACCTCATAAGCTACTATTTCTAACGTCTTCAACTCTTTTCTACACAGAATTGCTACACGCCCCAAGATTCTACCATAATGGATTATTGACAACTTCAACATCAGAGATAGAACCTTCATAGCAGGCAGAGGCACAATGATAGGGTCATTCAGAGCATAATATTTGAAGAAAATGTACCACATTCCAAACCCCTAGAAGGTGTATAACAAATATTTCCTAGTGCAATTCGCAAAGGAGAATAAGTTGCAGTCGAATCCCATAAAGCAATGTAGGAGTAACCCTAACAAGCATAAACACGATAATAAGGGTATGTATTCCATTGCTTCGCTTGTTGGTCCCTACTGTTATATTTGCACTATGATGTCTAGACTTTTTGGCCAACCCAATACCAGTAAATTCTCTGTTGAATGGGTTCCCCTTATGGATGTCGTCACAAACTCCTACATCATGGACTAGGGAACAATTTTTTCAAATAATATTGCTACCCAGATTATTGAGTACAGGGAAAATCATTTTGTTTCATCTAAGATCCTTCACCCATTCTATATGAGTGCCTACATTATGGCCGCAATGTGTTTTACATCATATTTTCCAACCATGGGTTGGAAATGGACTATCCAAGACCCCACTCCCGTTCATATTTATCATAATATACTATGGGAATCTAAATATGAAACCGATTTCTACAAGATTTTCCACGAAGTTATGCTCCCAATGTTTCAATTTGTGTTTGAAGAAAAGGCCCCTAGATTGTCCAAAGAAGCTCAATCTGACTTCACATCCATTGGAAAATGGTTTGGGGAAGAGTTATTCACTTATGTCAGAGTTTTTGGAAGCTTAGCCCGACCACATGTCCTGCCATTATATGTTCCAGACAAACTTATGGCAAGAGAAATTTCTTATCAGACAGTGGGTCATGGATTGACCAAAGTTTTAAAAGTAGAAAAGAAAGCTTCATGGCCTTCCTTTCCTATTTATTGTGGTGTCTATGCATTAGAAAATTTCAAACATGTCGGGTTAGATATTAATCAAATCCAATGTTTGAAATTATTTACAATTTCTAACATGCAATATGACCCATACCAAGTTGCATTCAATTTCACAACTCAAGTGAAAATCAAGCCATTTGCCCATGAAAATGATGATTTTTATGATTTGTTTGTGTCAGTTGATACTTATTCAACAATGGAGAATTTGGCAGCATCACGCCTTAATCCTCAACAACTAGCAAAGTTCAAGAAATACAGGAATAGAAGGTTGGAAGATGTTAGTGCAAGGAGTCACTCCTTGACTGCAAAGGAGTAAGCCTTACACATCATATTTCATTTCAAAGTCAAAGGTTTTGAGTGGTGGGATGGCTTCTTAAAGAGTTTGAGATAAAAAATTTACTCTTTTAGACTTTCATGCATTTGGAAAGTTGTGGAAAGTATAAATTGTATGGATAAATTGGTAGTATAGGGAGTAGACTGTGACATATGAAAGGTTACAAATAGCTTGTACTTAATCTAAGAAATATGCATATCATAAATCAAGCACACAGCTACAAGAGTGGCATTTTACATAAACTCTGTTTTATGTAAAGGAAACAACATTTAGATAGTGAAATACATGCATAAAGAATTTCATAAATATTTCATGAAACATTCACTAACATGCTCTACACAACATATATATGATTTGCATAAGACTAAACAACATATAATTAACGATTAGATCCTCTAACAATTACCTTACTCACACTTTACTAGTTGCTGCAACTCATAAATCAAAAGAATAAAACAATGAGAGAAACACACCATACATTAGATAGTCCTTGAATCACAAAATTGTCCTGCATGAAGTGAAAAAAGGCAGTTTTCTTTATTATGATAAGTCTTCAGGTCAACCAAAATCCAACCCTGAAATGGCATTTACAAATGATATTTATAGAGAGAGAGGCACCAACCCCACCTCTCCTATTAAGAAGGATCCACTCTTCCTCACATTACATAGGAGTTATAGGACATTAAAGACATATCCTATCAAAATATAACTAACAGGGAAGATGTAGATAAGAAGAAAGAAGACAGTTTGGAATGTGATGTTGAGTGTACTGGCATGCTGCCCATTTTTCTGTTGATTTGTCTCTCCATGACCTTAGTTCTTTAACAACCATGTGTCTTCATTAAATGAGACTTTTAACAACCTCAAAACCACTTATCAACCATCACTTGACATATCCATATCGTTAAGAGTCCTTATCATTCCAGGATTTGCTCGGAAATTTTGTTGACAACAGTAAAAAATCATTTAAAACAGGCGCTATCAGAACTTCTGGTAAAAACCCGTAACTATGCAAAAACCGTAATGCTACTGGAATTTTCAGTAGCCCTTTGTTTCGTTTTCAAAAATGCATAGCAAATAATTGAAAAATTCTATGAGGACTTATACATTCTGAAAATTGAGCTGTTGTTCAAAAATGTAACTAGTAGGAAAAAAGGTATTTCACTATGAAATCCTTTTACCTCTCCTCCATATGGGCTGCAACTTCTGCAAGCTTGTCCAAGTTCGTTTGTTTGTCAACTGCTGATTTTGATCTTGTGGTCCCGGTGGCTGTTTCTTTGGCAATGGTCTTTTTCTCTTTTGAACTATTCTTTTTTTAGAGGATCCTGTTTGTTGGTTTGAAGGGGATTTACCCTTATCTTTCTTTTTGGACCCACTAGACTTTGCAATTGGAGGAATTTCAGTCTGTAACCCTTCAAATTGCCTCTCTACATCTATGAATTCTGTCAGCAAACTTGGATTATGCAGGGCTTTAGATTTCAGCCTAAATTTTTTGTTGTCTCTTGTGTGTCTTTTCCTGCTACAAACAAATTGTTTTGCATCTTTTTGTCTTCTCTTACTACTAATATCATACCCTGCATCTTGTAGGAGCTCCTCATCAGACTTAGTGGGCTGATATTCCTTCTGAGTCTTTTGCTAAATGCCTACTTCTGAAACTTTCGGTAGCACTTGTTCTTTGGATTTTTCTACTGCTACAGACTTTCCTCTCCGTGCTAGGAAAAGGAGAACTAGGAGGCACAATATTCATTGAGTTGGGCTTTCTAGTCGATGAACCTTCTCCTTTATCCAACTTCATTTCAAATTTGGTTGAGGAAGCCTTTTCCTTTCTGCCTTTAGCCTTTTTGTAGATGTTCTCCTTCTTAGCTTTTCTCTTAGTCCTCTTACCAACTGATGAAGTAGTTGGCTTATGACTTTTCCCTTTCTGCTTGGCAGGTTGAGGATGGCGATGTGAAGCTAGAGATAACTGAGAAGGAATATCTTGTGTAGGTGCAGGTTGTCTTGCCCTTTAAAATAGAAAGTGTTCCCATGAATGGTTTCTTTTATGAATTCTTCAACAACCAATACCTTGATAAGAGCCTGATGATATAAGCTATACTCTGATGTTGCTGAATGAGTTTGTATTCTAGCCGAAATTTTAGTTAAGCTCTTCAACAGAAAGAATGGCAGGTTGAGGGTCTTCATACCTGCAATGTGAAACAAAAACCTCATGTGATAAATAAAAACAACATTATATCCCCTCTCATAGGTAAGGTAAATCTTGATGAGCTTAACAATTTAAGCCCATTCACTCTTGAGATAACTACTAGGAATACCCTAATCCCAGTTAAGGTCTCTGTGTTCATCTCTGATGAAACTGTTGAGGTCTCCTCCAGTGATGAATTAGCCTTTGAACCATTTTTCTCCTTCCTGTGGAAGGTGGAAATCTTCAACAATAGACTCTATTGATACCTGCAATATAAGGCCATAGATATTTGCTTATTGCCCATCAAAAGAGAAGTAAAATTCCTTAGCTACTCCTATATGAGAGCTTCCTAGTCTTGAACAAAATGGATACCACCCTACTTGAACACAAAACATCCTCACATTCGGATTAGCATCAACTAGATCAACTCCTTGGGGTTCAATGCGTTTTTTTTCCTCCTTTCTTAGTCATCTTCAACAATAAAGAAGGTTGTTTTCTATAATCTGATAGGTGTCAATATTAGGGGAGCTCACCTAACAGGTGTTGCTGTATCTTGAATGCAAATTGTCTGAAATCTAGGTCTCCTTCCTCAAGTTGCTCACTGGAGTTGTTCATTCATCAATAGTTAAACCTGAAACTAATGGTTTTCCCTTTCTTTCGGTGGTTTAAAAATATATGTTGGTTCACCTTTCCATGCATGATATTTTTCATAATGGGAAATATATTGGACCGTAAAACACACCTTGTGGTATTCATGATTAACTTCAGTTGGCTGTTGTGTTTCATATAATACACTACAGGTGGCTAGAGCTTAACAGAGCTAGAGCTTGAAGTCGCCTCCAATGTATCCTTATGACAAGCCTAAAATTCCGGCAACATTCATGCGTGATCAAACCAAACAGTCATCACATTAAAATTGCAGATCCAAAATCTACCTTGACACTTAATACGTACCTCGATGTATGGATATAACGACTCAACTGACAGACAAGACAAACAACGATTCGCTTTTCTTAACTGTGGATTGACACCTAGCTTCTTCTATGTATAACTATGACTTAACTCGACATCACTCAACGTAAAATTTTCCTATCACGTGACATAGCTCATGATAAAAAGTTTAAAACGTAGTTGATAACGAGAACATGTGGCTAACACAAAAGCAGATGCACTTTTTTACTTTTACTTTTATTTTAAATAGGGGAGGTTACCAAAATTTCCGGTAGCATTGGGTATAGAAAAAACAGACGTAAGACATAATTAAAACAGACTGTCTGACGAGCTAAAATAAACGCTACTGGAATTTTCGGTAGCGTTTTTTTTTTTGTTGAAATTTACAAATTTTTATCCTAAAAACAAAAAATTTAAAGCACACTCATGACTTAGCATAGAAATATGCTAACATAAGGTATTCCTCTAAATATTATAGAGGTATCCCAACCTATCTCACAAAAAGAACAACAAACAGAAGAGCAGAAGCAACAATAGAAGGAACAGGGAAAGGAACAAACCCCTAAGGATACTAAAGTCCTTAGTGGAACAAAAGGAGATAATTCTACTAGAACTCAAACTAAAGATCCATTGTTTTCAAGTGACTTAGATGAAGTATGGAAACACTTTGATCATAAACTAAAGGGAGACCAAGAAGTGGTGATCATTGATCATCAAGAAAAATTTGAAACACCTCATGGTAAATGTCAGAACCCGTTTCCTGTTGGGTCAACTGACAAATCTATTAGTACAAAAGAAGTCGAATTTATTCCAGCCTACCCAACATCAGAAATTGTGTTGAAAATCGAGGAAATACCTCCTTTGGATATATTTTACAGTCCAAGGCATAAGGCTGTCATGAATAGACAAAGGAAGAGGAGAATAACAGAACAATCGCAAGCTCTTGTTCTTGGGGATGTCTCTATGGAAATAGTTTGGAAGGACCCACAAGCATATCCATATCAGGATCTAACACGATTAACTCAGTTTGAAGGTGCATATGCATGTGCCACCATTGACAAAGCCATCGAAGTTCAGCAATTAGTCAAAGAGAAGGATGAGAGAATCCTTCAATTAGAACAAGAATTGCTAGCAGAAAAGCAAATCATTAATCAACAATTACAAGCACAAGTGTCACAACTCCAACAGAGCTTAAATCAACTAAAGCTACAACACCAATTTGATGTTGGTGTTAAAGATGCTCAAATACACCAACTACAATTCACTGTTGAACAGTTGAAAGATAATCTTAAAGTGGATGAATTTAAAAAGGAAGCTTTAGAACTAAATACTTTGTTAGCCCAACAACAAGTTGTTTTTTGTAAAAAATTGTCCACATTAATTGAGTTGTGTGAAAATAAATTCACTGATGAATCAAGTATCTGACCGGAGGATCGAATTTGATGAAATTGATGATAAAGTATCCCAATACGTCACCTCAAAAGAAATTTTTGAAGGCAAAAATATCAATCTTTCTAGGATTGAAGATTCTAAAAAATAAATCTTGTTCACTGATTGGGACATACAGTTAAAGCAAGCTGAAAGGGAAATTTGTTGGGCTAGGGATGTTGCCAACAACATTGTTGAAACAATCAGCCAAAACCTCATTGTTGCTAATCTGATTGATAAATTCCCACCCGGTTCTCTACCTATTGCAAAAGATTTGACAAGAAAGTGGCAGGAAATGTCTAAGATGAAGGAATAAAGCATCAAAAAATTGGATAAGTTGGATTGGGACAAGTATTGGAAGCACTTGGTTAAGCCACATAGCCAATGGCTAATGTTGTGTTGTCTAACTGACACTTCCTCTTACATGATGCCTCCACTATCAGATGCAGTCTACATAGGACAACTGTGTTTCAGGCCAGGCCAACCTCTTGAGGTTCAGCCTATGATTGACATCCTTCAACTCAAAGAACGAATGGGAAAAGGGACAACAATGTAATCCTAAAGCGAGTCATCCCACCAAAATCTGCTTCTGTTTTTATTTCACTTAATTTAAGGAGAGTTGTTTAAACCTCCTCAGCGCTTTATGTATTTTTTGTTTTTATACTTTAATTTTACTATATAAACCCTTTCATGTTTTTAAATAAAGGGTCTTGAAATTTTGAAAATAAGACTTTACAGAAGTTGCACTTTTGTACTCTTAAAGTTTTTCTTAGTAGAAAAGGCTGGACCAGAGACTGTTTTTCAAATGAGCAGAGTTAGCATATATATGGTACTTTTATCTTTATGTTGATGTTCTGTCTCAAATGAGAAATAGTTAAATTTCCTTACGATGTTTTGTTATATGCATTTTTTTAACACAATCCATCATTAATTCACTTATGAACATGTTTGATTGCCATTTTTTATACATATACAATACATGCAATAATAAATGCGATATAATACTTAATCAATTGATTTGATTAACTACTTAATCAAATCAATTGTCTTAAATTGTTTTACATTTATCTAAGTGTTTGATAAATCTTCATTTGCATTCACTTAATGTTCATCTTTTTAAATCACATATAACAGAAAGATAATTCATCTTGGGATAGAGATAGGTATATATATGTTTTCTGTAAACTTGTTGTCACTCTCATTCACCAAGTAACAGTTAGTTAAAATACCACCCATCCAATCAATTATATTTCATTGGGAAACTGGTCCCATAAGTTCAGTCGGAGCCATTGTCTCAAAGGGACAAGGGATGGTTTTTAAGTCCCCGACCAGGTGGTTTTCCTCGATGTTGTTGGAGCAAATTTTGAGGCATCAACAGGCTCTCAGAGTGCGCTTTTGAAGGTAAGAAGGTCCTTGTTTGTCCAAAGTGCTCTTTTAGAGGAGAGAAAGTCCTTGTTCTTCTGAAGTGTGTTTTTTCACTGTGCATTTGAAGTGCGCTCAGGCTTGGAAGGGCATATTCCTCTCCAAAAATGGATACTTGTTCATATAGAATGCGCTTTTCACTGAGAGAGGCAACAAAAGGGTAGGTGACTTATGCTTAGGAAGTATTAATGCAATGTGAGAGGGAGGAGACCTTATAAAATGCTAATAGTGCACAAGTATGGGAGGAAAGATATGTCAATGAGGCTCATGAATAAGTTGCACTTATCACCTAGTAAAAGGATTAATGCCTTTAGAACTTGCACTGGGTTGAAGGACCAAGAAGAGCTCTCGCAATGGCTAAGTGTGGGACCAACATAGTAGGAGAAAGAAATGCAGCCCACCATGACTTAAACATGGACCACACATATAAATGCCATCAATACAAGCCAATATAATGTATGTGACTCATGAACAACAATCATACCTTAAAACAACATAAAAGTGACACCTATTTCTAAGTGCGATAGTAGAAACGACACATTACAACACTTAGAAACCAAGATACGACAATTGTGGCGACTATGACCAAAAGGTGCGCTAAGTTGTAGGATTGTGTATAGTACATATTCTAATGATATGTAATACCGTTTTATGAAGAAGAGTGCACTAAAATTAACTTCGATAATATGCAAGGGTGTGACTCATGCATGAGTGAAAACAACAAAGCGACACCTATGACAAGAGGAAAACATGAAGACAACACTTGAAAAAATGTGAACGACCTTAAAAGTGACACATGCTAGAGCGAATATAACATGAAAATGGCACTTATTAAAGTAAAATCAAGTCAAAACGATAATTGTGAATGTGAAAGTGACACTTATGAAAGAGAAAATGCGCAAAAGGTGATAGTTGAGAAAACTCAACAAAACAGAAGCACAAACGTAATAAAGTGAGGGGGACTGTCAATTAAAAGTGTTCACTAACTGTCGACATGAGTTGAAAATCACATAAGAATTGTCTTGATGGATGGTGTTATGCATGTCTAAGCTTGCATAAAGGAAGTGTTCTCACGAACTCATCAAAGACTGAGCATGTGTGTCCAAATGACTTGACGGTTTAAAACTAGGGAAAATACTTAAACGCTTTACAAAGCATCAAATGATCATGGAGTAACCGTAATATGATAGAGTGTAAGATCCTCAATAGGCTCCGAAATTCAAGTGTGAGCAAAATTTTGGAGGTTGTTGATGGCGGCGACAACACAAGCTTTGCATCTCTTTCTATTTATGGTTGATTTTTATTTCCCTCTTATTTTATGTGTATTCACTTGTGGTTACATGCCCTTTTAAATGCAATTATGTATGCATCGTTGAAGTAAAATGATTTGGATCATCTTAGGAGATCCCACTGACTTTCGTGCTTCCTTTAGGGTCTCTAGAAGCCATCTTGGCTTCCTATTCCCCAAAGCAGCCTCCTCTATTAGTGTGGGTATCCTCCCCTCTGAAGAATGTGACCTTGAATGATATGCACTTGTGGTAGATGGTGAACCTATACCCTATGAACCTATGCGGTTGTGTACTCTATGATCCAGACACTTGTGTACTAGTCACTTTTGAAACCTGCGATCCTCTTAGTCCCTTTGGTCTTGAGTCCCGTGGTCCACTATTTTATGGTGAACTCCCCTATTGTGGATTTCGTTGCTCTACCTGATCCAAGTCTTATGACCTCCTTAAGGCTCTATCCTCCTCAAATATCACATATCGCATCATAACGAACTTCCTTTATGCAATAATATAGATTTATTAGGCCTTGGAGTTCTCACTATACCCCACAAATATACCCTTTTCAGTTGTGGGTTCTAGCTTCGTCCTCTTCTCCTTATGGGAATTTGAATAATTTATGCACCCAGGAATATTAAAGTGCTCAATCTCAGGCTTCTTCCCCAAAAAATCCTTCTTAGGAGTCTTGCTCTCCAACACTTGCGTGGACTCATGTTTTGCAGATACATGACACTGTTACATGCCTCTGCCAAAAGAAAGAAGGGTAGCCCATGATCATGCAACATAGATCTAGCTACCCCAATAATGGGCTTGTTCTTCCTCTCTCTAACCCCATTATGTTGCGGTTGTAAGGAAATATCCATTACCTCTTGATGTCTTCTCTCGCACAAAATTCCTTCATCTCATTGGAGGTATACTCACCCCCTTTGTTAGATATCATCACCTTGATCTTCTTATCTATTTGGTTCTCCATAAGAGCCTTAAACTCTTGGAACCCCTTGGAGACCTCTCCCTTGGTATTCTTGAAGAAAATCTAGGTCGTCCTCAAGAATTCATCAATAAAGGTGACATAGTACTCATATTATCTCAATGATACGGAAGACATAGGACCACACACATTAGAGTGAATCAATTAAGTATCCATGTTACCCTATTATCACTACTTGGAAAAGCAGTCTTGGTATACTTTCCTAAAACACACCCCTTGCAAACATCATGGTGCTTAGTACTGAACTCTGGTACTCCTATAATAATCTCCCTTGGTATTCTCAGAGCCCCGTGATGTAAGTGGGCCATCCTTTATGACACATCTCACACATATCACTATTGTTGTTGGTTGAAACCAATGCTCTAGTAGGCTGAAACATGAACCTATGTAGCTTTCCATGGAAGACTCTAATCACTTTGGACAAAGTGATATTCGATCCCTTGAGATACATAAGAACCTTTCCATCTCGGAATACCACATCATATACCTTGTCCTCAATACTGGACACTGATATCGGGTTCTTCTTCAACCCTAAGACATATAAGACCTCCATCACTTTTAAGGGAGGTCATGATTCCCTCTGAAAGGATACAATCATAATACTAATAGCCCTCACGGTAGAATCATCACCAAGCACCACCTCTAGATATACATCCCTCTTAGTAATACTATTAAAGTGCTCTCTGGAACCTGTCATATGGCGCGAGGCTCCACTATCAATGTACCATATGCTAGAATGTGTGTCACTAGTGGAAATACTCACCAACAAGGATAATTCTCTCTCAAACTTGGTGGAGAACTCATCCACCTCTTCTGAAGATGCAAATGTATTCTCCTTATTAGGACACTTCACCGCATTGTGCCTCATCTTTTGATAATCAAAGTAAGAGAAACATTCTCCTCATCTCCCCCACCATCCTTCCCACCACTCTTAGCATTTTTCTTTATGTAATATTGATGAAAATCGTCCCACATTCTTCCCCAATATGGAAGATGCTCACGTGCCACTATGCCATCAATGAAAGAATCCCAACTCTTAGTAAAACCACTCATGGCTAATTTAACCAAATACTCATCAAAGATGTTTTCTCCCATGGTTGTTAACTCATCTCTCACTTAAGTGACGATATGAGGAAGCAATGTCGATTTTGGTCATCTTGGTTTGCCTTAGTTTTTCTCGCAACGTCATTTTCTTGTTCCCATTAGTGCTTTGGGAAATTTTGATTAAGGTTGTCCACATCTCAAAGGCATAAGTCTTCCCCAAAACATGAGGAATAACATGGTATTGGATAACATCTAGAAGGAGTCCCTTGGACTTAACATTCCTCTTGTAAAAATCAAACAATTATGTTGTATTCCTGGGAGGGACTATTGCTTTCTCAACAATATCCCATAGTTTAAACCCTTGAAGCACCAACACAAATGTTTCCTTCCATGGGATAAAATTATCATCCCTATTTAACATGTCTTCCACCCTAAAACCTGTTTCCATTGACATCAACAACCCAACACAAAAACTCAGATCTGTCCAAAGGTAAAATCAACACTTATCTCTGTGTATATTGTTGGTTTTGCTTGTTGTTTTGTGCACTATCTCAACACTTTCCTCTTGGCTTTGATACCATGTAGAAATTTGGTGTAGAGCCACCCCGGTTTCATGTTTAGTTATTCCTCATCAAGTTTATGTTGCGTACGTGTTATATTCTTTCCACGAATAGGCACACGCGTGGGGGGTCATGGGGGGATGATAGCCCCTCCCTGTTCGTTGCCCCGGGTGCAGCGGGGGCGGCGACCCCCCCTGTGTAGGGGTTCGCAAGGGGTGGGTAGCCCCCTGCGTGGGGTCCAGAGCAGTGCCTTGGGAAAAAAAAAAATTGTACCCTATTTTTTTGCACATGGTTTTGGGGCATGATGGTTTTTGACCCTTGGTATTTTGTAGATCTGGTCAAGGGAACTATGGTTATGTTCTAGTTGAAGGTTAATGGATTGGGGTTTATGAATACTTTGACATGTATATATATGTGTTGTAACACTAAAATGAATATAATGAAAAATCAAGCTGGTAGTCCCGATTTGGGATCCAGGGGAAAAATCTCTGTGTATATCTGTTTTATGTTTTATGCTCTCGCTATTGTTTATTTTCTGGTTTTAAGAATTCATTTGCAGATAATTTATTTAGAGGGTTAAAACCTACAATTTAATTCCCAAACCACATTCAATATGCTATTATCACAAACATGAATATTTTCACAAATTGAAACACATATAATCTACTTCTACTTTTTCACTTTTGGTGAGATAAAACACAAGCATTGACACAATTGTTTTTGGTAAAATGACTGTGGAAATACCCCTAAGGGAAAACCAATGAGAGAAAGAGAGGAGTTTTATTATTCTTTAGAGAAAATTACAACAATAAATGTAGACTTATCCCTTGGAAATCATGCCCATATTTCCTAGAAATTTGTGCCAAACTTCCTCTCCAAATTTTGTGCCCTCCTCGCTAAAAAATATGTGCCAATTGTTGTATAAACAAACAATAATAAATGTTATACAATCCCCTTGAATTTCGTGCCCAACTTACCTCGAATTTTGTGGCACTGGATGCCTCAAAATTTTCTTTGAACCTACTATACAAATAATACAATTAATGCTTGTACCTACCCTCAAAATTTGTGTTTTACCTTGGTGCTAAACTAATAGAAAAACTTCTCGAAATTTGTGCCCTCTCAATCTTAAATTTCATGCCCTTTTTCCTTAAAATTCCCAATGTCCATCAACTGTACTTTTCTCCCTTGGAATTCATGCCTTAGCTGCTCTCTTTCTCTTCAGCTCAACTCCTTTTCTCCAAAACTTACGAAGAAAATGAATTGGTATCTCTTTCCCTTCCTTGACCTTTTGTCTTCTCATAAAGAAACACTACGATCCCATCACTGAAATTTAACCTTGGCCATTGAGATTACGGGTGGAGATATAATCTCTCGTTAATCCACTTAAGTCACTTAGATTTTAATGCTCATAAAGTCACTTTATCTCCTCATCACATTTTTCACTAATTAGACCAAAAAGTCACTTCATGACTTTATTGCTCTTAAAGTCATTTTAACTCACGTCAAACACTTTTTCCTAGGCAAGACACCATACCTTAGGAAAGACTTGTCATTGGTATACTTTTTCTAACATTGATGAAGAGATTTTTCCTAAATATGGGATTGTGCTAAATCCCCCTTCGTTAGATCAACTTTGAGGGTTACACTTTGTAAAGTTGATGCGTTATACCCTAGTTGCTTGATCCCAACCATGAAAAATACAGATCAATCAAAGTTTGCTACATGGCATTTCAGTTGGTGGTACAAAATATGATGCCATATGTTTAATGATGTGGCAAGCCACACAAGAATTACCATGTAGACGAATCACATTCTGTATGTGATTATTTAAATGTAAAGTTATATCCTCGAGCCAAATTATCAATCTCTTTTATACCCCTACGAGGATATCCCGATAAAGTAATATATTTGAAGATGTTAGGGTATTGGGGCAAATTTTTGAAGCTTTTAAAGCTTTAAGCTAATAGGGAGATGTGCAATGGTCATGCAGATTAAATGGGCATCATCGTGGCATCATCCCATGTTATGTAGCATATTAGTGACAAAAAAGAAGAACAACTCAATATGCCATATAGACAAGATATACACCAATTATAAGTTGCAACATGATAGGCGTGCTTATATCTATAGTGCAATGAAATAGTGGATTTATAATGGATTTCTAAATGACAAACACTATTAAGTCACACCCATAGGCCTTGACTCATGGTTTATTCTTGAAATGACTTGATACCTTGACCCTTAATGGTTTGATTGGGGATATTTCATATTCATGGGTGGAAGGCTCTTAACAATCCACATGGCATGATGACTCAATAACTAGTTCACATGATAAGATTGCATCCCTAGCCACGATGACATATAAAATACCTAGAGAAAATAACATGTGTATCAATCATGGCATGCCATCTATAAATTTATATGTCGAGTTTATACTTGAATGGGCTTTTGATGTTGTTTTTTTGATATTTAGAGCTTTGTTTTCATGATCATGGTTCATAAATTAAATTACCAACCATGCATCACATATACAATAAGCATTCATGCTTAGCCTAACTTTCAATAAATCTCACTTATGAAGGAAGAGGAAGAAGCACATGAATGTGCACCATTTTCGAATTAAAGTTCAAAAAGATTTAAGATTAAAACAGCTTTCCCCTAAACTTCAATATAGTTTATTTTAATTTCAACCCATTTGTTGAAATTTAAACTTAGGTCATTTTCATCATACTCATAATTTATTATATATATATATATATATATATATATATATATATATATATATATATATATATATATATATATATATATATATATATATATATATATATATATATATATATATATATTATTTACTAATGAACCTTTACAAGTAATAACAATTGAATTTGAGATATTACAATATAATAGAAATACTTCACGAGAGTATCTATTCAACTAAGCTATCCCGGATGCGGGTGTTAGCGCGATCAATGGAGGTGATGGGACGGAGGTTATGCCGGACGGGAGGCCACCTGCCTTCCCGTAAGAGGAACGTCACTCCCACCTTATATATGTTAATGCTGGTTTTAATTGCATTTAATCTGGGCGCACATCACAAACAGGTAGCTGATCCTTGATGCAGTCTCGACTGTTGTGTTATGGACCCACCTCCGGTTCAATTTAATTGTCATTCATTATAGATGATCTCCCACTCCAGCGACGAACTGTTAAAAGCTATGGACCCGTCTTCCCCTGCGCCGGTGAATTGGAGGTGCCATCCTGTTGCTGGAATTGCAAACGAGTGCACCAACACTGGCAAGAGAAGCCGCATCAACTGCTGTCTGGACCTCGGGGATAGCCTTCATCTCTCGCTCTCTGGTTCCTGCATGTCAGCCTCTGTCTTTTTGAATTCCCATCCGACGCAGCCCCCTGTCAACTCTTCGGCTCCCTGGAGTTCTAGCCCCAATTCCGCTGCAAGCATGCCTCGCCTTAGGCAAAGAATGCGCTGTAGGCGCGGGTCCACCAGGGGCAATGTGAGGCGTTCGCCTTCTTCCTCGAGCTCGCCTTCTGAGATTTCTTCCCCCTCGGATAGCCTTCCCCGTCTTCTCCATGGTCGTTTGCTCCGTTCAGGCCGCAGATTGGATTCTCCTTTGTCCTCTGCGCTTCCTGCTCAATCCCACACTGCTCTTTTCTCGTTTGACTGCTCCCTCAATCGGCCGAGAGTCTCTGTTGCCATTTCGGTTGTGTTTCTTGAGGAGCCCCAGGAAGAGAAGGCTGAGAATCCTTCGAATGGGCCGGGCTTTAACGACAATACCAAGCAGGACCAAGCGCGTCAGGGTTCGGAGGGTCAGCCCAGCGGTAGCAAGGATGTTTTGCAGGGTGTCATAGGACACGATCAGGCGGAACTGGTGGTCTCTCCACCCTCCAGGACTGTGGTCGAAGACATGCCCAACGAGCGTGATGAACCGGACGATTACGGGTGCAAGATCAAGCAAGTGGCTCTTGATGAGTAATTCTGCCTCTCAATTATGGTTTTCTTTCTATGTTTCTGTCCTCTCCAGTGGGCATGTTTTTTACTTTTCTGTTGTTTTTAGTCATGTTCGGGTAGCTGTTAATGACAGTCTTCAGTACTCTCAGTATTTCGATCCCCTGCGTGGGATTTTTTTATGGTGGTTTCTACAGGCTGGTTTCCCTCCCGAAGGGCAATCTCGAACTTTGTTTTGTCTGTCTAAAATGCCTCAACACTGGGCAATGTTAAGGCTTCGGCCCGCTGTACACTACTTTTACTGTTAATAGACTACTTTTACTTAGAAAAAAAAAAAAAAAAAATATATATATATATATATATTCAACTAAGCTACTATAGTTAAGCTTTTTACCAAATTTGCATAGCGCTTTCATCTTACCTTATTTGCAGACACAAGTACTAACACTAACATCCACAAAACACAAACATGCCATAAAGATTCACGTATGTTTTTTTGTAAATAGGCTGAGGCCACCCTCTTTGTTGGATGGAAGAACGAGTGATCTACTTACAACTGGATGCTATCATCAGGATTGTGTGAAGCTCAATCGAACTTGCACACCCCTTGAGATAGTTTAATTCCCCCAAAGGTGGCTTCCATCCTCAACCTCTCCACATAACATTTGAACTTGAAGCCCTTAAAAAACTAAACCCCACTCAAACCAACTAATCTACACCTCATAAATGAAGATAATTACATCATAATCAAATCATTAAAAATATCCAGTTTCACTAACTAAACAAACACCCTTCAATTAAATTATCTTATTACATATGTGGATAAATTCAATTCATCTATTTAATCTCCACTTTTTTTTATATCTAATTACTCTGCGATCTATATATTAATGGCGTAGTCTAACTTATAGATGAAATAGTATTTTCTACTTGAATTCAACAAAATTCGACAATACAATTTCAAGAACTTTTGTTGTTTAAAATACAATTTTGAATGCATAATGTATCAACACCTGAAAAACGCATGAGACACTCAAATTACGCAGATTAAACAATTTAAACTCAAGTTTTTAAAAATATCCCTAGGACACTCAAATTATGCAGATTAAACAATTTAAACTCAAGACTACCCCTATATTAATAAAATGGATTGCTCTGTGATTTCAACCCATATACAACCAAAATAGGTAAATATACAAAAAGCGTACATAGGGGCCAATATTTATTGCAGAGCCAAAATTCTTATTGCTCAATTAAGGACTAATTTGCATCAACTTCGTTGTGCACCAAAGCGTCGAAGAAGCCCTAAAGAAGTGTGGGAGGAAAGAGTATGTATTTTTTGCTCTTCCGGAAAAGTGGAAACAAAAAACATTTTATTTTAGAATGTGAGGTCTTCAAAAACAACATGGAAAGTTATGCAGATAGCTCTTGGGATATTCTATTCAGCAAGGGCTTTGTCGAGAAACTCGATGAATATATGAAAGAAAGAAAGAAAGTATTTTGAATGTCCACGAGGCTAAAAATAGCCTATGGGACATATTGCTTCTCTATCTGGCTCTTGTATTCGGCCTTTTTCCTGTGAAGTTTTACAATAACCACTCCCAGCTTATCGACAAACTCTTTGCTGAATAGATTATCCCAAGAACTAGCTGCCAGAATACCTGCATAGTTTTCCCTATTGTCTTTGAAGGCCTCGCATTCTAAAATGAAATGTTTTCCTGTTTCCACTTTTCCGAAGGAGCAAAAAATACATACTTTTTCCTCCCACATTTCTTTTGGCCTTTTCCAACGCCCTGTTTCACAACGGAGTCGATGAGAATTAGTCCTTAATTGAGCAATAAGAATTTTAGATCTCCAAGAAATATTAGCCCCTATGTACGCCTTTTGTTGATGGTTATGCGTGGGGTTAAACTCTTCAATGTAGTACTTCTTCTTTCTCCCTAGCTCTTTCTCCCAAGTACGTTTGTGGAACTTATCCATAACAAAAGTTTTTATCTCTTTACTGTTTGTAAGACACATGCTCAAGCAAATACCCCATTTACTAAATCATTTGTTATTTTGCCGCATCCAAGTCTTCTTTCTTTTGCACAATCTATCACTAAACACAACCTTAGGCCATCTACCCTCTTCCATTTGCTCAATTTTTTTCAGATACCTTATGATTTGAACCATAGCAATTGCTTCAATAGGAGCAGCCCCTGTTTCACTTAATAGGATAGCATAAGGAACTACACTTTTAATTTTGAATTTGTTTGTAATCAAACACTTCTGAATTTTCTCAATTTGTTTCCACTGCATCTTGGTTGTGCTACTGGCCCACAGTTCACAACCGTAGAGAATCACCGGAATCACTAGAAGCCCAAAAAGAGTTAGAGTGGTTTTCCAGTCCCACAACTCTACCTCTCTACACTTGTTTTGAAGAGCATAAAATGCTTTCCAACCCCCTAAAGTTCTTTTCTTTCTACAACCATCCCAACTTAAATTTCTGTTGAAGTCAATTCTGAGGTATTTGTAGTCTGCAACTTCTTCCAGAATGTTGCCTTCAAAATAGAACTTATGTTAGTTATGCTTTCTTTTGTTAGAGAAAACCACTACTTTCGTTTTGCTAATATTGACTTGCATCCCAACCCTTCTACAAAAATGCTCAAGGGAACGTAAATGCTCTTGCAAACCAAAAGCTGATTTAGCAATCAATATAAGGTCATCTGCGTACAAAATAAGCCTTATAACGACCTTGCCCAAATGGATACCGTCACCCCCTTGCGAATTTAGCCACTCTTCAAGCTTGTCAATATATAACCCAAAAAGGGTAGGAGACAATGGGCAACCTTAAACTTTCAGAAATGCCTGCTGAAGTTTTGATTTTGACTTTCACCTCTTCAGACAACCTATGCACAACTACTCTCAAATGCCTGGTACCCCGAGTTCCTCCATTCTGCCCCAAAGCTTATCCCTAGGAATCGTGTCAAAGGCTTTTCTGAAATCAACAAAGCAACAAAAAACTTCTTCCTTTTTTTCCCAAACTTTTTCAATGATGTGCTTTAAAGTTATACAATGGTCAACTGTGGAATGTTTAGGTCTAAAACCTGCTTGCCCTTTAGCACATTTATCTCTTTCTTCTGCCCACTTGCTGATTTTCTTTTCTAACATGCTTCCAAATTGCTTTGCAAACAAGGGGTTTATCATTATGGTTCTATAATTGGAGGGATTATTGACGTCACCACTCTTGAAAAGAGGTATTTCCATACTAGTTGTCCAATTTGTGGGGAACCCCTGCTGTAAGACGTTGTTGAAAATTTTTGTGATGTGAGGTGAAAGAATTTTTAAGCCCCAATTTTGATACTCTACTTGGAGTTCATCTAAGTCTTTTGCTTTTCCAGCGCCCAACTTCTTGATACCCATCTCTACCTCTTGCACCGTGAAGCTGTGTTGACCAAGGGAGGAGGGTCAACCTTGGGATCCTGCTCATAAAGTTGTCTTGCATAGTCAAACCATTTAGAAGCTGTAATGTTGTTTTCAGTTTGCACCTTTTTCGGTTGGAGCTCCTTCCAGAATAATTTGGGGTTATTTTTCCCGAGGAAGATTAGTTCTTCTCTCCTTAAAACCATGAAATCAACCTTTTTATTTTTTACTATCTGCTTGTAAGCTTTGAGCTTTATGTTATTCGTGTCTGATTCCTTCCACCTTCTCCTTGCCTTTTTGCATTCCTCGTCAAACCAAGCATTAACCGGAAAGCAATTTGTTTCAGACTTCTTAATTTTTGCTCTTTTGCACTCCGCAAGTGCGCTTTGAATTAAATGTGTTAATATGTGACTATGAAGGCCATGAGATGGGATTTCCTCCTTCTTGAAGAGCCTCTCTAGCATTATTTTGAAGGTATTACAATTCTCTAGATTCAAAAGAATTCTGCCCTTTGGGGGATTTTGTTGAACACACTGATTTTTTGACCCTAATTGCTTCTTTCCGGTCCAAGAGAAACTTAAATAAATTGGCTTGTGATTTGATTTTAAGTCCCAAATTTGATCTCCAATCAACACTTCCTCCATTTTCTCACACAAACTATGCGAGCAAATTACATAATCTACTACACTTGCTCCATTGTAAGTATTGCAAGTGAAATTACTGGACTTTTCCCATCTAGTCAAACCATTACAAATGACTAAATCGAAGGCCCCACATAGCATAAGCAGTTGTTCTCCAAAGAGATTGCAGCCTTTATCCTCTGAAATTCGTTCCCACTGATGATTACTCTCTTCTGTAAGCCAGATAGGGTCATTGTCTTCTTTACAACAAAGAATGCTAGCTTGTTCACCTGCAGTTCTAGCATTGAAATCCCCCACTGTAAGGACTTCACCTAGCTGAGAATATATTGCAATATCTGTTTTTAGGGCTGCAAAGGGATCTTTGTGGTCAAGCCCTCTACTTTTGTAGATTTTTGAAACTTGCGGCGCAAAATAGCATGCTGCAATTCTGATGTGATTTCCATTTTCTAATATTTTAAGCCAAACAAATTGCTTATTTGGGTCTTTTTTTTCTAGCTGAATGAAATGACCTTATTTTTCTCTTACTAATACCATGATACCCCCGTGCCCTTTGCCATTCCCTGCTGCCTTGTTCCACACTGATATCTTCTAGTACCCCTTCAAACAAAGGTATCTTGCACCCTTCATGCTCATGTGTTTCTATGAGGCAAATTATGTCTCTACCTTCCGTAATAGGCCCTAACCCAGGTCCTCATCTCCATGGGTAACCCCTGCAGTTCCAACAAACTAATCTTAAGGAAACCTGGGCAAGACTTGATTGCTATTTGTTTTGACATGCAAGACTCACAGTTGAGTCTTTGTCCCTGCTTGCACATAATGACCTTGCTTCCTCATTTCTTGTTGACGAGTTTGCTGCCTCTTCTTTGTTATCATTTTGCTGCTTTGTTTTGGAAGGAGGTCCAAATTGCGCAATCATAGCTTTACCTTTATAAATCCATGCTCTTTTTCCCTCATCTCTTGCTTCCCTAACTTTTGTCATTTCGTCCCTCCTTTCCTCTTGTTGTCTTACAGTTAAATCTTCTTCTACAAAAAACCGAGAACCCCTCAAGAGTTGCTTCTTGCTTAGAATGATATCTTTATCACGCAAGTTGGGCATGATGACTTTTATGGGCCTGGCTCTCTCATCGTTAAGCTTACCTACTCTCCATGCTTGACATATTTGTCCTTGCCATTGGAGCTTGTCTTTCAAGAAGTCTCTTGCAAGGTCAAGAGTACATTCATTTTTCCCATAATATTTCACCCCTTTAATAAGTATGTTTGTTGCTATATCCTGTCTTTCCTTGCTTTCTCTATCTTGCATGGCGTTAACCTGAATGTTTGTTTCTCCTTCCCTCTTCGCAGAATTGCTAATAACTTGAGCCCAAGTTTTGGAGAGTTTTGTGGAATCTCCTTTCTTCCCTTCTCTTGATGTTTCTTCATTGTTGTCTATTTGGGCAACTGCTTTCCCCTTATCCTGGGATGGCTTCGCATTCATCACCTCTGTATTCTCCACTGCAAATTTCTTCATGTTTTGCACCTCCGCTTTCATGCATTGCCATTCTGTTTTCCCTATTCGGAGAGCTTCCTGTAGTAATGACACTTGTTCCTTCAAAACTTTGTTGCTTTATGCTAAAGCCTAGTTTTCAGCGGTTATTATATGGATTGTACAATCTCTTTCCAGCTCTTTAGCTTTTACTACTTCCAACCTTTCTTTTACAGTTCTTTCACATAAAGATCAGATGACCAAGTGAGAGGTGTGGATGTGGGACTATATAAAGCATAATCATCAATGAATTTTTCTTTTCCTTTGGACTTGTTGCCACATGCTTGCAAAGAAGATTTGTTTGAATGTTGTTTATTGCGAAGCGTACTCTCCCTTTGAGACCTTTTTTTCCTTGTCTGCTCCCATTTTAGACGAGCTAGTCTCCGTTTTAAAATGCCCCGATATTGTCTGGCATTGACCCAAACCCACTTCCCAGTTTTGGCTGATGAGGCAATTTTCACTTGCCTTATATCATTTGTTTCCACGGGTTCTAAAGTTTATTGTCCCATTATCATGATGATATTAAGAGAAATCAAAGTCTCTACCCAAAATTGACCCTTTGTTTTATGCTTAACTCTTCAATATCTGTTGGTTTGACCACCGAAACTTGCTGCTCTGCCCACTGTCCCTGTCCTTTGTGCTGCTCTCTCCACTGTCCACTACTGTCCTATGTGCTGCTTTTCTGGTGCTCTGAAGAACCTCTCTCAAACTTGCAGAGATGAAGGCAATACAACACAATCTCCATTTAATACCACCTACTGCAATTCAGCAACTCTCAACACTCCTCCGTTGGGATCAATTTTTTTGTTTTTATGCGGCTTCAATTTAAGTGCTTATACGGCTTCAAATTTGTATGGAACCGTAAATTTGAGTTTGTTATGCATCACGAGAGAGGAATCATCTAAAACGCAGGCCAAAATTTCAGTAAAATAGAGGTCCAAATGTAATTTGTTCCAGATATTTCAAAGCTTCAACTGGGACCGCGGTTATGTATTGCTTTTCCCCAAGTTAAACATTACTAGGAAAATTCATGCACATACAGAATGCCCGAATGCTAATGTAATCCCTCTGTTTCGCCTATCTACACCTGTCTGAGATGTGTATATATGTGTGCGTTTTTTTAGAATGCAAATGAAAAATACCTGCTCCGTTTCTTGACTATTTTGTATATGTGGACTTCAACGTGTCTGTGCCTCATTTACGTGACAAAAAAAATCACAGAATACAAAAACTAAAGAGAAGCAATCTGTCCCATAAACTATCTTTAACTTCATAAACATTAAAATAACTACTTCTCCAACCAATAATAAGTCACATTTATAAAATAGTTACTTAACGCCCTTTAAAACACAAATTAATAATTTGTGGAAGTGTTGACATTTTCAAACAGTTAGTTGCTCCTCACATTATTCACATATATAAAGCGTTTTTGTTAGATGAGATAAACTGAAGTTCCACGAGGCTTGGGATCAACCCTGTCATTCGTCTTCTTTAATGGCTGAAACAGACGGTGGAGGGTTTCGAGATCCAGTGCCAATTCCAGTCTCTATGATCTCTACTCATCTTCCAACGGTTCTGAAACTCAGAGCACGGTAAGTTTCCGTTTCCTGTAGTTGTTTCCGCTTCAATTTTGATAAACAAATGCTTTTGCTTGGCTGGTTTTGATTTGAATGCTTTCGGTTGGCTCAACACGTGGTCACGAATTGGAATCCTCGGAGATGCATCACTTCCATATAGAACGTTATGTATGTCCCAAATCTCTTGATCACCTGTTAAATGCTTTTTTGTTTCTACCCATGGTTAAATTGTGAGTGATGGGTGGAATAAACTCTCGTTTGGCAATGCCATGGCTGGTTTTTGATTTTTCCCTGACGCGATCTGGAGGGGATCTGACAAACAAGATTTGGTTCTGTTCTATGAACAAATAATCCGGGCAATCGAGTTACAGGGCGGATATCTCACTCACACACACACCTAGCTGTCCATCTCAAAGCAACTTCACAGAACCCAAGTACAATATTATTGTGATTACTCTTTGACTGAGCTGATGTCTTTTCTGTTTGCCATCAACACCCAACGAGTCGATGCCCATTTAGAAGGGCCTTCTCCTCTCTCAAGGAGACACAGATGCGGAGTGATGGACTTTTCCCATTCACTGGTAGCCTTTGGAATGAATTTGTTGAATCTCTTTGGGCAGGGTGATTAGTATAGTGACCTGGGTCATTGTGAGCATTATGAGCGAATTCCTAAGCAGATGAACTGATGAATGAAAATTTGTAAGCTGTCACTGCCAATCTCCTGAGTCCCACTGGAGCCATGATGAGAATGTGGGTCTCTAATAAGCATGGAGTAACCTTTAAACCTGAGCTTCACCAGCTCAAAATAAAAATCAATATTCTTTCTCTCCTCTTGCAAAAAAAATCACCATGCTTCCTAATTACCGAAAAGAAATTACGTTTTCATACATATGTTGTCCAATGTGCATGCTATGCATTTAGTCCTTGCCTAAAAACTGCTGGAAAATTAACTTTTATGGGCTTTAACGAACAGAAAACCAGTAGAGCAAGAAAGCAAAAACGGCTCTTAAAAAGAGTCAATAAACTTCTCCCCTTAAAGAAAATCAAGCTTAAGTTTCAGAGGTAGTTTGGATTCATCCCTTCTTCCATAATCACTAGTTCTTTGGCTACCAGTTGAACATTGTTTGAGAGGGCACCTGCTTCCACATTCTGTTCTCTATAATGTGTGATTGGAATGAAGTCAAAGAGATAAGTCACCTCCTTCAAGTGATCTCCTATGGGCCTAAGTGATATGTTTAAAATCTGATCAGTGCTCTTCATCCATTGAATGACCAGACTAGAATCACCGTAAACCTGAATCTGTTTGATGTCATTTCCACAGCTTTTTTGAGAAGCATTTTAAAGCCAAGAATTCTGCACTGTTATTTGAATGCCTCCCTCACATTCCTTTAAATTTTATATAATGATCATCTGAAAGTAAGAGGACACCCCCACCGCTAGTGTAATTTTGTAAGACGTGTCTTGCTCCATCAAAGAACCTCCGTGCCAGAGTTTTATTAATATTCAGATCCAATGGAATCTGAACTTTTTTTCCTTACCTCTAGGTATCCAACGTGCTAAAGCAGTGGCCTTGATTTGTAGAATCTTGGAAAGCATTGAATGGGCAGAATAAATTTCTCTTCATAGATCATGGAGTTCCTTGCCATGCAAAGTCCCCATATAGACAAGCAGGGTATTGTTCTGAATTCTTTCAGTTCTTTTTTGATCATCCAACACTTAAAACAATTCTCGACTGAATTACCTGTATATCCATTCTTAACTTGGGCAACGGGTTAGAACCTCCACTTTATACTTAGATCGAATCCGCTTAGCATATAGGCACTTTGCCATTTAGCGTTTCTTTGTTTCCTCACTGTCTCTGCAAAGAGTACAAATGCCCAGGCCTGTCTAACCCTTTTCCGTATAATTTCCTATGTTAGAGCCTTATTTTATGGTCAACCACATGAAAATGTGTATTTTATTTGGGATGATTATCCTCCATAATATCTTCCACCATCAGTCCAACTGACCATACTTCGATGAAAATGTCCTGGTATCCCAGGCACACTATGTACACTCCCAGGGTTGGATTTTTTGACTAGGCAACAGAATATCCTTCTTTCCTTATTCTAATATGGCTTCTAATTAAATTGTTTACGTGATTCCATGCTTCTGCTAAATCTCCTTCAAGCCCTAGATTATGAGCCTTTAACCAACCTTGTTGGCAGTTGCCATATTTTCTTGGAATTTGCATCCACAATTTGATACACCTCAAGCGAACTCTCTGGTATCTCATGTGTGTTTCTGCTCCCTATCCATGCATCTAAACCAACCCTCACCTGTTCTCCATTTCCCACTTTCGAGACTAACCAGTTGCCCATCACAAGAATGTTCACACTGAAGCTTTCAAATGGATGGATACATCTTTTATGCTTGTCATTGAGCTCCATATCCAGTCTATCAATGCTTCAGGCACAATGTATTTCAGTACAATGATTTTCTTCCACGGACGTTCATTTGGAAAACATCCCTCCATAAACTTTTAGCTGATAAAACCCCACCAAAATAATGGGTATTTCTCAAGTCCCGTCCATTCTTCTCCTTAGGCTTTTGCTATATGTTTCCATTTTACAAGATGATTACCTTTCTTTTTTCGCTTCCCTGTCCATAAAAATTTAAAACCTTCTTTTTAATCTTTTCCTGGACTCCTTTTGGAATATATGATAGGGCATGCCACAAAAGACGGGGCTAGCCTCCAGAACAGACTTTACCAGTGTTTACCTCCCCTCCATTGACAGCCATCTGTTGCACCAGTGCTTAATCCCGGCCTCAATCTTCCCTATTAACCAACCCCATTCTTGTTTTCCATATCCACTTGGCTTTAGCAGAGAACTTAAATATTTAAAACCAGAACTGAGATCTATATGCTTATATGAAAAGATCTGAAATGCCCGCCTCTGCTGATCCTTATCCAATCCATGAAATAAGATTACTGACTTATGAATATTTACTTCCATGCCAGTTGCAGTACTGTACAAATCCAGGATTTCCTGAGGCTTGTTTGCTTCCCTTATTGTTACATTAATAAGGAGAAAGACATCATTAACAAGCAATAGGTGAGATAAAGATAGAGCCCTTCCCACCTTTACACCAGTTATATGAACTTACCCTTACCCTTCTGGCTTCTAGGATGGCTCTTTTAAGTCTTCTCTGCAATTGTGAGTAAAAGTAAAGGAGACAAGTGGCACCCTTGTCTCAGGTGCCTTGTGGGTTTAAAATATTCTGATCCTGAACCATTTATAAGAACTGCAAAAGAGACTTATGCCACACACTCCATGATCAGTCAAAAACAGGTAAACTGAAACCCACATGAATAAGAATCAACCTGAGATATAACCAGCTTGACCTAATGTATGCCTTTGATAGATATGGCTCCATTACCATGACTGGGAATATTTTTTTGTCTTTATGGAGCGTAAACCTTTTTGAATATCTCCTTTTGCATCATGGTTCTGCCTTCTCTATAAGCAGAAAAAATGTTCTTGTGATATGGCCTATGAGAAAATATTTTTCATTCTTACTGCCAGAATATTTGCAACAATTTTGTATATACAATTACATAATTTGATAGATTGAAATTCATCAAAAAGAGTAGCTTTATCCACTTTCAGAGGTAAGGCTATGCATGTTGCATTGAAAGTACCCAAAATCTAACCTGTATATATCACCTCTTCAATCACTCTTATAAGGTCCTTCTCCAGAAACTGTCGAGTCCCAAAAAGAACTGTACTGGCCGCCCATCTGGCTGCGGATTTTTATCTCTTTTAAATGAAGCTAAAACAGCCTGTGAGACTTTCTTGGATGCCTCTTATAATAACATTTGATTTGCTTCCTCTGTTACAAATCTGGAAGAATATGGTGACAATTTTAAAATCTCTGCTATATTAGCTCTGTTTGGCTCTGAATAGATGGATTGAAAATGATAATTTTAAAATCTCTGCTATATTAGCTCTGTTTGGTTCTGAATATATGGACTGAAAATGAACCTTCCCAATGTTTGCTATTGCATTGAAACTACAAGCTGTGTATCTACACTATACACATTTTTATAGTCACAAAGAATTTGATATTGGCCAACTTTTGCCTAAAATTCCTCAAGGGTTTACATTAATATTGGTCTTTATCTCTTTTGTTTTCTTTTTCTTCAAGATGTCTAAGCAGCGATGTGAATCTTAAGTGCAGATAAGACTATGATATTGGATGTATTTCACAGTGGACTCTGCATCACACAATCAGAATCTCATAAGAAGGAAAGACATGATATTTGTGGGTATCTTTTTTTAGAAAGACCTGACTACATAGAGATTAAGATGCAGCAAAACTGAGATCATGCTGTGATGAGGATGGATAAAACTTCAGCTAGTCTGCAACCACGTGTTGTGAACCGCTCTGACTGCTGAGATCTGACTGCTTGAACATGTTGTGCAACACTGGACAGAAGTAGAAAGCAGTTCAATACTTTACATTGAGGCAACATGAATAAATATTTTTGGGAATGGAT
This sequence comes from Pinus albicaulis, assembly GCA_034641835.2. Classification (NCBI taxonomy): domain Eukaryota; kingdom Viridiplantae; phylum Streptophyta; class Pinopsida; order Pinales; family Pinaceae; genus Pinus; species Pinus albicaulis. Next base: position 1,543,593,144 of record CM076584.1, read on the forward strand.
ATTATTTAAGCCACATCTAATTATGTGGCCTCTTGCTTGATTCCATCATGTTCGAGCAGTCAGATATCCTCTATTCATTATCATCAGTCATCGGTTTGTCAGAGTTGTAAACCCATTCTGCAAAATTTTAATGTAAATGATGCTAGTAAGACCATATATGCTTGTAACAACCTAGGTAAACCTATTATTTTGGCGACGAATTTCATCATAGGAGGTTTTTCGTCCCACTGATTCATCTGTGTTTATAAACACAGATGATCGGTATAGTTTTTCCCTCCAGTCTCACCCCTAAGCTAGCATGAAATTTATCATCAAGGTCTTATGTGAGTCCTAGTGTTTTAGTCGAGTCTTTTGTAAAAGGGATTTGGGAATAATTTAAACTAATTGGCTAAATTATTTTATTACAAATCACTTGGTCTACTAGATCATATTGAGTAGCATAATTGGGTAATAAATTGAGGGTCTATAACGAACGGGTGTTCCCCCTTTGAGGGTTGAGATGTAATTATCTTATGTAAAAAATATTTTAGTACATGGTCCCTCATACTTAGACCCCATGGCTAAAATGTTAGAGGGTGGAAAAAATATTTAATCCCCTCAAGTATCAATCAATTAAATTTTCTTGCAAAAATAAATTAAAATCCTAAGCCAAAAATTTAATTAATTAGAGTCAAGACTCAAAATTAAAAGTCTTAGAGAAATTGAACTCTCCAAGTGGAAAAATTCGCGGGTCTTGAAGAAATTAATTTTTGGAGGTTCCCCACCAAGGGAATATTTTAAAATTTCAAGAAAAAATGGATCCTTGGAGCCTTGGTGGTTAAGTCAGAGTCAAAATTTTGAGGAAATTAGCTCAAAATAATTATATTTGAGCTAATAAAAAATTTCTTCAATGAGAAATTCGAAAATTCCTCAAAAATAAAGATTTTCGATGGTGGAGATTAAAATATGATAAAACATTTATTAATGGTCACGGGGATCAAGCCAACTAGCCATTATTTTCCACTTGGAAGATTTATCTGTAAATTAGAAGTTGTTTGCTTCTCAACAAACAATTTTTTTTTTTGAGAAAGCTCCGAGTCAAGCTCTGCTGCTATAATATTTTCTGGAATTAATAAGGAATACTTTGGGGTTTATTCATGGTGGTGTTTCTCGTCTGTCTACTGGTAATATTTTTCTGAATCATGTACCTAAATTCTCTATTGAATTAAAATTTCATAAGTTTTTTGTTTCATTAACCAACAATTGGATTATTTATTTTCATAGGTATTTTGCATTAGGTATTGGGTTTTAGAAAAACGGTTTAACTTGATTGATCTAGCAGGTATCTCTAGATTTTGAGGGTTAACGTGTATCTGGCCCCTTTTGAAACTAAGAAATTGATCTTAAGTGTGTAGAGATCTAATCAACATTCAAATTTCGGGTGTGAGGGAAGTCTTTGGTTGGACCAACGAACTCCCAAGTCCAGAGACCTAAGAGCCCATTGTGTAAAATTTTCAAGATCTATCTAATGATTGGTTTTGCAGAAATTTTGACCATGGCTCAAAATTAAAAAACTCTTATTTTACTCATTTATCTCCAATTTAATTGTGCAAATAGAGGTAGATCTATTGATTAGAGCTTGAAATTTATTGTGTATATTGTATAATAGAAATTTTGTAAATAATTAAATTTCTAACCTTTGCATATATCTTGTATAAATCTAACAGGTTGTCTAGATCTCAGATTTAGTTGCTAGGATCTTGTACATAAAGTTCCTTTATAGGTGATAACCCCATCAATCTAGAGGAGAAGCAAGTTTATTTGAAGATCTAATTTCTTCCACCATAATACAAGGGTTTCGGGGATTTTTTCTCCTTTTTTGAGCAGCGTTTTCATTTGGGCAAGGATTTTGCGGGGCTTCAAAGCATATAGGCCCTTATTGGGCTCCGATCTACAAAACCCACATCTTCAATCTTGGATGCAAAGTCTATAAGTGAAGGTCACAAGCCTTCAAGGGCTACACGAGCACTTTGGTAAGGGTATCAAGCAAGATAATTATTTGAAATTTATTTAATCCCTTTCCAATCACATTTTCACCATTAAATCTTGTAGATCTAGTGCTCTTGCGTGCATAATTCATCATTTTATCAAGTGCGTAAGGTTATCTTGTCTATTGTGATCATATCGCTTGTCTTCTTATCATTTTTGCAAGGCACATTTGGTTGGAATTCTAACGTTGGGGGTTGCAGATCAAGATGTCCATCCAAGAGCCCTAAAACTCAATAGATCAAGGTTTATAGCCTTGTATTTTTCTACCGATTTGCCATACTTGCTTCTGCAAGGAAGACCGCGGGCCTAATAGGGTCTCTACTATCTAGGACTCTTATTTTTGGATTACAAGGCTAAATTTTGTGTTTCAGACCTACATTTCTTTGCAGGAGTCATCAAGGGCTAGATCGAAGGCCTATTGGCCATATTTCATCACCGTATACCCTTCTTTTCATATCAGATCTGATCCACATTGATTATTGAGCTCTTTCTTGTGCATACCAAGGGTTTAAAGGTTGTATCATTGTTTTAAAAACTAACACTTTGTATGCGGGGACAAAACTTGACTTTGAGATCCGATATTGGTTAAATTCAAGGGGCTAATACCTGTTTTCCAATACCATGTACCTCTGCTAACATTTCTCTGGGATCCGCTTAGTCTATTGGGCTATTTTGGCACCAATTTTAAGGGCTTGAAAGATCATATCCCTGACATTTGTATATGCAGGTCTGAAACCTCTCTTGGGGGCTTGTAAGGAGCAGATCTTAGGCTTATTGCCTACCTCTGATCATACATACATCTCTGTTCTTTCATCTCTTAGATTCGCATTAGTGCTCGTCCATATTTTGCGTAAGTTTTCGGTTTTCGTTTCTTGTTATTAATGACTGATCTTGGGCATTAGAAGATTGATCTGATTTACAGTCGAATAATCTCATTCTACAGTGATATGATCTGATGTAGCAGTGGCATTTTTGAGGTGTGGCATAGTGTTTTCAGCATCAATATTGCATTGGTTTCTGTTCCTTGCATTTAGACTGATCTGGTGGACTGATTTCATCATTATAAGTGGACTAATATACCTCAAAATAAGCTTCAGCGGTTCATTGTTTATTAGCACTGGTATACCTCTTACAATTGATTGTTTAGCATTTGAAAGGGCAGATTGATAGAGATTGGCATTTGATACCTACAGGATATTGGCATTGCTATTGTCTAATCAAGGATAGCCTTGTTTGGATTACTAACTCTCCCTTTCTCATCTCTTTGCTAGTTGTATTGTGCAAAGTTGCATTGCATGATATTTTTTGCATTTAGGACAGTTCTGGGCACATTCGTCATTGGTAAACTTACTGCTGTCATACTTGGTTTTCTGCTGTCATAAAGGTTGGATCATTACTTCTTGATAACTTAGGAACTTAAGTATCACAAATGTTTTCATTGGTTCATAGTGTTTACATTGTTTAACATTTGGAGAAGTCCTTTGTATGCTAAGAGTGCTAATCGTGAGTTTCAAATCTCATAATCTTGCACTTGAACAAACTTGCTCACAAAGCAATAGAAACACCAAGCTCTAATCTCATAATCTTGTTGAGTGGTTTAAGTTACATTCACTTGTCTTTGGGAGATCTGATTGACAAATTCAAAGAATATCATTAGAAGTCTCTTAAGTAATTGGTGATCTATAAATATCATAGAGCCTTGGTTTATCGAGAAATCTGATTGATAATAGCTGTGATTTAATTACAACATTGGCATTGTGATAATCTACTTATTGAACAAAGAATTTAATAGCCAAGAAACTTACTAAATCTAATTAAGTAATTAGCATTGTTTTGTTGTAGATAAGTGCTCTATTTATCATTAAACTTGTGGACAATATCTATTTGAGCAAGTTCCATTTTGGTTTTCTATTGCATCTGGTTGGCACTTTAATGAATTGGCACATGTTCTTGTTGCTAAGATTGATGTTTTCATTCATTAATTAAGTACTCTTGTCACAAGGCTAATCTTAACCAAAGTACTTAAAACATTAAACAATCCTGGCTCAAGAAGCACTCAATCAAACCACCTTGCACTTTCATCCTATGATTAGTTCCATGAATAATTTACCTCCAAGCATAAGCTTGGTTGATAGATTTCTAGGGAAACCCTTATCACCTAGCTTGAGAGGCTTAGCAACTCTTCGGTGGTTAACACGGTGACCTTGTAGCCATCAGAGCCACAATCTCTACAGCGCCGGAGACACCGGGTGATAGGATCCTAACAGAAGGTATTGTTAATCAAGCCCTTGCTTGCTTCCTAATGGCCTCCTTCCCACAACCTACCTTGGAGCCTAGCTTCAAAACATTTAGGGGAAGGTCATACTTAGACTAGGCATTTAATTAAAACTAACCAAGATTTTTGCATCACATCTAGGATTTAAGATCTGCATTTCATTTAGGTTAGTGAAGCATCAAAGAAGCAGTTTTCCATCCAGTACTTGGCCTTAATTTTATAGAGCAAGGGTATTGACTCCATAAGGCACTGGTCGCAAATGTAAATTCAATCTAATCCTTAAAATTTTGCTAAATTTAACCAAGTGCTAGGCCACTCAGCTGTGTCTCTCGAACTCGTTGGTTACCAACTTGTCCTTCATTATCTCATTTCCACAGGGGCTACCACCCATAGCCAGTTGTTGGGAGACAGCCAAAACGGAGAGGTTGGGGATCAGGGCGACAACCCTTGACTTGAGTCATTGTCGTAGTGCCTGTACAATATGAGCGACAACATGAAGCAATTTAGAGCCCTTTATTGATTTATTTTGATTCAGAGATGGATTGTATTTGATGATGTTTTGGTTATATGCACTCTTTCTATATACATGGAAAATTTTGTATTCTTGTGCATAATAATTTGGATTCATATGGATGCACATGAATTATATTTCTTTTCAAAATTTGAATTTTTTATAGAGTTTTTTGACACCAACTTTGTTTTAATTTTTGATAGAATATTTACAAGAAATGGCATATTGTGGAATGGTCCTTGCCGTTGAAATTTGGTTACCGTGAGATTGTGTGGTTCCCTAAGGCTTTGATCTTTGGCCTAGGAAAAGTGTCCAAAAGAATTTAATTTTTCTCCTAAAGTGACTTTATAAAGTTATAAAGTCAAATCTAATTTAAAAGTGACTTTAAGTGATAAAGTTACTAAAGTCTAATTTTAAAGTGACTTTAATAAAGTCAATGTAAAATTAGAAAGGAAAAGTGACTTGGGAAATAAATGACTAAGTGGGTCTTTATTAAAGTGGGGTGAATTAAAAAATAGAAAGTGAGATTTAAATGAGCATTTAATCTCAGCCCTAGATCTCAATCTATTTCAGCCATTAGATTTAGGGATTCCCCAAAAGTCACTTAGGGTTAGGTTAAAGGAGGGAAAAGGTCATTCATTTTTTCATGAGCAGATTGAGAGAAGGAGAAGGAGAGAGCTGGAGATTTTTCTGAGCAGTGAGAAGAAGGAGGGCAGCAGCAGTGATATTCATCAAATCCGTACAGCAAGAGCAGAGCACGAAGTTTGAGGCAAGAGGGCACGAATTTCAAGGGAGGAAAGACAGCATTTAATGCTGCACGTTTTTTGAGGTCCGTACAACAGTTTGAAGGCACGGTAATCGAGGTCCGTACAGCAGGAGAGAGGGGGCTGTTTTCTGAATCCGTACAACAGAAAAATCAGCATTGAAATCGAGGCCGTACAGCAGATTTAAGGCAGCTGTACAACACGTTTTTCGAGGCAATCGTACAACAATTTTTGACATGCCGTACACCACGTTTTTCGAGGCAGCCGTTCAGCACAGATTTCAATGCTGTCCGTACAACATTTAATGCTGGACTGTTTGCTGTAATTTCTGTTTTTTGTGGGCACGAAAATCGAGGTGGAGTTTTGGCACGGTTTTCGAGATAAGTACAGGGTTTGAGGTTGTTGTAATTTTTGATGTGTAAATTTCTGTCTCATTGTAAAAAGTATTTTTCAGAAAAATAAAGAGAAGCTTTCAGACTGGTTTTCCTCAAGAGTTGTAGGGGGTTTTTCCAGGGTCATGTTGACCAAAAATATCTGTGTTAAAATGTGTGAATGACTGTTTTAAGCTTGCTGATTTTTATTCTGCATTTTCCAGCATTCTGTAAATTTTCCAGAATTTGTGTTTTCAGCAAAAATTTATTTTCCAGTTTGTTGAATGTAAGGATATGGGAAAGGGCGTTTAACTATTTGGAGAAATAAGGTGAAACTGAAAACCGGAGTGGGAAAACATGAAATTTCTACATTTGCATCAAGCAAACAAGGGGAAATTTGTTGTTTTCATTGCCATGATTCATGTTATGAGATACATTTATTTTTGTTTTGATATCATTTTATTAGATCTTATGACTCTAAACAAATATGATATTTCATTGTTGATATCTGATGTATCACTTATATATCGATTTTATTATCATATTTATGTAGCAATGTGTTTGTTTGGTATTGATGTTGTTTTACAAATAAAAAAATTGAAAAAAATTGATTATTTTGTATTTTTTGAAGTATTACGATAATTTCCAAATTTTCCTTGATATTGTTGATAATTTAAATTTTAGTTCTTGACGATAAATTGTTGATAATGATAAATGTAACATTTCTTTTGTTTACCCACAAAATGATTGATATTTTGCGTTTTTTCTAAATTGATTAAACTATGAATTTCACCCAATATTCTTTTTAGTGATTTCTTCCTCCAAGCGGTTGTTTGATACTTTAAGTGGGACCCTAGTTTCCAAGACCCTTGACAACTTTGGAGGGAAAACTGGCTAGTGTAAAGGGATTTGTTGCTACCTCAAATGATCTGTGAGAAATTGAACAAGCTATACTTATTCTCCAACACATTTTATTGGTTAGAAACATGTTTGTAAAACTCCTCCCTTTTATGGAAGTGGAAACTCGAACAGAAGCTTCCTTTTATGGTTTGATTGTAGAGCTTCTACCATTCATTTGGGAAATTAGAGGTTGATTCTAGGTGGTTGTACAAGGTGAAGTAATGTTATCAAAATCGAATTGGTTTTGCCAAAACCTATTGATTTTATCAGCGTAGAAGGCTCCTTGGTAGAAATTAAGTGCCCAAACTGAAAATCACTGGTATTGTTTTGAAGCTGTCTACAACTAGTTTGACCCAACTGGTTCAAGCCAAAACAAGTTAGAATTGGTCGGGATGAGTGGTTTTGTATTGGTGCACTTCCTCCATCCAAAAATACCAAAAATCTCAAAATCAATGATGCTACTCATTAATGCCACGTAACTAGGAATCTTTTTCGAAGGCCTGCTCTCCCTAAATGTGCTCCTAGGAGGCCTAACAAATTCTTGAGCATCCCTCAATGTTTGTGTGAACCATCGAAGTCACTTGACAAAATTGGAAGCGACTAATGCCTCCTCCTCACTTGAAGGTTATCGTCCTAAATTGGAAATCACCGGTGTTTTTGGTGACCTTGGATAAACCTTCGAAGCTTTTTTCTTCTCATTCTCGGTCATTAGAATTTGTCATGCGACTTCTCGGGTCTTCCTCAAACTTTACATCTTTGCCTATTGTCTTCATCTGCTTTGAAATATATACCTTGTAGACCTTTGAAATCTCACTATAACCCACAAATGTAATAAACCCTTCCAATTGGAGGGCTCCATCTTGGTCCTCCTTTTTATAGGTACATGGATGTAGAATGGACAACCAAAGATGGGGTAATGACTCACCTCTAGCTCCACACCGGTGAATGCCTCCTTTGGTGTCTTATCTCGCAATATCTTATGATGACCCTTGGACTGCTCTATTGCATGCTTTTACCCAAAGAAACATCAGTGAGTCCTAGTGATGAATCATGGCCTTGATAGTACTTATGAAGGATCGATTCTTTTATTTCACAACCCCATTTTGTTGTGGGTTGTATGGAACAATGAGCTCCTTCTTGATTCATGCCTCCTTGCAAAAATCCCTGAACTCATTGGGGGTATATTCACCCCCATTGTATGAACTAAAAACCTTGATCTTCTTTCTTGTCTATTTCTCAATGAGAGCTTTGAACTCCTTAGACTCGCTAAAGACTTCATCCCTTGTCTTTAAGAAGTAGATCTATGTCTCCCAAGAGAAGTCATCAATGAAGGAAACATAGTACATGCTCCCTATGATTGACGCTATTCAGATTGGTCCACATACATCTAAATGCACTAGGTCTAGAATCCCTTTAGATTTGTGCTCTTTGCTTGAGAAAGTGGCCTTGGCATGCTAGCCAAGCGCACATCCTTTGTATACTCCCTACTGCTCAATGTTGAACTCTGGAAGACTTGTGACTATCTCCCTTAGATTAGGAAATTCTCTGTAATGTAGGTGCTCCATTTTCTTGTGCCATAACTTGCACAAGTTGTCTATGTTATGAACTAGGAGTCGAACATGTTCACCTTGTAATCTATGCAAATTACCTTCACTAAGCCCTATCACTTGTGTTACTTCTGGGTTAGATTCCTTTGGCCTAATAAGGGCCTATCAGTTCTTGAACTCTACTACATACCCCTTATCCTCCATAATAAAAAAATCAAAACAATTTTTTCTTGAGACATGGAACAAACAAGACACCATCAAAGTCTAAAGAGTTGCTTGGCATCATCACCAAGTTCAACCTAGACTCTTGAGTCTTACTCTGTTAGACTTGAAAAGAACTCCTGAGTTGTAGTAATGTGCCTAGATGCTCCATTGTCCACATATCAAGCGTTCCTTGCAATTGCACTTTTATAGAGGCAAGATACCATCGAGAAATCTCTGTCAAACTCGGCAACAAACTCATTCATCTGAATTTTTGTAGAGGCTGCTACTTGCTTCTGCTGCTGGTTCCCTTTCCCTTCTTCTTCGGACACTGTGATGCATAATGTCTAAACTTGTAACAAATGAAGCACTTGATTTTATTCAAGCCCTCCTTTGGTTGCGAGGCTGATTTCTCTCCCTTACCCTTGCCGGGTCCTTTAGCTCTGCCCTCCAAGAGTGCTTAGTCCTTCACACAAATATAATGAAACCTTCTAACTGTTGGTCCTTGATTTCAACAATTGATCTAATGTTGTAAACCCTTGAGGATCTCAATTAGAGACCTTTCTTTGATACCATGTCAAATTTTCCAAAGGCCTAGATGATTGTTGTCATATGTTTCTCCTAATTAAATAAATCAAATCTAAACTTATTCAATCACATAAATGATTCTTTCTGCACATGCTAAAATCACACGTATGGCTGAAAAAGGAACACCAGAAATAGGAAAAATAAATAACACAAATGCACAATGATTTTTTTCCTTCAAATCAACTTATCATTCCAATGATCAAAGCTTACAAGGTACCTCCATATTCTATTGTAACTTAGCAGCTGTATACTAAACAAAATACTACAGGACTGATGTATAACCTGCTGAAAATAGAAGTATGGCTCTGCTGAAGGAAGAAGGAAACAACTACTGCTATACAACAATACATTGTTGCTGCTTTATGGATTCCCTCTTGCTTTTGCAACAACAGATCTGCACTTTGTCCTCTAAAATGTGTTGATTTTTCAAGTGCAATAGATATAAACACTAATTTCTGACAACTGATAATTCCTTCTAATGATGTGGATAGTCATTTAGCACTTCCGCTTTATCATTAAGCAATTACACTTCAGAAATTCAACCATAAATGCATAAGGACAGTAGAGATCACAATGCACAAAGACAATATAAGATTTAACCTAGGAAAACCCATTTGGGGGAAAAACTCAACAAACTTTTTCTTAGAGAAATTCTTCAGTTCAACAAGAGATTTACCTAATTTTGCTAGTCAACTATGATGGTCAAATTGACCAACAATGCTATGGTCAAACCTGGTCAAACAACTCTGTTGTCAAGTCAATCTTTTGCCCAACAAACTCGGCCTTCCTTGATCCCAGAAACTCGAAATTTGGTCTCCCAGAAACTCGACCCTGTTGCCCAGAAATTGCTGCCTAGAAGTTCAACCTGCTGCCTAGAATATGCCCAGAAACTCACATGTGCAAGTCAATGAAAGATAAAAAGATGCTTGAGGTGTCTTTTTCCTTCTTCTTCTCCTTCGTTTGGATGCACAAAAGATACTTTGTTATGTGTGTTTTCGAATTGTGACTTGTGGAGGAGGTCGAGTGCCTTATATATAGTGTTCTGGATGGCTTGAATGAGTGTCTCTTCGTTGGGACCAACTTGAAAAGTTTGGCCATAAATTCAAAATTCAAAATTTTCTCTTTTGAACATGTCTTATATTAATCATTTCAAGGGCTAATCAATAAAATGACATGAAGAACATGTCTTACATTTTCATTATATATTCCAAGGGATAAAATATTAATTATGAAGATCGACCATAGCTACAAAATTCAACACTCCCTCTTAGATAGGGAGATATTCATCATTAGCATCGACGTCATCCAATCACCATAATCTTGGTCAACAATTTTGACACATGGTAAATCAACAACATCAACAAGTTACCATAATTTCGGTTGGTACCTTTGACCTATGGTGTATCCTCACCATAATTCTGGTCGGTACTCCTGACACATGGTACATCATTAGCATCAACTAGTCACCATAATTTTGGTCCTTCTGACACATGGTATACATACTAGTATTGGTTCACCATCATTTCGGTTCATTTGACACATGGTATACATATTACTCTTTGTTCACCATCATTCTGATCAATATCTTTGACACATGGTGAATCTGCAAATGTTGTCTACCTGAGTAATTTTGGGCCTGATGCTAAATGAGCTCACTCAACATATCTGGAGAGTTTTGAGCTTGATGCTGAGAGGCACCCACTCATCTGAGTGATACTAGGCCTCTAGGACCATTCTTCCTAATTCTGGTCAACATACTTGACACGAGAAGAATGGCTATCCTCTATCGGACCATTCTCCCTAATTTTGGTCAACACACTTTACACAGGGAGAATTTATGTCCTTAATGCTATCTCATCAACACTCCCTCTCATTGAGGGAGGCATTCTCAACACGTCCAAGCTTGTCCTTGAAGTATACAAACTTCACTTTAGATAGAGGCTTTGTAAGAATATCAACTATTTTCTCATTAGCAGAGATGTATTGGAGCTTCACCACTCCCTTCTGCACCATTTCACAAATGAAGTGGTACTTGATTTCAATGTGCTTCGACCTATCATGGAAAATTGGATTATCTAAAAGCTTCACACAACTTTGATTGTCACAATATATCATGGTCGATTCCAACACCTGATCAAATAGTCATGCAAGCAACTTTTGAAGCCACATTGCTTCACAACTCACTAAACTGGCTGTTGAATCTGTGATATACTCAACCTCGACAGTGATGAGTGCAACAAATATCCGCTTCTTTCTCATCCACGAGATCATAACGGAGCCCAAACTGAAGCAACTTCTGGATGTACTCTTTCTGTCTTCTGCACTCCCTACCCAATCTAAATTTGTATATCTTTGCAGCTATATATCACCGTTTGAGACATCTCAAACCATAATCAATTTTGCCTCGTAAATATCCCAATACATGCTTTACTGCAATCCAATGATCATGTCTGGGTTCCAACCTGGAACTGGCTCAAAGTGTTTACTGCAAAGCAAAGGTTTGGCCTGGTATTAACCAAATATATGAAGGAGCCAATCAACTTTTAATAATGGATGGATCTACCAAATCTAATTCAAAGTTGCTCAACTTCCTTAGGTTGGTCACCATGGGAGTTGCCTTAGATTTACAGTCCACCATTCCAAACTTCTGAAGGATCTTGATAATATACTCTCCTTGACCAAGAAAGATTTCACTAGGCTTCTGCCATACTTCTAGTCCCAAATAGCAATGCATCAAGCCAAGATCTGTCATATCAAATTCGGAGGCCAACTCCCTCTTACATTGAATAATGAGATGCTCCATACTTGTCAGAAATAAGTTATCAACATATAGGAATAAAATCAGAAGTTCATTTTTCTCAACCTTGATATATAGGTTTGGATTAATGTTACTTTTGGAGAAGCCAAGTCTTGTCAAGTAGCCATCAATTTGAGAGTACCAGGGTCCAGTTGTCTGCTTAAGTCCATACAAGCCTTTCTTTAATTTGCAAACATGAGACTTTTTCCCATGAACCTCAAAACCTTGAGGTTGTTCTATGTACACTTCTTCCTCAATCACACCATTGAGGAAAGCAGTCTTTACATCCATCTGATGCAAATTCCAACCCATAGAAGAAGCAATAGAAATAATAAATCTAATATTAGTGTACTTGGAAACTAGAACAAAAGTCTCATCGTAATCTTCTCCCTCTTTTTGGTAGAATCCTCTAGCCACAAATCTTGCCTTGTACTTGTAAATACTGCCATTCACTGCATGCTTAATCTTGTATCCCCATTTGGAGGTCACTATTGACTTCCCTTTAGGTCTAGGTACAATCTCCCATACATCATTCTTCATAATAGATTGGTTTTCTTCCATCATCGCATCCTTCCAAATTTGTTGGCTAGCTTCCTCCTCATAGTTTGAAGGTTCAAAATCAATGAGATTAGTCATTATTGCTGCATAACCAAAATAACACTTTGGTCTCTTACTTTCCCTGAAGGTGCCATGTGGTGCTGCATGTCCTTTTTCTCCCTGCAAGGTAGAGCTAAGCCAAGCTGGCCTCTTTCTGGTTTCAGGAACAACAACTGGATCCATTGGTTCACTAGGCCTTTCTGGCTCTTCTTGATGATCTATGAGATGTTTTGAAGGATTGGATGGACTTGAACCCTCTTCCTTGGGAGTTTCATGTTCTATATCATCATGAGAGTGCATGAGAACTTTAAACTTCAAGTAGGAAACATTATTATCAAAGGTAACATCCTTGCTAACTTCAACCTGTCGTTGTCCTGGAACATAGATTCTATAGGCCTTTGATGACTTGCTATATCTAATGAATATTCCTTTCTTTCCTGAAGGCTCTAGTTTCTTCTTTTTATCTTTGGGTACATGAATGCAAATTGGACAACCAAAGATTCTCAAATGTCCAACCTTTGGTTTTTGTCTGGTGAACTCTTCTTTAGAAGTCTTATCTTCCAAGATGTGATGGGGATTTCTATTTTGAATATAGACTGTTGCCATGGATGATTCACTCCATAAGAACACGGGCATCTCTTGATCATGCATCATTGTCTTAACTTATTCTTCAATGGAATTGTTCTTTCTTTCAACAACTCCATTTTTTTTGTGTGGATTCAACTCCCTCTTAATCCCACCTTCTTTACAAAAGGCAACAAGTTCCTTGGAAGCGTATTCTCCTCCATTATCTGATCTCAAAATCTTGATTTTCTTTCTTGCCAAGTTTTCCACTTTAGCCTTGAATTCTTGGAACTTGTAGAAGACTTCATCTTTGGTAACTTTTCATGAAGTAAATCCATGTTTTGCGAGATAAGTCATCAATAAAAGCTACATAGTACAAAGAGCCTCCAAGAGATTTCACTAGCATTGGACCACATACATCAGAATGAACTAAATCCAAAATTTCCTTGGATCTACTTTTACTAAGAAAATACTTCTTGACATTCTTCCCAAGCGCACAACCTTTACGTACCCCTTTATGCTCCATTTGCAATTTTGAAACACCTGAAACCATTTGATTCAAAGCTAGCAAGGCTCTACAGTGAAGGTGAGCATATCTTCTATGCCATAGTTCACATGGATTGATATCATCATGCACTAATGCTTGAGTTGGTTGTTTCAAGAGTCTATATAACCTTCCATCAGGAACTTCAATTGCTCTAGCAAAGCCTATACTTGAGCCCTTGGGCCATATAACTTGTTCATCAACAAATGCTACTCTAGATCCTTTATCTAAAAAACATGAAATAGAAACCAAATACTTTTTCAAACCCGGTACATATAGTATGTTTCTAAGATGAATGTTTTCACTTGATTCCAACCCAATGGATGTTGTCCCAACGCCTTTCAGTACATAATGTTTGTTATCTCCAAGCTCTACCTTTTGAGATAATCTCTTTTCCATTAGACTTCTGAGATTCTCATGATCTCCTATCATGATGTGTCTTGAGGCAGCACTATCTACCAACCACAAGTCATCGCTATCTGCAACCGAACCTGTAAGAGTAGAAAAATAGAAGAAATCTTTGTCACTTGAATCTTCATTCTTGGGTTTATGTGGATGTTCATCAATGTCTGCTGTGGTAGCATGCTGCTTTCCCTTTCTTTTTCTGTCATTCGATCTTTCAGGCCAATGGCTTCTATAATGACCAAATTTGTGACAATGATAGCATTGAACCTTCAACATATTATTCTTCTCTTGAGGAGTAGGTTTTCTACTTTCATTTCTTCTTTGGAAACCAAAATTCTTTCTTCCTCCAGCCTCTTGGATCGTGCTGCAAATGCTTGAGAGTCACCTTCTTTGGTTCTCTGAATCTTTCCTTCTGGATTCTTCTTGAGTACATGAGATCCATAGTTTTTCAAAGCTTGGAATCTCCTTCTAGCCACAAATACTAGATGCATACAAATCCCAAGAGTCGGGCAAACCATTAATTGCAGTAATCACAAGTTCTTTATCAGAAATGATTTCGTCAATTGCTTGAAGTTGATCTCTTAGTTGAGAGATTCTCATAAAGTATGAAGTCACAATATCATTTCTTGACATTTTAACATCATGAAGCTCATTCTGCAAACTCATTGTTTGAACAATGTTGTTGATGGTGTATAATCCAACCAGGGCATCATACATCTTCTTTGAATTGTCAAGATTTGCGACGTATGGAATCAAATGATCTCTGATAGAATTTACAATAATACTTCTGGCTATGATGTCACCCATCTCATACTTTGCTTTCCCTTCATTAATCCTTGTTTTCCAAGCCCAAAAATTTGTAGCTCCTTCTAATTTGCTCTCTGACTTCATAGAGGAACCCATGGTTATAGATAAGTAATCAGATTTTAGATGTAGGTCTCTTCAAGAGTGATCTCGATGCTTCAAATCTCTTTAAGAGTGATCTCAATGTCTCCTTTCCTTTATCAAAGCTCTGATACCATGTTGATTTTTCAAGTGCAATAGATACAAGCACTAATTTCTGAAAAGTTGAAAACTGATAATTACTTCTAATGATGTGGATATTCTTTTAGCACTTCTACTTTATCATTAAGCAATTACATTTCATAAATTCAACCATAGATGCATAAGGACAATGAAGATCACAATGCACAAAGACAACACAAGATTTACTCTGGGAAAACCCACTTGGAGGAAAAACCCAACAACCTTTTCCTTAGAGAAATTATTCGGTTGATACACCTAATTCTGCTAGTCAACTATGATGGTCAAATTGACCAACAATGCTATGGTCAAATTTGGTCAAACAACCCTCTTGTCAAGTCATTCTTCTGCCTAAGAAACTAGGCCTTCCCTAATCCATCTAAGTCGAAATTTGGCCTGTCAAAACTGCCCAGAATGAATATGCTGCCACCCACTTGGAGGAAAAACCCAACAACCTTTTCCTTAGAGAAATTATTCAGTTCAACAAGAGATACACCTAATTCTGCTAGTCAACTATGATGGTCAAATTGACCAACAATGCTATGGTCAAACTTGGTCAAACAACCCTCTTGTCAAGTCAATCTTCTGCCTAAGAAACTAGGCCTTCCCTAATCTGTCTAAGTCAAAATTTGGCCTGTCAGAACTGCCCAGAATGAATATGCTGCCCAGAATTTCAGCCCTGTTGCCTAGAAACTGCTGCCCAGAAGTTCAACCTGCTGCCCATAATATGCCCAGAAACTCACATGTGCTAAGTAAGTGAAAGATAGAAAAAATGCTTGAGATCTCTTCGTCCTTCTTCTCCTTTGCTTGGATGCACACAAGATACTTTGTTATGTGTGTGTTCGAATTGTGTCTTGCGGAGGAGGTCGAGTGCTTTATATATAGTGTTTTCGTTGGTTTGAATGGGTGTCTTTTCATTGGGGCTGACTGGACTTGAAGGAGAGTCGACTTAACAAGTTTGGAGCCAAAAATTCAAAATTTCCTTTTGAAACCGACATGAAGAACATGTCTTATATTAATCATTTCGAGGGCTAATTAATAAAATGATATGAAGGATATGTCTTACATTTTCATTATATACTTCAAGGGCTAAAATATTAATTATGAAGACTGACCATAGCTACAAAATTCAACAAAATGCATTCTCCTTCTTCTTTTCGTCTCTGCATCTCTCAAGTGTTCTCATGCATGTTTTAACTTCTTCCATCTTGTGTCTATTTATGCTCTTAATTTTCCATATCTTAGCAACTAATATCTTTAATCCTAGCAACCATATTATCTCAACAATGGGTATATGGCTAGATTAGAACAAATCTAATTCTTTAATATTCTAGAATGTCTAAGGTATTTCATTTAGATTTCTATGATTAGAAGAATATAGAAAATTTGACTTCCACTTTTTTTTATTTAAGTGAAATTACAAGATGGTATTATTTACCACTTTTACCTAGTGTTCACTAGAAGTTGGCTTGAACTACTCACATGTTAACACCTGACTTGTTTAAGAAGCTCCTGCTCGAGCTATATTTTTCAATATTTATGCCTATTTGTGCAGATTGAAGAAATCCCTTTACGAGCTGAAGTAGTCACCCCATGCACGGTACTCCATAATTGATGAGTACTTGTTAGGTTCGGGTTTCGCCAAAACTGCTATAAATCCCAAATTTTATTATTTATTTGATAGATCCGATCTACTTGTTTTGGGCTTGTATGCAGATGATTTGATACTTATGGGGAGTTTAGAGACTCTCATTGCAAGTTGCAAGGCTTAGTTAGCACACGAATTTGACATTAAGGACATTGGAATGATGCACTATCTCTTAGCTGTAGTGGCATGGCAGCATATAGGCGAAGTTTTCCTTGGGTAGGGAAAATACATAGTTGAGATCTTGAAAAGGTTCCAAATGATGGATTATAAACCCATGAACACTCCTATGATTGAAGTGTGCCCAAAATGAAAAAAATGTGGGAAAATAAAGAAAAAAAATGCCCCTTCTCCCAACAATCCTTATTTCCTATTATATCGATATGCCCCTTCTATTTGCATCACACCTTTCTCATTGATTAATTGCCAGCATTTGGCGTTTGTCAGCCTGTGGTGAAGAAAGTGGAATCGGAGTGAGCTTGGAGTTGATCTGGCATTGTTTGTGGTGGATTTGGCATCCAAATTGGCAGACTGCATCTCATCTGCAAGCTTTAGAGCCTTAATGTGTATGTATATATCATGGTTTTAAAAACTGGCTTGGTCCAACTTGGAACCAATCAAACAAGTCAAGCAGATAGGGCCTAAGATCAACCCGGTGAACAATCTGGATTGGTGAACCAGTTTGGTAGCAAACTGGTACATACTACAAACCATCTCGAATTGGTTGAGCCTGTCATGAATCGGTCAAGTAACTCACAAAGCCACTCGCGCAGAATTGAGGAGGGTTTTAAGGCTGTTTTAATTAATAACAGTAAAATACCTCCTTAAACCCTAACGCTTTTCTATAGAGAGAACCCTACCCCTCCTATTTGCCTCACACCTCTCATTGTGAGCTTTCTAAGTTCTACAGCAGCACTGAGTTGTTTAGCAGTGGTTTAGCAACAATTGCATAATAAAAGACTTGATACAGGTCCCATTGAGTTGGATGATATTGATTCAACTTTAGAATGGGTGGAGGAGACTCAGCCATCATGGTTTGATGCTGATTTGATATTGATACCATGGAATTTTGGCTGTGGATGGGGTGGCAGGGGAGGGTTGGGTGGTTGACCTCAATGCAAATCTAATAGTCAGAGTAGGAGTTGAAGGAAGTGAAGTACCAAGCATGGCACATGCAATCACTATTCGTGCAGCTCAGCCAACTCATGCTAGGCCTTCTATTACTACCGAGATTGCAGATGTCCCTGAGGAGTCCGAAGACTCTGAGCCAGATAATGTTTTTGCAGCTCCTATTGATGATCCCATTTCTAGTAGTGGTGATGACTTTGATGAGTGATCATATTGATCAGCGATTTGTAGTCGACCATTGGCCTAGTGGCTTGTAGCATGGTTTTTGGACTCTAGAACCATTTAGAGCCTCATTGATTATGTATTTTGTTGCCGATATGTATTGCCCCTGGTATGTATTTTGTTGGCCTTTTTGATATATTCACCCTTACATGGTATATAGATGAGCAAACTTTGCATATTTTGCCATTGAGTCCGAGTTAGTCTAAGTCCAAGTCAAAATTCAAGTTGATAGGTGGCCAAGTAAAATTCGGAGCCCAAGTTTTAAAACTATGGTACACACACACACACTCAAATTAGCAATCATGCTATAAGACTGCTCCAAACCAAAGTTTTAAAAACCTGAACTGGCCTAGGGTCAGACCAGGACTGAGCAGCAACTAATCCATATCCAGCCAATAAACCAGTTTACTAAAAAATACATAAAATTTGAAAATTTTAATGAAACTATGTGTGTGTAGCTTAATCTCCAGTTTTGAAGCTTAATCTTGGAAGCGGCATTCAGTATCATTCTCTGTTTTAAGGCACTTCTCTGTAGAAGTGATGCGTTGTTGGCTGGATTGACCCCCTTTCTACCCTATAGTAAAAGGCATCAAATGGTTGTCTATTTTTTGTATATGAAGAAACATTCCAAAATCTTATCCTCTGTTGACATATGCTTTCACAATTTAGGATCTATGAGAAATCAAGGGAAAGTTAAAATAATTAGATGATATATTAATTTACATGATATAGACAGAATTATTTTAGAAACACTAGCACTGTAAGATGCTGGGTTAAGAATGGAAGTGTGAAAGCTGGCCCGGTGAGTGGATGAGTCCAGTGTCCTGAATGCAAGTCATTGAATTTTGAAGGGATTGTGCTTGAAGTTTCCCTGCCATTCCAATGATTCTCATGTATGCAACCTAAATAGGATATGCTTTCATGTCTGATGTGCAGGTAGTGAATTAACCATGGTTGCTGCTTAATTAAACGCCTTAGCAGTTCAAGGATTAAAAGCTCAAGATAGAAGGGACTAAAGCTAATAATAGATATTGTACCTTTTTCAAGGTGTTCT
The DNA here is from genome assembly GCA_034641835.2 of Pinus albicaulis. Taxonomy (NCBI): domain Eukaryota; kingdom Viridiplantae; phylum Streptophyta; class Pinopsida; order Pinales; family Pinaceae; genus Pinus; species Pinus albicaulis. The sequence continues at coordinate 1,543,612,308 of CM076584.1, forward strand.
CATTCTAAGCCAAACTTCCTATTTAATGCTCTTTGGACAGAAGTACTGGGCATATGAGGAGCTACATCGTCTATGGGGATCTAAATGCAGAGTATTTATTAGGTTTATATTTAACATATTTCTTTATGTGTGCACAGTATTCACTTTCACCCTTGCAGGATGCAAGTGCTGTTTGCCATTGCTGAATAAGTCATTAGCTCTGCCTCCACTTCCGTGACTCTTGGAACATTATTCTTTTTGTCAAATGCTTAAATTTCTATCTTTGTAGTTTGTAAAGATATCCTTTGTTTAACCTGCAGGTGTGACAATGCTTATCTAAGCAAAATTCATTTGACCTAATGGTTACCCCCATTTGGGATTTAATCTAGGTGATCAGCAGCCTATTGTTGCTCAAGTTGGAAGTTCTGATATGGTGATTTGACCATCTTCTCTTTCTCGAGGAAGATCATTATGCCATTGTTTCACAAGGGTTGAATCCTTTCAGAAGATCCAGAGCATCCAATCATGTGGAGCTTTGCATCAAATGCTATATCTGGAACAATGGGGTTTAAGGGCAAACAAACTTCTGTATGCTCAGATGATGAAGTTTCTTCCAGGAAAAGTGCAGAGGAAAGATTGGAGTGTCCTATATGCTGGGAGTCATTCAATATTGTAGAGAATGTACCATATGTCCTGTGGTGTGGTCATACTCTCTGCAAAAACTGTGTTCTTGGTCTTCAATGGGCAACTGTGAAATTTCCTACACTACCTGTTCAGCTGCCTCTGTTCATTTCTTGCCCATGGTGCCAACTCTTATCCTTTAGGTTGGTTTGGAAAGGCTGCCTTAAGTTTCCACGAAAGAACTTCTTTTTACTTTGGATGGTAGAAAGTATGAATGATGAAAGAAGGCTTCATGGATCTATTGGAGGGGATCAGGGAGTTCTGCCTACAAATGTTGGTCTGGATTCTGGAAGTGCATCTGTCTTGTCAGCTAATCACAGAGCTTGTGCACATGTGGAGCATTTATCTCAAAGGTCAAATGGTATAATGGATGTGGTTCGCAATTGTATGAATGCAAATATGCTGCATGCCTCATTCCGTAAGTCATTGATTATCTTTGTGCAGATGACAGCAAAATTTCCTCTAGTCATTGTATTCCTTTTGATTGTCTTATATGTAATACCTGCGAGTGCTGCAATTCTGGCTCTTTACTGTCTGATAACTATTCTATTTGCCTTGCCATCCTTTCTCATTTTGTACTTTGCTTATCCTAGTCTTGATTGGCTTGTTCGTGAAATAGTAACATGAACACGAGTCAGTTTCAGTATGTTGGATAGACTAGGCTAGTTGCAATGCACCAATTATTTCTGGACATTGCACCAGTTTTATAAGGTCTCTGGCAGGCATTGAGTGATGTATGCCTTAGAATGACCTGGTTTGAGTTATAGCAGGTATAACATCAGTGGTTCCCTGTTTGGATACACAGTGTTGAGTCCCAGTCCTGGACTTGTGCATTTGGGAGCTTGAATCATGTAATGCTGTTGGCATATTTGATAAACATGATGTTTGATGCTTTTGAAAAATGTACATATTGCTTAATTTAGATATATAATCTAATGGGGACCTTATCTACTTTAAATGAATGGGCATTCGTTTTTGCATTTCTTACTCCACAGGGAGACAGGAGCTTTCTATCTTAATATCTAATAGCAATCTACTTGACCCATCTAAAGAGGATCTTATATGAATATCATTAACAATTCTTATCTGCTAATGTTCTATGAGTTCTATACAAGAGTGTGTGTCCTATCCTCTCTCCGTGAAAATGTACGGTTTAACATATTGGTTATACAGGACACCCTAGAGAGAGTAAGAAGCCCACACCCTTATGATTGGATCTACCCCAATTCTATAATAAAGATTCTCATTTTATTATTCCAGTGAGACAGGAAGTCAGAGTTTCCATCAATCCAGAACTTTGATCAAATTTTCAATGATCTGGGTAAATTCAGATCTGGGCAAAATCCCTCTGGGTATCATTCCACCATGTTAGGAACTTGTATCATGGTGGAATCCTGATCATGCCTAAAATTTATGCTGGATTCTTATCAGATTTGAGACCGAAAAGATGGTACTTTTGTTACAAGATTAGCTTTTTCCAGTGGAACTCTGATTAGGCCTGAAAATCATGACCCAGGTATGTCTCTTCTGACAATTCTTGATTGAATGGGTCCACTAGGCTATATAGGCCTAGTGGAATAAAGGGGAGTTGCTTTTGTGCTCTTATAAATTTAGAGTATATTTTGGGGATGTAGATTCAAGTATCCAAGTTGTATCTGGTGTATTTTCTACTTTCATTCTGGAGTTGGTCATTTCAGGTACTTAAAATACAAATATGGCCATGACATATGCATTGTTTGCACTCCTAAGTGCATTTTTCTCTGTTGTGAAATTTTATCATTACAATTAAGTAAAATGAACAGAACATAGAGTTTCAGTTGAAATTTAAAAAATTGATATAGTAGTTTAAGTGGCCTGGAATGGAATCAGAAAGTATTATACGGTTTATTTAAGAACTACAAAATACTTTGAAAGGTTTCAATTAGGCAAGTAAATAAAGTGACCTTAGTATACTGCAAAGTACAATCATTTATTCTTGACACCAACTAACAATTGTGTATGCCTTGTCAACGAGGGATTGAAAGTCTTTATCAAGCATGAGTTTCGCTTCTAGTTCGTGTTGACTGTCAGCAACTCAAGCCTTGAAATTTATTATAGATGCACGCTATAATTTACATGTGTTTGTTGGAACATTATTATTTTACAGAATGTGGGGAGGATTGCAACAAGTTTTATTATTGTCATATGTCTATCTCGCACACGGCAATAGGATAATTGGACCTGTATTGGTTTAAAAGATAAATTCCTTTTATATTGGTACGCTGTGTAACAGGTGCAAATTGGTCGATGATTGGTTAAGAATCCTGTACAGTGGACAGGGTAGGATGACCAGATGTCTGAAAAACCAAGGAGACGGATGGCATTCTTAATTAGAGTTCTGAACCATTTATGTCTATATGGAATATTAGACTGATTTTAATTTGCTAAATAAAACATGTTAATAAATATTATATAAATTGTAAATTTATTTTTTTACTTTTGTTTTCCCAAGGATTACAAAAAAGGAACTTAAGCAATTTCATATTAGGCCTGGATTAGGTCAGGGTCATCATGGGAATATTGCAGTTGCACACCCACTATGTATTTGCACTGGACTGTACTTCTAACTCTTATTGACAAATTTTTGGTCATTATTTATTGGATATAATCCCTTTTTTATAAAAGAATGGTTTAAGATTTATCTATTAAAAAGAGAGACTAGTTTTTGGACTAGAGCCCTTACATATTTCGTCCAGTTCCACAATGATTATACTTTCAAATGTCCAAAAAATTAAGAGCTTATGCTTATGGCATTTATTTACCCTATTCATATTCTCTGTAAAAGACTCCTAAAAGCATAATGAACCTACATGGCATTAGACAAACTGTTTAAGGGAGGCTTAACAAACAATTGACAAGCCTGCTTGATAAGTGATTGAATACCCTGCCACTCTAGGCTCTCCTTTAGGCATGGTTTCATCAAATCAGCCTTGTCGCTTCAAACCTTGAACTTTCTTGCCTTTTTTCGTTGCTGAACCTTCACTAGCTTTGGCCTCCGTTGACACAATTTGTGCTCCACTGGCATAGTTTTATTCCATCTCAGCCAATTTACAGTTCATAACTACCAGTTTTGTCTTGAATTGTCCTTGGAACCTCAATTTTTCTCTAGATTAACTCAAGTTTGGTGTTTATGAGCCACTGGAAAGATTTTTGCTCCCTCTACTTTGCTTCATTTGTTTGATTCAATGTGCACAGTGGACCTTCCATAGCTTCCAAGAGCCTATCCAGAAATTAGCTTGTATGAACTTGCTTATTTCCATGGAATGAAGAGCCTATATTCTCCATGGAGGGGTTGTGCAGCGATGGAACTTGGCACCCAAGTGAGAGCGTTCTTCTTAGCATATGGATGGAGGCACTTAAAACTAGGGCAATGTTGGCTCGACAACCTCCTTTGGTTGTTTCCCTCCGCATGACAGACTGTTGGTTACCCATCTTTATATAAACCCTGATGAGCCCAGTGCCAAGCCTGTCATATCTGTCTCGGTCAGTGTTCATCCTCCTTATAACATTTAATTGTAGAACTGCATCGTCCATTCCAGATTTGCTTTGGTTTGCTTGCAAAGTTTGTGGATTGATTTAGAGAGGGAGAGGGATTAATGCCAACTTGAGACAAATCGAATGAGGTGTTAGTATCATTGTTCTCGACACCTAAAAATTCCACTTGCCATTGTAAATTGTTATGAGCTTTGAACACTTGTGCGCACGCTGAGTAGGGATTATGTGACATTTGTAATTGTGATTTGGACAGGGGCACTGAGTTGTTGATTTCCAAAGTTGACCAGCGATTGTCGCCGATCCATGAATGCTTTTGTTGATAGATGGGCTGAAGCCTTCACATTCCAGAGATACACCCGCACATCTATCTTCTCATAATAAAATTCACTTGAATGCCATTTTGTACCTTTATTTAATATTTAAGTGGATCATGGCAATGGGGAAATTATTGGAGGTCTATTTTTCAATTCTAAGAACCCTTGGTCTAGTCTAGTCTAGTCCCATTGTTAGCCAATGCATCTGCTTTGGGATTCAGATAACATGGAAGAATTCAATTTGTTCTAATTGTTGAAGCAATCCTTTGCAATATGGGGGAGAGACCACTGTTATGTAATCCTTTTCCTTCCCATATGTTGACACCTAATCTTTGGGATTGGGTGAATATGTAAAATAATGTAAATATAAAATAAGGAGAACTGAAATATGAAGAGACATTAGGAGACGAATCCCAAGATTCGTTTCCTTCCATGTATATATCTATGATCACCCTTAATGCAAAATCACAATTCGAATTGTGGAGTTACATTACAAAGAAAATACGTTCTAGCGGAGGTTATAAAGGAGGTTTTTAGTGTTTTAAAATTGGCCAAAATTGTCATTTTTTTTTTTTGCTACAACATTCGTTTTTGGTAATGGAGGTTTTGACGGAGCTGCTAACGAAACTTCAACACAACTAAAAAACACTGGGTGATCGAAGGATTTTACAGATGTTTTTCTTATCGGTGCGCGCGTCATTTGTGACCACACTGGTGCAGTAAACATACCAAGGACCGGGAAGGAAAACAAATTTTTGAAGCTTCGGGTGTTTACATACAAAACGTCCCTGTGCGTGTCAACAACAAATACGCACAGAGCCGATAGAAGGAGCATGCACCGGTGTTATTCGGATTCAATGTACTGGTTCATTGTTACCTATAGCGCACCGGGTGGTTAGACAATATCCAAGCATCAGTGCGTTTATATTACCTTTCCAACCCGATGCGTTTTGCGAAAGGTATAGCCCCGGGTGGTTACAAAACACATAAGCCTCGAGGCATTATAGTTGTAAAGCACTGAGGCATTTAATGCAAACAACACCGGTGCGTTACAAATACGAATGCACCGGTACGTTGAGGCCAAATAACACCGGTGCATGCACCTTTTATCCTCCAGGTGCATATTGGTTGTGTACATGCCCTGCGCCGTTAAGGTGTAAAAACGCATTAATGCATTAAAGACAAACCATAATGGTGCATGCAACGCCTATCCGCCTGGGTCGTAGTCGTCGATAAAGCACACCGAGCGTTCTAATTGGTATTGGTATTGGTATTAGGTGCAGTGCTTACAGGTCATAGAAACGCATCAGTGCACAATATCATACACACGCACCGGTGTTCATTTTTTATTTTTTAGAAGCATCGACCTGTGACAATGCAATTATTGTGATTTTTAAAAATTCATTATTCATCAAAAGTCGACACATATCTTAAAATAATATTCATATCAATTAAATTTTTATTAGTGCATTTGAATGTGATGTTTGATGAATTTGCTATATCATCATATTTCACATCTATTCATTATAATATTTAATTATCCATATATTTAACCAGTGGTGTAACATTTCACAATGACAATGGAGAATACAATAGAATAAATTAAAACATATTTTATTATATATAAATAAGAGACTCTTCGTCATACAAAATGAGACATTATGTCTATTACATTAAACAAAATGTCTAATTTTCATAGACAAATATTTCAAAAATATGACGTCTTGCATTGATATTCAAACATATTGATCATCATTCTTCGCTTGAACCACTGTCATTGCTCAAACTACTTCCATGACTTAGGTTATTTGGAGGAATGTTTTGTTCATTGTGTTGATTGTTTTCTTCTTCTTCAAGTTCCATCTACAAACATAAAAATAAAGTGTAACGAGTGTATTTACATTGGTGATAATAATGAAAATTGCAATATTAAATAATATACATCAATATAAATAAAAAAGAAATGTATCATAGCAAGAATTGACTCGTGAACTATACACATTTTTTCAAAACCAAATTTCATGTCTTTTTTTAACAATTCTTTTGTTGGCGCAGTTTCATACTTTGTTTCCTGCAATTTTTGTACTCCATAACAAATCATAGATTTAATATATAATATTTTTTTTTTATTCTATTAATTATAGATGGAGCTAAAATAAAACAAGATAGATACTTACAAATTCCACAATTAATTTATGGTATGCCAACATATATTGACAACCCATATTTAACCCAATGTCAATCCATTTTTCTGATGGTTATTCTTTGTATGTTAGCATCTGTTTGAAGACACTCAATGATGGTTGCTGTAAAACAACTTAAAATATACACAAATGAAATCCAGTTAAGTTGTTATAAGGAAGTAACAATTATTCACAAACTTTGATATCAACCATTTTATCCCTTGTCGTCATGTTTTATGTGTTGAATGGGTTCGATTTTTTTTTCTTCCCTGCAAGAAAATACTTGAAAATTAATATTTAATGCTAAATTATTTATTTATTGTACGTAATCGAAAAATTTAATGATTACATATTACATTTGAAACACGTTGTTGAGATGACTCCTCGTGCGATGCAATTATGTCCATTTATTTAATCATCTCCTTATACACCTTTTTGAACATTCCTATTGACATATTTCTGATGTCAACTCGTTTATCCTTTGAGATTTTCATAATCTTTCTGAAAAAGTAACATGACAATAAAGTATTTAATTTTTATATTGAATGTTTCATTTTTGTTGTTGTATGTTTTTGTTATTAAAACTCTGACCTGTTTCATTGACTAATTCTCTTGAAACTCTTCCAGTAGTTTAAATAAAATTTGGTTCTTGGAATCATTGGATTGATTTTTGTATTGCAAGTGGAAAGAACATTTATACATTTTTTCCACTAGATCCCTCAAAGTTTTGTAAAAGTTTTTTTCCTTTCGTTAACTTCCAACACCACTCCAGATGCGCTAAGGAGTAATTCATTTTCATTTGCATGTTCTATTTTTCTTTTCTTTTCTTAGAGCAACATTCATTTCCTTCGTTGTTAGTCCATGTAGAACATTAAACATATCTGAATTAATAGATTTTTTGAAACATGTTATCTAATATTTTTTAAGTATATTATCAATGAAAATTAAAAAAAAAACTCATATTGGATTGATAGTATTTTTTCATTCACCTTATTCATCCTTCTGCAATTTTTCCAGCAAGCTTTTACACTCTTCTGGTCTTAGATCAGAAAATAATCTTATCGAGCTTCGTCATTTTGTGGCTCTGCATGACACACACTAAACAATACATATTAGTTAAACTTACATATAGTTCAAAAAAAATAATTTTTGTAAAGAATTTACAAAGAACTTGCATTATTTGCTTTTTAGGATGTGCTATTAGTATTTTTGTTACTTGAACTCTTGTCAACCATTTTTTTATCAATATAAAACATGTACCATTCATTAATATATTTTATAAATAAATCACATACTTTTTAGCTAAAAAAAAAAAAATTAAGAAAATGGTGCGTCTATTTAAATTAAACGCTTGACATGTTTATCGTATTAATCGCACCGGTGCGGTTCACATTTTAACATCGACAACGAGAAAAAATTTAAACAATAATGGTGCGATATGTTATTATAAACATACTGCCACTACAATAGAAACATTGTACGGTGCTCTTTGTCAATAGGAAACTCGGTGCATTATATTAATACGAGAGCACCGATTAACATAAGCGATTATTTTGAAAAGTAAACATATAAATGAATGGAAACTGTTTTTATCAAACATTGTTCTTTGTCAATACGTGCCCTGGTGCATTATACTAAAAGAGCCCACCGGTGTGCTATATTAACAAGGTGCACCGATTAACAAAAGTCGTTTTTAAAAAAATCATGAAAGGGTCGACGAGGTTTGGGATCCAACTCTGTAAGTGGTCCCCTAGGTTAGATGTCAAATGCCTATATATATAGTAATACAAACCCTATAAATCTAAAATGAAAAGCCTTAATTATGAATTTTTGTAATCACATAAAGAAGAAGAAGCAAGGGTTTAAGGTAATAATGTTTTTTTTTTTTTTTAATTTGTTTACTTGTTTTTTTTTTTTTTTGATGAATTTTAATTAAATATTAATAGGAATAGAGATTGTAAATGATTTTATTAGTAAAATGCACAGTCAAATTTAAAATTTTTACTATGCAGGTATTAACAAAAACTATAAAAAATATAATTATTACAGTAAAATTTAACATTTTTACTATACTACAGGGTTTTTGTGTGAATCACTAGATGTTTCAAAATCTGATTCTTTGAATAATGCTGTTGTTCGAAAGTATTTTGCTACTCCACAATGCTCTATGGCTCCAGGTATGTCTCTTCTACAAATCTTTCCCCTGAAAATTTTGGCAAAAATAATGAAATAATGAATAATTTTTACTATTTAAAGAATTTTTTATGAAATTAGATTTCTGAAAATCATTTGCCGCTTATTTTTTCAGTTTACCACCTATTTTTTTTTTTTTAATCACTTCAAAAAAATAAAGTCGCGTTTTTTTCCTGATATTTGGTACGTTTGTTAACTAACACACCGGTGCGTTTAACAATACATTAGCACTGATAACAATAATTCATTTTTTAACGCATCGAAATTACTTTTACGTATGTACATCAAAATTTATTGTTGATTTTACTCAAATGCAGGGAGAACCTCATAATTATATCAAATGGACAATTCTTCAAAATCAAGTTCATTCCATAATATTTCTCATAGTTCATTGCAACGTTCTCCTTATCCATCTCCACATGTAATTACTTCAGATTTTATTTATATTTTCATTCATTTTTTTTTACATGTCAATTTGAATAAAATTGATGTATACAAATTTGCAGGTTCATGCAAATGCACAAAATATTCAAACAGTTTCAAAACGTCGGAAGCTCTTATCAGGAGTAGCATACTGCAAGGCGCGATTGGTAAATGAAAATGGATAGCTGCTTCACCCTACCAATTGTAACATGCCATTTTCTAGTCACAATTATGAGACAATGATGGTAATAATTGTTTGGTATAATGTAATTATTTCAATGTCAAACCAATTAATCATGCATTGATGTGATTACTAATTGATATCATCAATATTGTACTAATCTTGTTCAAATATATTTTTTGAAATTATTTGGATTCTAGTGATGATGAACGACCTACCTACCATCTTTCGTTGCACCCCACGACAATGTCAAACCGAGAGAAGGCTAAATTAAGATAAAAACTCAGAGATGAACGATACCAAGAAAGGTTGAATCGACCACCAATTCAATTCCCACTACGTCCAGATTCACCAATTAGGAATAACTACAACAATAGTAGTTCTTCACAAGCTGGCAATGGAAGCAATCAAATAGAGGTTGGTATGGATGATTACTTAAGGGATACGACTGCCATGGAGACAATGTTGTTAGATGCATTCCAAAACGATGATCAGCTAGAGGATGATGCTCATATCGCTGATACCTTTTTGGAAAGCCTTAAATCTACTTCCACCACCCCTCTCTTTGGACCCGATGGTCAGTCAAAGTCTACCCAACTGGAGACAACGATGTTACGGTATAGCTTGAAAGAAAAGTTTGGCTTGTCTAATGCATGTTTCTCGGAAATTTTGAGGTAATTGACCATAAAGTCCCTTATATTTTGAGAAATATTGTCAGACAATTAACATTACAAATGGTCAATTTTATGAACGTTAATAATTACTGGCATTGTACGTTTAATATTGTCCACCAACTACAAGTTATTCAAAGATAAGGTTCTTCCGAGTGATAATGTCTTGCCCGGTAGCTGCGAAGAGGTAAAACAGTTGTTGAAAATGTTAGGTGTTGAGTACATATCATATCATGCATGTCCAAATGATTGTATTCTATATAGAGGAGAATATGAAAATAAAGATACATGTTAGAAATGTGGGCATGACAGGTACGATAAATAAAAAAAGAAGGGTAAATCACATGGTCCTCATCTTAAGATATTGAGGCACATGCCTATAATCCCAAGAATTCAAATACTTTTTCGTTGCAAGGAATTAGCTATGTTGCAGGGATGGCATGCCTCACACAGAAGTGAGTTGGGAGTTATGCGAATCACAACAGATTCAATTGCCATGAAGTATATAGATGACACATGGCTCGAAAAATTCAAGGATGAAGTACGAAGTCTACGACTCAGCATAGCCATGGATGATGTCAACCCATATTCCCTCCAGTACAACAACTATTCTATTTGGCCTGTAGTAGTGATCAATAAAAATATCCCCCCATGGTTGCCCGTGAAGAATGAACATCTTATGTTTGCTCTCATAGTCCCTGGTAGAAGACAAGTGAAGAATATGGATGTCTACTTACAATCACTGGTAGATGAATTGAAGGAATTATGGGATGGGATAAATGTATACGATGTATCAAAACCCATCGCAACAGAGAGGAGTTTTACGTTGTATGGCATATGTGCTTACACCACACATGATTATCCAAGCTTAGGAGTTTACTCTGGTAAATTACATGTTTATTGATTTTTTTATATACATAAAAATATTCTTTCGCATATTAATTTAATTCGTTGTAATTGTTTTGATCTTCATGATATTATTTAAAGTACCATGCATATAGTATACAATAATTTCGCAGGCCTTGTAACAAAAACGTATTATGGATGTAAATGTTGTGGACCTTCTCTGAAAGCTAGATAGTCCAACGACCTACGAAAGCAGTGCATGACTTCTCCAGGGTATTCCTCCGAGAAGAACACCCTTACAGAAGAGCAACATCCGCTTTCAATGGTAAACGAGAGAGAACCCAAAGCCCTGCAATAACGACACCAGTTGAATGGCTTAGAGAACATGAGAGAGAAGGAGAAGGAGTTCATAGAAATGTTTGAGTCAAATGGGGAGCCTATATTCGATGATTGAGAATTCTTCGACACCTATGTTGAGAAATTTTCCATTGGGATGAAAAGGAAATCTATCTTTTATAACCTCGAATATTGGGAGCATCTTAAGATTACCCACTTACTAAATCCCAAGCATATATTTAAAAATGTTTTATCTTCTTTATGGAGACACATATCATTGAAAAAAAGTGACACATTGGCTATAAGGAAAGATCTTATTACTTCAAAAACTAAAAAGAAACATTGGCCAAGACAAGAAAGTATAGGAGAGGTTGGTCCCTTTAATTGGTCTTTCAAAGAAGGTGATGTCCCATGAATTTAAAAAAAAGATGATCTTTCTTTGGCAAAGGAAGTTATAATGGGTGTGAGGGTGCCATCTTCATATGGGTCTTCACTACGGTGCTGCTTCACCGTGGAAGACCATTTGTCGGGGTTGAAATCACATGACCATTTGAATCTTCTAGGAGTACGCATAATGTCAAAAGTATGATTTTATTATTTGTTATATTAATAATTTTTATCGCATGAGATCATAAAGCATAACTAATTTTGTATGTGTTTATAACTTTGCAGTGTCATTATCCTTCGTTCATCCGTGGGTGTGTGAAACGTGACTTCCCCCAAGACCTAGGACATGCCATATCTAAATTATCTGCATTTGTACGTTGGATCACGTCAAAGGAGATTCATATGGCTAGCATTCCACGGTGGCGTCAAGAGATAGTTGAGATTGTTTGTATGTTTGAGAATGAATTGCCGACAAGTTTCATGGACTTGCAGGTTCATCTTCTAATCCACCTAGTAGATGAGGTTGAATTAGTTGGGGTGGTTTCTTGTCATTGGATGTTCTTCTTAGAGAGGTACATGAAGAAATTGAAAGGTTTTGTTCGAAAAAGAGCAAAACCAGACGGGCTATGGCGGAGGGGTACATATTGTATGAGTATTTCTATTATTCCAGTGAGTACATCAAGCAGATCGACAACACACACGATGTGGTGATTTGGGACGATGAAAGGGATGAAGATAAAAGAGAAGGGGATCTTCTCCAAACAAATGGAAAAAAGACGCTTGATAAAGAGTAAGCAACTTATAATTTGTCAAATTTACAAAAAGTAAATATTCACGTTGAACTTCGATATAATGTATATTTTGATCTCATATGTACTATGTGTTGGTTTGATTTCTTCATCGAATGCAAAAATTGAAGCAATCAATAAATTTGTTCTCTACAATTCCGAAGTGACACAACTGTGGGTCGCATTGTATGAACAAAAGAGGATGAGATGGGATTGTGATAGAAAGAATTCAAAGGGTCGAATGGTAGAAGCGTGCCTTATTCTGATCATTTAAAAGAAAATATGCCAATTATATGCCCCAACAGTTGGGTTGTTGACCAAGTCAGAGAGAAATACGGTGCAACCGGTCGTTACCTGCGTTTTATTGAGGATGCGCTAAACATAAGGATTGGGTACAACAACTCGGTAATAATCTATTTATGTACATTTTAAACTTAATAATGCACATTTGAAATGCAACATCTATATTTTATATTTTAATAGTTGGGTTATTAGACACATGACACTATGATTTTTAAAATTTTTTATAGGTGCATTTGTTCCCATCTATGTGGGCATATGGGCACCATTTTTGCACAGAAAATGCCGATGATGGACACATGACACAAGACTGTGGAGTGGAAGTTTACTTAGATCAATCTAGTCGAGCTAGCCATCATGATCAAAACTTAGTATCAGGGGCGTTAGGTTACATAAGAAATATACAAAAGATCATTGAGTGGACTTCTCTTCTTTCCAATGTGTTATTTTTAGGTGCAAGTGGTGAGACACCTTTGATCGAAATAATGTAACTGAAGAACATGATAGTAGGCTGATATGTATCAAATCTAGAAAGATGTGGGATGAAGCTAATGAGCCTTATGTTTTTCCAAAACACTGCAACCGAGTGTTTTTTTACCTAGATGTGTTGGATAGAGATTGGTGGTTTGTATTGAGACATGACCCTAGATCAAAACATATTTTTGAGAACAATAGTGTTATCATGCCAATCGAGAAAGATAATGAGGGTGATGAGAACAGAAAGTGATATGGTACATGTGTTATTTCATTATTTATACCATTTAAGATGGGTTTTTATAAAGAAGGGGACTTGATCTTATAACTAAGACTCTTTTTTTCAAACATTATAATATATATTTTGAATTAATTGATTTGCATTGTGTTAATGTTAAAATCATTTCACTTGATAATTTGTAATTATGTTGATCTCGAAAGCAATGCATTGTATCAAGTTCTTTTTTGTTATGTCAATTCCTAAAATAATACAACTACTTGATTGCTTTAAATGGTTTTTCACTACATCGTTACTTAAATAATGCACCTTATATATATATATATATATATATATATATATATATATATATATATATATGACATCTTCAAAAAAAAATAAAAAAAATTAATGTATTATGTTATTTTTGGATGTAAGATCATAATAAAATAATGATAATTCTAAACATGAATTTATTTGTGTTATTTTCTAAACTTTATTATGTTACAAAAATTCATATTATTTTAGATTTATTATTTTACAATTATTTACATTCTTACAAATTTACAAATTTAACAATATGTACGGTATACATTTTACAATTTTACGATGATTCAATTTTACTGTAGTTATGGTTCAAATTTGACAATTTTTCAAATTTACAAATTTAGAATTTTAATAAAATTGAATCATCACGATACATACAATTACAATTACAATAAAATTGAATAATCACAATACATACATTTAAAATTACAAATTTATAAATTTACAATTTTACAATTACGGTAATTCAACAATATGTACGGTATAAATTTTGCAATTTTACTATGATTCAATTTTACGATAGCTATGGTTCAAATTTGACAATTTGACAAATTTTCAAATTTTCAAATTTTACAATTTTAATAAAATTGAATCATCACGATACATATAATTATAATTACAATTACAAATTTACAATTATGGAATTTAACAATATTTATGGTATACATTTTACAATTTTATGATAATTTAATTTTAGGTTAATTATGGTTCAAATTTGACAATTTTACAAATCTACAAATTTACAGATATTACAATTTTAATAAAATTGAATCATCACGATACATACAATTACAATTTTACAATTATGACAATTTAACAATATGTACAGTAATTTTACAATTTTATGATGATTCAATTTTAAGGTAATTATGGTTCAAATTTGACATTTTTACAATTTTACAAATTTACAAATTTTATAATTTTAATAAAATTGAATCATCACGATACATACAATTACAACTACAAATTTACAAATTTACAATTTTACAATTATGGTAATTTAACAATATGTACGGTAATTTAACAATTTTAAGATGATTCAATTTTTACGGTAATTATGGTTCAAATTTGACAATTAATTTACAATTTTACAAATTTTACAATTTTAATAAAATTGAATCATCACAATACATACATTTACAATTTCACAATACAATTACAATTACAATTTTACAATTTTACATACAATTACAATCATGATACATACAATTACAATTTTACAATTTTACAATTACCAATACATAATATTTAATAAATATCATGATTTAATATTAAAAATAAACATCACGATCATGATAACCATCATACAAAAATCATATTCTAAAATACACATTCAAATTCGCTAACATAATCTAATCATCGTGATCATGATCATCTAACAAAACACAAGCATTGTGTAACATCATCACAACACAAACATCAAATATACATTTCATGTCAAATAATTGCTATAACATACACATTTATTTGTGTTAAGTCCCTATATTACTAGTGTAGTCCCTTATTATTGTTAGTGTGTCCCCTTATTGTTATTGTTGTACCTTTGTAACCCCAATATTGTTATTATTTTGCCTTTACATTATTATTGTTAGGTCAGCTAGGATTATATTGTGACCCCATGGACTCCTATATATAGGAGGTTTTTTCATTTGTATCATTCAAGAATTGTTCATTTATGTAATGTAAAGGAGGTTGCCCCCTCAAAGTGGCTTATTCTAAGGTGTTGATCTCTCTTTTCTTCCATTTTTGGAGCTGGTTTCACAACATTTGGTATCAGAGCTTTGGATTCTAGGGTTTTATTGCTCCAAACAGATCATCGTGGCATTTTCGCTATAACTTTTTTTCTATGAAGGTTCAGAAGTTGAAATTTTTAGCACGCGAAGACTCCCGAGGAATGTCGTGTAAACATTTCATATCTTGGTTCACAATATTTTCAGAGATATGATCTGTGGAAGTTAGGGTTTTTGCAAGTTCTCGAGTTTCATCTCAAAGAGACAACCGTGGGAAAATCGTCATAACTTTCTCTTTGGGCATCATATTTGAATTCTATAAAAAGTGGCCGCAAGTACACGGATTATAGTTTTATGTGTATTAATTTTGGAGCCTAAGGACGAAACAATGACACGTGGCACGCTGTACAAGTTCGCTTTACTGAACTAGTCCATAATTAGGTCATTGTGGGAGATTGCACATAACTTTGTCTTGAAGAATCCAAATTAGGTCAGACCTGTGGCATTGGAAAGAATACTCAGAGGGCTACTATAGGACCAAATTGCAGATATTGAAGATCCAAAATCACAGAGATAATTTAGTTTTTAATATCGAGCTCCTCAAAAGCAAGAAAAATGTGTGTATTTGTTTTCAAATTGCATAAGTCTTGTTTGAAAAATCAGTTTGAAGTGATTCCAAGAGCATATTGAAGCATAGATATCAGTATTTGGTTCTAAAATCCCCCCTCAAAAGGATTCAACACCCATTAAGCCCTCATAATACTCTACTGTGACTCATGAATATGAAGAAGTTTAACATGATATATCAAAAAGACAAGAGCAAGTGCACTAAATTTCACTCTCGCAAAGAGTAACAAAAAATGAAATGGATGTTTTGAAGAAAGGTGTGGAAGCTAAGATGGATGGTTTGAATAAGGGAATGGAAGCTAATATGGATGGTTTGAAGAAAGACGTGGAATATAAGATGGATGATTTGAAGAATGGCATGTAAAACATGGAAGAAAAAATGGAAAACATGAAGAATGATATAAATGCAGACATGGAAGGCTTGACAAAGTTGATACAAGAAATAATTCCTAATGGCGAAAAGATAGTAGAGGAAACTCATGATGAGAACAAAATAAATGTTAATCGTGATTTCATAAACTCTAATATTGGATGGAATACCCACCATATTCCAAAGATCGATATGAGGAAGTTTGATGGCAAGGATCCCGTAACATGGATACTACAGATGGAGCAATATTTTGATCTCAATAATGTGAAAAACACACAATAGGTACACATTGCAAATTTATATTTAGAACAAAATACATTTGTATGGTATTGATGGCTTTGCTCTCGTAAAAAAATTCACCTGGTCAATTTTTACGAAGGAAATGATAGCACATTATGAGGATACAAAGAGCAACACCTTTTTAGCCAATTGATAAATCTCAAACAAAAGGGTTTAGTGGTGGAGCACATTCAGGACTTCCAAAAAATTAAATATAAGGGTATATTAATATTCCATAGGAACACATGATTGATGTATTCATAGGGAATTTAAAGGATAACATCCAACACGAGGTTCGTGTTTGGGAACCTGATTCATTGGAGAAGGCATTCAGGTTGGCAAGAAAACATGAATGTAAAATTATGGCGACAAGGAAGCCTACCTCTCACATCTATAAAGATGGAAGTTTTGCTACTCCTAGACTTCCACAACCTATAAGGTTGACACCACAACAATTGGAAGAAAAAAGATCAAAAGGGGTTTCTTACAGTTGTGACAACAAATACACTAAATGTCATAAGTGTGCTGAGAAGAAATTATTTTACATATATTGTGAAGAGGAGGATGAAAATGAAATAGGAACTTCAAAAGAAGAGGATATACTCCAGGAACCAACCCTAGAAGAATAATAAATGAGTCCAACCATATCTTATAATGCATTGGCAGGAATTACCACTCCTCAAACTCTCAAGATAGAAGGACATATCAAGAAGAAAAAGGTAATAATGTTGATTGATTCAGGTAGTAACCATAATTTTATTCATTGTAAGGTAGCCAAGGAATTTAATTTTTTCCTATACCCAGCACGAGAATTTCAAGTGATGGTTGCAAATGGAGGAACTATTAATTTCTCTGGAAAATGCCATAATATCAAGCTAACCATGGGGGAATATGTATTGAATAGTCCAATTCTTTCCATTCCAATGGAAGGTGATGATGTTGTACATGGAGTAAAATGGTTACAATATTTGGGGACGGTAGCTTTTAATTTTCAAGAGCTTTTATTGAATTTTTTTTCGGAAGGAAAGGAAGTCGAATTACGGGGTATCAAAGGGAAGCTGGGAAAGATAATAGGCTCTAATTTCATGAAAAAGCTTCTAAAGAAAGAACAACGAGGTGTAATTGCACAATTATGCTCACTAGAAGTTCCAACATCAAAATCATCTATTTCTCCAAATCTCAAAAAATTCTTGGACAATCATTCCAAGGTGTTTGAAACTCCCAAGGGACTCCCACCTATTCGTGATCATGATCATGCTATTCATTTCATTCCAGGAAGTGTTCCTCCAAACATCAGGCCTTATAGATATTCTTATGTCCAAAAGAGCGAAATTGAACATATGATTGCAGAAATGTTAGAGGCTGGTATAATTCAACCTAGTCAAAGTTCTTTCTATGCTCTAGTAGTATTGGTGCACAAGAAGGATGGATCATGGCGCATGTGTCCGGATTATCGGGAGCTGAATAAGCTCACTATTAAATATAAATTTCCCATTCCTATGATTAATGAATTATTGGATGAATTACATGGAGCAATTTATATTACCAAGTTGGATTTTCGTTCAGGATATCATCAAATTAGAATGAAGACTGAAGATATTCCGGAAACAACATTTCGAACTCATGAGGGTCATTATGAATTTTTGGTCATGCCTTTTGGCCTTACCAATGCACCTTCTACCTTTCAAGGGTTGACGAATTCCATTTTCAAACCCTGCCTTAGAAAGTTTGTGCTATTATTTTTTGATGATATACTAATCTACAACAGGTCTTGGAATGATCATGTTTAACATGTTGACAGGTTGCTCAAACTATTGGAGGAGAAACAATTATATGAAAAAACATCCAAATGTTTCTTTGGAGTACAAGAGGTGGAATATGTGAGTCATATTGTATCTCACGAGAGTATTAAGGTATACCGTAACAAAATTAAATCCATTAAGGAAAGGAAAGTCCCCACAACCATAAAGCAATTGCGAGGATTTCTCGGGTTAACATGGTATTATCGCAAGTTTGTTAAGAATTATGGGAGAATAACAACACCTATAACAACATGATTGAATAAATATGCATTTTAATGGACTCTTGAAGCAACTAAGGCCTTTGAACATCTTAAAGAGGCAATGTGCCTAGCACCGGTCTTAGCTACGCCAGACTTCACAAAAACCTTTGTTGTGGAATGTGATGCCTCAGGAAATGAAATTGGTTCTGTTTTAATGCAAGAAGGAAGACCCATTGCTTTTGAAAGTCGCCCAATCAAAGGAAAGTATTTACAGAAAGATATTTATGAGAATGAAATGTTAACAATACTACATGCACTAAAGAAATGGCGACCTTACCTAATGGGAAGACACTTCAAGGTAAAAACTGATCATGATAGTCTTAAACACTTTTTAGAAGAAATAATATCCTCAGAAGAGCAACAAAAATGGGTCGCAAAGATGTTGGGTTATGACTTTGAAATCATCTACAAAAAAGGGAAGTTAGATGTTGTTACAGATTCACTCTCAAGAAAGAATGAAAAGGTGGAAGCATTGCTTTGTGCCATTTCTATTATCCAACTAGATTGGATAACCAAAGCAAGGAATGAATGGAAGAAGGATGAAGAAGTGTGGACACTCATTCAAAAGTTGTAGCAAGAACCTAGTACATCTGATACATTTAGTTGGAAAAATGATTCATTATGGTACAAAGATCACTTATATCTTTGTAAGAATTCCCAACTAAAACAAAATATTCTTTTGGAATTGCACACTTCTCCTTTAGGAGGACACTCAGGATTTTTAAAAACTTACCAAAGGGCGAAAATAGATTTTTTTTGGGATGGCCTTAAATCTGATATTCAAAATTTTGTGGAGGAATGTTTGGTTTGACAGCAAAATAAAGTTGAGACAATTAATACCCTAGGTCTTCTACAACTTTTATCCATTGCAAGTCAACGTTGTGAGGAGATTTCAATGGATTTTATCACAGGTTTACCTAAGTCTGACGGAAAGAGTGTTATCATGGTGGTAGTTGATAGACTTACCAAATATGCACACTTTTGTGCATTATCTCATCCATTTAAAGCAAGTACAATTGCTACTGCATTTATGGAAACAATTCAAAAGCTACATGGAAACCCAAATATTATTGTAAGCAATAGAGATCCCATTTTTACTGGAAATTTTTGTACGTAATTATTTTCTTGTTTGGGTACTCAACTAGCTCATATCTCATCTTATCACCCTCAATCCGATGGTCAAACTGAGATAGTGAATAAATGTTTGGGAGGATATCTTCGTTGTTTTGTATCTGATAAAAAAACACAATGGGTCAAGTTGTTACCTCTCGCTGAATGGTGGTATAACACTTCCTTCCATACTACAGCAAAAATGATCCCATTTATGGCACTTTATGGATATCATCCACCGTCCATCACATCATCTTTAAGATAAAATGCTAAGGTTCAAGTAGTGGAAGATCACATCGAGCATCAGCAAGAAGTTCAACAACTCTTAAAAGATAACCTAAATTTGGCACAAAATCAAATGAAACAACAGGCAGGTCAACATCACAACGAGAGAAGTTTTGATGTAGGAGACTAGGTATTTTTACGGCTGCAACCATACAAAAAATGTCCCTCAAGCAAGATAATAAGGATAATAAATTATCGCCAAAGTACTATGGTCCTTACAAGGTGTTTCAAAATATTGGTACTATGGCATACAAATTGGAGCTTCCCGATTCTTCGCGAGTGCATCCAATTTTCCATGTTTCATGCTTAAAGAAGGTTATAAGTGAAAAACTTCCAGTTTAAACAATATTGCTAGAACTTGATGAGGAAGGAAAAATCATATTGGAACCTGAAGCAGTCACGGAAACAAGAACTCGACAGCTACAAAATCAATCAATTTCAGAGTATCTCATCAAGTGGAAGAACTTACCCACTGAATATTCTACATGGGAGGATTATAAATTTATACGGAAGCGCCCAGAGCTACTCAAGCATTGACGAAAACACTTTTTTTGAAGGAGAGGCGCATGTTAGGTCCCTATATTACTAGTGTAGCCCCTTATTGTTGTTAATGTAGCCCCTTATTGTTATTATTGTACCCCTGTAACCCCAATATTGTTATTATTGTGCCTTTACATTATTATTGTTAGGTTGGCTAGGATTATATTGTGACCCCATGGAATCCTATATATAGAAGGAGGTTTTTTCATTTGTATCATCCAAGAATTGTTCATTTATGTAATGTAAAGGAGGTTTCCCCCTCGAAGTGGCTTATTTCTAAGGCGTTGATCTCTCTTTTCTTCCATTTTTGGAGCTGGTTTCATAAAAATCTTCAAGCACATTAAATGAACATATCTAACATGACCTAACAATATACACATCATGATGAATGCCACATGTAAATTAATTACATCAAGATGAAAATAAAACATGCACTATATATATATATATATACAATGTAAAAAAAATACAACTGTAATAGAACTGCATATAAATGTCAAATATCTGGTGGTACATGAACAATAATATAACTAGTAGAGGCTTGCTTAGATGGTGCCTGCTCATGAGGTGCTTTCTCAGGAGGTGTTGCCTTCTCATCTCCACGAGGTGAAGGAGGAGGATGTGGAGTACTATAATTATCACTCCCCTCATGGTCATCATCCGAGCTACTGTGTGGCGCATCTCCATGGCGCATATCCCTCTTCGTTGCTAGTAGCTTGGAAGCTCCGACAATATGACGCATAAAGCTCATCATATCACGCGGCATGTCCCTCCAGAGTCTTGTGAGCGTACGATCTGCCTGGATGTCTCTGATTGCCACAGGGTGAACTCCCTCATCAACCAAGAGTTTACATAATCGGTTGCCCAACACCATCCTGAATCATATGTCAGCCCTAAGTCGCATGCCCGTGGGTATCTGCACCTAAGGAGGTATCTCACACTCCACGACATCTACCATATCCTCATAATCTACATGATTACCCAGTGGGGGTGGAGGCATGTCCCCAACGAACAAGATGTTGAAAAGTGTAACTAGGTCAGCCTTCATGTTGACTATGTAATTATGTAAATAAGAAGACAAAGATAATACACTGTATTTTTGGTGTACTTGCTTCATGGGTTTCATGAGCAAGATTTTATTATGTGAATAGACTTCTTCTTGATGTCTATTAGGTTTTTATCTTCTAGGAATAAATATAATTAAGTGTCATATACATGAAGGATTTAGTTTAGATGTTTATGCTCCAAATACCTTGTGAAGACGCTCTTAACAACCCTCATATAACGTTTAAGACAAGCTCCTTAACATAGTGAAGACAACCTTCAACGCTGTTGAAGAAATACCTCATGAAATGCTGAAGAAATTACACTTCATGTCGGCCTACATGATGTGTTAAATTCGACCTAATTACTTTTGGATGGTTGGCCTAAAATATGTGAACATTCCACTATATATTACCTTGTATTGTGGATCATTTGATGAAGAAGTGTGGATAACACTGAACCTATTGCAAACTTATCTCTAAACTACAATGCGGAAAATGGACATAATATAATTCGATGAAGGGACAATAAGAAAGTATGCGGATCTTAAACATGAATGCAGGAAGGGAATGCGGATATCACTGAATCGTAATGCAGATATCACTGAAATGTAAATGCGATATCACTGAATCATGTTGCGGACATCACTGAAATATATTTCGGATTGAAGGACAATATATAGTGCGAATTTTAAGAGGAGGAAAAGCACGGGATATCAAGATGAATATGTGTGAATTTCTACGGTAAGACAGTGTAGAGAACAAGTCAGATTTCTAAGTTAAAAGAGTGTAGAGAACAAGTCAGATTTCTAAGGCAAGACAATGCAGTGAACAAGTGTGGATTTCACTGTGTATGACGTGCGGTTATAAAGTGAAGTCTCATCAAATTTATCTGAGTAACTATTTCGAAACCTAAACCAAGGAAAGGGCCACAAATATACAATTGCTATTCTACATATTGGTGTATGATTCCAAAACTAAGAAGAAGGTATTAAAAGAAAAGGAAGAGTTTTCTGAAGCTAAGACAGTGATTGTAAGAAGCTATGACAAGGTCTTGGAAGCATGTTTAGGTTAGGGATCTGAGTCCTGGTCATGTTACTTGTCATTTGAAGATCTATAAGAAGAATTCTTTGCGGGTTTTCCTCTCCAAGAGGGAGAGTTTTTTGCCCTGGCTCTAGGAGCCTAATTGTGTGTCTCATACATTTTTATATTTGACTTGATGAAAGACTAACTAAGCTAAAGGAAAGAAAGACAAAAATAATTCAAGCCAGTTCTCAAGTAATTATCAAGAGAATTTAGAATAATCTCTAGCCCTCCAAATTATCAACATGGGATCAGAGCTAAGGTGCTGAACACAAGGGCTGCTTGTCAATAAAGACACTCAAAGAAGCGAAGATCAAAGTTTGGTTTGGAAAGTAAAATCAGTTTGTAAGGAAGACTATCTAGCTACTTCAAATAAGATATCCTATCTCATTCAAAAGATAAACTCATTCAAGAAAAATAATCTTTTCCATCAAATATTTTCACTCAAGACATTGTTTGAAGAGAACCTCAACTTCTGAAGATATTATTTATAATCAAGGATTCAAGTACACCTACATTGAAGAAACTCCTATCTTAAAGGAAACCCTTTAATTCATTTTCAAAATAATCAAGGAGGCTTCAAGCCACACTACTCAAGTAAGTATCCATGACCCTATCTGTCAAGATGCCTTATTGTAAAGAAAGCAACAAGTTGGTTGGGTCACCAAACTTTAGTGCTTGGAAGAAGAGGACAAACTTGAATTTAATTGAAGACTAAGTAATGGACTATATCGAAGGATATACTGTTCAACCCCCAAAAGAAGATGATCCAACCCATGCCAACTACATGAAGGGAGAAATTATAGCCCAAAGGATTCTCATAGAATCCATTAAAGACTCCCTCATTCCCTATGTATCAAAGCTAAAGACTGCAAAAACAAATATATGAGAAATTTGCGGAGATTTTCTCTGTGAGTACTGCAGGAGAAGAAATATCTCTGATATAAGAACTATAAAAAATGAAATTATCAAGGGAAGAAGGAATCACTCCATACTTTATGAGGATTTCTGAAAGAAGAGATCAACTACAAGAACTAGGAGAAGTAATGTCTGACACTGAGATGACTACAGTGGTGATGAATTCTCTACCAGAGGACTGGGGAAACTTCACTTCTAGTTTATACGGGAAGAAAGAAGCCACCCCATTCCATGATTTATGGTCTCTATGTAAAATAGGGGAAACAAGACTAAAGGCCAAAGCTGATACAGGACCAAGTGAAGAGAATCATGCCTTTCAACCTCATATAGGCAGAAAGGAAGATTCAGAAAATTTGGCCCTCAGAATAAAAGAAGGAATATGGACAACGTATGATGCTTTGGATGTAATGACCTTGGGAATTATAAAAGAGATTGTCCTAAATATGGAAAGGACAAGAGGAAAAAGGAAGAAGCCCATGTCACTAATGAAAGAGAAGAACTTGATGCTAAGAAATCTAAGAAAGAGGAAGCGAGAGATCTCTATTATGATTAAGATCATATTCTATTTAAGTGATTTTTGATTGATTGTAAAATAGTATTATAGGAAGCAATGTGCATTAATAAGAATCACGATAGAAGTATGAAAAAGGATCTCTCGGTGAAACAAATTCTGGAAAACCTTTCTACTAAAGTAAAGCAGTCATCAGATCAAAGGTCATCATGAAGACAAAATTCTAGGATGTAATGAAATATTGATGGAGTAGGCCAAAGGAGTGAAGCTCTTCATTCTAGAGAAATTGCTACAGGATGATTCAGGGAAATAGGTATGAGTTATGCAGACATATATGATGATATTGGATGTTGTGAAGTCATGTCATATGGTTGCAGGTAATAGAATTCCATATTTATAAGTATGAGCTATGAAGGAGGATCTCTCGGTGCATTGACAGATGAAATCAACATAATATTTCCTCATAGAATATGAGGTGGTTGTACATAAAGAATAAATTGGAAAATTTGTAATATCCTGGGAATGAAGAATATGGAGAGAGGAAGAGATCATGAAATGTAACCAGGTCAAGAGGAAGTTATCGTCCAAAGGCCAATAAGATGTGACTAGGAGAGCTCCTGGGAAGATATGTAGACTCTGATGGAATTCTGGCAAAGAATAAGACCCTTGTCAAAACATGTCATTAGGAGATGTGTCAATCTGTATGAAGGATGCCGATGCCTACAAGAAGATATCATGGTGAAAGATCATCACTAAGGTAACTTTTTTTCTAAAAGTTCATACGTATATGTTTATCTGGATGAATTTGTGTAGGGTTGCTAATCATGAGAAAGGATGTATGATCCTTGGAGATGATTCAAAGGAAATTATCAAGGAATAATGGTGGAATAGATAAGGAATTCTGATGAATCACTTTCTGATAGCTGACATGACTCATGGATGATATGTGCCCTATGAAGCTAAAAGTTGAAGATTCCTCATCCATGACATCGAGGACAAGAATTCTTCATGAGTAGCTGGGTGTCTCACCATTGCTGCTGGAGGTCCCTAGTTAAGAGGGAGCCTGGTGATAAGTTTCTTACTTGGAAAGAAATTGGTAATTCCTAAGAATGAGCTTAGGTACATTCCTTGTATAGGAATGAGTACATTCCTTTGTGGAATATGTCCTCCCTGGTTGAGAGGGAGAGATAGACACATCATTCTGGTCTTCACTTGGGAAGACAGAATGGAGGATTGGGTAATAATATGACATTCGATACTCTTTGAGAATGTGTTAGGGAATTAAAGGTAAAGAGTAGTCGGGGACCGATATTATTTGAGGGCTAGCTACCCAAGAGAAGAATAGTCCAAGAAGGTCATACTTTGGGAACACCCAGGTGGAGTATGTACCTTGTAGAGACAATGATGATAGTGTCTATAAGTCATGTGTCTCACTAGCATTATAGCCCATTATCTCGTTGAGAGA
The DNA here is from genome assembly GCA_034641835.2 of Pinus albicaulis. Classification (NCBI taxonomy): domain Eukaryota; kingdom Viridiplantae; phylum Streptophyta; class Pinopsida; order Pinales; family Pinaceae; genus Pinus; species Pinus albicaulis. Next base: position 1,543,638,165 of record CM076584.1, read on the forward strand.
TGGGGCTATTAGCCAAGGCCTTGCACTAGGAGAATTCTAGTTGATATGATGTTATACAGATGCAATTACCAATTCGATTCTTCTTATGAGATTCTTCCGTTTGAAAGTAACCATGTACCTGTATGAATACCTCCCTAGTTAAGAGGGAGTGTTGAAAAGTGTAAATAGGCCAGTCTTCATGTTGACTATGTAATTATGTATTTCTGTAAAGAAGAAGACAAAGATAATAAAATTTATTTTTGGTGTACTTGCTTCATGGGTTTCATGAGCAAGATTTTATTATGTGAATATACTTCTTCTTGATGTCTATTAGGTTTTAATATTTTAGGAATAAATAGAATTAAGTGTCATATATATGAAGGATTTAGTTTAGATGTTTATACTCCAAAGACCTTGTGAAGATGTTCTCAAAAACCCTCATATAACGTTGAAGACAAGCTCCTTAACATAATGAAGACAACCTTCAACGCTGCTGAAGAAATACCTCATGAAATGCTGAATAAATTACACTTCATGTCGGCCTACATGCTGTGTTAAAGTCGGCCTAATTACTTTGGGATGGTCGGACTAAAAGGTGTGATCAATCCTCTATATATTACCCTGGACTGCAGATCATTTGATGAAGAAGTAAGTGTGGATAACACTGAACCTATTGCGGACTTATCTCTAAAATACAATGCGGAAAAGGGACATCATATAACGTGGAGAAGGGATACTAAGAAAGTATGTGAATCTGAAACATGAATGCAGGAAGGGAATGCGGATATCACTGAACCCTAATGCGGATATCACTGAAACGAAAATGCGATATCACTGAATCATATTGCAGGTATCACTGAAGTATATTGCGGATTGAAGGACAATATACAATGCGGATTTTAAGAGGAAGAAAGGCACGGGATATCAAGATGAATATGTGCGAATTTATAAGGTAAGACAGTGCAGAGAACAAGTCGGATTTCTAAGTTAAAACAGTGTAGAGAACAATTCGGATTTCTAAGGTAAGACAATGCAGTGAACAAGTGTGGATTTCACTTTGTATGACGTGCAATCACATCAAATTTATCTCAGTAACTATTTCTAAACCTAAAGCAAGGAAAGGGTTGCAGATATACAACTTCTATTCTACATATGGATGTATGATTCCAGAACTAAGAAGAAGGTCTTAAAATAGAAAGAAGAGTTTTGCTGAAGCTAAGACAATGATTGTAAGAAGCTGTGACAAGGTCTTGGAAGCATGTTTAGGTTAGGGATCTGAGTCTTGGTCATGGTACTTGTCATTTGAAGATCTATAAGAAGAATTCTTTGTGGGTTTTCCTCTCCAAGAGGGAGAGGTTTTTTCCCTAGCTCTAGGAGCCTAATTACGTGTCTCGTGCATTTTGATAATTGACTTGATAAAAGACTAACTTAGCTAAAGGAAAGAAAGACAAAGTAACTCAAGCCAGTTCACAAATAATTATCAAGAAGAGAATTTGTAATAATCTCTAGCCCTCCAAATTCTCAACACGTGCCAATATCTACAAAATATATAGTACACAACAATAATTAGATAATTTAATAAAACAAGTTAAAGAATGTGTTAGACTAAATTTTATTCTAATTAATTAAGACAATAAAATGAAACTATATTAATTTTAAGAAAACACTAATATTGCTTCTATCATCTAGTGGCTCATCCTGTGTGAAGAGGATGTTGGGACACCCTCTCCAATCTAACCCCGTGTAAGGACACGACACCATCACGAACATGTGGTCATCCTCACTGACTAGTAGCTCTAGTGCATCACTAGAAATCCTGGCCAGATACTCCGACTAGCCCCTCTTGGGCATCATCTCGCCCCACATGTACATTCGTACCTCTATCATTAGTCTACGAGGCTGACGGACAAAGTAGGCATCGTCTCTGGAAACCTCTCAAAAAATAAACAAAACAACTTTGAAGCAAAAGGGAAGGTCAACCGCCCACGTGCCTGAGAACGAATTTATCTAAGGCTATACAAAACTGCCGCAAAATAATGGCAGACCATCTAACAAGTCATGGCCTCTGGAATAGAGAATCAACTAAAATAAAAGAGGGAAACTAATGGGATGTCCATCACTGGTATAATGTGCAATGGTGGCCAGCAATAGTGAGAGGCACCTAACCTCCTCTGGACCAAAGGAACCAATCCGTAGTTTTCCACCAGGTACCTGAAAATCTGCTGGAGAAAGTATGTCATCCCTAATGTATCTTTTAGAGTACACCAAATGACTCTCTGCTGCATAACCGAAGGGGAAATTAGGGAATTGGGGCAAATCCTCCACTATCCTAGATAGGTCAGTTATAAAATACATGTCCTCCTTAGTGGGATGGTACCACTGGTTAAGACTAACACATAAAGCCTGTTGGTGGGCATCCCATCTATATATAAACTGTACCAATAAGTCATTGTTCCCCTTTAGGGCTGTAGCCTCCTCATATAACTTAAGGAGGCCTACATCCCTCAAGAATAACTGGGTGGGTGGCGTAATAGGGCGATGGTAAAAAATTCTCTCCCTCTCCCTTGCCTCCCACTGTTGTATCATGTTGTAATGGTCATCCCTCTGCTCCTGTTGTTGTCTCTCATGTCTCTGTTGACATTGTTGAATGATTCAAATATTAAATACATCAACCTCCCTCATACATAATTTTTTTTTTTTTAAATTTATTATTATTATTATTAAATTAAATGACAAATGTATTTACAAATATATAAATATAACTTTTATTGAAAAAAAAGCGTTCGGTGTGCCACAAAAAACAATCATGCACTGCCAACGGTGCCTACATCTATATCATGCACCGTCAACAGTGCGCATAAAAAAAAGTCACGCATCGCGACAACAAAAAATATTAATTAAATATTATAAGTGGTCCATTGACAAACCATATCCATTATAAGTGTTTGATCAACATTGCACGAGTGTGTACTGGTGCCTTTCGGTAAACCCACGTACCACGTCACACAAAAAAATATAAAAATAAATATTTGAAAAATTTTAACTAAATTTCCTTCCAATTTTTTAATAACAGTTGGTGCGATAAGTAAAACATATCGCATCGGTTAGTCCCGTGACAATGACGCACCTCCAAACTAATTGTTATGACCTGGTGCGTTTATAGAATGCACCACATGAACAAAATATTAATGCTTCAAATGGTATTTTAATGCGGTGCATTCCGGTAAACCATCGCACTGCCGAATATAAAATAAATTGTTATTTAAAAAAAATTATAAATTATCGGTGCGGCTGGAAACCGACATGCACCACAAAAATTTTATTGTTATTACGGTGCGCTTTTGTCGGTAGCGCACCGGGCTGTCACGTTAACCGCTTGGTTTGGTTTCCGTTAACACAGTTCGTGGCTCGGACTATAAATTAACAAGGAGCACCGGGAATGGCTCGAAGACACTGCGCATGAATTTTTATGGCCGGTATTTATTTATTTATTTTTTTGTAATTTTATTTTCTTATTATTATTTTTTAAATAAAACCTTTTTCGATGCGCTCCTGTATGAGACGCACCAGGCAGTTGTATCAATTGCGCAACACATTTTTTTAAATTAAAAAATGATATGGGTCGGTGTGTTAGGGAACATTAACTGCCCCGGGGGTTCGTCGTTAGAGTATAGCACTGAACTTGGTGGAAATAATGTTTTTAAATTCACCCTTTTATGGTGCGTTTGATTAATAAGACGCATCGGGCCGGTTTGTACGCAGTGCACCGTGATTCCTTTGAATAAAAACCCTATATAGGTGCGTTGTTGTACCTAAACCGCACCGGGGCATCGTCGTTAATGTATAGTGCTAAAATGGTGATTTTTTTCTTTTTTAAATAAAACCCTCGTGCGATGCTGTCAATTAATGAAACGCACCGGGCTGGTGATATACGACTAACATTGGGCATGTTATATAAAAATCACCATATATTTTCATTAAACAAACACCCTACACCAGGGAGTCGTTGTTAGAGTATAGCATCACAATGGTGAAAATACTTTTTTTGATTAACCAATTGGTCGGTGCGCTTGATTAATTCGAGGCACCGAGAAGGTTATATAGTGAGTGTCTCGGTGTGCCATTTGATTGTACACATCAGTGTGCTTTATATAAATTGCACCATCATTTTTTTAAAAACTTTGTCGCGGCTTCGATCAACTTGTACGCACCGGTACGTTATAAGGGAGGAACAACTTATTAGACACCTCGGTGCGTTGTATGTATGAAGTGCACTGTTGTTTTTGTAGTACTTAAAATAAATTTGCAACGGTGCTTTAGCCTCTACTATGCATCGATGGGTCACATATATATTAAGCGCACTGGTCCATGTTATCATTATAAACACATCGCAAAAAAACATTCGCAAAAACAGCCGCCCGCCAACCTCCTCCAGTGACCTCCGCTACAAATAGATATCTGGCTATTTTTATAAGGGCTTCCATGAAAACATCAGCTAGAGGGTATTTTACTTGTAGTGTTACCTCCTGGCCTGACATGGTATCATAGCCAACTCCATTTTTAGCTTCCCTCTTTGCCCTTGTAACAACCTCCTGCCTATATTCTGCCTATTTTGCAGAAATGACACCTCTTACATTGCTCCATTATCTGCGCTAATCTGTTGGTGGTCATTTTGGTCAGCTGCATCGTCTATCATTGGGTGTAATCAAATGGGAATTATCGTGTGACTGTGATGACTATGTTGTTAGAAATGTATTAATTTTTTAATAACAGGAATGTTCGAACAAGTAATACCCTTTAAACACCGAATGACTTTGACTCCATTTTAGCAAGTCAATATTTCTCAATTTTTTTATTAGAATTGGGTTGAGTCTGTCATAAATCCTACATTTCTTGCTCATTTTTTAGCTATAAGGTTTCTAAAATGTTAATTATATTTTATTCGACGTACTCGTTTCTGAGGGAAAATGAAACTCTACCGGTTCAATTCCCGATATATAGTTTTTAATAGTTGTGTTTTTTTACCTCCCTCGGCACCGATTCTCACACCGAAACTGGCTGCGCCACTCTTCGACAATGCTCATACCATACCACCAATATGCTCCAGGAATGGACTGGATTCGATAAGGCCTCTATTCAGGGTGTTCTGCAGTTGGAAAACTCAGTAATTGTTTGGTCGGTCTTCCCCCTACGGGTTACCTCCTCTCACCAGTCTTCCTCCCACGGGTTACCTCCTCCCACTTGTCCTCATCCAATGGGTTAGGTACCTCCTACAAATTGTTTCATGACATCACCGTTATATATACGCTACCATATAACTCTACCCTACCTCCATACGTCGCTTTCCACCATACCACTCCTCCACCATGCCATATATATCGCATACCTCCTCTCCAAAATATCATATACGTTGTCTCTATCCATATATCTTATATCCCCGCCAGTTAATATCTTCCCCCACATACTCCCTGTCCCAAATAGACACTTCCCCAAATATACCTTTGTTTTAATATATCATAGTGCATTTTTTCTTACAAAAAAATTACCACCATAACTGCATTTTTCACAATATATTGGCAACAGAGTATATTTTTTTTACATAGTACATATATTTGAAATGAATTCATTGATATATATTGTTGGAGTAGTTATCTCGGGAAAAGAGAACTATCCTGAATGGTAAAGGAATATAAATCACACTCTCATCTTCAATGAGTTGTGGAAAAGAGTTTGTGTAGGAGAAGGAGATAATGAACCTGCAAAGCCCACCTCAGACAAGGAGATCTCCATTTGGGAAAAAAAGAACAACAAGGCCTATGCGTTGATTGCAACATCTGTAAATGAAGAGGTGAGTCACCAAATTTCACCATTCTCAAATGCTTATGATTCCTTGAAGAATTTGAAAGAATCATATGACTCACACTCTGAACTTGAAGTTGTCCATTTGATGATTAAACTGTTCAATATTGAATTGAAAAATGATGATCCTCTTGCTTTAACATCATAAGTAAGATCTATTATGCATGATATAAAAACATTGGTGTTGAAATAAACATTCCTCTCATAGCTTATGTAAAGGCACTACATCCCACTTACTCACATTATCTTGAGTCATTGCAAGCAAGTGGAAATCTCAAGGAGATTACTTTTGACTCCCTTGAGAAGAAGTTTTCAGAGAGAGAAAAGGATTTTGGGAAGAAGACGGCTCCTCAGTCTTCTGAAGAAGTTGTGTCTTGCACATAGAGAGAAGAATCATGCATAATATTCTTCTAGAGGAAGAGGTGGCTGAAGAGGAATAGGAAGAATACATTTCAGAGGAAGGGGGCAGACAATTCCAAGGAGAAAATTCTAATATTCATTGCATACATTGCAATAGAGATGGACATGATGCATCCACATGTAAGCTGCCTTGGGACATAATTGAGCAGGAAAGAAATGAAGCCAAAGGTAAAACCCATGACAAAGAGAAAGGTAAAGCACATGAATCAACTCATTATATTGCTGCACATTGTAATATTAGAGTACGTGAAGACTTGTTAAATGCTTCACTTTCTTCATGGAAATATGGTTGGTTTCTTGATTCAGGAGCAACTTGCCACATGGATTTTAGAAGATATTTTTTTAAATAATTTACTGACAATGTTAATGGAGCAGTATACTTTGCAGACAAGTCAAAAATCAAGCCATCAGGGCTTTGCACCAATAGGCTGAAATTGCATGGTCTTCCAAACTTTCTTCTACATGATGTTCTATACCTCCCAGAGTTGAGGAGAAACTTGTTGTCTTTAGTCCACATCCGCCAACAAGGACACTCCATTAATATATTTGATAACAAGGTTGAGGTCAGAAAAGAATCATATCATTCGTCATGACGGGGAAAGAAGAAAGACTTCTGAAGTTGCAAGGTACCTCTACTCATGCATAAAACCTTGCATACAGTTCTCACTATGATTAAGGTACATTTCCATCAAGTCTTTTATGGCATGCTATATTTGGACGCTTGAACTATGACAACCTTCGATTGTTGAATTAAAATGGGGTTACTGGTTTACCTACAATTCCTAGGAAAATTAAGCAATGTGATGCTTGTATTCTAGGAAAGCATAGAAAATAGTATTTTCATGATTCACATTCCAGAGCACATAGAAAAATTGAACTCATTCATTTAGATTTATGTGGCCCAATGCATGTTCCTTCTGCAAGTAGAAATAAATCTTTGATGACATTTATTGATGACTACACGAGAATGTGTTGTTTTTATTTATTGAAGAACAAATATGATGCTTTTCAAACATTCAAAAAATTTCATGCATGGATTGAAAATGATGCACAATCTCATATTGGCTCTATTCGCACTAATAATGGAAAGGAATACACTTCAAATAAATTTGAAACTATCTTCACCAGCATGGGATCAAACATCAAACAACGGTGCCTTATAATCCCCAATAGAACGAAGTAGCTGAAAGAATGAATAGGACAATTTTAAATATGGTACGTTCCATGATGTTTTTCAAGAATGAAAAATTGATGTTTTGGGCTGATGCATGTTTGGATGGGGTCCCCTAAGGTTAAGTCAAAGTCAAGGGTCTTTGGGGCGAGTTAAAGCTCCTTTATAATTGTAACGGGTAAAAAGGGAAACCATGAGTCTCAAACCATGGTTTGAGACCATGATATGTGCGCGTCCAAATTCATATAAATATGTAAGAGTTGAGTCGAGTAAGGATATATGATCTTTGTGTTTATGGTTTATGTTTTGGTTGAAGTTTTGAGCTAGTTTGTGTCGGTCTGGGTTGAAAGGATCCTGCTGGTTGTGTGCGCGGAGACCTAGTCCTGAGTTGTGTGCAAGGACTTTGCTACTATGTGTGCAAACAGAAAGGATTGTACTGATTTTAAGATATGTTAATAAAGAAGAATTTTGGTGAACTCTATGCATCGTGATTTCTGTGTTTGGGTTAAATATCTATTGATTACTACAAGTGATAAATCTATTTCTATTCTGTTTAAATGCACAATTATCTGAGTTAATTATCTGTGAAAGATCTCTATGTTCGCGTAAGGATTTCATTTATGTTAAGGGTTTTACTGGAAAACTATATATGTGATTGTGAAAGTGTTGTTTCCTCTCTAGTTGAAGTATAATAATATGTTTACAAATAGATGTTAAGGGTTTTATCTGCGTTTAGATCTGGTTTCTGTGAAGTTTCGCGCAGGCCGATAAGCCTTAGATCTGATAAGTAAGGTTAAAGCCCACATCAACTGGTCCCTCGGGGTGCGGAAACCTGGTTCCAACACCCCCCCATACCGCTTTGGGTGAGACTTTGGTTTACGCAAGCATATCACTATCGAAAGGGCCAGTAGTAGGAGGGTTTGTTGGTGGCGTAAAACACTCTGAACCTGGGTTAGGACCCCTCAACCCAAAAAATGGTTCTGTTTTCGGGACCGAGATCTGTTTGAGGGAGATTTGATGTTGTGGCATCCGACGAAGAATGAATTGCAAGATTGGTTGGATAAGAAGGTGGGTGAATTTTCAATCCAAGAAAACCGAAACCCTAAGTTGTCTATTGAGGATTAGGAGCAAAGGTATATCTATAAAAAGGTCCATGGAATTTTCTTTGCTTCCTTTGCGACTGAGTTACAAGAGTGGTTATCTCGGCTTGCTGAGTTCCAGACTTGTGAAAGGACAATGCGATCACCAGGTTGACTCCTGAGTTGGTTCAATAGTTGGAGAAATCTAGAGTAAAATTACCCACACAGTAGATTATTGGATTGATAGCATTATGAGTGGATTTGTGACTGAATTTTCTATTGATACTTTTGTGTCGTATTCTAAAGCCGAAGGGAGATTTTTCAAAGGCTCTAGAGGTAACTTTCTACGCTCATTGAAAATGTGGTTTAAAATGATTTTATGTGAAATGGGTACTCTGTGCGGCCACATTGAGTGAATGTACTTAAGAGGTCCGACTGCGTGCATCAGGAAAACTTATAGGGTAGAACTAGAAGAAGTTTTTTTTTATAGCCCTCTCAAAGGTAAATATGACAACGACGATGAGTCTGAAACAAGTAGCTCTAGTGAATCTGCACACTCAGAAGAAGAGGGATTGAAAGATAAAAGTAATTTTGAGTCACTGGCCATAGTTCAGATGCCATCCACTCCACGTCCAAATTCATATCACACTAACAAGTCATCCACTCCACCACTTGAAGTTGATATGGCTACTTCCATAAAGTTGCAAAATTTCAAGGATGTTGGAAATGAAGATGTTGACCAATTCTAGTTTGTCGCAGGTCTTGTGTGGACAATGCAACAAATAAAAAACGATAATGTTAAGAAAGCACAACTTGCTACTACATTTCAAGAACACATGTTGGATTGGTACATGTGGCATATGGCAACAAACCCTAATGCAACTATTGATGAGCTTAAAACTTCATTAAATGACTAGTTTAAAAAGCTAAAATCATATTCTCAATGTGTGACTGAACTAAAAGAGATCCACCAAGAAGTGAATGAATCTGTATTGGAGGAAGATCAACGATTGAAGCGCACCATAAGGGATGGAGGATTTACTATCGATGACATGCAGCACAATAATGGTTCATTTTTATGTTGTTTCTGCATCTGCGCTAGTCCTTAAACTAGCAGAATATTGCGATACAGGCTGAAGCTACGGAGATCGCCATGGAGTTATAAGCCTCGCCTATACAGGCTACAGAGGTTGGGGCTCAACAAATCCAAATCTAGTTAGCTACATTACACTTAGAGATACAAACTCTGCGAAAAGAGAAAGAAAAGGATGTGTGCACAGGAGTATGGTGCACAAGATCTAAAGTTGAAGGGTATCACATGGATCAGTGTCCCATATATAATAACTATCTGGAAGTTGGAGGGCCAAGTTTGATTAAGAATGGGGCAGGGCCTAGTGAAGTTCCCAAACTATGGTGTGCGATTTTTCAAGCGAATGGACTGCACATGACAAACTTCTGCCCTAGGATTGGTAAATGTATTCTGGAGCTCCAACAACCTTACTGCACATTTTGTTGATCTGTAGGACATGACAAGAATAATTGTCGTAGGTTTGATCTAATTACTGAGTATGCTGCTTTGTATAGATTTCATGCCAAAGGTAGAGGACCAGATTCACCTGCATCGCTGTCTGGGCACAGTGGATTTCTAGGAAAAGGACGAGGAAGAGGAGGAGCTGGTCATGGATGGGAAAAAATCATTTGTTATAAATGTGGAGAGGCTGGTCATTATGCGTGTGACTTCCCGAACCCGAAATAACAATCTTACAGTTATTGTAGACATTTTGATCATGTTCTTGAAGATTTCCTTGTATTTTTTGCAAAAATGTAGGAAAAGAAACCGAAGACACCCACACAGAATGTTCAAATGATGAGAGTGGAACCATGCACGGAAGACACTAGCGTAAATATTGTGAAAAGAAGCAGTGTAGCAACTGGAGAAGATAAAACATAAGGTAAGAGACCTGTCACCAATGTTTGGGTCCGGAGAACTTATAAGAACAATGAAGGGTTTAATTTACAAAGGGAGAAAGAAAAATTTGTTGAAGAAAAGAAGGAATTCGCGAATCCCGGCACATCTAAAGTGCCAAGCAAACTTGTCACAGATACCATTGAAGGGGCCGAGCCTGTAGAGATGAAACATTTTTTGCAGGCCTGTATCAAGCTTCTTCACAATAAGAAGACAATCGAGAATCTTCAAGCTTTGATTAATAGCTACACCGAGAAAGAGAAACCTCAGAGGGAGAAAAAGGTTGTCAATAATGTTTACAAGAAAAAGAGAAGAATTGGACAAAATATGCGCCTGACTGCTCAGATAGGTGAGTTTGAAATGGACCAGGTAATTTTGGATCTGGGCTTTGGTGCAAATGTACTACCAAATCAGACTCGGCAGAAAATGGGAGAGCCTAAGTTGGAATGGTCTGCAATACAACTGTGCATGGAAAATGAACATAATATTATCCCGCTGGGTAGACTATCTAGCGTGATAGTTGATATCGAAGGATTTAAGGCACTAGTTGACTTTGAATTTATTCAAATTGTTGATGATTCAGATCCGTACCCTGTGATGTTGGGTTTGGATTGGGCTATTGACATGGAAGCTATGATCAACCTCAATCACATAAGTATGGTGTTTGAAAACAATGGAACTAGGGTCGTGGTCCCTTTGGACCTCGCAGAAGGATAAATATACACATAACTAGTGCGCACATAAGAGGATGTTGATCATATCTACAAGCTAACTGTGAGGGATGAAGATTGGATAAACCCTACAATAGATGGTAGGCTTAGTTGGGATAGGGATAGTTCATGCCACTCAGTCTTAGATGAGGAGTTAGAGAATTAAAAGAACCATTTGCATGAAGTCTCTACACTGTGCTGCAACCGAGTCAGCAGATCTCTACGTTGCATATCCTCTGAAGTTTGTGAATTACCTTATTATAATGGTGTAGGTAGCATCAATTTATTTTTAGAATAATTTGAAAGGGTTGTTCCAGAGACACAACTGTTCCATGCGCTTGGCTTAGTTTTGCGCTCAACCCCAACGCGCTGGTGGGAAACACATAAGGAAAATTTTGCAGATTGGCAAGAATGTACCCACATGACGTAACTGCGATTTGGAAAACCCAATACCCAGTTGGAAGGAACCTATGCATGCAAAGAAGATCTGCGCATGCATTTGGCCAGGTGGACTGCAGATTGGGGAGAAGAGCTGTAACTAGGATGGGTGCATGCATTCATTCATACTTTAAGTAGGATACCCATGAATTGGTATCTGGAGGTTGAGCTGCAACGTGGCATGACATAATGGACTACGCTAAGGGAAATATTTTTTTTAGCTTTCAGTTTTGAGAATGGATTCCCATACATCAAAACTGCCTTACACACGATTCAAGATGTGGTCTTTGACATGCCAAAGAAACCAGAAGAACGAGCCTTACCAACATGGGATGCACAGATGAAATATATAGATAAATGTCAGAATGTGACAATCGAATATAATGAGTACCCAAGAAACATCAATATCCTTGAGTCTGAAGGTCAGTGCGTAGTTGTTAGGCTTGTGGTTGAATTTCCAAATGCAACTAGACCTATGAAGATTAGGCAAGTCAATATTGGAACAAAATAACAACTTAATATTTCCAAAATAGGGTATTATTGGGATGAATATACAGTGGATAAGGTGGCAGAGCTACTCGCTGAATATCAGGACTTGTTTCCCACAAAATTTTCAGAGTTAAAAGGGATTGTCGGGAATCTTGGTGTGATGAAGATCACTCTGAAACCAGATGCCAGGCCTGTCAAACAATGCCCTTACAGGTTGAATCATAAATATAAGTAGAAGGTGAAGGAGGAGCTGGAGAAAATGGTTTTCGCAGGGATCGTTGAACAAGTAGAAGAATCAGATTGGGTAAGCCCCATGGTGGTCCAAGAAAAGAAGACCAAAGGAGAAATTAAGATTTCTGTGGATTTACACAAATTGAATGATGCCTGCGTGCATGACCCTTTTCCAACTTTGTTTTCTGATGAAGTATTGGACAATGTGGGTGGAAAGAAGGCCTACTCATTCACTGATGGATTTTCTGGATACCACCATATAAGAACCACGCCTCAAGATAGGAGTAAGACAACCTTTGCGATGTAATGGGGATCATTCCAATACAGAGTAATGCCATTTGGTCTGAAGAATACGCTAGCTATATTCTCGCGCGTGTTGGTAGCCGCGTTTAAGGAGTATATACATAAGTTATTAGAAGTATATTTTTATGACTAGACTATATTTGGCTTATTGAAGAAGCACGTTTCAAGTTTGCGCTTGATGTTGGATACTTGTCGGAAGCATCAGATCTCGCTGAATCTGAAGAAGTGTATATTTTGTGTCTCGTTCGAGATTTTTTTGGGTCATATTTTATGTCAACAAGGATTTATGGTCAATCTAGCTAAGATTTCTATTACTGATAACCTGGAGGCTCCAATGAATGTGAAGTTGTTGCGCTCAATGTTGGGACATATTGGCTATTACTGAAAATTTATTCAAGATTATGTATTGATTATTGCACTGATGGAGAAGTTGCTGAAGAAGGACGCCTATTTTTGTTGGGATGAGGACTGCCAGAAGAGTTTAGAGATTCTTACGGAGAAAATGGTGATTGTGCCTATATTGGTATTTCCAGACTAGATAAAAGAATTCCATGTGCACGTTGACGCATCGTGTATCACATTAGGAATTGTACTTGTGTAGCCAGGAGGTGGAGATATTGATCACCCAATTGCATTTGCAAGCAAAAAATTGTCATGTGCTTAGCGCAATTACTCGACAAAAGAGAGAGAAGGGTTACCTATGGTCTATGCGTTGTAGAAGTTTCATCACTATTTGCTGGCAGGGCATTTTAATATGTTCACTGATCACTCTGCTTTGAAGTACCTGGTCAACAAGCCTGTGTTGGAGGGGAATATTTGTAGATAGCTCCTACTATTTCAAGAATATGATTTTGAGGTGATTGTAAAGCCAGGGAGATTGAAATCAGGTCTAGACCATTTGCCGTGCATTGAAAGTGGAGATGAGCCAACTAGTTTGGAGGAAGGGTTATAAGACTTGCAGTTGTTTTTCGTTAGAGTAGTTCATGAACACTTCACAGATATCATCCAATTTTTGACCATTGGAAGTGCACCTACAGGGTATACTGTTAAGCAGAAGAAAGAGTTGGTCTTGGACACAACAAAATTTACTTTGATTGCTGGCCAGTTGTATAAGATGGGAGTTGATGAGGTATTGAGGCGATATGTGCCGGAGTTTGAAAGGCAGAGCATCCTAGTAGAAGCACATGCAGGGGTTGCACAAGGTCACTATGTAGGTAAACCAACTGCGTAGAATATTTTGAGGGTTGGTTTGTGGTGGCCTACGATGCACAATGATGCAAAAGAGTATTGTCGTGCTTGTGATGTGTGTCATAGAACAGGGAAACCCTTACGCAAAGATGAAATTCCATTACAACCACAAGTGAATTTGTAGGCTTTTGATAAATGGGCCATTGAATTTGTAGGATTTATCAACCCTCTTGGGAAGAAGACTGGTGTGCGCTATATCATCACTGCAAAAAATTGTTTGACCAAATGGGAAAAAGCTAAGCCTCTGAAGGATTGCAATGTAGAAACGACTACACACTTCATTTTTTAGAATATCTTGAAAACGTTTAGGTGTCCTAAGACCTTGATGAGTGACTAGGGTACACATTTTGTGAATGAGACCATTCAAGCCTTGACAATGGAGTTTAAGATGCACCATCAAAAGAGTCCATAAGTCATTTAGCCACTCAAAGCATCCATTCAGGCCCCGAAGGACAAGATATTGTAGGAACTGGGACCAAAGTGACTCGAGACGAGTCACTAGATGGTGTTGGGGGCCTGTTGAGATGGGGTCCTCTAAGGTCAAGTTTTTGGTATAATTTTGGTTAAATTTTGTTTAAACGTGCTACGCGTAGAAGTCAAGGGGATTGGGGCGGGTCAAAGATCCTTATAGCTGTAATGGGGAAAAAGGTAAACCATGAGTCTTAAACCATGGTTTGAGATCATGGTACGTGCACGTCCAAAGTCATATAAATATGTAAGGGTTGAGTTAAGTAAGGATATAGGATCTTTGTGTTTACGGTTTATGTTTTGGTCGAAGTTTTGAGCTAGTTTGTGTCGGTCTGAGTAGAAAGGATCCTGCTAGCTGTGTGTGCAGAGACCTAGTCCTAAGTTGTGTGCAAGGACTATGCTGCTATGTGCGCAAATGGAAAGGATTGTACTGATTTGAAGATCTATTAATAAATAAATTTTGGCGAACTCTGCGCATTGTGATTTATTCGTTTTGGTTAATTATGTATTGATTACTGCAAGTGATATATCTGTTTCTCTTCTATTTGAATGCACAATTATTTGAGTTAATTATCTGCGAAAGATCTTTGTGTTCGCCCAAGAATTTCATTTGTGTTAAGGGTTTTACCGGAAAACTATCTATGTGATTTCACAAGTGTTGTTTCTGCTCTAACTGAAGTATAATAATTTGTTTACGAATAGTTTTTAAGGGTCTTATTTGCGTTTAGATCTAGTTTTTGTGAAGTCTGGCGTAGGCCAATAAGCCTTAGATCTGATAATTAAGGTTAAATCCCACATCAACCGCTCCCTCAGGGTGTGGAAACCTGGTTCCAACACCCCCCCCATACTGCTTCGGGTGAGATTTTGTTCTACGCAAGCATATCACGGTCGAAAGGGCCAATAGTTGGAGGGTTTTTTGGATGCGTAAAACACTCTCAACCTGGGTAAGGACCCCTGAAGCCAACAATGCAGTTCTATGTTCTATGTATATAAAGAATAGGTTTCCAACTAATGATATTCGAAACAAGAATCCTTATGAAATGTGGTATGGCCACATTCCTTCTGTAAAGCATCTCAGGGTCTTTGGTTCCATATGTTATGCCTTGATACCTAAGGAACTGTTATCACTCAGAAAAATGTGAAACATTATTTGACATGGTCATAGAGTTCATTTTTCAAAGGTCTCCTTAAGACTTTTTCCAAAGTGGTATAGGAAAATTTTATTTTTTTACATGTTTTAACCTATCCTAAGGTTAAAACCCACCTTCATTTAGGTCATATCATTTCCCATAAGTCATCATTAGGTGTCAGATTTCATTTCCCAAGAATTTAATTCAAAAAGGACACTTAAACCAGTTTTACATATTTTCGTAACGTTTTACACTGTGAAATAGTAGTTTTTGCTACGAAACTTCCTAATAGTTTCATAGTGAAATTGTCAGCGAATGAACTAGAAACGCTACAAAAAACAATTTTCCTGTTTGTCTTGTAAAAAATGAGGTGAAGTGTCAATTCATGATTAGAGGAGATAGGGTGGATGTCATTCAAGTCAGTTAGGGTTATTTCAAAAGTACAAAGTCATGGCTGAGGTCATCATTACCGTTTTTAGCATGCATGTGTCATGATGAAGGCATGAGTTGTCATCAAAACCATACAACATTACCTAATTGAGTCTTTTTTTCATTCTCCATTTCATCTTTGGATGTTATTGAGTTTTGGAGGGCTGCTTCATCGAGCCAAGCAGATTGTTGGAAGATTCAAAGGTTGCAGGTGTCATCAAGCAAGCGAGTCTGAGAAGATATAAAGTCATGATGGCCGCAAGGAAGAAGACCAAAAAAGGTGTTCACTGCCACATGTATGAGCCCATGGACATGAATTTGTTAAATGAAGACCCAAATGCCTTAGAGGTATTCAGAAGAACAAGTTGTTTGAAATTCTGCCAAAGGCTACAGGGTTTTCATCTATAAGTTTCTAAAGACTCCTAATAGTTTTACTACGACAAATTCAAATGTGGGAATGCTAAACCTCACAATAACACTAGACAACATTGCAGCAATAGAAATCCCTAGAGGAGGGGAATAGAAGTTTAAAGGCATCAAGTTCATCACGCAGGACTGCAAAGAATTCATCAAGCCAGAGCATAGTGAAATTAACATCACAAATGCTATCCCAAGGAGTTATATGAAAGATGACTTCTCAAAGTTGCTGATGATCATTCAGAAGTACTTCACCTGTGAAGGAAGGTTTCACATGGTATATTCCTACCACCTTAGGCTTCTGTTGCATTTTGTGGGTAAGAGGTCTATTGACTTGCCCTTTTACTTAAACATAAGTCTAACTAAAATTTCAGATAAGGTCCAAGCTAAAAATGAAGGAAATGAAACTTCTCTCTTTCACCATGGTGTGATTAAGTTGTTTGTGTTAGAGGAGTTGAAGAGATTAGGCAGAGATTGGACATCATTTCTATTCATGAGTGGCTTTGAAGTAGATGCTGTAACCTCTAAAATAGTTCCCAAACCTAGATATATTTCATCACCAGCAATGTCAAAGTAGTTAGAACCAGTGATCATGGAGACAGAGCCTTTGCAGAATATTGACACACCCAAAGCTACACCTGCAAAACAGAAGCCAACAATTAGCAACCATGGCAACAAGAGAGTTACTAGGAGCCAAACAGTGGTTAAGGGTAACTTAGAGGACATCTTGCATGCAATTGATATTGAAGAAACTCCCATTGTCCAAGCTGAAGATGTTGAAGATGGGGGAAGAAAGCTAAATAAAGGAAAAACAACTAAAAAGTTAGAGTTTGTAGGTGATGATGTTGGTTTCATGTTTCAAGCTAGAAAAATAATGACTAGATATGCTAGAAAGATCACGGAAAGCAACAAAGAGATTCAGAAGGTCAGTGAAACTACTCAGCCACCACCAAGCATCATAGACCTCTCCTCACTTGCAAAAGAAGAACTAGTCATCAAACAAAAGAAGGGTAAAGAGAAAATCACTGAAAAATAAGAAATTGAAACCCTTAAGGTGCATTTGAAAGAGGCACGTGAAGAGATATTAGTCTTGAGGAAAGAGGCAAAGAAGCATAGAGCTGAAAGGGTACAATTTGAACAAATGAGGAAGATCTGGGAAGATCAAGTCAGAAGTGTCTCAAAGACCTTGGAAAATACATTAAAACTGATAAAGTGGACTCAACCACTAAGAAGAGGGGTCAAGCACATCAAAAGGTAAACCTTCACTTGAAATCCAAGAATAGGACATTGAAGGACTAGGTCAAAGACCTTCAAGAGCAATTGGATCTGATTCATGAAGAGCTGGAAAAGAAAGGTTTGAAAATGATTGTGGTGGAAGAGCCTATAGCTCAACTGATTTTTAATGAGGAGGAAATACCACAAGAGAAATAAGTTGAGATTGAATATACCTTAGAAGGTTTATTACATGCAGAAAATCAAGATTTTTCCGCTGGAGGTCTGTTTTTGAAGACATTTTTTAAATAGGCAATTTCTGGGTTTTTTACACAGTTTCTTAGTGTTCCTCAGGCTTAAATCCAGGAATACGCTACGGAAAAACCTGTAGCAACCTTTTTGATTTTAAAATCAGTTTTTGTAGTTTTCAAGGAGGAGATTCATGGTGGTGATGTTTCATGATATGATTAACATGATGGAACAACAAAGAATTGAAGAAGATGGATGGAAATGCTACTTTTCTCACGCTACCAAAACTCGCTAAGAAACTGTCCTGTTTTCGTAGTGTGTTGTGTAACCAGCTCCAAAAATAGAAGAAAAGAGATATGAATGCCTTAGAAATAAGCCACTTCGAGGGGGCAACCTCCAATACATTACATAAATGAACAATTCTTGGATGATACAAATGAACAAAACCTCGTTCTATATATAGGAGTTCATGGGGCCACAATATAATCCTAGTGGGGCCACAATGTAATCCTAGCCGACCTAACAATAATAATGTAAGGGCACAATAATAACAATATGGGGGTTACAAGGGTACAACAATAACAATAAGTGGGGCTACACTACCATAATAAGGGACTACACTATTAATATAGGGACTTAACATAGTGAGCAATTGTTAAAGGTTTTGGAGAATCTTAATGGAAGTTTTGGATAGATGGATACTTCCAACATGTCAATGGAGCTTATTATCAAATATTTATGACTCGAAGGAAGTGCTATAAGGACAGGTCATCAACCAAAGTAGTTTTGAAGATAAGGGTCATCTATTACTAAAAAGCAAGGTTATTCTCCACAAGTCTAGGAGGGTTTTAAATATGTAAAGTGGTAATGAACTCTATCATGTGTCTTTAGAGCATGTGATACTTATTTTGTAACCATCATGTAACTGTTTCATAGATAGGATAAGAGCAATGTAATAAATAGGAGTTAAAGTCCTATTAGGAGATGGTTTCTTTAAGGTGTAGCTGTCAGTTTTCTGTAAGAAGTTATGTCTTTCAGTTATGAAAGGTTTCATAGGAGAATTTGATGATATAGCCACCAAGCAGATCATCCTTGTTGTAAAGAATGTATATTTAAAGACAAAGCATCAAATTAGTAAGGGTTGGAGATTTTTTGCACCAAAATGCTGCTTTTATGTATTTGACCTATATTAGTAATACAAAGTGACATTCTTCTTGACAGACCTGAGATTATCATGAGGTTTTTGATGTCTTATTGATATATATATTTATGTTTTATCACTTGCATTATATTTCATCTCTATTACTCAAAATTCATAATTTTATGCTCTGAATTCCTTTAGTGATGAAATGACTGTGTTTTCTTATGTTTTATGTGTGAGTTGCCTCTGTTAAAGACCTATATCTGCCTCAGCTTCCATGTTGAAGAATATTTGTCACTGAAAATACTAATCGTGGACTGCATAATCCCAATGGTAGCAAGCCTGCATTCTTTTCAACCATCAATCATAAAAAACAAGTTACAATTTCCATAGAGTTAGCCACCTAGTACTATATATATCATAAAACCCCCTTGAGAGAGCCCTCTCAAACTGAAGAGGATAATATTAAGTTAGAAGTGGTTTGAAACAGTTAAACTGAGTTGTTTGATAAGAAACCAATCAAGTACAATTTTGTGATAACATTTTGGTGCATCTACCGGGACCCTGAAGATATACTTTTCCCGAAATTTTGAAGCTGAACTCTTGAAGGTAGAAGGAGCTTAGAATCTGTTTGAGGCTGCAACTACCTTGGTGACTCCATTCAATATATTCATGTTCAAAGGTGGCCTCGAAAAGGAGATATACGAGGAGTAATCCTGACCCAAATCCACCTACAATTGTGGACAATCCAAACTCAATTTCCAGAGGCATTCAAGGCATTTCTGCACAATCAGGTACTCCATTACACACAAAAGTATTATCCTCTGAAGTTTTAAGAAGTCCTAAAGATAAAAATTTTGATGATAAAATTCAGGAAGTCTTGTTTAGGTCTGAAAATGAAAAATAATTAACTGAGATTTTTTTAGACCTACAAAGAAGAGGTATTGATACCTCAGCCTTAGTGACCCAAAAAGATAAAGAAGAATTTTGGGGGGCAGTCACATCAGAGTTATTGTTAGAGAGAGAATATTTGGATAGGTTGAAGGAACTAGACCCATTTTAAATCTTGCTAAGAATTAAATCTGGTTTTCCTTTACCTAACTAGAGTTCAATTGTAACTGGACTACAAAAACCAGCCACACCACCTCCTAATAGTTCCTCTTCTTCTACTAATGCTATCCCTAAAAATACCACAGTTCCTGTCATCATGGCTGGAAATTTTCCACCTCCACTTGCTGCTGCACCTGCTAGGTATGCCCCTCTTGTTCATCTAGCTGTCCTTAATGCCCTTCCAAGCAAATATTCTACTAGAATAGAAACTTGGGGTAGTGATGAAGAGATTACAACTGAAGAGCATGTAGGCCAGTTTAATCAATTCATAGATAGGGAGGAGGTTGACCATGAAGATGTCAAAATGAGGCTTTTTGCTCAGAGTTTCAGTGGTGAGGTCAAAAAGTGGTTCAAAGCCCTTGCGTCAGGAAGCCTGCATAATTGGAATGAGTTTGAAGATAGATTCTTGAGAAAGTGGGAAAATAGAACAAACCCTGTGCAAGCCCTCACTGAGTATAATAGTTTGAAAAGAGTTGTAGATGAAACTGTCCAAAATTTCTCCAAAAGATTTAATAAAGTCTATGATTCCATTCCTGCCCATCTTAAGCCTCCACCAGGAGCAGCTCAACTGAGATATGCTAAGGCTTTTGACTATGAATTTTCTATCCTGCTCAGAGAAAGAGAATCCCCTTCACTAGCAGAAATGAAAAATGATGCTGTGAAGGTGGAAGTCAATATGATAGCAGCTAAAAAGTCCAAGGTGGGAAATACAAAATTGAAAGAAGAAGATAAGCCTTCCACCTTAGATGAAAAATTTGACTCCATGATGAAAACAATGGAAAAACTGATGGATAGGCTGGCCCTTGGAAATGCTTCTGCACCTCCTACACAACATGAACCAAAATTTAGAAATCCTCAGTTCAGAAGACCTCAACATCAGCAGAGACCAAGGGAAAATAGAAATCAAACTAACCCTCAAGTAAGGCCTCCTTTTCAACAAAATTTAGTTTATGAAGAAGATTATCCTGAGATACCAGAAGACTCCATTCATTTCCTAGATTAAAACATGTATGTAATTTTTTTGACTAAAGAAGAACATGATGAGTCTGATCATGATATAAATAAGGGTGATGAACCATCTGATTACCTTAAATGTTATCAACATGCAACTTTTGAGATGCAGAAAAAATACAACCTCAGAAACAAAAATGTCTCTATTACTGCAAATAAAATACAGCCCAAGAAAGATGCCCCTAAAATAGGTGAGGTTATAAAATATTGACCACCTCCTCCTCCTGTCAAAGAGTCTGAAAAAATTACTTATGTTTTCAGTTTAGAGAATGAAATTTCCAAAATCAAGATCCCATTCCCTTTTGGAGAAATTATTAAGGTGAATGAATACACAAGTAAAATTGTAAAAATGCTGAATTCCCAACCAGGAGCTGTTGACATCCTTAATGTTCAAGAAGACCATCCAACCATATATTTCGGACCAAGATTGGAAGATGAAAAAATTGAAGAGGAGCCTCCTTTCTATGTTAGCCTTAGTATTCATGACATGACATTACACAATTCCATGTTGGATTCAGGGGCCTCTCATAGCCTCATGCCCAAAGTGATTATGGAAATAATGGGATTGGAAATCACTAGGCCATATAAGGATTTGTTTTCTTTTGATTTAAAAAGAGTTCAATGCATTGGATTGATAAAATATGTTGTTGTTGGTCTTACAAAAGTCCCTGCCAAGACAATGGTAATGGACATTGTGGTAGCGGACATTCCACCCAAATTTGGCATGCTGCTATCCAGGTCTTGGGCATCAAAGATCAAAGGCACCATGCAGATGGACCTAAATTATGCCATCATTCCTATTTTTGGTGAGAAAAGAATACTATACAGAGAGAAAAGGATGGCTTATATGGTAACTAGTAAGGAAAAACCTCAGAATTTCCTAATTTATGCTGTTGAAACTGAATTAGGATCAACTATTCTCTTCAATGAGTTGACTGATGAAGTAGAAGATGAAAGAAAAGCAAAAATTCATGAGGTTGAAAATCAGAAAGTAGAAAATTGGGGAATCATTGAGGAAAAGGCAGAGGGCTAGTGGTTGTTGCACTTTGATGGATCAGCAGGAAGAGAGGGGGCTGGAGCAGGAATTTGGATCACAACTCCAGAGGATGAAAGTAAGTTCTATTCTTTAAAACTGAACTTTGATTGCACAAATAATATGGCTGAGTATGAATCTCTATTTTTGGGTTTAGAAATTTTGAAAAGATTGGGTGCCCAAAAAATTTCAGTTTTTGGAGATTCTGAATTAGTTATTAAACAAGTTGAAGGTGTATATAAAACCAAGAATATGAGAATGAGAGCATACAGAAATTTGATCATGGAGATGTTAGAAAAGTTTCAAGAATACTCATTTATTGTGAAAAATAGGGATCAAAACTCAGTAGCTAACTCCCTAGATGTTTCTGCAAGTCTGTTTGTTATCCCTGCACATTCCACTGAAAGATATGAGGTTAATTTCATCATAGGCCTGCTATCTCAGACAACATAATTCCCTGGAAAGTTTTTGAAGATGACCAACAAGTCAAAAAATTTATAGAATTGAAAGAGGAGTTTGAAAGCACACAAGTAGATCAGAAAAACATGCTTGCTGAAACTAAGGGTAATTCTGAAGTGTTGCAGCTGAAGAATAATTCTATACCCAAAGGTCTCATCTCACTTGAAAATATTTTTGACCAAAATGATGTGTTCAAATCTCCTAGGATACAGGTTGATGATGAAGAAGTAGAGATTTGTAATCTTGGTACAGTAGCAATGCCAAAAATGATTAAGCTTTCTAAGTTTCTTTCTGTAGATATGAAACATAAATATAGTGAGATGATGAAAAGGTTCATTGATATTTTTGCATGGAGTTATGCTGATTTGAAGAAATATGATCCTACTATTATTCAATATACCATTCCTATTAAATAAAATGAAAATCCTTTCAAACAGAAGTCGAGGAGGATTAATCCACTTCTCATGCCTTTGATTAAGAAGGAAATTAAAAATATCTTTGATGCAAAGATTATTGTCCCACTTAGATTCTCAAAATAGCTTGCTGAATTGGTACCAGTTAGGAAAAAGAGTGGAGAAATCAGAATTTTCATTGACTTCATAAACTTGAACAAAGCTTCTTTGAAGGGCAATTACCCTCTCCTAAAGATGGACCGAATTCTGCAGAACATTGTTGGTTCCAAATGATGTCTATGCTGGATGGTTTTTCAGGATACAATCAGATACTAGTGCACCCAGAAGATCAGGAGAAAATTGCCTTTACCACACCATGGGGGACATTCATGTATGCCAAGATTCCCTTTGGTGTGATGAATGCAAGAGCGAACTTTAAAAGAGAAATGGACATTGCCTTTGCTGAGGAGAAGGATAAGTTGGTGGTTGTCTATCTGGATGACATAACAATATTCTCAAGGAGAGAGGAAGACCGTTTGAAACATTTGGAGAAAGTTCTGCTGAACTGTAGAAGGTTTGGTATTTCTCCTAATCCCACTAAGATTATTTTTTCTTTAACTTCTAGAAAGTTGCTTGGGCACATTATTTATAAATATGGGATACATATTGATCCAAACAGAGCTAATTCCATTCAGAAAGTAGATCTGCCTAGAAGTAGGAAGGAAATTCAATCTTTCCTTGGAAGAGTGAATTTTGTGAGAAGTTTTATTCCCAACTTTGCTGAGATTGTCAAAGATTTAACCAAGATGCTGAAGAAGGGAGCTGGCATTAAATGGGTAGTTGAAGCAAAGCAGTCATTTGAGGAAATCAAGAAGGCACTCACTCAAGCCCCAGTGTTGATTAGCCCAGATTTTTCAAAGGAATTTCTGGTTTTTACATTTGCATCAGAAAATACAATTTTTGGAGTTTTGCTGCAGAAAGGATAGCAAGGTATTGAGAAACCCATTTCATTCTTTAGCAGGACCCTTGATAATTCAAAGCTAAAGTATAACATCTTAGAGAAACATGCATATGCTTTGGTCAAAGCCATCATGGATTTCAGAATTTATATTCTGCATTCACATGTCATAGCATTTGTGCCAAATGTTGTAGTGAAGGACATCTTGACTCAAGCTGTTACACAATAATTTGTCACCGTCCCTGCAATCCCCCGTCCTGCACATTGGAGGGCTTATTCCGTGACCTGTGAGTAGTGACATGACTTGAAACCACTTTCATGGCATCCCCCTTGACAAGGACAATTATTCCCCTAAAGACAATTTCCTTTGAAAAGCCCTAAAAATAGCCTTTTTAGCCTTGGCGCGACTAGCTATTTCAGCCTTCGTGCCAATGGGGAAATCCACCAAAGAGGGCGTGTCAACTGGCACTCTGTCCCAGTGTATCACCCATGCCAGGATTAGTAAGGAGTGTTTTTTAAAAATAAATGGCGAAAGTTTGATTCCAACCAACTTCTAAACTGGTCTCTAAATTGAGTTGGGAGGTTTGGCTCCGGATCTCCATGTAGGGGAAGTGGTTTTCTACCTATCATGGAAGCTTCCTTGAGGATAGGGCCAATCTCACCATTGTAGGGATCCCAAATCCCCTTCCACCATCTATATAAGCTTGTCATTTTCCATTTGCAAGCTAGCCTGAATAGAGCTGAATCAATTGTAAGGATATTATCATCAGACAGCCGAAGAGAGAGAGACCCTTCCTTGTCCCGACGAGCTTTACCGAGACGTACTCCTCTGTCGACCCGCCGAAGGAAGATCCAGGGTCAGAGCTCAGGTTGTATCTTTCTTTGTTCTAATTAATAATAAACGACTTCGATTATGGTTCCACTCAGATTTTCATGTTTCATGTTATGACTTTTATCTTCTCTGACTGATACATAATTGCATGCATTAGGTTTTACGTTTGTTTGTTTGTTGTTCCTTCTTGTATGTGCAGGTGTTCGATCGCATCGAGCGGGAGAATTGTGATCTGCCAAAGCAAGGGATGGAAGCACCATCTTCTACGCAAACGAAAACAACGTGGGACTTAAGGTAGGCCTCTTATCCCATCTTGGTCTTTTGCAATTAGGAACTTGCGTCTTAGCGTGACTCGGTTGTTGCTAGACCCAATCTGGGCTAGTAGGGATCGCCTCTGTCCGCAGAGGGGATTTGCCTCTCCAACAAACTGGCGACCCCACTGGGGAGACATTGATTGGAGTTTGTCTTGTCTTTTCGATTTATTTTGGTCTTTTCCTGCTTGATCAGCTCTTGTGGTTCGCTCTTTTTCAGTGTTAAACTGTTGTTTAGCCTCACCATCCCTAATCTGCTTCTTGATTGCTCTTATTCATATTTTCCATTAGTAAACTCGACTGGCACGGTTTTTTCCTTGACATTCGCGCTAGCTGACGCATGTTGCCAGTTTATCACCCGCGCCAATCCTGTTCTGGCGCTAGTTGCGCCTGACAGTCGCGCCAATCCTGTAAGGTGCTAGGGTTTTCTCCTTTTTGGGCTTTATGAGATTGGTCTGTGGTTTTGGAGTCACTTTTTTGACTGCCTGAGTGTTCTGGAGCCTTGTTTGACTGACTGTGACCTTCATCCTCTGGTTTTTTTCCCTCTTATATCGATTTTACATTCTAGCCCTAGGGCATCTAGGTGCTATAGTGTGTCGAGCCTCCCATGGGAGTTTTTGGTCATTTTATCAGTCAATTTTGTTATTGATTCTTTGCATTAGTTTGGTGGTTGTCCATTGTTTTATTGCGTTATTTGAGTGATTGGCTTCTTCTTCATTCGAATTCCACTTTGTCTCCCTTTGAGCGTAGATTACATGGTTCATTTGAGTCTTTGGAATTTCTCTTAGATTTGAGGGACTTCTTTGTCAATTTGGGATCTGATTGTGTGTTTGACATTGAGTGAAATTTCTTGTCTTTTCTCTTTTGCTACTGCTTCTCAAATTGTTCTTTGCATTGGTTTTCATTTTGTTTAGTGCACTTTTCTCTTAAACATTTAAAATACAAAAAATCTCTTTTGCTTTGGATTAGTTGATGTAAATTGAATCTTTTCTGTGTTATTAGTGATTTGTAACTTTGAAA
The DNA here is from genome assembly GCA_034641835.2 of Pinus albicaulis. NCBI lineage: Eukaryota > Viridiplantae > Streptophyta > Pinopsida > Pinales > Pinaceae > Pinus > Pinus albicaulis. The sequence continues at coordinate 1,543,664,230 of CM076584.1, forward strand.
GAAAAGATTTTAGTTTTCATTAGTGTGCATTAGAGACACTAGTGGTTGTTTTCTGATCATTTTGTTATTGTGTGAAAGCTCTCAACCTCCCCGTAGTTAGCTATTCATCGAACGAAATGATACATTATGGCATGTAGTGTGCATTTAGGATATTTTGAGACATAACATTCGGTAGGACCTGAAAATTGAAACATAATTGAAGATCAACATTAAAATTTATATAATTTACCTTAAGGCAGCATTGAAAAATTAACGAAATATTTAGAGGTCTAGGCTAGTGACGTGTTCCGGCGTCGTTAAACCTAGTAGCTGTCGTTCGCCTCTTGGATTTAGACAACACTAGTACGGACTTGTGCTCCCTTTACCATCGCGTATATAAAGGGAGACCCCACTAGGTTGCTATCCTTTATCCGTAGGAAGCCGAGTCTGCTGCCTTATACCCGTGATACACCGGACACAGCATTCGGGGATATTTCCTGCACATATGTCAAGTCCTTGGTTGATTTATCTTTCATTTTGAAGCCAAGGTGTATATTGCAGTTCACGGATATCTGGTACACTCTTTGCCTATATTACCAGAGTAGTCATTTTGATCTTTTCTGACTCTGTAAATTTGAAAGGATCATCAAGCGCTTTTCCTTTCATGTTTGTTTCCAAACTGAAAGAGATAGAGTCACCTTTCATCCGTTTCTCGACTCTTAAAACATGAAACGATGAAGTTTCTAAGTTTCTATGCGGTAAAATAAATCACATGCGATCACACGCCCTATTATAATTTTCTTGTCGGCCGTTTGATTGTGTGCCTTGATTTTTCTTAGCTCGTGTGTTGTGTTTGATCTCTTCCTTTCGTTGTTACTGTAATAGTGGAAAAACCCTCAGTTTCGTTTACTGGTAGTCCGTACACAAACAATTCATCAGAGGTCTCTCAATCCTCTGTTGAACCTCAGCAGCCCATCGTTTTCGAATTTCATGATGGGGGACCGGTTTTATCTGAGCTTCCATTTGGAGGACCAGTTGAGTTCAATTGGCCCTTATCCGATGCTTGGTCTGGATTCGGAGTAGGGGAATACTTCCCTCCTCTCACATCGGGTTCGCCTTTTCTAGCTGCTGTTATTCCTTCTAGTCCTCGCCATCTGCTACAAGATCTAGCAACAGGTTCATATATGGGTTCATCCAGCCATTCTCCTAGTGAGGAAATCCCCACGTCTGGTGAAGATTACCAGTTTTTCCCATAAAAAAACCACGAGTTATCTGTCATGTCTTCGCCCGGTCCTTCACTTCCAGCAGGGTATAGATCCTTAAGTCAGATTATGACTACTGTCGCCTCTATGGGGATATCAACTCCTTCTACGAGGCCGGTTATTCCTTCATTGGGGATGTCTCCTAGGACACCCATTACGTCATCCCCTCAGGTCACTTCAGTACCTGTCAGTCCCACTATCTGTGTGGCCGCATCTACACCCGCTGTTACCACTCAGTCCGTAAGGACTGCGTTGCTTCCCGAAGACGTCTATATAGCATCTGCTATTCCGGAGAGAATTTCTCCTGAAGAGTATCGATTGTACCTATAACAATCGAACCTCGAGGTCGATCAATCTTCCCAAGATCCCAAACGTCCGTATTTTTCACATTATGCACAAGATAGTACCCCCGTTTACATTTTTCCATATCAATACTATGAGCAGGGAAACCCTTTACGTTTACCCGCTCCAGAGGCTTATCTCCATGGTCAAGGTTTTCCATCTAACCAAGTTGGGAAACCTTACAACCCGCAAGGGCAACCCTTCCAGGGCCAACCTTCGGGCCAGCTTGGTTATCTTTATGACCCGCAAGGACAACCCTTACAAGGCCAACCTTCGGGCCAACAGGGGCTGTTATATGGTCCGCAAGGACAGTCTTACAATCCTTTCAGTTAACCTATCCAACCTCACCCTGTGGTCCAACCTGGGCAGCCTCAAGGACCCACAGGTTAGTCGGGGTACTAACCAGGGCCGTTGTACGGTCCCAGGGGGAAAATCCAACCTTCTCAACCTATGGTGCAACCTCAGCAACCTCAGTATCCTATTGGTCCGAATGTTGCACAACTAGGATCATCCTACGGTCCTGTTGCAAGTAAAACCGGTTATCAGGCGCAACCTGGCCCCATTCCGCCACCAGGCTAATCGACCCATCCGGCACAGCCTGGTGTCCCACATCAGCTAGGTCAACCTATACAACCTGTTCAACCTGTTCACCCGGGTCATCTTGTTCAACGAGGGCAGACCGTTCAGCCAGGTCAACCTGTCCAACCAGGCTAGCCTACACATCCTGTCAACCCTGCTCAACAGCTGATTTATTCAATGCCGCAACCGAATCAACCGGTGCACCCTACTTATCAGGCTTAGCAGGGCCCCACTTATCAGCAGCCCGCTCAACCCCAAGGCAGTTACTATTTTCAATCGCGACTGGTTTATAACTCTCCCAAGGTTCCCATTATTATCCTCAACAACCAGGCTATACCTATACTCAGCAGCCAAATCCGCATATTGCTCAAACAGGGCCGACATATAATCAGGGTCCATAATCTGGTTATCAACCCCCGTACACTGGTTACCAGCAATCGTATCAGACTGGTTATACGGCCTATACCCCCTATGGTCAGAATCCTCCAGGACAGAACCCATGGGGGCAAGGTTATGCTCATCCAGGTTGGAGTACAAGTATGGGTCCTTATCAAGGGCCTGACATGCCTTTCAATCCGTAGTTACCATTCTTGGCCACCTTGGAATTACCGGACGTTTCTAAATTAACCAATGATCCAATTCTTCACAATCCTTATTAGCCTCCGGTTCCGACCAAGGTACCCGACGACTGTCCTAAGTTTGAAGGTAAAGCTGGAGAGGACCCCCAAGCTCATGTAATGACCTATCATCTATGGTGTTCGTCCAATTCTTGGGTGGATGATTCAATTCGTTTACGTCTCTTCTAGCGCACTCTTACCGGTGCTGCCGCTAAGTGGTATATAGAATTACCCCGTGGCATCTTTCAAGACTTCAATACGTTAGCTATGGATTTTCTGACTCACTTCCATTTACTGGTTTTCTATGAAGTCGGGACGCATCTCCTGACTTCTTTGAAGCAGGATAAAGCCACCCACATATCCGATCATATTCATGAGTGGCAACGTCGTCGTAGACTGATCAAGTTTGATATACCTGATCAGCTAGTAACTCATTGGTTCACCACCTCCTTCGTTAACAAAATAGCTCAAGATATTGCTATGGGGGCATGTGTGACTGAAGAACAAGCCATCACGCGTGCCCAGTACCTGGATCTGGTGTACTCCTAGTTTGGCACGCTTTATGACATTTTGACTGATGCTCCGCGGCTGGGCACTTCGAAAGCACCACCTACCCCTGCGGTGGATGGCGTTATTGGTTCCGTTTCTCTAAATTCATGGAAATCCTCAAATGGGAAGCAGAAGTCCAATTCTTCCAATAATTCTGCTCTTCTCGCCCCTCCAGATTTTGGAAAAACTGCGGAGGTCAACGCCGTTAAGGCTAATCCTATGAAAAAGGCTTCCAAAGGAAAGAAGAAGGGCAAAGGAAAATCCAAACTCGACACCCCAAAACTAGAGTCTTCTAAACCTCGTACTGATGATGGTTCCCAACGTAAACCGAAGTACCCATGCCTTGTTTGTGAAGGAGACCATTATACCAAAGATTTTCCGCGACGATCTGAAATTAGTAAACTTCTGAAAGGCTCCAAAGGGACTCCGGTAGTTCTCAAAGAACCGTTCTCGTCTTAGTAGACCCAGATGGTTGAGAAGCTTTCACCATCTGCACCATTTGGGTCCCAGGTATTTATGATGAATGGTGCTGCATCTGTCTCAATTGCTACGCGTACGAAGGATTATGCCGGATCACGCCAGGAAGTTGGGAAGGAAGTTGTGGATGGCCCACCTCCCCCACCTGTCTCTGGTCCTTTGGAAATTGAGAAGCCCAGTGCTGAACCTATTGTGAGGCCAACTTCTAAAGGTGTTCTGCGAAGATATTCCTACAACCCAAATGCCCATGCCGCTCAGCACTACAATATTGTTGAGGATTTGGCACAACCGCCTTCTACCATGTCTGAATTGGAAGTGCTTCAAAGTTGCCCATTGCAATGGAAAGCTCTATTGTTTGCAATCGGTGGAATCGATCCCGCCGATTCTAATCTTCTCACCTTCGACTTAGAAAACTTTGTCCCTTGACTTCCACATCAAATTGATCTTGTTATACAAGTCAAGATCAATGGCCTTAACATCCATAGAGCCGTTTTGGATGAAGGTGCTTCCACCTGTGTTATGTCATCCGCCTGCTGGAAGGCCATTGGCTCTCCGGCTCTTACATCATCTCCCAAAACCTTAGAGGCATTTGATGGTCGGGAATCAAAACCCCTAGGTGTTATCGAGACTTTGACGATTATGTTACAAGGGAAGACAGTCAATGTAGAAGTAGAAGTGGTTGACGCCAAGATTAACTAGAATATTCTTCTCGGCCGCAGTTGGACTCACGCCATGCTATGCGTGCCTTCCACCCTCTTCCAGCTTCTTAAGTTCCCTCATGAGGGAAAAATAGTTACTGTGGATCAGTTGTCTTTCTTCACCTCATCCTCTAAGAACAACGTTCCTTATGTGGATCAGATCCCCAATCCCCCTGATAGTGTAGGACCCGATCTCTTCAAAGACCCCGTCCTCATGGGTATTTTTCCCGCGCCACCACCGCACACCATTCAAGTTAATATGGTCTCTCGGTCCGATGACCCTTGGATCATCCCTTCGCCTGAACAGGTGACCTCTTTCGGAGAATCGATGCCGTTAACTCCTGTTGAGATCAATTATTGTCAAGTCGTTGCTGCATCTGATCCTCCTCCTGAACATGCTCCTTCGAGCATGGCTCTGGATATATATTCTCAATCCCCTTGGCTCAACGATGCAGATTCACATGACCCTTTAAGAGAAATTTTCCCTTCTAATGAAGCTATTTTTGAAACCATGTCTCTTGAAGATCTGCCGTGGAGCGATAGACATCATCGTTCCTCGTTCATGCCTGGCCTGGGGGTAATGTCTGATTGTCTAGAGCGCTTTGCATCTTAGGTTCCCACCCCGCCTCTTCAAACACCAATACTGAGTCATGAGGTCCTTTCAGAGGGAAACCTGAGTAATATCACTCAAACCATGCCGATCGACATCTCCGTCAAACCAGGGATAGTCGAGAATATTCATGTGGGAGTGACTTGTTCTCCCGAAGAGATACAAGTTTATACAAACCTTTTTTCACGAATTCAGAGATGTTTTCGCGTGGTATTATGAAGAGATGCCTGGGATTGATCCTAGCATAGTCGTGCATGAGATTCCTACCTATCCGGGTGCGAAACCAGTGCGTCAACGCCTACGCCCAGTGCATCCCCGAAAAGTCGCAACTATTAAGGCAAAAGTTGAAAAACTTCTTAACGTGGGCTTTATCTATCCTATTCCCCTCACAGAATGGGTTTCAAATATTGTCCCTGTAGATAAGAAGCAGGGCACTATACGCGTCTATGTTGATTACTGAGACATCAATCGGGCCTGTCCTAAGGACAATTACCCCACTCCCTTTATAGATCAAATTATTGATGAATGCGTGGGGAGTGAGATTTATTCCCTTATGGACGACTTCTCTAGGTACAATCAAATCAATATTTCACCTGCTGATCAACACAATACTGCCTTTATCTGTCCATGGGGAACCTTCGCTTATAAAAAGCTCCCATTCGGTCTAAAAAATGCTGGGGCCACCTTTCAGCGTGCTGTGTCTTATGCTTTCCACGACATACGCCATATTGTTCAGCCAAATCTGGATGATTTTCCGACCCATTTAGCTCGGCGTGAGGACCACCCCAAACACCTCCGCCAGATTTTCCTCCGTTGCAGGCGCTACAATATCAGGCTCAATCTGTTGGAAATATGATGCAGAATGTTGTCCTTGATGGCAACCCACTGAATGAATATGAAGACATGCGACTGTTGACATGTGTTGTCCTTGATGGCAATCCACCTGATGAAGTTATGCTTGACTTGATGGACTTAGTAAATGATGTAAATCTGATGTGATATGATGTTTGTTGACAATATGATGCTAAGTGTTGTCCTTGAAAGGAAACCCACTTGATGAAGATGATGACAACTTACTTGATGAAGTTGTGCTTAAGAGAATGTGTTCCTAATGAAGAAAATATGATGTTTCTACAGTGTGTACAGAAGGCTATGAAGAAAGGATTTCAGAATGTACTCAAAGTATGATGAAAAAGAGTATGTTTCTTGGTATACGCGGATTGGCCTAGGGAAGTCGCGTATGCACGCGGAAAGGAACGTGCCAAGTAGCGTATGGGCTAAAGCGCTCAAAAAGTGCAAAACCAAGGGTAACCACCATGGTATTGACCCATTGTATTGGGTAATGATCCGCCTAATTGACCCCGTCCAGGTAGTTTTGGGCTCGTGGTATTGTTTTGGTCCATGGTATTGAAAAAGGGGCTCATGGTATTGAAAAAGGATAAACCTATATAAAGAGATGAAATTCATTATGCAAATAACGAGTGTGAGAGCAAGATGTCTGAGCTTGAATGAATACTTCTCTGTGAAGTATATCTGTATGGAAAGGGTAAAGGTTTGATGATAGATCTGAATCTATGAGGCACTTATGAAGAAATGATGAAGCGAGATCTTTAGATCTGAAATGTACTTGTATTTGCTAGATCTGTTTATGGAGTGATTAGATCTGTGATGAGGCGAACATCTAGGCGAACATATGTCTGAAGAAAAAGGGTAGATCTGAACTGAATATCTGATCTGATGAAGTATGCTGCTCTGTAAAGATTGAAGATCTATACGCTACTTCGCCGCAGAGGAAGCGCGTATATACGCGGCTTCAGCGAAGAGAAAGCGCGTATGCGCAATAAAATATACACTGAGGTATACGCTGGTTTGTGTGGACGGAAGCGCGTATATACGCGACATCAGTGAAGGGAAAGAGCGTATGCAAACTAGGGTTTGCTGAAGCAAGGGGTATGAAATATCTGATCTATTCTGCTGTGTTTCTGCTATCTGATCTGTGTTGATATGTATCTGTTGGTGATGTATGTTTGTGCTTAAAAGTATGGAAAGGGTCCAGTATGAAAATATGATGAAAGGTGGCCTGCAAATTGTGTTCTATTGAAGTTGTTGGATCCAGTGTGAAAATTGATGAAACGTGGTCCATAGAGGTGCTGAGGGTTGTAGCCTTCAGTCAGGGGGTCGTAGCTCCCTTCCAGGTGAGGCTGGTAAACGAGAGCAGGGGGTCGTAGCTCCCTTCCGGGAGAGGCTGGTAAACGAGTCAGGGGGTTGGAGCTCCCTTCCAGGAGAGGCTGGTAAACGAGCGCAGGTGGGTGCCTGCGTGCTGGTAGGAGTCTGCACCAGCACATATGTTGTAAGATGTTTTCTCTATAATAAAATATTGAAGGCTGAGCAACTGCAGCGGTGGTTTTCTCCCGACTTGGGTTTCCACCTAAAAAATCCTGGTGTTCATGTGTGATGCTTTATTCTGTTCTTACTGCACATGTTTACTGTTTATAGAACATCTAATGAATGAATGATGGAATGATATAAATGAAGAACTAATGGCATAATTAGATCTCTGTGTATACGCGAGTTTTATGAAGGATATCCGCGTGTATACGCTAGTTGGCTTCAGCAAAGTAGCGTATGGGTTTTAAGGAATGAAAAAGTAAAAAGTTTTGAATATGCAGTAAATACTGATTCACCCCCCCCCTCTCAGTATTTTTCCCAACACAATCCTCATAAGTGCATCTTCTGCTTGGATTCTGGCCATCTTTTGGGATTCATTGTCTCTAAAGATGGAATTCGGCTTGACCCCCTAAAGGTCGAGGCCATTGTTAACCTCCCATCCCCTTCCTCGTTACATCAACTGCAGAGTCTGCAGGGGAAAGCTAATTTCCTACGACGCTTCATTCCAAATTATGTGGAAGTGGTAAGGGCTTTACGCATCTTTTGAAACAGGATGTTCCCTTCCATTGGGAAAATATTGCCCAGCAATCTTTTGATAAGCTTAAAACGTTGCTCGTCAACGCTTCACTGATACGTCCTGCCGACTATCATCGCGATTTCACCCTTTATTTGGCCGCCGCGTTTAGCACGATAGATATGGTTTTAGTACAGGATGACGACGATGGAAATGAACATGTAGTTTATTATCTATATCAGAATATTCTCGACATGGAAAAACGCTATCCTCATTTTGAGAAGTTGGCGCTCGATGCAGTTCAGGCCATCCAGCGATTCCGCCACTACATCCTGTTACGTACCGTAACCGTGGTTTCATACTGTAACCCCATGACGTATACCTTGTCTCGACAATTGTTGGAGGGAAAGTACTCCAAGTGGATTGTAATACTTCAAGAGTTTGATTTAGATTTCACCACTGCTAAGTCGAAAAAATCATTGGTTTTCACTGATCTGATTTTCTCTCTCCCGACAGACTCTATTCCATCAAAATATGAGGATCATATCCCGGAAGAAATGCTCTTTCTTATCAGCACTCGAGACCCATGGTACGGTGACATTATCGTGTATCTTCAAACATCCACTTTCCGGTCTGAATTGACAAAGGATGCCCGACATCGAATTCGGCATCAATCTCAACCATACCGCATTGTAGGAGATACCCTGTACCGTGTCAGAGTCGATTCCGTGCTTCGCTGGTGCTTGAACCTGGAAGAGGCTGAAAGATTCTTGAATGAATGTCATAGTGGTGCCTATGACGGTCACATGTCTGGATATGCTACCACCTAGAAGATTCTGCATGCGGGTTACTTCTGGCCGTCTATATTCAAAGACTGTATCGTTGTAGTTCGAAAATGTCATGCGTGCCAGGTCTTTCAGCGCAAGATGTGCGCGCCACCCCTACCCTTGCATCCTGTCATTACTGTTGGACATTTTGCTAAATGGGACGTAGATTTTATGACATGTAACCCTCACTCGGCGTGGGGGAATACTTATATAATTGTCGCCGTAGAATACTTTACTAAGTGGGCCGAAGAGATGCCTACATTAGCTGCCGACGGTAAGACAACTGCCCAATTTATTTTCAACCATGTTATTACTCATTTCAGAGTCCCTCAGGCCATTGTTACTGATCATGGCACCCATTTTCTGGATTACATGATGGCTGAGCTGACGTCAAAGTTGGGCTTACGCCATGATAGCTCAACGCCATACTACCCCCAGACGAATGGCCAGGTTTAGGCTGTGAACAAGGTTTTGGTCACAATGCTTCAATGAATGATTGGTATCCACAAATCCAACTGGCATCTCCAATTTTTCTCAGCTCTCTGGGCTTATCGAGCGTCTGTAAAGAGCGCAACTGGATTCACACCTTTTCAATTGGTGTATGGTTTGGAAGTGACTCTCCCAGTTGAATGAAAAATTCCTTCTCTGAATTTGGCTGTGGAACTATTTCCTGACACTTCTCCAGAGGAAGAGCGTCTCTTGTATTTGGAACGACTGGATGAAACCCGCCGCTTAGCTGCCTTGGTCATTGAGGCATAGAAAAAGCGGGTCAAAGCCCACTTCGATCAATCGGTTTCTCCTCGTTCTTTCATTGAAGGAGACCTCGTCCTCCTATATGATCAAGCACAAGATAAACTCGGAGCAGGAAAATTCCATCCCATGTGGCATAGGCCCTATATAGTTAAATGAGTATTAAAAAATGGGGCCTATGAGCTTATCGACTGCGAAGGAGTTCCCCTGGCGCAGCCTAGGAATGGGCTGTACCTCAAAAAGTACTACGCTTGAGTTATTCTTGTGTGGTGTGTGTGTACATAAGTGAGTGTTTTCATTTTTGTGCATGTGTGGTGTGGTGTTCTTTGTAAGCGTCTTTCTACTGATTAGGTCTTTCTGATTGTGCAGATGTCTATTACTCATTTTGTCGGTTTCGCGGATGGTGCCTCCTGCAGTACCAGGAATCTGTCCTCGACAGCCTGGGTAATCTACAATCCCGCTGGTGAGTTGGTTAATTTGCAAGGTGTTTGTCTAGGGCCTACCACAAATAATGTCGCGGAGTATAGTGCCGTTTTAGAATTATTAAATGAGGTTGTTAACCTTGGTATTCATGCATTACTTGTATATCTAGACTCACAGCTTGTAGTATTACAACTTAATGGTCATTATTCAGTTAGAAACCCATCCATTTTATGTCTGTATCTACGTATTCGTTTACTGGAAAGAAATTTTGATTACATTACATATCAACATATACCCAGACACATGAATGCGTTAAGAGATGCAGTAGCTAATTTGGTTTTAGATAGACATTTGCGCAACTTATAAAAAACATCATCACATGTAAAAATATCTATCCAGAAATATATATATATATATATATATATATATGTCGATAGTTTGCAGTTTGTGTACATCACATAAAGTTAAAAAATATACATGTCTGTCTAATAATAGCTGGAGACAACATGTCTCTAAAAAATATGCATATAAAAAGCCCTAGATGGCTAATCAGCGTGGTGCTCGTGGTAACATGCCATTGCATGCACCAATCGCCTCAGCAGTTGATGGAGGCGACTAGGCACCCCCACAGTGTGTCGTTGGTAAGCCAACGAGACATCTACCAACCGTGCATAGTTCGAGATTCCCCGGGCGATGCCCTCCAGGTTCTGGATCAGCTCACTCCCTTTGCCGCCCTCAGCTTGGGGGTCGTAGGCAAGAGGGGTCCTCCGCGCAATGGGAGACATGCCCGCAGGCCTCTCTGGGCCAATGTCTGCATACACATAGAACTGTTGTTAGAATAGGAATGTATCACAAAAAAAAATCATAAATACATAAAAAATAAAAAAGAGTCATACCCAGCTCCTCGTCCCAGTCCTCCCCCTCCGGAAGTGGAAGATCTGGGTCTCTCGTGAAATCGGTACCTGAGTAGGGCCAATCCTCAACTAAAATCAGCTGACGTTGTAACCATACAAAAAACTTAGGCCTCCAGGACATCTACCGGCCTCCTCCGGACCTGGGCATAAGTGCTGCCCATCTAGCCATCCTCGGCTCCCTTAATGACGGCTCGACGACTATCGCCCCTTGGCCCTGGAAAATTGGTAATCGTTCCAGAATGAACGACACCAGAATGGAACCATACCCAAACTATTTTAGTTTGGCTTTCTTGCACTTTGTTAGCTGCCGTTTGATGTTTGTTGTCACGGAAGTGGCCCAATCGAAAAGTGTAGAATTCATGCATTCATAAGCTAGTAGGAGCTGGGCTTTGGTTGCCTCATGCGGGGCCTGCGATGCTGCAGCCTGCGTAATGGTGTGAAGCACTACCCAGAGTGCTAGATCGCGGACTGTGTGGATGTCTACTTTCCCATTGCCTGATTCGGTTTGTGCCCCTGGGCACATTCTCACCATTACCATATCCATTTTCTCCCCAGAAGGTCTGCTACCTGTCATGATTGGAACTGGGCCTTCGCGCGACAATCCGGTTATGAAATAAACATTAGAGACTTTAAGTGCCAGTAATTGGTCTCGGAGTTTGAATACTTCTTCATTCTCGTCCCATATGCTAACCAAATACTGTAATAGCTCAGGTTGAGCTCTTAAACATGGTGTGAGGAAGAAATTCTTGAGACCACAGTCCCGGAGGGCGTTCATGCAAGCTTCATTTTCCATGGCCATTTCATCCTCATCCCCATGTTCCCTCTCCTTCCAATCAATCACCATTGTGCCTGGATACCTGCACCAACATGGTCAAAAACAACTTATTAGATCTCTGCAACACTTATAAATTCATTTGAGCGTCTCACATTTTGGTAAATTAACGCAAAAATTTGAGTTGCGCCATTGGCGCGATCCCTTTGCAAAAAGGAGCCAAATGGCGCGGGTCCGTGCTCGATACTCGCGCCAATTGGCCGAGCCCTAAATTTGCAAAAGGGTTCCTCCAGAGGTCAAATACACAATGGAAATTTACAAAAAATGAATCAAAATGAAGCTAAGGGGAGCGCCTCTTACCTGGAATGAACGAGAATCCGGATGATGTATTGGATTGGTCGCAATCACCACCACAAGTTTGCACACCAAAGCTCACTGTTGCTCTCCAAATGAGGTAAAAATAAAAAGTAAATATGTTTTTACCATTTGTGGCATATTTATAACTTTTGAAGTCAAAATTAGGTTTTGAAAGTCATTTTTTCAATATTTTAATATATTTTGTCAAAAAATGGATTTTACACTCGCTTTTATGTGCAGCGACAAGTTTTTACGCGACTTGGACAATGATACGAGTTGTATTTTATACTTTTTCGGACTCGGTAAAAACACGAAAAATTCATTTATGGAGTCATCTTTCAGCTCTTTTCTGACTCTCTAAACATGAAAAGATTTCCGAGTCCCTTGTTGTTTCGATCTCGTTAAAGTGGCTACGAAACTACATCTACCCAATATACGTCTACCCCTTTTTCGGGCTGGGATAGATTATTTACGAAAAAGGAATACCCTAGCCTATCGCGACTAGGAGGTTTTCTCAAACATATTTTTCTACCTTTTCGGATTTGAGGAACTATTTACGAAAAGGAAATTTTGGAGTTTAATTTTCTGCTGTCTTTTCAAACTCTCTAAACATGAAAATATGCCGAGTTCTTCCTTTGTCAGACTCATTAAACCCTGATGACATCGGATCTAGTCGTAATGACGATATTCGAGTTTCTCCTTCCTAGGGCTCGTTAAATGTACTAGGATGGATTTGTTCGAAGGACGAACTTCTATTACAAGCATATGCTATCCCCTTCAAGATTGTTTTAAAAAATAATTGGGGTACTCGCCAGAAATGGTGGGGAAAAATGGAACCAGTATCGTCGTCGTGTCGGCAGTATGTCGCTCTTGAAGATGGCACTTGCCTACATTCGTGTCGGGTTGGGGACATCTCATCTCATTATCTGTTTGCCTCCGTGGGTTTGGGTAATCCCTTTTGACCTCTCATCTGCTCTTTGCCTCGTCATCATGACCTATGATCTTTTGACATCAAATACTGCCAAATCCACTGTCGTGCCGCCGATATGTTCAAGAGAAGTTGACCTGTGCAGTTTCAACCTTCCTCTGATTCTCATTTGATCCTGATTCACAAACATTATTTTTCCTCTGTCTTGCGTCGATGATGTGGGAAACACTATGGCCCACCTTCGATTAAGGTCACTTCCTGTCGAATTCAGCTCATTATCTAGGAAGTTGATCTAGAGACTCCCTTCCGGTACCTTGAAGCCTGCATGCCTCAATGGCAGGTTCTTCGCATTCGACGCAAGGTTTTCATCATTGACCTTCGATCGGATGATTTTTTGGGTGTTCGACGCCAGCTCACTGTTCACATTCCGTGGATTGTACCTATAGTACCTTTAAGGCCATTGTCATTATTGGTGGTTCCTCTCATGTCTGTTAACATATTTGATCATTAGCTGGTAATCAGACGATGTTCTTGCATGTTCGACTTTAGCTCACTTGTTCACATGCTTGAACTTGTACTCTGTCCGGGTCGAGATGGAGTGCAAGACCCTGTATTTTGTCTGTTAGAATCCAGGCTGCGATTTTGTGGATTATTATGATTGGTTACATGACTCATTGATTGGATGGATGCGACCATACCTAAGTCTAATTATCGATCCTTACTGGATGGTTGCGTCCATGCCTTGGGTCTTGATTATTGTATCCTATGTTACAGATGGCTGCGCACATACCACATATATATCAAGTATTTGAGATATCAGTTGTATTTGTCTACGCAGGTTTTCTGACGGCAGTGTTTTCAGTTGGGCGCGTTCTCGTAAAGAATTTCACCCCTCTCTCTCTTTCGGGCCTCATGCTTTAGGGGGCATTTGTTACATAGTAATTTGTCACTGTCCCTGCAATCCCCTGTCCCGCACATTGGAGGGATTATTCTGTGACCTGTGAGCAGTGACATGACTTGAAACCACTTTCATGACATCCCCCTTGATAAGGAAAATTATTCCCCTGAAGACAATTTCCTGTGAAAAGCCCTAAAAATAGCCTTTTTAGCCTTGGCGTGACTAGCCAGTTCAGCCCTCGCACCAATGGGGGAAATCCACCAAAGACGGTGCACCAACTAGCGCTCTGTCCCAGTGTATCACCTACGCCTGGCTTAATAAGGAGTGTTTTTTAAAAATAAATGGCGGATGTTTGATTCCAACCAACTTCTGAACTGGTCTCTAAATTGAGTTGGGAGGTTTGACTCTGGATCTCCATGTAGGGGAAGTGGTTGTCCACTTATCATGGAAGCTTCCTTTAGGATAGGGCCAATCCCACCATCGTAGGGATCCCAACTCCCCTTCCACCATCTATATAAGCTTGTCATTTTCCCTTTGCAAGCTAGCCTGAATAGAGCTAAATCAATTGTAAAGATATTATCGTCAGACAGCCGAAGAGAGAGAGACTTGTCCTTGTCCCGACGAGCTTTACCGAGACGTACTCCTCTGTCGACCCACCGAAGGAAGATCCAGCGTCAAAGCTCAGGTTGTATCTTTCTTTGTTCTGATTAATAATAAACAACTTCAATTATGGTTCCACTCAGATGTTCATGTTTCATGTTATGAGTTGTATCTTCTCTACTTGATACATAATTGCATGCATTAGGTTTTACGTTTGTTTGTTTGTTGTTCCTTCTTGTATGTGCAGGTGTTCGATCGCATCGACGGGAGAATTGTGATCCGCCAAAGCAAGGGACGAAAGCGCCATCTTCTCCGAAAACGACGACAACGTGGGACTTAAGGTAGGCCTCTTATCACATCTTGGTAATTTTCAATTAGGAACTTATGTCTTAGCGTGACTCGGTTGTTGCTAGACCTGATCTGGGCTAGTAGGGATCGCCTCTGTCCGCAGAGGGGATTTACCTCTCCAACACAAGCTGATCCTGATGGTAAGATAGGGAAGTGGATAACTAACTTGTTGGAGTATGATATAGAAATCAGACCTACAAAATTGGTGAAAGATCAGGGGCTAGCAAAGATGATGGCATAGTCCAATTTTGAATGTCTTGATATGAATTTAATTGAAGAAATTTCAGAATTATCAGATGAAGATGCAAAGCTGATTCCTATTGAAGAGAAGTAAATCCTATCTGACTGGTACAGAGACATTGTTTTTGTCTTTCATCATCATAGAGATCTTGCTGAATTGACTAAATATAAATCAAGGTTTGTGAAGCTGAAATCTCTGAGGTACTGCATCATAGATAGAAATCTGTAGTGGAAAGATACTGGTGGTATTATTCTAAATTGTTTGCTGGAAGAGGAAGCTGAAAAAGTGATTGAGGAGTTTCATAAAGGATATTGTGGAGGTCATCACTATTGGAAATCCACAAAAAACAAGATTCTAAGAGCAGGGTACTACTGGCCTACCATGTTCAAATATGTCTACAAGAAGATAGCTTCCTACCATGAATGCCAGATTTTTGATGGGAAGAAAAAGCTTGTACCTTTACCCTTGATGCCAATTTATGTTGAGGCGCCATTCCAACAATGGGAGCTAGATTTTATTGGTGAAATTCATCCATCATCTTTAGGGCAACATCGTTGGATCCTGAGAGCAACTGATTATTTCACGAAGTGGGTTGAAGTAATCCCAACTAGACAAGCAAATGATTCAATCATCATTTCATTCTTAGAGAATAACATATTATCCAGGTTTGGTTGTCTAATGAAGATCATCACTGACAATGCACAGGCTTTCAAGTCGAAGAGGCTGATCAATTTTTGTCATCAATATCACATTACACTTGGAAAATATATTGCTTACTATCCACAAGGTAATGGTCTTGCTAAATCTTCTAACAAAAGCATTGTGAGGATTATTAAGAAGGTGTTGCAAGAAAATAAAAGGTCATGGCATTTGAAGCTGAAGTATGCTCTGTGGGTTGATAGAGTGTGTACAAAAAGGTCAATTGGTACTTCACCTTATGAGTTGGTGTATGGAGCTGAAGCCATTTTTCCTACATCCTTGGGAGTGCCTACTATGAAGCTGCTACAAGGATTAGAGGAGGAGCCTAATGATATTCAGAGGAGAATAAAATAGTTGATACCTCTGCAGGAAAAAAGGGAGGAAGTATATAACAACAATCATCAATCTCAAAACAGAATTAAGAAGACATTTGACAGGAAGGTCAAAGAGGAAAACTTTCAGATTCAAGATGTGGTATTGAAGTGGGAGGCCATAATTGAAGAAAAGGGGAAACATGGTAAGTTTGAGAATATCTGGAAAGGTCCATTCATAGTAGCTATATTACATGGCAACAACACTTACCTACTGCAGGAGATGGATGGAAAACCTTGTGCTGGAGGGCCTGTAAATGGTAGGTTTTTGAAGCACTATTCCTCTTAAGTTATACTGATATTTCATTCCATTGTATGTATTCCATTTTTTTATGCTTTTCTGCTAATAAAGACAAGCTGATCATCAAGCTTGAGCCCGAGGTGAAGGGCATTATAGTTTGAAGAAGGCTTGGTAAATTTCAATTTTTTTATTACCAAGAAGATGGATAGCACTAGAACTACAGGTTCTTTAGTGTACCACAGGGGCACACCATCCCAAGTGGAGCCACTGTTATCACTCAGAAAAATGTGAAACATTATTTGACATGGTCATAGAGTTCATTTTTCAAAGGTATCCTTAAGACTTTTTCCAAAGTGGTATAGGAAAATTTTATTTTTTTACATGTTTTAACCTATCCTAAGGTTCAAACCCACCTTCATTTAGGTCATATCATGTCCCATCAGTCATCATTAGGTGTCAGCTTTCATTTCCCAAGTGTTTAATTTTAAAAAGGACACTTAATCCAGCTTTACATCTTTTCGTAGTGTTTTACACTATGAAATAGCAGTTTTTGCTACAAAGCTGCCTAATAGTTTCGTAGCGAAACTATCAGGGAATGAGCTAGAAATGCTACAATTTTTTTTTTTCCTGTTTGTCTTGTCAACCATGAGGTGAAGTGTCAGTTCATGATTAGAGGTGATACGGTGGATGTCATTCGAGTCAGTTACGATTAT
This sequence comes from Pinus albicaulis, assembly GCA_034641835.2. Taxonomy (NCBI): domain Eukaryota; kingdom Viridiplantae; phylum Streptophyta; class Pinopsida; order Pinales; family Pinaceae; genus Pinus; species Pinus albicaulis. Next base: position 1,543,681,327 of record CM076584.1, read on the forward strand.
TTCAAAAGTACAAAGTCATGGCTAATGTCATCATTACCATTTTTAGCATGCATGCGTCATGATGAAGGAATGAGTTGTCATCGAAACCATAAAAAAATTACCTGATTGAGTCTTTTTGTCATTCTCCACTTCATTTTGCATGTTATTGAGTTTTGGAGAGCTGCTTCACCGAGCCAAGCAGGTTGCTGGCAGATTCAAAGGTTGCAGGTGTCATGAAGCAAGCGAGCCTAAAAAGATATAAAGTCACCATGGTTGCAAGGAAGAAGACCAAAAAAGGTGGTCACTACCACAGGTATGAGCCCATGGAAATGAATTTTTTAAATGAAGACCCAATTGCCTTGGAGGTATTCAGAAGAACAGGTTGTTTGCAATTCTACCAAAGGCTGCAGGGTTTTCATCTACAGGTTTCTAAAGACTTTGCTAATAGTTTTACTAGGGCAACTTCAAAGGTGGGATTGCTAAACCTCACAGTAACACCAGACAACATTTCAACAAAAACAGAATCCCTAGAGGAGGGGAACAGTGGTTTAAAGGCATCAAGTTCACCATGTAGGACAACAAAGAATTCATCAAGCCAGAGCATAGTCAAATTGATCTCACAAATGTTATCCCAAGGAGTTATATGAAAGACAACTTCTCAAAGTTGTTGATGATCATTCAAAAGTACTTCACCTGTGAAGGAAGGTTTCACATGGTCTACTCCTACCACCTTAGGCTTCTGCTGCATTTTGTGGGTAAGAGGTCTTTTGACTTGCCCTTTTACTTATACAAAAGTCTAACTAAAATGTCAGATAAGGTCCAAGTTAAAAAATAAGGAAATGAAACTTCTCTCTTTCACCATGGTTTGATTAAGTTGTTGGTGTTAGAGGAGTTGAAGAGATTAGGCAGAGATTGGACATCCTTTCTGTTCATGAGTGGTTTTGAAGTAGATGCTGTCACTCCTAAAATAGTTCCCAAACCTAGATATATTTCATCACCAACAGTAGCAGAGCAATTAGAACCAGTGAGCATGGAGACAAAGCCTTTGTAGAAGATTGACACACCCAAAGCTACACCTGCAAAACAGAAGCCAAAAATTAGTAAACATGGCAGCAAGAGAGTTACTAGGATCCAAACAATGGTTAAGGGTAACTTAGAGGACAAATTGCATGCAATTGATATTGAAGAAACTCCCATTGTCCAAGATGAAGATGTTGAAGATGGGGGAAGAAATCTAAAGAAAGGCAAAACAACTAAAAATTTAGAGTTTGCAGGTGATGATGTTGGTTTCATGTTTCAAGCTAGAAAACCAATGACTAGACATGATAGAAATATCATGGAAAGCAACAAAGAGACTCAGAATGTCGGTGAAACTACTCAACCACCACCAAGCATCATAGACCTCTCCTCACTTGCAAAAGAAGAACTAGTCATCAAACAAAAGAAGGGTAAAGAAAAAATCACTGAAAAGTCATAAATTGAAACCCTTAAGGAGTAGTTGAAAGAGGCAGGTGAAGAGATATTAGTCCTTAGGAAAGAGGCAAAGAAGCATAGAGCTGAAAGGGTACATTTTGAACAAATGAGGAAGATCTGGGAAGATCAAGTCACAAGTGTCTCAAAGACCTTGGACAATACAAAAAAACTAATAAAGTGGACTCAGCCACTAAGAAGAGAGGTCAAGCACATAAAAAAGGTACACCTGCAATTGCAATCCAAGAATAAGACTCTAAAGGACCAGCTCAAATACCTTCAAGAGCAATTGGATTTGATTCATGAAGAGTTGGAAAAGAAAGGTTTGAAAATGACTATGGTGGAAGAGCCTATAGCTCAACTGATTGTTAATGAGGAGGAAAAACCACAGGAGCAATAAGTTGAGATTGAATATGCCTTAGAAGGTTTATTACATGCAAAAAATCAATATTTTGCAGCTGGAGGTCAGTTTTTAAAACATTTTTGAAATAAGCAATTTATGGGTTTTTTACATAGTTTCATAGCGTTCCTCAGGCTTAAAGCCAATAATACGCTACGAAAAAAACTATAACAACCTTTTTGCTTTTAAAATCAGTTTTTGCAGTTTTTAAGGAGGGAGATTCATGGTGGTGATGTGTCATGATATGATTAACATGATGGAACATCAAAGAATTGAAGAAGATGGATGGAAATGCTACTTTTCTCACGCTACTAAGACTTGCTACGAAACTGTCCTATTTTCGTAGCTAGCAATTATTAAAGGTTTTGGAGCGTCTTAATGGCCGTTTTGGACAACTCGAGACCTAAAAGATGTCAATGGAGCTTATTATTAAATATTTATGACTCAAAGGAAGTGCTATGAAGACAGGTCATCAGCCAAAGTAGTTTTGAAGATAAGGGTTATCTATTCCGAAAAAATAGGGTTATGCTCCACAAGTCTAGGAGGGTTTTAAATATGTAAAGTTGTAATGAACTCTGTCATGTGTTTTTCAGGCATGTGATACTTATTTTGTAACCATCATGTAACTGTTTCATAGATAGGATAAGATAAATGTAATAAATAGGAGTTATAGTCCTATTAGGAGATGGTTTCTTTAAGGTGTAGCTGTCAGTTTTCTGTTAGAATTTATGTCTTTCAGTTATGAAAGGTGTCATAGGAGAATTCGATGATCTAGCCACCAGGCAGAAATGGTTTCCCGGTCTACGTAAACCCTAATCACGTAGCTCTGATAAAGATGGAATATAATGGCCTGCCTTTCTTTAATTCGACTTACGATGAGCAGAATAGCTCACTTTTCGATTCCGTAGATAGGTATGATAGCAGTAGAGTTGCCATGTCGGAGGATTATTTCATGGATAGGTAGGACTTGGTTTATATTAACCAGAGTTCAGTAGTGGGGAATGCATCCCTTAATTTTGGAAACGAAGTCTTTAATGTGGGCATTACGAGTTGTTCGAAGAATAACGACGTAGGGCCTTACCATGCGGTCAACAACCGTGAGGGAATCCATGTTGTGTTGACTCCTGCAATAACTCACATTTAGAAGGAGTAATGAAACGTAACCCACGTGGCTCGTGTGGCTCTTCAGAATCCATTTCTAAATTAGGTAACAATGAATATGGGAGCTTGGTGAAGACAGATATTAATGGAAGGATCTTTACTAATGAAGATACTAATAAGGTACCCCTATGTAAAAGTATCATAAACCTGGATGAGACTAATACTAAGATTATGAAGAAGCTTTTATATGATGAAGATAGTAATATTATTAGGAAGCCCACATATTATAGCAATAGGAAGCACTTGGATGATGATAACAAAAAGGTTGTTAACCTTTCTTCAGTGGAATTAAGTCTTGAGACTCGCAGGATTCTCGGCAAAGGTTTAGGGTTTGCTGTTCCTCCCAAGGGTATTATGAAGGAGAGCATATTATGCAGCATCAAGGAAGGCATTCGAGGTTTACCTCTGGATGAAAAAGAAGCTCTTAGACAAGAATGCTCCATGATTCTAAGAAAATCTAAACCCCCTATAAGTAACCTTAGCAAGGAGGAGATAGGAGCTCTTAGAGCCCTTTGCAATAATGACGAGATTGTAATCCTTAAGGTAGACAAGGGAGGGGTTGCTGTGGTTTTAGATAAGGTGGATTATATTAAGAAAATGAAGGAGCATCTTTATTTCAGTAGTTATAAGAAGTTGAAGACCAACCCCTTATCAAAGATCCTTAGAGAGGTTAAGAAGGCAATCTCGAACTCTCATCTCGATGACAAGTTGAAGAAGAAATTGACCCCCTCCTGTGAGGTGATTCCTAGAATTTGTGGGCTTCCTGAGATTCATAAATATGGGGTTCCCATTAGACCAATTGTCAATACCATTGGATCCCCCACATATAACTAGAAAAATATGTTGCAAAAATTCTCAAACCTCTTGTGGGGAACACTGATTCCTTTATTAAATACTCTAGTGACTTCATCAAACTTATTGAAAAAGAGAGGGTAGAGGAGAATAACATCCTAGTAAGCTTTGATGTGGTCTCATTGTTTACCAAAATCCCTTTAGATGAAGCAGTGAAGGTTATTAATGAAGTCACGGATCCTGAGACAACCAAGCTTGCTGAGATTTTTTTACGATCCACCTTCTTCAGCTTCCAAGCGAAATTTTATGAGCAGGTTTCCAGTGTCGCAATGGGTTCGCCACTTTCACCGATTGTGGCCAACTTATTTATGGAAAACTTCGAAAAGAAAGCCCTTGCATATTTTCCGTTAAGTCCAGATTGGTGGAAAATATTTCTAGATGACACTAACATAAAGTGGTCGCATGGTAGGGATAACCTTGAGAAATTATTCAATCACCTTAACTCAGTTTCCTCGGAAATTAAGTTTACCATGGAGATGGAAGAAAACAGGAGCATTCCTTTTTTGGATGTCCTGGTTACCGAAAAAGAGGATGGAACATTAGGGCATCAAGTTTTTAGGAAGAAAACCCATACATACAACTACCTTCATGCTGAGTCTTACCATCATCCTGCCCAGAAATTTGGTGTCCTTAACACTCTTCCTGTTAGAGGCCTTAGAATATTAGATAAGGAACACCTGGAAGAAGAAATATCTCATCTGACATCTGTTTTCTTGGGTATAGGGTATAAGGAAAGGGAAATCAGGAAGGCCATAAACAAAGCAAGAAGCACTATCATATCCAAGAGACGTCAGGATCCTCAAGAGAGCGGTGGAAGGGTTTTTCTGCCATATGCGCTCTATTAAAGATAGCATTAGTGAGGGGCAACTTAAAGGTGTTTACAAGATCAAATGCTCATGTGGAAAGAGTTACATTGGTGAAACGAGGCGCTCTCTTCAAAAGCATCTGAAAGAGCATGGTGCTGATATTAAGCATGAGCGATCGCGAACCTTCGCCCTTGCTGATCACTCCTTGAAATCAAAGCATCACTTATGTCTTGAGGACGCTAAAATCATTGCGAGGGAGGAACACTATCTAAGACGTAAGAGTAGAGAAGCGCTAGAAATTATAAAACACCCAGATAACATCAACATGGACAGAGGATACGAGATTAGTGACAGTTGGCAACCCCTTATTAGACAAATTTGCACTGTAAGTTCATCCGCATCTCAGGTATAAGTTGGTAGGTTTGCTTCTCCTCATTTTTAGTAAGCTGGTTTAGGGTCAGGTCAGGATAGAACTCTTATTCCACTCACTCGTAATATTTATTTTATTAAGTAATTTTTATTTTTTAAATAAAAATTAATTAATTAAGATTTATTATCAGTGATTGGAAGCTAAATTTAATTTAGAATTCAAATCAAACTTGTTTATATAATATATAGTCTAAAATAAAAAATTTTAGGTATAGGTTTAATTAATAAGTAATTTTATATTAGGGTTTAATTAATTATTAAGTTAAACTTCATAGTTAATAGTTATAATTTAGGGTTAGATCCTTTAGATTAATTTATAGAAATTAGTTTCTCTAATTTAGGTAAATCAATGTAGATTTTTTTTTTAAAACTTCTTTAGTTTTTTTTCTTCTGAATTGGTCTACTCCTATTATTGGTAAGAAATGTTATAGAGAGGTTGTGGCCTCGAAAAGTCTTGCCCAGAGATGCGGCATTTGCCCATTACAAAACTGAATTCTAACCAGATAAACTTCAGAGGCCATAACAGTATTACTGGACCCAAACACAAAAGAAGATAAGTACCGCCCATTACAAAACTAAATTCTGACCAGATAAGCTTCAGAAGCCATAACAATATTACTAGACCCAAAAAAACAAGAAAATAAGTGCCGCCCACGCAGGGGAAACTGACAATTAAACCTTAGAACAAAAGTCTGAGCAGAAGAACTGAATAACGTAAGACGACTGTGAGACAAAAGGGAATTGAGCCCATTCGAATGACTGGGAAAAAAAAACCTTTGAAAGCAGACCTGTTTAAGATTCTTGAGAAGTGGGAGGCGACTCTTCGACGATGCGACAACCATATTTGTAAGGGTCTTCTTCCTTTGTAGGATGGCCTTCCTTGCCTGTGTAACAACCACGATTGGGATTGCTCGGACCGGCTTGAAGGCTCATGTCCTGGGGAGAAATGCCGAGGATCCTTGCTTTGCATGCAGTCAGTAGGAGAAGTGCCCTTCTTGTCATCTTCCCTCTTCTCCAGAGTCACCCCCGGAGTCGCAGCAACCATACCCGAAGAATCCTCTTGAATCACGATGGTAACAGTCGCCGTGAAAGAGGAAGGACTAAAGGTACAGGGGAACAAAAATTGAGCTGTATGAGACTGAAAAGGGGTGGAATGGTGAGAGCGTGCCTCAGAATGGGGCTACCCATGACCCTGACCATAGCTGCTTTTGGTATCGGGATAGAGGACAGAGCAGAAATCCGTGGAGTAGGACGAGGAACCAGAGGTTGAGAAGGAGGGCTGGCGAACCACACACCCACGAGAACTTCCCCTCCTGCAACACATTCTGTGGCGTAATTTGGGTATAGTGTTAAGAATAGGGAACGCGGAGCAAACAACTATACTGTGAGGGCTGGGGAGGGCCGAAGGGGGCCAAGCTTCAGCCAGCAACGGAGCTTCGGAAATGACAGAGGTCGAAAGGCAATTGAGCATGAAGAATGGACTCTGAGAAACATGAAAATCTGGTAGCAAATCTATACAACATTCCAAAGCACAACGCTTCCCAGTGCTGGTCCGAGAGCAAGGCTCTGCGACAGCAATGGAGCAACTCGAGCGCAGAGGAGGAGCATGAATGAGGCTGGGAGGAGGCGCCATGGCTAAAGAGCTTGCGAGCTGGTGTGGAGAGACGAGCTGCATTAACACAACATTGAAGGTGGTGGCAGAGAGTTTAATGTCAAACATCGTGCGAGATCGGATGGCGGTGGTAAGAAACCACGCGCCAACAAACAACGCCGCCCACATACCCATCATTGAACTAATCACCCGCATCCGGGATAAAACTTCTTTAGTTATTCTAGGTTTCAATTTTAATTTAAAAATTAGTTTATAAATATATTAGAATTTAAATAAGGTTATTATTTTAATAATAGTTTTAGAATTATAGGTATAGGCTTAATTAATAAGCAATTTTGTAATTAAAAAGTTTTATTAGGGTTTTTATTAATTATCAATTTATTTAACTTTATTAAACTTAGTTAATAGGTATAATTTAGGGTTAGACCTTTTAGATTAATTATAAAATTTAGTTCTCGAATTTAGGTAATTCAATGTAGTTTAAAAATCTTAAACTATTTTAGTTACTCTAGGTTTTGTTTTTAATTTATTAGAATTTAAATAGGGTTATTATTTTAATATAGTTTTATAAAATTTTAAGATATTTATTAGAATAAAAATTTTAAATTATTTATTAGAATAAAATTTTAATAATTTAATAATTTAGTTAAAAAAATTTAGACATTAAGTAGAAAGTTAATATAATTAATCATAATTTTAAATAATTACTAGATGGGAATTATAAAAATTAATAGTTAAAATAAATAATTATATTTATAAAAATTAAAAGGTAGGGTTATTATTATTAATAAATTAAAAAAAGTAAAGTTAGTATTAATTTTTTTTTTTTTAAATAAATAAAATTAATTAATAAAATAAAGATTTTTAAACTTAAGTTGCTGTCGGCTCCTCTCATCGTCATTAGCCCTCATTATTTATACCTTGTTCCCCCTGCTACCTTCTTTCATTATTCATTCATTCATTTCTCGTCCTGAAGATGGATCCCCGTTGGGATTCGAAACGTCGACCATTGTTCTATGATACTGTGGATAATCTGGTTTCTGATGACAGATCATCCTTGTTGTAAAGAATGTCTATTTAAAGACAAAGCATGGAATTAGTAAGGGTTGGATATTTTTTGCACCAAACTGCTGCTTTTATGTACTTGACCTATATCAGTAATACAAAGTAACATTATTCTTGATAGACCTGAGATTCTCATGAGGTTTTTGATGTCTTATTGATCTATATCTTTATGTTTTATCACTTGTAGTATATTTCATCTCGATTACTCAGAATTCATAATTTTATGCTTTGACTTCCTTTAGTGATTAAATGACTGTGTTTTCCTATGTTTTATGTGTGATTTTCCTCTGTTAAAGACCTCTATCTACCTCAGCTTCCATGTTGAAGAACCTTTTTCACTGAAAATACTAATTGCTGACTCCATAAGCCCAATGGTAGCAAGCCTTCATTCCTTTAAACCTGCAATCATAAAAAATAAGTTACAATTTCCATAGAGTTAACCATCTAGTACTATCATTATTCAATATCATAAAACCCCCTTGAGAGAGCCCTCTCAAACTGAAGAGGCTAATATTCAGTTAGAAGTGGTTTGAAACAGTTACAATGAGTTTTTTGATAAGTAGCCAGTCAAGTACAATTTTGTGATAACAGGAACAAAGAAACACACTTGGTTCAAGGTGTCGTAAGTGTATCTTCTTGGGGTATTCAAATACCTCCAAAGCATACCGTATATATGATGAAGTTAATAAAAAGTTTCTAGTATCTAGAGATGTGATCTTTATTGAATCCTCCAAGGCTGAAAATGTTGTTGAGCGACAACTTGATGGCTTGGATAGATTCAGGCATGCAAAATCATTTCAGGAATTTGATAATCAGATTCCACATCTTGAAGGGGGGATTCCTATATTGGATCAATCTATGAAATATTCTTCTGAAGCACTCTCCCCCCCATATGAAGCTCAAGCCACAGATGAAACTTTGAGTGATGTGGTTGACATAATTAGGAGACTAAATCTTGATTTAGCCCCAACTCAGTCAACTGAGCAGCCTAGGCCATCTCAGAAAGTTCCTCCAAAATGGTTTACCAAGACACTTGAAAATGTTCTTCCTAATGAGGTTGGAAAGACAGGAACAAGAAGTTCCACTAGGAAAAATGGAGGTGATGTAGATGATTCTGATTCACCTGTTGATATGGATGTTTCTTATGATTGTGAACTAAAATTTTCTACATATTTTGAACCAAATTCCTTCAAAGAAGTCACTTCTCATGATGAATGGAAAGAAGTGATGGAGAAGGAATATAATGCCTTGATAAAGAATGGCACCTGGAAGCTGGATGATCCTCCATTGCGAACCAAACCAATTGGTTGGAAGTGGGTCTACAAGAACAAGTATAAAGTTGATGGCTCACATGACAAGCACAAACCCAGGCTTCTAGAAAAATGTTTTGCATAGAAAGAAGGGTTCGTCTATGAGGATACTTTTGCTCCCATAGAAAAATGGACTACCATTCAAAAACTCTTTGCCTTGGAAGCTCAGAATGGTTGGAAAGTCCATCACATGGATGTAAAAACTGATTTCTTGAATGGTGATATAAAGGAGAATGATTTTATGCCCCAACTAGAAGGATTTTTTGTGAAGGGTCAATAACATAGAGTATGCAAGATTGTAAAATCCTTTTATGGCCTCAAGCAAGAACCACTGGTCTGTTATGAGAAATTAACTGAGCATCTTCTGAAACTCAACTTCAAACATTATGATCTTGATGATGCAACTTTGTTTGTCAAGAAAGTTGGAAAAACAGTTATATATCTTGTGGTATATGTAGAAGATATTTTGACGACACAAAACAATGGAAGCTACATTGCATCCATAAAGAAAGAATTGAGGAAAGGTTTTGAAATAAATGACTTGGGCTATGTTCAATACTATCTTGGTATTGAAGTAACTCAACATTTGAAGTTTGCATTCCTCTCTCAGAAGAAGTAAATTAGAGATATGTTGAACATGTTTGCATGGATAAGTGAAATCCTTTAACTTCTGCAATGGAACATAACTTGAAGCTCGCATCCATTGAAGGAAAATAATTTGAGGATGTAACAAAGTATAGATAGCTTGTAGGAAGTCTCAACTACCTGACTACTACCAGACCAGACATTTCATTTTTTGTTGGAACCCTCTTCAAGTTTATGCAAAAGCCTTGTGAGGAACATTGCTCTGCTACAAAATGAGTTTTAAAGTAATTTAAGGGTACTCAAGACTATGGACTCAAGTATACACAAGTGGGCGACTTCAACTTTATTGGATACTTTGATTCAGACTTCGATGGAGACAAAGAAACTGAGGTATCTACTTCAGGTTATGCTATGAGTCTTGGATCGGGAGATGTCTCCTAAAGATCACAAAAACAATCAGTTCCAACGGATTCCACAACAAAGACAAAATATGTGGCAACAACTGAAGAAAAAAATAAAATTTTGTGGCTCAGGAAAATTTTGGAAGATTTGCAGGTGAAACAAGTGCATTCAAATCTACTCATTATTGACAACACTTCTGCATAAAGTTGGCCAAGAACCCAAAGTTCCATGATCAAATGAAGCACATCAATACAAAATACCATCTGATTCAACATCATGTTAAGGCCAAGACAATACATCTATGCCATTGTTCCACAAATGAGTAGCTCACATACATCTTCACCAAAGCGCTTGGAAGAGAAAAGTTCGAAAGATTCAAAACGATGCTTGGACTCACCAACATCCCTTCAGATTAAGGGGGGAATGTTGACACCTAATCCTTGGGATTGGGTGAATATGTAAAATAATGTAAATAGAAAATAAGGAGAGCTGAAATATGAAGAGACACTAGGAGATGAAACCCAAGAGTCTCTCCTTCCATGTATATATCTAAGATCACCCTTAATGCAAAATCACAATTCGCATTGTGGAGTTACCTCTTGGCCTGACACCATATTCGTCAGATTACAATCAGTGAGTCTCTAAATGCCATAATTTTGATTTTCCTTGCAATTTCTAGTTCTAAATCTTTCCAGAGAGCTAGAGATTCAGCTTGGTTTTTGGTTACAATGCCCAAACCCCAAGCATATTCGATCTTGATTTTTTTTTGCGTGACAAAGGATAATTCTTCCTGCTCCTGCCACCCTTGATTATTTACTAGATATTAATAGAAGCAAGCTACAAATAAATGAATAAATTCGGCCTCTTTATAACACATGAATGGATCTCGTTCGAACCATGAACTTAATGCAAAAAAAATGAATTGATGGGCAGGTCGAATGTATCTCTAGTTTTAATACTAGGAATTTTAGATGAAAAAGGAATTTTGTTATCAAGGAAATGTTTTCAAGTGGTTTTACTAAATAAGTGCACCAACAAAGGACCGACTTTGAATCTTCCATAACCAAGAACTCATTAATTTTTAAGCCGACTTTGAATCTTTCATAACCAATAACTCATTTATTTTTAACCAAGAATTCATTCCTTTTGAAACTTGAACAAACTTTGGATCCTTACAGAGCTGTTAATTTTACCTCATTAGTCACGTGCTCCATAGCCCAATTCCACAATGATTATATTCTCCCACCATCTCCCTTTCCCTTGAATTATCAAGATCTTTGTTTGGGGCCTTATTCAAATATCTTATACAGTACAACCTTTTAGAATCTTAATTTGATTGAGGGCCTTCTGGAGTTCATCACGCATGGAATGGCTTTCAGTGTCATGGATTTCAAATTTCACTATCTTTTTAAATGATATTGTTTGTTGTTTTGTTAAATTTTTCAAAGAGTACGTGATACAGGAGCGTCAAATCTGTTTTATTTTTAGTATTTTTAATTGAAACAATATTGTGTGCAGAAGTTATGTCCGTGTTAAATTGTTCAATTTATTTTTATTATCTCTGAATTAACGAGCATTATGCCACTATAGTTGTGAAGGTATAGTGTTAAATAAGTTCTGGTGCTTTATTTGTATTTATAAAGTGAGTATATCACACAGTTGCAATCTTTAAGGAATGGCTCATATGGAGACCATTGGAGCAGTTATACCCCTTTAATTTTATTAATAAAATTGTGAGTCATGGGCCGAAATCCTGGATTCACCAAATATCAGGAGGAAATCAAACAAAATCGTGTTTGGGTCATAACCTGGGTTTGCAGTTTGATTCGCTACGCATTCATTGCGTAGGCGCTACCCTTTCGCTGAAGAGAGCTGCACATTTCACTGTGTAGGCATTGCACATTCCTTGAAGCCGCTACACATTCCTTGAGATGCTACACATACAAATCCAGTGCTTCACTACCCTTAGCACACTACTTTTTCATCGTTGCACGCTATGTTTTCACCGCTGCACGCCGTGGTTTCGTCTGTAAGTTTACCTCAGCTCAACAACGAAATGATGGATCGATTCAAGTTCCAGTGAGTTACAACAAAAGTGCATGAAGATAAGGAGTAAGGTGTATAAAGTAATATGCTGTGAATATGGATCAATTTTGTATTTTTTTTAATATATCTGTGTATGAAAATATAAATTATCAGAGATCAGAGCAGTCTTCAATAAGAGTTGTCTTCCAATGTGGTAGTGTGTAATCAGAGGAGACAAGTGGCTTAGATACACAAAGAAAGGTCAGATTTCTGATTTACCCTTCATCATTTTGTATCAGAGCACATGCAAGAATTAAATTCTGCTTCAGCAAACCTTCCACCTAGGAGAGGAGATGACACAGGTCGGGGAAGACCTGTAGCCAATGTAGTTTTTATAGAAGAGATTCGACACCTTCGCACAAAGATGGAGACAATGGAAACTTCTCATAGGAGAGCACCTGATGAAGGGGATGCCAGTGATGCAGAGGAATCTTCTGAGGAAGAAGAAGAAGAAGAAAGCGAGGTAGCTAAATTTTTCAAGATATTGGCAAAAGCGAGTGGAAGACCAAAGGTGGAAATACTTTTGTATGAAGGGAACCTTAATGTGGAAGAGCTGATGGATTGGATCTATTTGTTAGATAAGTATTTTGACTTTGAAGAGGTTGAGGATAAAATTAAGGTAAAGTTTGCAACTACCAGGTTAAAGGGTCATGCAACCATCTGGTGGGATGAACTACAAACATACAGATAGAGAAAGGGAAAGTCCAAGATCAATAAATGGGATAAAATGGTGAGGAAATTGAAAAGTAAATTCATGCCAAAAGATTACCAGTTGAATCTTTTCAGACAGTTACAAAATTTGAGGAAGAAAGGAATGACTATCAAAGAGTACACAGATGAGTTTTATAAGATGAACATTAGAGCAGGACATGCTGAGGATGACGTAGAAAATGCAGCCATATATATCAATGGCTTGAGATATTACATACAAGACGAAATTAGTCTGCTGAGTCTGAAGACAATTGAAGATGCCTATCAATCAACTTTGAAGGCAGATGAAAATTTTTTGAGGAAGAAAAGTCAGAGGAATAGAGTTAAAATTTCAGCAAGAGGAAGAGGAGCTTCCAGATCGAGGTTCCAACACTCTCAGAATGAAGCAAGAGGTTGGAGTAACAGACCACCAAAGAGAGGAGATTTTGGTAGAGGAATATTTTTACCAAGAGGTAGAGGCTGAGGAAGAGAAATTTGGTGCTACATATGTGGAGAATTAGGACATGGATCATGGGACTGCCCTCATAACAAAACAAAAAATCAACAAAATGTGAGTATAGCAGAGACAAAGAAAGAAAACCCTTAGGTCATGGGGAAAGAAGAGCCACCTGAGGCAGGAGAATCCTTATTGTTAAAAAGGGTGTTGCTTAAGGCAAAGAAGGAATCAAATGAGCTAGCTCAAAGGAAGAGCCTATTCAGGACTGTATGCAAGTCTAAAGAAGAAATTTGCAAGGTTTTGATTGGCAGTGGAAGCACTGACAATCTTGTCTCCACATAAATGGTTGATAAATTGGGGTTGATTAAGACGGTACACGCTACGCCCTATAAAGTGTCCTAGTTACAAAAAGGACATCAACTTGTAGTGAAAGAACAATGCATGGTAGAGATACAAATTGGTACATATAAAGATGTCATAATTTGTGATGTGATGCCAATGGACGTGTGCCATATATTGCTGGGAAGACCTTGGAAGTTTGATAGGAAAGTCATTGATGGCAGAAGGAACACCCATACTTTAGAGAAGGATGGGAAGAAGCACACATTACTGCTTTTGAAGGATGAAGCGGACAAAGGAGCAGTTGGAAATAGTGTTATGTTGATCAGCGAAAAATAATTTCTTCAAGAAGTCAAGAAGGAAAAAGGAATACATTTTGTTGTTGTGGGTAAACCCAAGGTAATTTTGACTTCTACCAATTTAGATAATCTGCCCGTGGAAATTAAAAATCTGCTAGATGATTATGCTGATATTATTGTTGCTGAATTACAAATTGCATTGCCACCAATCAGAAGTATCAACCATCACATAGATTTAATACCTAGTGCTAGCTTACCAAACAAAGCAACATATAGATTGACTACTCGGGAGAATGAAGAAGTTGGAAGACAGGTGCAGGAGATGTTTGATAAAGGATTGATAAGGGAAAGCCTTAGTCTGTGTGCAATACCAGTAGTGCTCAGTCCAAAGAAAGGCAGTGAATGGCGCATGTGTACTGACTCTAGAGCAATAAACAAGATCACTATCAGGTATATATTTCCCTTGCCACGTATGGATGATTTGATGGATTGTTTGATTGGGTCACAATATTTTTCTAAAATAGATATGAAGAGTGGATACCATCAAATAAGGATTACAGAGGGGGATGAATGGAAGACTGCATTCAAAACCAACAGTAGGCTGTATGAATGGTTAGTGATGCCTTTTGGGCTCACTATTGCACCCAGTACATTTATGAGACTAATGAACGAGGTCTTTAAAGAATATTCTGGAAAATTCATGATAGTCTACCTTGATGACATTCTAATTTTCAGTCAGAATAAGGAAGAGAATTTGGAGCATATTAAGTTCGTTTTAAATACTTTGCAAAAGGAGAAACTGCTGATAAATTTGAAGAAGTGCAGTTTCATGAAGAAGGAGCTCATTTACTTGGGATTTGTAGTCTCAGAAGAAGGGTTGAAGATGGACCCAGAAAATATCCAAGCAATTCTGAATTGGCCAACTCCAAGGAGTGTATTTGAGGTAAGAAGTTTTCATGGTCTTGCAAGTTTTTATAGGAAGTTTATAAGAAGTTTTAGTCAGATCTGTGCACCGGTAGTTGAAAAAATAAAGGATAAAAACTAACCATTTACGTGGATAGAGGCAGCAGATCAAAACTTCAAGCTGCTGAAAAAGAAAAACATGTTTTGGCCTTGCTAAACTTTGATAAAATTTTTCAAGTTGAGACTGATGCTAGTGGGGTAGAAATTGGAGCTGTCCTGAGTCAAGAGGAGAGACCAATAGATTATTTTAGTGAAAATTTGAATGAGTCCAAGTGAAATTACTCATCCTATGATAAATAATTCTATGATATTGTGCAGACTTTAAAGAAACATAGGCATTACTTGTTACCCAAGGAGTTTGTGTTGTATTCTAATAATCATGCACTGCAGTTTATAAATAATAAGCCAAAGTTGAGCAAAAAGCATGCTAAGTGGGTGGAGTTCTTGCAGAGTTTCACCTTTGTAATCAAGCACACAAGCGGTAAGTCAAATAAAGTTGCTGATGCTTTGAGCTGAGTAAATCTAGTTGTGCAGGAATTAAAGATTGTCATCATGGGGTTTGAGGAAATGAGTGATGTGTATAAATAAGACACATTTTTTAAAGAAATATATGTATTTTTTCAAAATCCTGTGATTTAAGGAGGGTTGATGTTCAAGAATAATAAACTGTGTATTCCTAAATGCTCCATGAGGGAAAATATGATTAAAGAAAAACATAGTGGAGGATTGTTCGGACACTTTGGGCAGGACAAATTTTTTTCTCAAGGGAGTGCTTTTTATTATTGGCCAAAAATGCAAACTGATATCAAAAATTTTGTTGAAAAATTCAGGGTTTGTCAACATGCCAAGGGAAGGATCCAAAACACTGGGTTATATGAACCATTTCCAATATCGAACAGACCTTGGGATGCAGTCAGCATGGATTTTGTTTTGGGTTTTCCAAAAAATTAGATAGAACATGATTCTATCTATGTCGTTGTAGATAGGTTTTAAAAAATAGCTCATTTCATTGCTTTTAGGAAAACTAGTGATGCAACTCACATTGCCAATTTTTTTTTCTCAGAAATTGTAAGATTATATGGACTGCCTATGAGTATTGTTTCAGACAGGGATGCAAAGTTCGTTGGAAAATTTAGGAGGAATCTATGGAGGAAGCTAGGTAAAAACCTTAGTTTTAGTTCAGCCTATCATCCTCATACGGATGGGCAAACTGAAGTGGTGAATAGGAGCTTGGGAAACATTCTAAGGAGTTTGGTTTATAAAAATCGAAAGAGTGGGATTTGTCGCTTGCTTAAGCTAAATTTTCCTACAATGAAACTCCTAACCGGAGTACTGGAATGAGTCCATTTCATATTGTTTTTTGTATGCATACAAGAGGAGTATATGATCTTAGAGATTTGGGTAAGCAAGAGACAAGGAGTGCAAAAGCCTAAGAATTTTCAAAACAGATTCAGAAATTGCAGGAAGACGTCAAGCAGAGATTACAGGAAAGAAAAGGTAAAAATAAACAAAGGGCTGATATGAAGAGTACAAAAAAGGAGTTTCAAGTGGGTGATTTAGTTGGTTTATCTGAGGAAGGAAAGGTTTCCTGTTGGGACCTATAACAAACTAAAAATGAAAAAGATAGGACCATGCAGAATTTTGAGGAAGTTTTCCACCAATTATTATGATATTGAGCTACCAGAAGGAATTGGAATATAACCTATCTTTAATGTTGTAGACTTGTACCTGTACAAGGAACCAGAGACAAAATTACAAGATGAACCTGCAGACGAAGGGGTTCAAACTCTAAATTGGGAGGAACAGATGCCAAGGACAACAAAGAAGGAAGTGGAAACCATTCTGGAGAAAAGAGAAACAAAGAATACTAGAGGCCAAACCTATTATAAGTATATAATCAAATGGAGGGGACAACCAGTTGAATATGCCAATTGGATGACAGCAGCAGAGCTACAAAAGTATCAATTATATCTTGAAGATTTGATGAATCCTTCTTTTCTTCCCCGGGAGTCTTATGCAGATGCATCAACTGGGACCAATTTTATTGACCTGATTGGTCAATCATCATTTAGTAAATAGGGTTGGACCTCTTGAATTTATTTTTTATGATTATTTATTATAATAATTAATAGAGTGCTAGATTAGAAAGAAAAGATCAGGTTTGTTAGTCTAGGTGTCAGTTAGACCTATACCTATAGAATAGGGATTAGGTTGTTTGAGAAGATAGAATAGGTTAGCAGCATTTAAAAAAATAAAAATGAAAATCACATTTTTTTTTAGAGAGTGAGAGGAATGTAAGGTGATAGATCCCTCAAGGGCCAGAGAAAAAAAATAAAACTCTGTTTTATTTTTAGTATTTTTAATTGAAACAGGATTGTGTGCAAAAGTTATGTCCGTGTTAAATTGTTCAATTTTTTTTTTTATTCTCTCTGAATTAATGAGGATTATGCCACTAGAGTTGTGAAGGTACAATGTTAAATAATTTTTGGTGTTTTATTTGTATTTACACAGTGATTAAATCACACAGTCGCAATATTTAAGGAATGAATCATATGGAGAGCATTGGAGCAGTTAGACCCCTTTAATTTTATTAATAAAATTATAATTCGTGTGCCAGAATCCTGAATTCACCAAAGACCAGGAGGAAATTAGATAAAATCGTGTTTTGGTCATAACCTGGGTTTGCAGTGTTACTCGCTACGCATTTGCTATGTAGGCACTACCCTTTCCCTGAAGAATGCTACGCATTTCGCTGCGCATGCCCTGAAGTCGCTACACATTCCTTCAGACGCTACACATACAGATCTAGTGCTTCGATACCCTTAGCACGCTACGTTTTCATCGTTGCATGCTACGTTTTCACTGCTGCACGCTATGGTTTCGTCTGTAAGTTGACCTCAGCTCAGTAGCGAACTGATGGATCGATCCAAGTTCCAGTGAGCTACAAAAAAATAGCATGAAGATAAGGAGTAAGGTGTATAAGGTAATATGCTGTGAATCTGGATGAATTTCATATTTTTTGTATAGATATGTGTATGAAAATATAAATTATCATAGATCATAGTAGTCTTCAATAAGAGTTGTCTTCCAGCGTGGTAGTGTGGAATAAGAGGAGACAAGTGGCTTAGATACATAGAGAGAGGTCGCCTTTCTGATTTACCCTGCATCAGTACGTTATACTTAATTTGTTGAGCTTTTAAAAGTAGAAACCTAGCCAGTGAATTATTGAAGATGACTTCTTTTTAATCTCTCATTTTAAAAGTTTTTGCTGAAGTAATAGAAGAATTTTATATATCAATTATACAGTTAGTGTAGCTAGATAAATTAAATGGCTAGTAAATATCAATAAACATAAAAAAAATTACCTTATAATATATCTCACATGATTAAATTTAAAAAAAAAATCATATGAATAAATTAAATTATAACTTTTGTTTTCAAGTTGTATTTGATCCTTCCTCCAGGGTTGACCAGTGTCTTGAGAAATTGCAACCCAGGGGCATCTAATCCGTCAAAATCACCCAGGGATCGCACCTGGCCTGGGCCACACCAACCCTAAGATGGATGGAATTTTTAGCATGTCTCCTCCCCCTAGCACAAGACACAACCACCCCCCGTGAGGTTTAATTTTGGGTCACCTTCTTAACGAGTCCTGTCCTCAACCAGTTGTGCTAGTAGGACTTGACAAATTATATATATATATATATAAAGATTCTTTATCTTTAAATAAGATTTGTTACAATATAATGGATCTCCATCATAGTTTGTCAATACCACACGTAAATAAAACACACACACATATATTTTAATTTAATTTTATAATATTTTTTAATTAAATTGAAAAATAAAAAATACATAACTACCTTAGAGATATATCTCAACCTTATTCTAACTACTATTAAAAATATTTTGTGGATATTTTATAGAGAGTTAGATATTTATTATTCTTCTATTAATTATTGATAATTAAATTAAAATTATGTAAACTTTCTTCCAAAATAAAAATATTTATTAATGATTCAAATGACGTGAAAGAAAAAAATATAAGATAATATAAACTAAATTCTATTGTAAAAAGAATTATTAGTAAGCATTATATAGATATAGTGATAAACACGATGGGAGTTATTTTTGGAAAAAATATAAAAGCATTAAAATCAAATTTAGGAAAAAACATAGGTTAAAAAGTCTTAAAAAAATAAAAATCTTAAAACACAAAAGCTTTAGCTTAATTTGATATTATTAAATGTGCATGTTGTGTACAAAATAAAATAGTTGGAGAAAACTTTTTTCTTTCATTGTTCTATTTTTGGTTGTCTTATATCATGTTAGAAAATAGATTGTAGTTGAGTCTTGATGCATTTCTTAAGGTATTAAATTTATGAAAACAGTTAAGCACGTCTTGCAAACTGCATCAAATGTTCAAAACTCAAAATGTGATTGCCATGCCTGTTTATGTGATAACTATGGATGATTATCTAAATCATATATTTCCTTTGAGTAACAATTGTGTCCTTTATTTCAAGCCTTTCTATTAAATGGGAGATCTCCTACTAATTCTTTTCATGGCGAATCACTTGTTTGGGTGAAAAGGTGAAAATAAAATAGTTGGAGAAAATGGTTTTTTTTTTTATTGTTATTTTTATTATATTAGAATATAAATGGTAGTTGAGAACAATGTATTTTGAAACGAGAACGGATACGAGTATCTGATTTTTTTAGGTAGTAAAAAGCTTCTGATCTTGAAAAATGTTGATTCAAAATACTTTTAATTTTTTTTAGCATATTTTTAACACATTAAATTTTCTTATGTACCAAGTATAAACATTATTTTTAAAATGTTAGTGGTTTTTATGTTGATTTGGAATAGTGATGATGCCAACATCATCTCCTTTTTTTAGAAGACTTGTTTTTTTACTTTAAATTTTCTAATGCATTAAATGCTAATAATTATTTTCTAAAAATAACAATTTTTGAAGTACTCGTCTTCTTCTTTTTCAGTTACATATTTTTTTTAAGTGTATTTCAGGTTTGTGTTTTTTTGTTTTTCTTTTCATTTGTTTTTTAGTGAGATCTTTGATTTTTTGCAGTGTTAAAAAGAAAAGTGCCAAAATTTTAAAGTTTCAATCTTCTATATAATTATACATTGTTAAATAATATTTCATTGCACATGAAATAATTGTCACTAAAAAAAGCAACATTTTTTAATAATTTACATAAAAATACACATTTTGAGATTTATTCACTAAAAGTGACATGTCAAATAAACCATTTTTATAGGAAACATTTAACAAAAAAAGTATAAAAATTAGCCATTTTTATGAATTTTATGTCAAAAATTAATTATAATAACAATTTTTTTTCAAAATTTAAATGATTCACATAAAAAATGAAGTGAAAATCACATTATACAAATATTAAACATATAATAACAACAACTAAATACTTATTATTCTCATAAAATGTCAAAGTCAAAACATTACAAGTATAACTTATTAATATTTACAAAAAACGAGCTTCATTTGGAAGCTTAACAGAAATTTAATCAACAATATCACGTAACCCAAACTCTTCATCTTCAAGAGTTTCATTATTGTCTTCTTCCACATTATTTTCATTATTGGCTTCAGTTTGGTCATTTTCCTCTTCTGATGGATCTCTGATGTCTGCGAAACTCCCAAAATATGCATTTTAAATCATTCCATCTAATGGTGGTTGAGGTTTCTTTGCTTTTTTTGCCACACAAGATTCATTAAAATCCCTTTTCCTCAAACCAACTTCTTGCATTGCATTTGGAATAAATTGAAGAGTATTAATTCTTTGTTGAATACATTTGCATTGTACTGGGTCTTTCTCAATGGAAATGCAATTTCTTCCTTTTTGTAAGAAACATGAGAGTCACCGTTGTTGTACCTAATCATCAAATACAAAAGGAATACTTAAGTAAATCAGTATAAACACATAAAAATTAAAAATTAAAATATTGAAATTTATTTTATATAATAAAACTTATCTGAGCCTGAAAATAAATCCAAAACTCATCTCCTGTAGAAATTATACAAGATGCATGTATATATTGGATTCACCCGATCTAACAATGTAATAAAGTTAAATAATGAATCGCTTCTACAAATATTTTGCGGAATTAAAAACACAATTGTTAACCACATGAACATGAAGAAAGTTCAATCACACACAACACGGATAATTTCCCGGGGAAAGCTTACAACTAAAAACCCCACTATATTCTATTGTATATTCGACAAGGAATCATGAAACAATTACATACAACTCTTCTCACAAGAGTCCTCTTGTATTCAGCGAATTGTCTCACACTGATCCAGACAAAATTGGGCCAATAGTCAGCCAATTCTCAGCCTGCCTTTCTCACGCAATTCATGAGGAATGAAATTCTTATTCACAAGGAATTCCAGCCTTCCTACACTGCGCTGAGTATCATGGGCATCCTGTGGTGTTTTAACTACACCTGGGTAGCCTGCTAATATCACAACTAATAGTTACACTTCCTTTTCACTTAGATCTCAATTGGGTCTCCACTGGAACTGACATGCATGAAACTAATACTAGTAAATCCTCAGTTTCATGTGAGATCATTGAATGCGAATTAAATAATATTTAATTCACTTGATCCCTCACTTAACTGAGTTAAAATGATTACAACCTGCATTAATTAATGCACCACTGCACTTCGAACTCTGTTAAAACTAGAATTACTCTTGATGCTTCACCAACTACCCTCAACTCAAAATTCATGAGTTAACTGAGTTTATCACACTCAATTAACTATTACAAGTTATTTTGAGATTAGATTACATTTTATTGTCCAATTTAATCAAGGGATAATTAAAATAGACATGCACCAATTTTAGCCCACACCAGTGTAGGTGCTGCTAAGACCTATGGTCCCAAACTAGTGTAGGTGCTGCTTGGAACTCTTGGTCCCACACTTAGTGTAGGTGTTGCTTATTGTATTTGGATGCCAATTTCATTGTTTCTTGTTGTAAACTTCAACACTCCCTTTCAACAAGAAAGGAATGTCCTTGCATGTGACATGAAACAGTTCTCTAGTGTTTCTCGCACATGCAACCTTTGCATGCAACACTTCTCTAGTGTTTCTCGCACATGAAACCTTTGCATGCAACACTTCCGAAGCTGAATATCCTCCAAACAACTGAATCAGTATAATTCATTTGTCATCAAAGTCTTCTGACTGCTGCTAGCTACTGCACATGTCTACTCGATCCCCTGCATTTTTGACATCTATATCCATGCACTCTGCACTGCTTCCAACTCTGATCTGTGCTCCAATATCCGACACTGTCACTTTGGTTTCATGTCCTCCTGAAATCTGACTGCATCAATCTAACTGATCCTTCTACTATTGTACTGTGGACTCCTCGTAGCTAGGTTCGATCCGTGAGACGCACCATCTCTAGGACCCTTCCCAAATTTCTTCTTGGGTTATATCTGCACATCGCCCCACCTCACACTTGGAGGTATAACTGCATGTACTCCCTCTGCCCATTTGGCTCGAAATTTATTTCCATGAGTGTTTTCTGCCACTCCATGGTCCTCCGCATGTGCTGCTCCACATCTTGAGGTTCATTCTCACCTGCATACAAATCCAGATCCCTCTCAAGGGTCAATTGCATGGCTTTATCACACTTCATGGTTGGAAGCTCTATAGAAATTACATCTACATCAAGTCTATAGAGATTCTGAACTCAAATCCTAATCTTCTTAGCTTGCCCTATTGCTTTGTGTCGCAGGAAAACTTTTCTTTCATTGAAAACAACATCATAGCCTCTATCCTCTAACATTGTAATTGAGACTAAATTTTTCTTCAAACCTGGTACATGCATTACATATTTTAATTAAAATGGTTTACCTGACTCTCTCTGAAAGGTAATGGTACCAATCTCGGTAGCACTATACTATCCATCGCCGACCATTTCAATATGCATCTGGAGATCCCTCTCCTCCAAGTTACTGAAAAGTTCCTTGTCTCCCGTCATGTGAAATGAAGCACCACTATCCAAGTACCACCCCGATCCCAATGCACTTGAAACCATGCATGCGATCAATGAAAATTCAAGCTCAAATTGCGAGGCCAAAGCCTCACTAGCTGCAGATCCTCTAGCCCTCTTGTTCTTCTTCTTTTTTTGGAAAATTTGTGGCAAAATGTCCATGCTCGTTATAGTTAAAACACTTCACCTTGGACATGTCGCATTCCTTGCCATCTTCACCGGCCTCATATTTGGAGTGGAATTTCTTCCCCTTTCCCTTCTTTTCCTTGGAAGCCAAAGCACAATCTTCTTCATCTTCATTCTTAGATGGAGATTCATCTCTGGTATTCTATCTAAACTCCTCCTGCACCAAATCCAACCACAGTCGTTCCCAATATGGAAACTTTTCCCTTCTATTGACAGAGTCTTGATAATTGTGCCAACTCTTGGGAAGTCCTAGGAGAGCTAGGCTCACCAAATCATCATCAGAGACAGTTATTCCTACACTCCCAAGCTCATCCCGACATTGGAAAAATTTGTCAAGTATACCAGAATAGTGTCGTTCTTTTCCATCTTGATCTTCTTGAGTTTATCTTTGAGCGTCAATTTCGTATGGTCGTTGCTACTTTGGAATAGATCCGTCAAAGCCTTCCACATTGCATATGGTGTGGCTTTCCCATGGAGGCTTGAGACAATATGGTCTCGTACACCCTCCAAGAGGATCCTCCTCGCCTTTGCCACTTTCTTTTGCCATGCATCAAGATTTTCAACATCTGCAACATCGGGTTTAGGGACATATTTGTCAATGAATTCCTTCAACCCATTGTCTTCAAGTACTGCCTCCATCCTGTCCTTCCAAGAAATATAGTTCGAGCTGCCCTCAAGTGTATACTCTAACATCAAGCCATTGAAAGCCATTTCAATCTTGAATCATCTGTAGAACCAAGAAAGTCTTTCTGCAAATTCGAATTCTGCCCAGTCACAAACTCAACTCTTGCTTCACTTATGAAATTCCCCGTGCTCTGATACCATGTAGAAATTGTACAACATGAATGTATATCTTGGATTCACCTGATTTAACAATGTACTAAATTTAAATACTGAATCACTTCTACAAATATTTTGCAGAATTAAAAACACAATCGCTAATCACATGAACATGAAGAAAGATCAATCACACACAACACAGATAATTTCCCGGGGAAAGCTTACATATAAAAACCCCACTATCTTCTATTTTATATTCCACAAGGAACCATGAAACAATTACATACAATTCTTCTCACAAGAGTCCTCATGTATTCAACTAATTTTCTCACACTAATCCAAACAAAATTGGGCCAATACTCAGCCAATTATCAACCTGTCTTCAACCTGCTTTGATTACACAATTCGTGAGGAATTCAATCCTTATTCACAAGGAATTCCTGCCTTCCTACACTGCGTTGAGTATCATGAGAATCATGTGGTGTTTTAACTACACCCGGGTAGCCTGCTAATATCACAACTAATAGTTACACTTCCCTTTCACCTAGATCTCAACCAGGTCTCCACTGGAACTGACATGCATGCAACTAATAATAGTAAATCCTCAGTTGCATGTGAGATCACTGATTGTGAATTAAATAATATTTAATTCACTTGATCTCTCACTAGTGTATCAAACAGTTAAAACTATCACAACTGAGTTTAAATCACTTCATTGAGTTAAAATAATTACAACCTACATTAACTAATGCACCACTGTACTTCGAAATCTGTTAAAACTAGAATTACTTTGCATGTATCACCAACTACCCTCAAATCAAAATTCACGAGTTACCTGAGTTTATCACACTCAGTTAAATATTACAAGTTATTTTGAGATTAGATTACATTTTATTGTCCAATTTAATTAAAGGATAATTAAAATAGACATGCACCAATTTTAGCCAACACCAGTGTAGGTGTTGCTAAGTCCTGTGGTCCCACACTAGTGTAGGTCTTGCTTGGACCTCTTGGCCCCACACTTAGTGTAGGTGTTGCTTATTGTCTCTGGATGCCAATTTCATTGTTTCTTCTTTTAAACTTCAACATCTCCTTCATTTGAACATAAATATAAAAGATAGTTAATAAATGATTGTGGTTTTTGATATATGTTAACTATATCTCCTTTTGCTTCTTTATCTTCATATGTTAATTTTTTTACAACATCATCATAGACCAATACTTAGCTATGACTCTTTCCATCTATTTGATTGAAAAAAATAGGCTTATAACTATCATATTTTGTCCAACTTTCAACAAGAATGAACTCACAATCACTTATATTTGGTTGATTTCTGCAACTAATAAGAGTTGAATTTTACTTGTAACATGAAATAGTAGAAGTTCAATTAACTTATACGTAAATGATTTTTAAAACATTAATCAAACATACAATTTCAACGTCTTACCATGTAGGCTGCATCCTTGAATTTTTTTTTCCCTTAAAGCTTCTTAATAACATTGCAAATTTTGTGTCTGAATGAAATGTCACAAATCTTCAAAATGGTGATGTTGTGACTTCTATAAATCTTGCAACTACTTTACTAAAAGTTTGATAAGTATAAGGGTCACTATCATATTCAATGTTTGGGATATTGAAACCATGAGGAATATCTACAATAACTAGGGAATAATCCCTTTTAGGTATGAGTTTTGCAATGTCTTCACAATCGCCTAATATTATTTGATATTGGATAGTGTGGATCCCATTCCAAATGAAATGATTAAGACATGGATCAAGTTCAACATCACTAAGACTTTGTTTTCTCTTCCTTTTCATTTTAATTTTTTCAATAAAGGTTCTGAAACTATCTATTGCTCCATTTGCATCCTTCTTCATCTTTATTGAAATAAACAAATATATGTATAAGTTATAAAATAAAAATAATACACATTTGAATATAAATGAATGTATAAATTGTGAAAATTCCAAGTCCTAGAACTTGAATCCTGCTACAACAAATTGAATTACTTCTCCTACTTGTAAATTGCATTAACAAGTTATTTTGCAAATTACTTATGAAAAAATTGAAGTAATTATTGAAGCAACCTTCACTTAATTAATTTATATGCGTAAAAATGAAATTGAGAAAAATAAATAACACACACAGGACACTGTTGTTTTTGGACAAATGTCCTTGGAAAAACCCAATGCGGGAAAACTAGTGCAACAGATCTGAGGGTTTTATTATTAAGAAGTAGTTATTTTGAATGCATCTTTGAATGTCTCACCATACAATTCAATTACACATAATAATGACAGAGAAAAAATAGTGAGATTACCTCACACTACAAGTCCCGGCTGCTTCGGTAGTTGAAATGACGAAACCCCAACACCCTCTACGCTGCCTCTGCACAGTAGCTCTGTAGGCCTGTATGGGGAATTTTTATGGACTGCATCACCCCTTCTACATCATATTTCAACCCTCAAGAAACTCAATCCCAAAACTCCCAGCTTAGAATCTCAATTTCCCAGCTGAAACTAGGACTTCTGCTCATAAACTGTGTTGCCTATGTGTGTGGCTTGCGTGGCCCTATGTCACCCTCTCTGGGCTCTGCGATTCTTCCTCTGCATATTTCTATGCCTCTCTATTGGTGATCCTTGGCCTCGAAGAATATCCTTGTGGCAAAATTTTCTATTCCCTCAACTGCATGAAGAATATCTAGATATGGTTTTCCTCTAAGCACTGCTCACTTCAGAAAATTCAATCACTTCATTCTTGGCCCCAGAGAATATCATCCTGCCAAAATTGTCTCTGCCCCTCATCTCTGTGAAGAATCTCTAGATATGGTTTTCCTCTGAGCACTGCTCACTTCAGAAAATTCAATTTGGGTGTATCTTCTAAATGACCCTCAAGCCTTCCTTTATAGTCTTCTCGTTGAGACTTCAACGAATGATATTAGATCTCCAATCAATGACTAAGATTACAATTAGAGTTGATCTATTTTTTCTAGAAGTTTCACCCACAGTTTAAATTAATACCCATTAATTATTTTAATTTCCTAAGTTAGACTTAGGGTCCTCATTAAAAATAATTAATTTATCAAATAAAATTGTTTCCAGGTGGAATTTCCCAAAAAAATTTCTAGGTTATCTGGAATACATGTGTCTAAGCCTCTCCAAAAAGTTTAAGACTTAGAGCACATCTGATACTACCAAAAATCAACATAAATCTAAATAAATTTTTAAATGCAAGATAAAAATATTTTAGCATTGATGTAGAACTTGAATCTGGGTAGTTGTGTACAACATCATCCCAACTATCTTGATTCAACAATTTAACCATTTGTTCTTGTATTCTCATACAAACCTTGTGACTGAATAAATAAAGTAAAAAATCTTAATATAGTGATATGTATAAAAAATACTACCAACAACAATATATTATATCTAACAGAAACTTATAATCCAAAAATAAGTAAAAATAACAAACTTACTTTAGAAATTCGTCAGACATTTCTTCCAATGATAATTCCCTTGAATTACAGGAGATAATATTGTTTTGACAAGTTTTTCATCCTTCATTCCTTGCATTTCTCTCCAAGGTGTGATAGTCACATATTTTGGAAGGAGCTTCATTGATTTATTGTTGGTACATATCAATGGTTTAAAATTTTTGACCTTTAGAATATGCCAACATTCTCCCATAAATAAAAAATCTGATCAATCAATTCCCATATCTCTACAATTCTAAATGCCAATAGGAAAATGTTATCCACGCCTCTAAATATTTCAAAATTTACTTTTCCACCTTTTGAATTGATTTTTCCTCAATTTGATAACCTATTTCCATACAACATTCCTTTCGAAAAACATGATCAACCTTTGTGTTATTCCCACCACATTTTTCTTCAAATTCATTATGAATAAATATGACCCTCTGGATGAAAGTCATAGACATCAAATACTCATTATCTGTATTATGATCCCATGCCAATAAATTTGCTTCTGTATATGTTAAACCAACATAAATGATACATTTAATTGTTTCAAAACGTGGGTTATTGGGATATTCCTCCATCAATTGCCTTTGAGCTTCTATAGAATGGTTCCCCCAAGTACATAATATTTGTATTCAAAACATTTTGACTTGTTAAATGCTTATTCGTTAGGAACCTGGATTAGATCAACAAGTAAAACATAATCAACCACATGTGCAAAAGGGTTGTACCTCATCAATGTTTTCAAATTGTGACCATGCAAGTGGTTTGGATTTCTAATTTTATATTTGAATTCTCCTTCATTTAGATTGTAGAATTGAATGACATTAAGTTGAAATGACCAACCACCCTCAATTAAATTTGTCTTCGTCAAATGATGTCGGATGGAAATTTGTTTTTTATTAATGACACCATCCAATAATTCAACTCCTGGTGTAATGATTTCTCTGCTTCCTTTTTAATTTTCACTAGGACCTTCACTGTTGTCCATGATTTTTTCAGAATGAGAAAATTTTAGTTTCTTCCTCCTATTGGATATTAGTTTTTATTCAACGGAAGCAATCTCCTCATCATCAACTAGAAGAGAGATATTCTTGGGAATTTTTGTTCTCGCTCTTTTATGGATCTTCTCCTTTCTAACATAAGTTCTAATCTGATCATCAATAATGACAACATATTCTTCATATTCAGCTTCAACTTCCTCCTTTTCAAAAGTAACATGTATACCTTTACTAGATTGATCCCTTTGATATAGTCTTGTAGCATCATGAAGTATTTTTTCTTCTTCTTTCCCATATCTTCTTATTCATGTTCATGGAAAATTCCGACAACATTCATAATATCTCTCTCTATAAAATAGATTCCCCCCAATATAATTGAAATAACCTTAGAAAAATCCTATCAAACAAAATATAATATGTCAACAATAACTAAGTTATTAAAAATATAATGATACAGTTAGAATAACGCAAAACACATAAATATAAATATAAATACTTACAATCTTCTGTGCAATATAATTTCCTATTTGTTTGCATATCCTTTAAGAATCTTCCCCCCATGTTATACATTATCAATGTAAAATGATATATAAGCTTATCATGTGACTTGGGCGGTTTTGAAAGTAAAAATTTTCAATATTCGACCTAATATATAGGTCTAGTACTTTTCCCACCAGCTCATAAATTTTAGCATCAAAATTCTTACTAGCATATAGATATAATTGCAGACTTTCACCTTCTCTGTATTTCATATACCATGCATATTTTGTATGATTCAATTCTTTTTATTTCTTCTAGTTTGAAACCAACTTCTTGTATTTTGAGGATACATCTCCTACATTTGCAGTAATTAACTGAGGCAGATTTCGTTCAACAATATTTTTTGAGGGCCCACGTACAACTCTAGATGAAATTGTTAACTTTGGTCCAGGAAATTTGACATAAACCTTCCTTCATGCCATTTTCCTGCAAACATATATATCTAAATATAAATTAGTAAAAAAAAAAAAACAAATACCTTACCTTAAAAAAAAAAAACACCAGAAACATTTACATTTCCCGTAGGTCTAGTGTGCATTTAGGTTCATTCAAAATAACAAAATAGAAAAATAATTCCCTAAAAAAAAAATTACATTTTCTCTGCGACCCCTCTGGGTCAATTCTCAGAAGCGGCCCCGATTTGTGCCTTGGAGTTCCCCCCCTTCCTTTCTCATAATCGTCTCCCTTTCCAGGTAGGGGGGCGACTTTGGGCTTGGGCGGGCACCTGCAGCACGGCGGTGCCCACCCGCGGCTTGCACACTGTGGCTCGGGTGGGCGTGCCCACCAGCCCCCCCCCGGCAAGTAGGGAATTTACCCCTTGCCTACTAGGGGGGCCGGTGGGCACGCCTGCCTGGGCCGTAGTGGCCAGGGGCCAACCCCTGGCGGGCCCGACCTCCATGTCTGTGTGAATTTTTAATTTTAATTTTTAAATTTTTAGATAATAAAATTATTTCAAATGGTTTTATGTGGTATTCTAGATGAACCTACCAACAAAGTTTAAAGGTAACTTCTAGTAAACTTATAAGTGTTTAAAATATTTACTCAGTGGGATTTGAACTTGAGTCTACTTTCTTTTAACAATTTTCTAATTTTTGAAATAATAAATTAAGTTGCTACTAAAGAATAAATAAATAAATCAAAATAAAAATAAAATAAAAATTGTCGACATCCAATAAATTATTTTCCTCAAATTCCTCGTTGAATGGTCTAAGTAGAAGGGGAACTAACCTTTCAAATGTGAGAATCTCCCATTGACAATGTTGTTGCTCCAGAAAATCGTTCCAAGCTTTTAAACAAAACCTTGATAAATCTTGATGTGATGTGAGGAATAGTGACAATGAAAGTTATTATATAGCGAAAATTATGGAATTTATTTACCGCGAGGTAAATGTGGGATACAAAATATAATAAACATTAAAAAAAATCTATAATAAATTAAATGTTATAATTTAAGTAAGATTTATTTAAATTTGGAAAAAAACATTAAAATAAAATTGTGTAGGAAATTTGAATCGAGATTAGGGTCACTATTCAAGAGAATATTTTAGTAGAATTTTTTTAAATAAATTTTGGAGGGACATACTTCAAGCAAAAATTTTGGTGGGAAAATTTTCGGCGAAAAATTTTAGAGGGAAATTTTCATTCTTTCAGCTATATATTATCATTGGGAGAGACATCGTTTGCATCATTCAACATATTTTGTTCGAATGTTATGGATTATTCTGATACTGAAGTTTTGTTTTATTAAGCATCAAGATCTTCATAGTGTAACGACTCTAATGATATTAATGAATATAATGAAAATTCTTTCACTATGAATATAGAGTCAAATTTTCCACTTGGTCCTAATCCTAAGGACTATGAGAGAAGAAGTGACGAAGGACTAGATGAATAATTTCAAATAAATAGATTCAGATTTTCCACTTAGTCCTAATCCTATGGAATATGAGAGTAGTAGTGACGAAGGCCAGGATGAAGAATTTCCAAAAAATAGAGACTTACAATTTCCAGTTAGTCCTAATCCCAAGGAATTTGAGAGCAATAGTGAGGAATGGTAGGATGAACAATTTCCAATTAATAGAAAGTCACATTTTCCACTAAGTCCTAATCCTAAGGACTATGAGAGTAATATTGATGAATGCTAGAATGAAGAATTTTCAATGAATAGAGAGACACAATTTACACTTAGTCCTAATCCTAAGGACTATGAGAGAAATAGTGATGAATGGAAGGATGTAGAATTTTTAGTGGATAGAAAGTCACATTTTCCACTTAGTGTTAATCCTAAGGATTATGAGAGCAACATTGACGAAGGCCGGGATGAAAAATTTCCAATAAATAGAGTCACAATTTCCACTTAGTCCTAATCCTATGGACTATGAGAGCAACAATGAAGAAGGGCAGGATGAAGAATTTCCAATAAATCGAGAGTCATGATTTCCAATTAGTCCTAATCATATGGACTATGAGAGCAGCAATGACAAAGGCTAGGATGAATAATTTCCAATAAATCGAGAGTCGCAATTTCCACTTAGTCCTAAACCTATCCTTCAAGTCAGTATTTCAAAACCACAGATGATGGTATTGAAAATTTTCCTGTCGCTGAAGAAGGTAATGAATATTTAACAAACAATGATGCTGGCGAATTTCCTAATTATATTCAAAATGATCATAGTATGACTAATATTCCTCCTAATGATGATGGAAATGCTTGTTCAGAGAATGATGAAATGATGGAGATGTTGCCAGCAAATATTGTATCTAAGAGTAGGAGTAGACATTTTCGTATCAATCCAAGATGTTCTAGTTATACAAGGGGCAGAGTAGAATATCTCATAAGAAGAAGTTCCATCAGTGATCTCATTTCAAGTGACTATTGTAAAAAGTATTGCTTGAATCATATGGATTTCAAGTTTGCTTTGAAGAAAAGGAAGAGCTATTTGTCAATGAATAAAAGCATGCATAATTCATATTTAGTGGGGTGCATGCAATCTACACTGACATGTTATGATGATCATATTGGGTCTTTATTGCTTTATAGAAAGGCTTTCAAAATGTTTCATTCAATTGGTAATTTTTGTCTTTCAAGAATCCAATATAATTTGGAAAAAGATCTTTCATATTATTCAGAAGTTCGTCATAAATTAGAGTTTGGGCCATTAGCAAACACTGCAATGTCATGGATGCAAGAATTATTTTCAAAACATGGAGAGTGTGCTAAATAGATATACAATACATATTCAAGATAATTTTTCAAGACGATAAATCTACAACTTATACAATGAATATGCAGAAGGTGTTGAAGGAAATGGTCGTTTTATTACATATCAATATTTAGTGTAGATATGGAGGAGATAGTTCAATAATGTTTGTATTCCTAAGAAGACAAGGATGGAGGTTTGAAATACATGTGCTTTTATAGAATAAAAAAAGGATAAAAGTCAAGGAGTAGAAATAGGTAAGCATTCATAACATTATTCTTTTAAATTGTATAGTGATCAATTATGAAAATGTATTTATTAATAGGTTTATTTTATCTTATGTGTATATTCCATCGTCAAAGCACTTCAAGAGCATTGTGAACAACAAATAAGTGAAAGTAAAAAGTTATACAAGCATCAAAAGAAGTGTTATGATAATCCAAATAAATATTTGGGTTTGATAATTGATGGTATGGACCATAAAAAAACACTTCTACCACATTTTGTTCGCACACCCAAAAATTTGTAGGAGGAAAATTTTATCCAATTTCACTTGGTCGGTTGTATGGTCTTCAATGGGAAAATGTCACCAAGAGTTTACTTCACAAGTCCAAATGTTCATAATGATGGAAATATGATAACCATAATTCATGAAGTGATTTCTCATTGATGTTTTAATCTTCCTGAAATTTTGTATCTACAATTGGTCAACACTTGTGAAAAAAAAAATCAGATTTTTTTTGGATATCTAAACATGCTTGTTGAATTGATAATTTTTCATAAGGTAAAGGTTGGTTTCATTCTTCTTGGGAACACTCACGACCATATTGATCATATGTTCAGTCGTTTTTCAGTAACATTGAGCAGGAAGGATGTTGGGAGATTGCCATCATTAATTAAATGCGTGAAGAAATCATATATGCCAGAGCCTATTTTTCATGTGTTATAAGAAAATTTTGACATGCGAAGGTTTATTCTCGTATCGCATGGTGAGGAGAAATGCATTGAACAACATAATGAAATTAGCTTCCAACATAAATCTCGTATAAAAAAAAATGATGGGAAAACACTTATATGGGGAAAGAAGTATTTAAATATTGTAGAATGGGTGTCGTCATCAGGTTTGGAATTTTTGAAGTTCATTCCATATCATTCAATATTTTCATCAAATATATGTTATTACAATAAGTTTCTGAAGTTCATAATGCACGAAGATAGAAGAGAGATATAGATTATTCTGAATGTCTGGAAGAATTTAAAAAATACATTAGATATACATATGAGTACTTTGATGTTGTTGATTCAGTTTGGTGGGAGTCATTTTTCAATGATCAGAGCGATATGCTTTCAATATCATCAAATGAAGATATGCTTTTGAAGACTCCATTTATTTGGCCACAAAATGTGTCAAATGAACATGAGGAAACAAACATTGTTGAACAACAACAATCTCAATGTATTATTAATTCTACACAAGTGGATGAAAGAAAAATGTATATTGGTTCCAAAAGATCTCGTGCACAACGTGGAGCCATGGAAGACCTTTACAGGGGTTCAGTACAAGATATTAAGGATGGTTGCATGATCGCAATGTTAGCAGATGAAGACCCACATGGCTATCTATTCTAGGTTTCCAAGGTTATAAAATTCATTCTATAAAATAAAGATGTTATAGGTGTGGAAGTACATTGGTATTCCACAAACACACACCCATTCAATGGTGTGTACAAGCTAGAGATGGTAGTTGATAGAAAAATTGGCGGAAAGAGAAAAAGAAAGGGTACAAATATAAATCGTCGCCACACAGACATCTTAAAATTCGAGGAATTTGACATACTTGTTTATGACTTCAATTTAACAAAGAGAGGAAATCTTCGCTTCAGGACGATATAGATTCTGAAGAAGTTGATACCGGAAGAAATAGTGTTGAGATGGCAGTTTGTTGAACCCATTCGTAGATCTAGAAGAATTTTGAAACCTCAGATGGTAGGTATGCATATTGACTCAAATGGAGCACTAGTTGATGACAGAGAAGAACATGGATCATCTTCATCTGCATCCAATCATTCATTTGAAGATGTGAATTTTGATGGTGTGCAAGAAATATGAGTGATTTTGAATAATTGTGTAAGACAATTTATATAAATGATGCTTGCATTGAGCAATGAAAATGATATTTTAACTTCCATATGATCTTACATGAAGTTATGAGTCCTTTTTATGTTTGTTTGATTATATGTTTTAATTATGATGAATTCGTTTGTTTAAAATATCCACAATGCAACAATAACTTAGAGAAATAATTTATGTTCATTTGGGTTATTTTAGTCATATAATTTGTTCATAATATCATGGTTGAAATATGTTGAAAATTTAATGTTTTTTAATTCTATGGGTGAAAAATTGTGAAATATATTTTGTCTTTAACATTATGGTTGAAAACAATTAGAATTTTAGGGATTTTTAGTGTCATAATATTATATGTTAAACGACATGCATAAAAATTGTTGGAATTTTAATGTGTTTAAAATCCCATTATTTTATATTTAACGCTGTTAATAAAAAAATGTTGAAATTGTACCCATAAAATAAAAATGGTATTCTAGCAACAACATTAGTGTGTTTTTTCCATTTATTTGGCATAGGAAAATCAGATTTACTGCCATTTTTAAAAAATGTTGCAAATTAACCCTGAAAAATAAAACTTGTTATGGAATACACACTTTTCATTTTTGGGTTGTTTTTCATATTTTTTGGGGGTCTTTTGGCTAGAGTTCATGTTTTCAGTTTATATTTCTCGTTTCAAAGTTTACATTGTTTGAGTCTTGATGCATTTCTTAAGGTATTAAATTCATGAAAACATTTAATTAAGACTTGAAAACTGCATCAAATGTTCAAAACTCAAAATGTGGTTGCCATGAGTGTTTATGTGATAACTATGGATGATCATCTAAATCATTTATTTCCCTTAAGTAACAATTATGTCCCTTATTTCAAGACTTTCTACTAAATGGGAGATCTCTTACTAATTCTTTTCATGGTGAATCACTTGCCTTGGTGAAAAGGTTGTTTTGCTTTGATAACATGAAAGAGTTGTATATTATCTCGACGACAGATCTTTGACTTGGTGTTCATGTTGTGGTATATTGTATCTTGTTTTAATGACAATTGAGCTTTGTAGTAGCCAAGTGCTTTGCAACCTTTGAGGTGTCCAAAAAAAGTGGAAAGTATGGCCAAAGCAACAACACATTAAAGATAGGGTCTAAGTCTAAATTCAAAAGATTCTTATCCCTAACCTTAGTGAGGGAAAAATGATATTAGAGTGAATGATCTTATTGTGTATGGTGTCCCATTTTGACCTAAGAAGCTATATTTACATTATTATCTAATTGTATTTCCTTGATTATCATTTGCGGAATGCATTGACACTTCAACATATGGACATGTGGGACTACGTATATGTGAATGTTAGGAGTCATCACTTTTATGAGATTCACCTTTAATATGCAAATTTCAATTGAAGAATATTGTTACATGGATACCAAGCTTAATTATATGTTTTAAATGCAGTTAATACCATGTGTATGATGAACTAATTGATTTACATGGTTCATCAATGAGTAATTCCTACACTAATTTATTTACATGGTTCATCAATGAGTAATTTGGAAATCATGTCATGGTTATGCACGTAAAATTCCCTACTAAAAAAACGTTCAAATTATTTTTAAAATTTTAAAATTTTTACCTTGCAGACATTTCATCAAACACTGTAAGAAAATATCTTTTATGCTAAACAAATAAACCAACCAAAATATTATAACAAACAATTTTATCCAAAATAAGAGATCTCTTACAAATTGTTGTAGATGACTTTGCGGGAACAAAATTATTGAGTTGATTTGACCTCCCCATGAGATGTCATGGTCCAAGAAATATTAGCTCAATTTGTTAAGTTAAATGCATTAGTATTGGATAATAAAATTAGGCTGAAATGACCCAAAAAAAACCCTTAGATTCATAGATATACTAAAAAACTCAACCTCTTTTGTCTTCCATGGATTGTTGGTGGGTAAATTGACTCACAAAAACCTCGAAATTGCTAATGAGCATTGAAATTCCCTTCCTATAAGAGCCATGACCTATAGTAGAGAGGTACGATCCCCCTTTTACCTTGTAAACAAAAAAAAGAATGGTACAACCTCTTTTTTTGGCTCCCATGATTTACTGGATGCCCATGTTTTGGCCAAAAAGATGAATCTCCTTTGGCAATGAAGTCTTGTGAAGAATATGAGTAATTATTCCTTTTGATTAGTTAGGGTAGATTCGTTTCACCATAGAAACCGATTCTCACAAGGGTTTCACCCATTGCACTCAAAAGCTACAAAAGCTCTCCAAATCAAGTCGAGAAAAATTATTGAGCATGCCCAAGGGTGAGCTCTAATCTATCTTTTATCATTAGAATACCATTGATGTATACCATGGGTCTCTCATTTATAGCTAAATCACTGTCACCTTCACATGTTTCTTTTTCACCTAAATGACATTTAAATAATTAATTTAATTGATCCCCTTTGTGACCAACTATAGCCTATGGGAATCAAATAGGCTATTAAGTCGTTCTCTTGGAGTGATCATTTGGAGACGGACATTAGAATCCTCCCTTCTCAAGATTTTTTTCCCTCAAGAAACGGTAAACTAGGATGTTGCAATTTTTTTATCCTTCCCACGTAGTTCCCTTTATTAGCAAGTCTTTCCACTTGATAAGATATTTTCGGATCACTTTACTCCTCAATTTCCTTTCCTTGACTTCCAAAATCTCCTTAATGATCAATACCAATTGCTCCTTGTTTATTGGGGGTAACTCTATTGAAGTAATACCTTGTTTTCCAATGCCTTCTTGAGGCATGATACATGAAAACCATTATGAATGTTGCTCTCTTATGGTAGCTCAAGCTTATAAGCTACTTCACCAATTTTCTGAACT
This sequence comes from Pinus albicaulis, assembly GCA_034641835.2. Taxonomy (NCBI): domain Eukaryota; kingdom Viridiplantae; phylum Streptophyta; class Pinopsida; order Pinales; family Pinaceae; genus Pinus; species Pinus albicaulis. The sequence continues at coordinate 1,543,718,453 of CM076584.1, forward strand.
ACCCTGTAGGGACCATAAAAACATGGTTTCAACCATTTTGCTCCACTTCTTCAAATAATATTGTATGTATGGCTGCAACGTCAAGAAAATAAAGTCTCCTACCTAAAAACTGCACTCAACCCTATGCATGTCTGCATACATATTCTGTTGGTTCCAATAAACCTATAATTTTCCTTAATAACCTTGAGGATATCTTGGCTCTCATGTATCTAGTATTTGGCTTTGGGAGTATTTTTGTCCCCAAAACGCAAAATCCACAAAATAAGGAGCATCATATTCATACAATGCTTGTTCACAATATTTGTATGGCCATCCTTTTGAGGGTGATAACTAGTACTAGGAGTTAACTCGGTATTAGCCAAACTGGATATATCTTTCCAAAACACACTAAGAACCCTATTTTTTTGGTCACTTACAATGTACTTAGGAAACCCATGTGTTTAGAAACTAATTGTAGTGCAGTTTAATGCTTGATTCCTCTTCTTGATAATTACTTGTGAATATTAAATGTCTTCTTATTACTTCTTATGTATTCTTCATTAAGAAATTATACAAATATTCAAGACATGGAGATCACAATAACACAAAGGACACCATAAATTAGTCCAAAGGCCACGGAAAAACCCACAAGTGGAAAACTTAATAATCATTCTATTATAAAATTAGATCAAAATGAGAGATATCCAAGACCAAGACCAAACTGCCACAAAGATACCAAGTCAAACCCTCCAAGTCTCCTCCAATAGTCAAAGTCTATGTTTGTCAAACTTCCTTAAAATCTGGTCAAACTCAGAATTTCGGCCCTACAGTAGAGGTCAAATTTTGGTCTGCATTTACCTAAAAATTTTGGCCTTGTTCCACAAAAAAATTCATCACATGTGTGCGCTGCAATAGGGTAGAAACTTTGATTTTGTTCTTGTGTTTTCACTGCCTTCTCTCTCCTTTGACATCAACCTCCTTCTTCTTTGTTTAGGTGTAGAAGATACTTGATGATGTGATGATAAATGAGCTCTCCAGGAGGGTCGAATAAGTGCCACTAGGCCAACTTTTCCAAAGAGGGCTGACTTGGTCATCTTGTGGGCTTATGACTCAAAAATAAAATTTAAATTTTTTTCTTACAAATGTCTAGATGGGAAATGACTCAAATAATTTTTTTTTTCACTCATAATAAAAAATTTGGCACTTTTTGACTCTCTAAGAATGAATAACATGCTTTGAAAAAAATATAATAAATATAAATATATCACTGATAAATTTATATTATGAAGACTGACTCTAGTTACAACTTCAACACTCCCTCTTAACTCTAGATGTATTCATGATGACTCAACATGATAGTCTCAAGTTGAAATATTCATATAAGAAAGGATCCATGCTGATAAACATCGTTGATGATAACATCATCATAACCAACATTGTCAAAATACCAAGGCCTTGACAAGTAAGCTCTATCTCTCCACTAGATCATAGCACAATGCTGGCAGGCGTTCAATAGGACACCACCACCTCTCTGAGGCACATACTTAACCTAAGTTCACCAAATTATGTCCTCACAGAACCATTTCCTAATCCATTTTCATAATTCTTGACGCAAGGAAATATCAGTGCCCTAGACTATTCTTATACCATATCAATGTACTTGACTTACATTTGTTATTTTTGGTCACAATACATGTCTCGAGGATGTCATTCCATGATGATTATCGAATCTACCATTCTCCCTATCTGTGTTCATGTACTATACTTACAACTATTAGTCCTGGCCATAGTACATGACACATGGAGAATAAGGTGTTCATCCACTCTCCCTCTCAATTTGGGAGGATATATCCACAAGCCCAAGCTTATCTTGAAATACTCATGATTTTCCTTAGGAAGGGACTTCTTCAATACATTAGATGTATGTTTGTGAGTGGAGATATATTGTAGCTTCATGGATCCATCCTGCACCATGCTTCAAATATAATGATACTTATTCATAATGTGCTTCAACCTCACATGAAATACTGGGTTCTCTGACTACTCTATGTAACTTTGATTATCACAACATATTATGGTTGAATCCAATACTCCAAAAAAATCAACAATAAATTGACGGAGCCAAACTACTTCACGATTAATTTCAATAGATTCCATGTATTCAACTTCAACAATACTTAGTGTAACCAAATCCTATTTTTTGCTCATCCAAGAAACCATAGCGTATACCATACAAAAAAAACCACCAATAATGACTCTTCCCATAATCAGTACTTCCTACCCAATCATAATCAATGTAACCTAATAATAGGATCTCATTTTTTGCAAAATATCTCAAACAATGATGTGTGGTTCCACGAAGATATCTCAAGATGTGTTTCACTACTATCCAATGATCATGTCTGGGCATCATCTGAAACTGACTTATAGTATTTACAACAAAACATATATTTTGTCATGTGTTCACTAAATACATCAGAGAACAAATCAACTACTGGTATGATGATGGATTAACAAGACTTGAATCTGAACTTCTCGACTTCTTGATCAAGTTGGTAATCATTGGTGTTTCCATTGATTTACATTCCATCATCCCAATTTTTTGTAGAATCTTGATCACGTATTTTCCTTGACCAAGAAATATTTCATCGGGTTTCTGCCAAACTTCAAGTCCCAAGTAATAGTGCAATAATCCAAAATCATTCATGTTGAATTCAATTTCCAGTTCCTTTTTGCATTGACGAATAAAATGCTCCACACTTTTTATTAATAGTCCATCCACATATAGCAATATGATCAAAGGTTCATTCTTTACTACCCTGATGTAGAGATTTAGATCTACAGTACTTTTGAAGAAACCAAGCCTTATTAAATAGGTATCCATATGAGCATACCATGCTCATGGGGTTTGTTTTAAGCCATATAAATTTTTCTTTAATTTGCAGACATGGGATTCCTTCCCATGGACTTCAAATCCTAGCGGTTTTTCAATGTAAACTTCTTGATCAATTGTGCCATTGGGAAAAATGATCTTCACGTCCATTTTATGTATGTTCTATCCCATAGAATCTAAAATAGAGATAAGAGCTCTAATTTTTGTGTATCTAGTTGTAAAAGAAAAAAATTCATCATAGTCAACTCACTCTTATTGAGAGAATATTGTAGCCACAAACCTTGCCTTATATTTTTTTTTGTTCCCATCGACTGCATGATTAATGTTATAAAATTACTTGGAAGTCACAACAGATTTATTCTTTAGTCTAGGAAGGATTTACCAAACATCATTCTTCATTATTGATTGATATTCTTCCATCATTTCATTCCTCCATACTTGTTGTCCAACAACCTTTTCATAAGTAGAATTTTTTGATTCAATGAGTTTGGTCATAAGTGTTGCATAGACAAAGTACCTTTTGGGTCTCTTGATTTCTCTGAATGTTCCTTTTGGTGTTGCATTTCCTTCATCTTATTGTAAGGTTGTTCTAATCCAAGAAAGTCTCTTTTTGGTTTCTGGAATGATCACTGGTTCTACAAGTTCATTTGGTCCTTTTGGTTCTCCATGATGATCATGTGAGGATTCTAGAGAATTGATTTGTCTTGGACTATATTCATTGGGAAAGAAAAGTCCTTCTTCTTCATCAGAGTCAATGGGGATATATTTGGACTTATAGTATGCAATAATTTCATCAAATGTGGCATATTTTCTTACTTCAACACAATGTTGTTCTTTGATGTAGATTTTGTATGTTTTAGATGAATTTCTATAACCAACAAAAATTCCTTTCTCACTTGCAGGATCCAACTTCTTTCTCTTGTCCTTGGGAATATGAATGTATACTAGACATCCAAAGATTATGAGGTGATCAACATTGGTATTCTTTCTAGTAAAATCTTCTTCCGGAGGTATGTCACCACGAATTTTGCGTGGGCTTCTATTTTTAATGTATACTGCATTCATGGAGGATTTTTCACATAGGTTTTGGAAAGATATTGATCATGTATCATGGCTCTTACACATCCTTCAATAGAACAATCCTTCCTTCCAGCTACTCCATTTTGTTAAGGATTATGGGGAATTATCAGCTCCTTCTTAATCCCAGCTTATTTGTAAAAGGATATAAGTTCTTTAGATGTATATTCACCTCCATTATCAGATCTCAAGGGCTTGAGCTTATTTTTTTTCATATTCTCAACTTCGGCTTTGAAATCTTGGGACTGGTTGAACACTTCATCTTTAGACTTCAAGAAATATATCCAAGTCCTTCTGGAACAATAATTAATAAATTTTACATATTATATATGATCACTAAGTTAATTTTCAGACATTGGGCCACACACATCAGAGTGGATTAGGTCCAAGATTTCCTTGGATCTTGATTCACTGCAAGGAAATGGCTTTTTCAAAAAATTTCTAAGAGCACACCCTTTTCAAACTCCTTTGTGTTCTTCTTTTAATTGGGGCATACTTATAACCATTTGAATCAAGGATGGAAACATCTTGCAATGGATATGTCCATATCTTCTATGCCACAATTCACATGGATTGATGTCAATGTATATTAAATACCGAGGAGGAGTTGGAAGTCTATAGAACCTCCCCTCACAAATCCCAATAATTCTAGCATTATCCGTATTTGATCCATTATCCCAAACAAACAATTTTCCATCAATAAATGTTATTATGTCTCATTTATCATCTAAAAAATAAATAGAAATTAAATTATTTTTTCAAACCTGGAACATATATGATGTTGTTGAGATGAATGTTCCCACCAGATTCCAAGTTAGTAGAGTTAGATCCAATGCCTTTAACTAGATAGTTATTTTTGTCTCTGATTTCAACCTTGTGGGAGGATCTTACTTTTGATAGAGAGTTTAAATGTTCATGTTCACTTCTCATATGCCTTGAAGCTCCACCATTGATTATCCATGTGTTGTAATCTTCAATTGAACCTGTGAGAGCATAGTAGAGACTTCCAGCCTTGACTTCCTTGGATAGTTTTGAAATAAAAGTGGTGATATATCCTTTAATGGATTCAAAGAGAATCCTTGGAGCCTTGATACCTTATTTCATGTACTTGGCCATTGGAAGAGAGAGAGAGTTTCTACAAAGATGTCTTCAATTAAGAGTGCCATCAATTTGTGATCTTTAAGGTTCCTTCACCTTAGCTCTAATACCATGTGAAGAAACCAAGTGTAGTGTAGTTTAATGTTTGATTCATATTCCTTAAAATTACTAGTGAATATTAAATATCTTCTTATTACTTCTTATGCCTTCTTCATTAATCTATTATACAAATTTTCAAAACATAAAGATCACAATGAGAGAAAGGACACGAGAAATTAGGCCAAAGGCCAAGGATAAACCCACAAGTGGAAGCCCAACAATCCTTCTCTTATAGAATCAAATCAAAATGAGAGATATCCAAGACCAAGACCAAACTGCCACAAAGATACCAAGTCAAACCCTCTTCCAAGTCTCCTCCGACAGTCAAATTCAATGTTGGTCAAACTTCCTTAAAATATAGTTAAACTGAGAATTTTGGCCCTGTAGTAGAGGATGAATTTCGGCCTACAATTACCTTATAATTTTGGCCTTGTTCCACATAATAATTACTCACATGTGCAAGTTGCAGTAAGGTATAAACTTCAGTTTTCTTCTTGTGCTTTGACTTCCTTCTCTCTCCTTTGACTTCAACCTTCTTCTTCTTTGTTTAGGTGAAAAATATACTTGGTGATATGATGATAAATGAGCTCTCCAAGAGGTCAAATTTTCTCTTATATATAGTTTTCCAGGAGGATTGAATAGGTGCCATTAAATGGACTTATCCAAGGAGGGTTGACTTGGTCATCTTCTGGGCTTATGACTCAAAAACAAAATTTAAATTATTTTTTCTTACAAATTTCCAAATGGGACATGACTCAAATAAATTTTCTTTTGACTCATAATAAATTCTTTTTGACTCTCAAAGAATGAAGAACATGTTTTGACAAAAATATAATAAATATAAATATCATAAATACATTAATAATAATTTTATATTATGAAGACCGAATCTACTTACAACTTCAACACCTTGGAGTAAAAACACCTCCCTAAAAAACAAATATGCCACTTGTGTTTACTTGTACTATGATGAAATTTTAAAAAAATGTGTAACTTGGTCAATTGATCAACAACTACATAAATGTTATATTGGACTTGCACCTTCGGTAGATTTGTGATGAAATCCATCGACACAGTCTCCCACTTTTTTTTTGGAATGGGAAAAGGTTGCGATAAACCTGTAGGATGCGTATGCTTTGACTTGTTCTTCTAACAAGTTATACACTCCCTCACATTTCACAACACATCATCCCTGAGGCCCTTCCATGAGAAACTCTCTCAAATATGCATGTAAGTTTTGAACTATCTAGGGTGCCCTACCAAAGGTGTATGAAGGGTATCCCTCATAATATTATGCTCAAGTGTTGACTGAGGGAATAAATATATTTTTTCCTTGTAGAAGATAATTTCACCTAACACTTTGTCCTTGTCATCCTAAAACAGTGACCATCCATCAACTCACAAGAAAAGGTATTCCTGGAATATTCCACGAGCAATCGTGATTTCCAATCAGCGAAAATATTCATAAGAGAACATGTTGCCAATTTACTAGAAAGGGCATCAACAATAATATTTTTCTTTCCATTCACATACTCAATGTCAAAATCACAATATTTTGTCTTAATTATCCATTTTTTTTCCCTCTCATTCAGGTCCTTTTGTTCCAATAAATACTGCAAACTTTTGTGGTTAGTGCTAACCACAAATCTACCACCTACCAAATACTCTTTTAACTTCACCAAAGCATGCATAATGGCGAACATTTCCTTGTCGTAGATGGAGTAGAGCATCTTTGATTTCTTGAGCTTCACTCTCAAGCGTTAGAAAATGATTTTTTTGCATCAAGAAAACTCTTGTACCTTCTCCCAAAGCATCATGGTCAAGCACAAAGTGTTGAGTGAAATCAGGAAGTGCTAATATTGGACAAGTTTCGATCACCTCCTTAAGCTTTTTTAATGTTTGTTGAGCTTCCTTTATCCACTTGAATGCACCATTTTTTGTAAGGTATGTTAAGGGTGAAACTAGCTGCAAAAACCCACTAACAAAGATCCTATAATCACTACATAATCCAAAGAATCATCACAACTTTGTAAGGGTCTTTGGTGGTGGCCAATCCAATATGGCTTGAATCTTCTCCTAATGTACTTGCACAACCTTTGCATTGATCACATGCACTAAATATATAATATTTTTCATATTGGATTCAAAATTTGACTCCTTGGTATACAATGATTGCTCACCCATAATACCCAATATCTCATCTAAATGCCTCAGGTGATCCTCCTTTGTCTTGTTGTATATAAGGAGATCTTCAAAGAACACCAATGGAAAATTCCACAATTTCTTGTTGAAGATGTGGTTCATGTAGGAATGAAAAGTGGCAGGTTCATTAGTCAACCCAAATCTCATGATCAAGAACTCCTAGTGCCCATAATGACACTTGAAGGCAGCCTTGTGAACACCCTTCTCCTCAACCCTGATTTGGTGATATTCTAATGAAAGATCAATCTTTGAGAAGTATAATACCCTATGCAACTCATATAGAAACTCGTGAATCCTGGGAATGGGGTGTTGAGATTCAACAAGATGATGAGCTTAGTGAAAATTAAGCGCCTTCACTAAGTGGGGCCCGTAGGCTATTTTTTAGTTGTATGTCTAATTTTAGACATGGTGAGCATATTTTATAAGTTGCAGGATGCTATTTGTAGATGGTTGGTCAAATGTGAAAAATAGATGAGATTTTATTTTTATAATATTTGGCGAAGTCTATTTATAGATCGTCAATCTAAAAATAGATGCATGTCGATTATTATTAGCCCTTAATAATAATCCGACAATAAATATCAACTTATTCTCTTGGAGCACTTTATTTTAGTGAACAGACGGAAAAATTAAAAAAATGATGAATTACCAATTCTTAGGTGGCTAAGACTCATGTACAGTGACTGTTAGAACTGAAGTGGCAGAGTTGTGACAGAGTTGGAAGACTAGTTATGGGAGTTGTTATTTAGTTTAACTTAGTTAAGTGAGTTAAACTTAGTTGTGCTAGTTTTATCTAGTTCTAACTGAAGATACACTAGTGATAGTTTAGTGAATTAATTATTTAACTAATTCACAACTAGAGACTCATTCGAAACTGAAAAAATACAGCAGTTAACTACTTGCATGTCAGTTCCAGTGGAGACCCACTGGAGAGATAGGTGAAAGGGTGAGATGGACTATCTGTTGTGACTATAGTGATGCATTAAATGCATCTGACACACATTGGAGATGCCAATGAGGATTGCACAGCCAAGGAAAGGAAAATTTGAATTCATTCAGAGGTATTATTCAGTAGGGATTGTGCAGTGGAGGCAGGCTGTTGGGAGGCAAGAAATTGGTGCATAGATATGAAAATTTCTGCATGACAGAGTGTAATGATTGTTGATTGTAATGAGAGCTTGATGTACTAAACTTTGTATGATATTATTACATGATTTCATTGATATACATAATATATGATAGTTGGGGTTTTTAGCTTTAATCTTTCCCGTTAAACAACTGTGTTTATGTCCAATTGATTTTCTTCATGTGTTTGCAATTGGCGATTTAATTTCCACAAAGAATTAAGTGGAAGGATTCTATATTTAACATAAGATTAATTTGTTAGATCAGGAGAATCTGGTAATACTATCAGTATTAATAAATTTCTACATGGGGTACATGTTTTTTATTGCCTTCTTATTCAGATCTTGGTAGTCAATACACATCCTCATGGTTCCATCCTTATTAACAAAAAATACGAACGAAAAAAAATCGACTGGATTTGGGTTTGGTATGTCCCATCTCTAACAACTCCTTAATTGTTTTATTTATCTCATATTTTAAATTTTTTGGGTGCATGTATGGAGTAGTTATGATGGGTTTGGCCCTTTCTTCTAACTCGTGGTATGTTCAAAGCCTCTGTCAAGAGGCCTCCCTAGATGTATCTCTCCAAAGTTGGTCATGTTTGCTCATCAATGACTGAATTTTTTCATGATAGCTTTGTTTGCACCATGCCTGAATATTTTTTCTGTGCACTCATCTATAGAAAACCTAGGAGCACTATTGGATATGCCACTCATAACTACTCCCTTACCATCCATTACAGTGAACTCCATCTCCATTTTTCAATAGTCCTTCGAGTGTTTCACTATGGAGATAAGTGACTGAACACACAATATGACATTAGTGTCTACCAACTCCACCACATAGAAGTTGTTTGTCATAGTGTAGCTACCCATATTTAGCTCCAACCATGGAACCATTTTTGTGCGTGTCATAATGTACCCATCAACCACCTTAATGTTGAATCCCTCAAAATATTTAGCTGAGTTAATGAAATTATGGGTTAACCCAACATCAATCGATATAATGAAATTTTGTCCTTGTAATACTCCTCTTACACTGAAAGTGTGATATCTAGGGACACTTGATGTAGTAGCTATAGTTCAACCAGCAGTATCTAGAGATGGTTACTCATCATTTGTACCTTTATGCTCATCGCCATGAACTTGTCCTACATCATCTTCCTCATCGTTATCTAAAATCACCTCTATGTAATGCACCTTTCCCTTCCCCATGCTCCTGTGACCCTAATCCCAAGGCTTCTTATAGTTTAAGAAAATCTTATTCCTTCTTAGTTCCTTCTAAGTCTCGTCGTCCAATTTGTCTTTCTCAGTCCACAACTTCTATAAGGGATTCTTGTATTATTATTTTTAGGAAGGAAAGGTTTGGAATAAAATTTATTCTTTGGTATTGCGTCCTCCATGTCCTAGGTTCTAATGATAACATCATGTAGAGAATTTAGTTTGAAGGCCTTAACCCAACCATGTAAGGGTTTAGATAGTCCTTCAATAAATATCATAATCAACTTGTGCTCTGACACATGTCTGTTGATTTTTTGTAGCTTGGGAGATACTCCAAGCCCTAGTGTTCAAGGGTTGGAGGTAAAAGCACCAAAAATGGGCTTGTGGTTTTGAGATCCAAGCTTGGGGGGTTTGCACCCACCATGATTTGAGCCAAAAACGTGATCATTAGGGGAATTTTGAGGTCTAAAATGGGCCTCTTAAGGAAATAATAAAATAGTAGCTAAACCAATAAAATAATAGTTATGAATTTTCAATTCACTTTTTGCACCAAAATCCATGTAACCATAGTTAAATTCAATTCAAAAGTTGTACCAAAAAAAAATAACAAAAAAATTGTATTGAAGTGACTATAAATAAGAATGAGATTTTCAAGAAAAAGTCATTATCATTGAACAATTAATGCATTTGTCCTTTGTACTTAAATAACTTGAAATAAAATATAAATATAAATTTATAAATTCTTAATTATATTATATGCTATTAATTAAAATTTATATTATTTAAATTGTATAATAACATGTAATTAATATACTATATAAAAATAATATAATATAATATAATAAATGTATAGGAATATGCATTGTTTTTTTCAAGAAATATGAAATGAGAATAATATATTTTTATTCAAAAAGTGTGAAATGAAATTTATTATGAGTACTTTACTTTGACTTTAAAAGTACTTAAAGCACTACCATGGTTAACCATGAGTTTTTATTCACCATTGAGAATGTGACAAATAAGTATCTTTAACTCAAACAATGCCACCTCAACCATTAGGGATGATGTCATCCCCTAAAATGTGATTGGTTCTCATAAAGTGAATTTTGATTGTACATTTTCCTTAGGAGGCCCATTTTAGACCTCAAAATTCCCCTAATAGATATTTCGACATGTGATGGATGAGGATGATAGTGCTTGGCAAGACGATTCAAATGCAATGAGAGTCATCTAATTCTGAGTTGTCATTAGAGAGAAATGAATTTTTGAAGTTGACAATTAATTATTGGTTTTCAAGTCATGTAGGCTTGATGTAAATTGCTACAATAGATGTCTCTCTTCATCTATTCATTGAATGCCCTCTTTAGGATATAAAAGGAGAGTGATGATATGGAATTTTAGGAATATATTGGTGTAACATTCCTCCAAGGAAGAGCTCTAAAATTTGGATGCCCTAGCCGCAACAAGAAAGGGTCAATAACAGCGTAGGACAAGTCTGCATAGGAGGCCGAGGTGTTGGGCATGAATGCGAACCCGTTGAAGGATTGTCTTAGGGCTAAAAGACAGGTTCGATGAGTTTTTGAAATTCCAATAATGTTGGGCTGCTAAGACGAGGAGTTAAGGGTATCACACTGCTATTTTGGGGTGATTGTTTGGGTTATTTGGAGGAGTCCGCAACTACAACAAGTTTTTGTGCTAGGTTGTAGGACTTAGCAAGCAGTTGGAGGTGGTTTAAGGGATGAATTAGGGAGGATAGAACCTTAACAAGGCAGTGTAGCATGGGAGGGGGATCTCAAAGTGGACCGCAACCCTTGAAGGGATTATTTGCTGATTGTATAGTGGGTTTAAGGGTTGTTGCACATGCCCTAACTAGAATTGTAGGAGAAGCAGTGCAAACAATGGTGACAATAGTGTTTTTGTGGAGGATTTTTGGGTCAAAGTGTTTACCAGAATTGGATCACGATAGGGAAGTCTGTGGAAGTCAATGAGGAGGAGGAAGATCTCATGGTTAGATGGCCTAAACCAGTGATAGTTTCCACGGTGATTGGGTAATATACTTGGAGTGAAATTTTGTTGTGTATTGGGTCAAAGTGTTGACTATTGCATGGATCAGTTTGATGGGTAGCTTGAGGAGGCCTTAGGAGTTATTTGGAGGAGCCCACGTGGATTTTTGGGAGGCCTACCAAGTAGCCAAGGTGACAGCAGGCACATCGGATTAGAAGGAAAGAGATCAATAACAAAGTGTATTGCAGATGGACCCTTGTATGATGGATTGATGGTGTCCTAGGTGAGGACATATTGATGGTGCCTAGATTTGTGCAATAGCTCCTTTATTTCAAAATCAAAGGGCCAATTGATGGAGTTTGTGGGAAGCCATGTGTAAGGGTATCCCAGGTGTGGGGATGCCCTAACTAGGTGCAGATGCTACCATGTGGACTTGGTCACTCATGGTTTGTTGGAGGAAAGTGCGAGAGCAGACCAATTGTGGATGAGATTCGACACTTATGGTCTGCTGGAGGACAGCGTGATAGTGTCCATGTTGGAGACGAAGTGCATCACCTTGATGGAAAAAGGTGACTACTAGCCTAGAATTTTTTGGTGCTCAAGGGTCTGATCAAACAGGATCAGGATTGTGGAGCTTGATACTGTGTGTGGAGAAGGAATTCTACAAAAAATGATGGGTATCCCTCCTAACCCTTGGTCATTGTGAGAGATAAACATATTGCAGTGATAGGTGGCATCCCTCTGTGCCTTATGTTGGTCTTCATCGTAGCAGCACAGGAATACCATAGTAGGATGAAGTCTCTGAGTAGCTGATGAGTAGTAATGGGCAAGTTGAGAATTGTTCACAAGTGGAGCTATGTAATATTCCAAAATTTGCATGCAGCAAATTGGAATATTAATTTTTGCTTATATCATCTAGGAGGTGAATAAAATGGGTAAAGAGACCCATAAGTAGGAATAAATCCCTCATAGTGTGAAAGGGATCATTAGAGCAGCTTATTTTGCACCTTCCAGTGTGAAAAGGGGGCAATTTGCATGAGGACAAGGTCAAGTTTGACCAAGTCAACAACGCTGCCTAAGAGGTGTAGCTTGCTTGGGAAGAAAGCACAGTTTGAGAGGGAGAAATATTATTTGTGGAATAAACCCTAATGTGTGGGGTCCAGGTCAAAGAGACATTCACTTGCATAAAAGGAGGAAGAGGCAGCCATAGTGAGATATCTTTGAGTATATGATTTTAGTCTGAAGACTATCTTTGCATTCTTCGATTGTTCAGCTAAGTTGTAGTGCTGTTTAGCACGAGGGTTTCCTGTTTAGGATTTCCTCTCATTCTTGAGAGGTCTCTTGAAGGATTGCACTTCATTTCTCCACATCTTGGCTCAAGGCCAAAGCCACTACCATCAGTCGTTGCGTTATTTCTGCTGAAGTATAACGTAGTGTTGCTGGGTGTTGCAGTGGAGGGTTCCACAACACCTTTCCTTGGATAATCTTTCAGAGGAAGGAGATCCTATTCCTCCGGGAGGTTAGTGAAGGATATTTCAGAGCTAATTTCATATCTTTGGCACCAGGCCAAGCATTCTCTATCTCCTACAGCGCAGTCCAGCTCCTTGACTGCGTTATTTCTGAGCACATTTACAGTGGGGGTTGCACCACTACTTTGGAGGGCAAGATCTTCAGGGATTGGATCAGCTTTTCACCTGAGAGATCCATTGGATGAGATATATGAATCATATGCAACATCATCATCTATCTTCATCCATTTCTATTTTATGAGTTGCAGCTGCTGCCCAGCAACTCCAACATTTCTGCAGATTTTCCATTTGTACATATATTTCAACCAATCCTCTTAAGGATTGTTGTATTGTTATTTTCAGGGGTTGAGAGCTTTCTCCCCCGCCTTTCTTGAGCTGATATTGCTATATCATTGTATTTTCATTTTATATGTTTTAGTGTCTCCAATAGACTGCGTTGTTATAGCCATGGCTTCCTTCATGTAGTAGTATTTTCCATTTATCATGTATATGCTTTATTGAGAGAGGCATTGCCCTCCTTGAGTGATCGTTTCCTCAAGAATTTGTATACATTGTTGCTGCTATGATCTAATATGATGGCTATTTGGATCTTATGACTATTTCTGCATTCATATAACGCTGCTACTCCATTGTATGTTCTTGTATGAGCTGCAGTCCCTTCATCGGGCATTTTCTGAAGACAACTAGGTGTGGGAGATCTTTTTAACCCACCTAGAGGGATTTATTTTGAGCCACCTCTTGGATTTCAGACTTAGACACATTTTTCTAAGGGATACAGGTCCTGATTTCAAATCCTGTAGCAGCTATTACTAGAAAATTCATTCTCTAGTCATGCCTTGCTAGCAGATCCCATTTTGGGATATTACAAGCTATGAAAAAATCGCTAGGAGTCTCAACGTGTTGTGCCCTTGATGGACGAAGGAAAAACTAGAGAATAGATTGGATAGCCGAGATTCAGTGGCCAGATGGACTTGGAGCATTGATAGAGGAAAGAGTTGCATAATGAGAGGCGAAGGACTAGGCAGGTATAGGGTACGACCTAGAGGGCTGAGAGATTGTTCTACAACCATATGGTTAGAGTATCTTGTTTGTATCTTGTACTAGTGGATATATGAGGGCCATTATCCATGGTATAGGAGCCCTAGAATATTGTATTATATGTTGTTAATAAAAAAATTTGGGTTGAAAAATTAAAAATTTGTCTATGTTCTGTGCATATGTGATTTACTGCTTTATATTTCCGTTATGCGAAGTACTTCATGGTTGATATTTTAAGACTCTAACCAAGACCCATGGTCATGGAAAATCAACATAGTTTCAGAGCATGTCTGAGTTACCTTGGAGGACAGTGAATCAGATTATGCACAACAAAAAAACTCAAAGGGATTTTTCAGTGTGTAGATCATGGAGCAGAGGGTTCAGCTGAAGACATGGATATGTGGTCTTGACATGTTACATGGAAATATGGACTGGGAGTTCTGGTGGATTGGTGGTGTACCCGGTGAACAACAGTTTGTTGTAGGTTATATTATTTATCGTGGACTTTAGTTGATGTGCCATGGATAGTTGGGAAAACTCAAGGGTTTCTTTGGCTTGGAAGAGATCAGGTTAATCGAGATGGCTTCATGTGATGGACTACAGGTTGGCAGGCTAGAGTCTTCATCGGATCATGGTGTTGCATATCCGATATTGGTGGGATTTGCATGAGTATTATTTGATCTAGGAGGATGAGTGCTTGAAGGACTGAGGGAGATTATGTAGGCTCAGAGGGATTCTAGCCTAAGAGGGAGAATTCCTATGGAGGTTTTTGATCTTCGGGTTCAGATTTTACGAGGCAGAGGCACTACCAATATTGTTGGGTTCATTCTACATGGTTTGTTGCAGTGATGGATTCCATATGGGCTAGTTTCATCGTCAGATGATGATGGTTACTTCCTAGTCTTGGAAGTACCTCCCTCGCTAAGAGGGAGTGTTTATTTTTGTGTAGTTTTGGAGGTAATCCAATCCCTAGTGTTCCAGGGTTGGAGGTCAAAACGCCACAAATGGTCTATTGGGCTTGAGATCCTATCTTGGAGGTTTTTCACCCATCGTGATTCAGGCCAAAAACGTGATGATATTTCGATATGTGATGGATGAGGATGATATTGCTCGGGGAGATGATTCTAACGCAATGAGGATCATCTGATTCTGAGTTGTCGTTAGAGAGAAATGAATTTTTGAATTTGACAATTAATTATTGGTTTTCAAGTCATGTAGGCTTGATGTAAATTATTCCAATAGGCGTGTCTCTTCATCTATTCTTTGAAGCCCCTCTTTAGGCTATAAAATGAGAGTGATGATATGTGTTTTAGGCATCGATTGGTGAAACATTCCTCCAAGGAAGAGCTCTGAAATTCGGATGCCATAGCCACAACAAGAAAGGTTCATTGACATCATAGGACGAGTTTTCATAGGAGGCCGAGGTGCTGGGAATGAATGCAGATATGTTGAGGGACTATCTTAGGGATAAAATACAGGTCCAAGGAGTTGTTGGAATGCCGAGAATGATGGGCTTCTAGGCCAAGGAGCTAAGTGTAACACAATATTTTTTTTGGGTGATTGTTGGGGTTATTTGGAGGAGGCCGCAGCTACAAAAAATTGGTGTGCTAGGTCGCAATCCTTAGCAAGCACTTGGAGGTAGTTTAAGGGATGCGTTAGGGAGGAAAAAAACTTAACAAGGAAGTGTGGCATGGGAGGGGCCTCTCCAAGGTGGAACACAACCCTATAAGGGCTTATTTTCTAACTGTGTGGTGGGTTGAAGGGCTTCTGGACATGCCCTAACTATAATTGCAGGATTAGTATCACAAATAGTGGTGACAACAATGTTTTTGTGGAGGATTTTTGGGTCAAAGTGTTGACCAGAACTGGATCATGATAGGGAAGCCTATGGAAGTCAATGAGGAGGGGGAAAATCTCATGGTTAGATGCCATAAACCAATGATAGTTTCCACAGTGATTGGGAAACAAACTTGGAGCGAAATTTTGTTGTGTATTGGGTCAAAGTGTTGAATATTGTGTGGATAAGCTTGATGGGAATATTAAGGAGGACTTAGGAGTTGTTTGTAGGAGCCCATGTGGATTTTTGGGAGGCCTACCAAGCAGCCAAGGTGACAATAGGCACACCAGATTGGAGGGCAAGAGGAAATAAAAAAAGTGTGTTGCAGATGGAGTCGTGTATGATGGATTGATGGTGTCTTAGGCGAGGACATATTGATGGTGCCTAGATTTGTACAATAGGTCCTCTATTGCAGAAGAAAAGGGCTGATTGGTGGAGTATTTGGGAAGCCATTTGTAAGGGTCTACCAAGTGTGGGGATTCCCTAACTAGGTGCATATGCTACAGCGTGTTTAAAAGTCAACAAGAAATGTGTGTCTAATTTAATCTTCCCTTAATTAAATTAGACAATAAATTGTAATATTATCTCATAATCACTTATAATAGTTAAATGAGTGTGATAAACTCATTTAGCTCATGAATTTCGAGTTGAGGGTGGTTGGTGAGGCATGTAGAGTGATTCTATTAGTTTCTAAGTCCAAGTTGCAGTTAGTGCATTAGTTTAATGCATGATAAATCAGTTAACTCAATTAATTGAGTTAAAATCAGTTTAACTAGTTGTAACTGTTTGTTGCACTAGTGAGAGGTCAAGTGACTTAAATCAGATTTAATTCACATGTAGTGATCTGTCAAGTAACTGATGATTTACTATTAATAGCTGCATGCCTGTCAGTTCTGATGGAGACCCAGTTGAGACAGAGTTTAAAGGGATGTTAACTATCATTTGTATTATTAGTAAGTTTCCTGCATGCATTAAAACACCCATAGGATTTCCCATGAGCATTACGCAGTTTTGGAAGGCTGAAATTCCTAAATAATAGGGATTTCATTCCACATGAATTGCGCAAGGCAGGCAGGCTGAGAAGAGGCTGAAAATTGGCTAAGTGTTGGTTGATTTTGTCTGGATCAGTGTGAGACAGTTGTGGGAGTGAAACGGACTCTTGTGAGAAGAGTGCATTTTAATTGTTTCATGATTCCTTGGTGAATATACAATAGAATATATAGGTGTTTTGAGAAGTAAGTTTTCCCCAGGAAAATATCTGTGTTGTGGTTTGATTTGCTTCTTTCTTTACTTGTTGTGATTGGTGTTCATGTTTATTTTCCACAATTGATTTGTTGAAGGATTCAATATCTTTCTTTAGCATTTTGCACGATCGGATTGAATACATTGGTATACATATTGTTTGTATAATTTCTGCATGGTATCAGAGCACAGGAAATCACTATAGTGGAAAAGAAATTGATTTGTGATGAATAGCATTCAAATTTGTAGAAAATATTCTTTGGTGTGACAGGTGGATCAATATGGCTTTCAATGGCTTAAGATTGGAATATGCACTCGAGGGCAGTTCTAATTATATTGCATGGAAAGACAGAATGGAGGTAGTTCTGGAGGAAAACGGGTTGAAATAATTTGTTGATAATGATATTCCCAAGCCCGCAGCAACAAATGCTGCTCTTCTTTATGCTTGAAAAAATAAGGTTGCAAAGGTGAGGAGGATCTTATTAGAGGGAGTTCGAGACCACATTGTCTCGAGTCTCCATGGAAAGGTTACTCCATATGCAATGTGGAAGGATTTGACAGATCTATTTCAGAGTAGCACTGAACACAGAAAATTGGCACTGAAGGACAAGCTCAGGAAAATCAAGATGGAGAAAGGCGACACGATTTCAAAATATTCAACCAAGTTTGTCCAATGTCGAGATGAGCTTGGGAGTGTTGGAATTACTGTAGCGAATAATGACTTGGTGAGCCTAGCTCTTCTAGGCCTTCCCAAGAGTTGGAATATTTATCAGGACTTTGTCAATGGGAGTGATCCAGGTGGATATTGGTGGCCACCCGCCTATTCCACTTGGGCCCCCACCATTGTCTCTTTCAGTTTTTCAGTTTTGGCATAACTTACTATTTTTAGCAGTTTTTCGGGTCCTGAACTTCCGGAGCCGTTTTGAGGCCCTAAACGACGACATTTTTTGGGTATGAAATTTGTTGCGATTTTGATCATCAAAATCGTCACAAAATTTGTAGTCCTCGGATAGAGCTTTCTAATGATGTATCATGTGCGTCAAACGGAGATAGTATGCCAAAGTTACGTCCCTGGGAAGTTGAAACACCAATTTACCCAAACGGGGCCCATAGTTTTGGCGCTTCATCTCCTAAGGTTAGGTTTTTGGGATGTTGAGGGTTCTCCATTGTTTCTCAATAATAAATAGGCCCTCGAGCCTCATTGTAACTCAGTTCAGAGGCCTGTAGCCGCCACATCTCTTCTCAGAGATAGCTACCAGTGCCCTAGCTAGTTTTATTTCCATTCTGTCTGTAAGCAAATTTCAGTTCTTTGATATTAATGAAATGAAGTGTTATTTCCGCCGCATCTCTGTATTTATGGTTATGTGTTTATTCTGTTGCATTCCTGCATAAATCCGGATCAGTGGTATCAAAGGGGTCTGCTTTTTCTCGATCCTTCTTTGCATGTCCCCAACGAGGTCGGGGTATAAGGAGCTAGGGCTTGATCTGGTGGAACCTTTGCAAGATCAGCCTCGCAAACCTCGACGGATGCCCATGGGGGACGAAAAGAAAGATGAGGGAGCAGGAGATCCCATCAAAATATTGCTCGAGGAGGCCCTCGAAAAACAAAGGAACGCGATGATGGATAACTTTGCTCAGATCCTTCAACGGCTGCCCACCAGCGGCGCATCTGCATCCAGCAGCCACTCTGGAGGTGCGACTCCTTTTAAGGTACAAGCAAATTTTGACATTCCCATATTTGAGGGTCAAATGGACGCAGATGTCATAGATAGATGGTTGAATCTATTAGAAGGATATTTCTCCGTTCATGACTTTTCAGACCGGGAGAAGATTATTTTTGCACTCCTCAAAGCTACCCCCCATGTTAAGGACTGGTGGGAAACCTACTGTGAGAACAAGGACCAGACAGAACCCTCTCTGTTCTCGGCCGTACCAACTTGGAATTTTTTCCGAGACGCCGTCAAGGAACAGTACTATCCCGTGGGGAGCTATGCGGACAAGTACATACAATGGACCATGCTGCGACAACAAAGGGATCAAGATGTGCACGAGCTGACGAATCTGTTCCATACCCTACGCACAAAGTTGGGTATCAAAGATTCAGAGAAACATTTGGTGCTAAAGTATCGCAGCTGTCTGCACAGATACATTCAGGAGGAAATGGAGTTCCTCGACATCTCCTCGCTTGGTACGGCATACCGGTATGCTGCCAAGATTGAGCAGAAATTCAAACAGAAGAAGCGAGACTTTGGATCTGTGAATCAAAAGCAAGGAAAAGGTGCTTCCAAACCGCAGAACAAAGGATAGAGCCAAGGCATGGCGGCTAAAGACAACCCGTCAAAGCCACAAGAAAAGAACAACACCGTAAAGCCAAAGAAGGACACGGGAAAGTGGTGTGAGTTCCATAGGAGCTCCACTCACAACACAAGTGAGTGTCGGGCCAAGCAGTCGCTAGTGGCCGAGATGAGGGCTTCTGAGTCAGATGCATGCTCTGACTCCGAATCAGAACCTGAAAAGGCGAATGAAAAAGGGAAACAGATTATTGATGCGGAGCCCAACGCCACCGTTGCCACTGCAAAGATCCAAAAGGAGGAACCGGAAGATCCAGAGGAGGAGGAACGTCTCTTCCACTCCCAGATGTGGGTAAAGGGCTCCCCGGTACAGTTCATTGTCGACAATGGGAGCAAAAAGAACCTCATTTCAGCAGACGCCGTGAAGCGGTTGGGCTTGCCGACCACAGCTCACCCACATCCATACACCATCGGGTGGCTTCACCAAGGACGAGATCTCCGCGTCAGCCAGCAGTGTCGCCTTCCCTATAGCATCAAGCCCTTCACTGATGAGGTATTATGTGATGTTGCTCCTATTGATGTTTCTGATGTATTATTAGGACAACCATACTTGTGGAAGCGTCATGCTGTGTATGAGTCTCGACCTCGTGCTGTTATTATTACTTTGGGAAATAAGTTGTACAGGATACCCGAGGTACCACCTCCTACGACTATCTCTTTGGTTACCGCAAAACAATGCAGTAAGCTCATTTCCCAAACCAGGAAATTCGTTTTCCTGATGATCCGCCCCCAGGGCAAGAAGAAGACTGTGGCCACGACCTCCAGACAGGGCCCCTTCCGCACGACAACAACAATGGATAAGGCCGTGGGTGAGCACGGCCTGCTGCTTCACCTCACCTGCTGTGGTACCTCTCGCATCGTCGGGGGCCACAATTCGATCGACTCGACCCTGTGGGCGACTACCCAATGGACCGATCATCGACGTCTTGCTTCCGGAAATGATGAAATCAAGAGGTGACCGTATCACGCAAAGAAGAAGCTCATCGTACTGGGGTTCACTGCTTTCTAAAAGAGAGCCCGATCGTGTTGGCACAGAAGAAGGATGGGACGTGGAGACTCTGTATTGACTATCGGGCGCTGAACAAGATCACTGTCCGGAATAGGTACCCAATCCCACGGATTGATGACCTTCTGGACCAACTCCAAGGTGCAAAATATTTCAGTAAGATCGACCTGAAGTCTGGGTATCACCAGGTACCAATTGAACCCTCTGATGTGTGGAAGACCGCCTTCAAAGCTAAGGAAGGCCTTTTTGAATGGCTGGTCATGCCTTTCGGGTTGACGAATGCTCCCGCAACCTTCATGAGGATGATGGACGATATCTTGCGGCCATTCACCAACTCATTCGTAGTGGTGTACTTGGATGACATTCTGATCTTCAGCAAGACTTGGGAAGAGCACCTTCATCACATCCGACAAGTCCTCCAAACACTGCGGCAACACAAGTTGTGTGCCAATTTGGAGAAGTGCACGTTTGGCATGACCCAGGTTCAATATCTGGGATACATTATCGATGAAAAGGGGGTGCATGTGGATCCAGCCAAGATCCAAGTCATTCGGGATTGGCCAGCCCCGACTACTATAACAGAGCTTCGCAGCTTTCTGGGTCTTGCTAATTTCTACCATAGATTCGTGTTGGGATTCTCTCATATCACTTGGCCCTTGAGTCAAGTCACCAAAGGAGGAGCGAGAGAAAAATTCTTTTGGTCGGAACCTCAACAGAAGGCGTTCAAAGAATTGAAAAATCGCCTCTGTTCTGCCCCAGTGCTCACCTTACCAGACTTGCAGCAGCCATTTGAGATCGAGACAGATGCCTCTGACTATGCTATCGGGGCAGTTCTTACTCAACAGGGACATCCAGTGGCATATCACAGTGAGACATTGTCTGAGACAGTTCGCAAGTATCCCACCTATGACAAAGAAATGTATTCCATTGTGCAAGCCTGTCGACAAGGGAAGCATTACATTTTGGGGAAGGAAACAATCATCCACACAGACCACCGGCCCCTGCAGTTCATACAGACACAAGGGAAGTTGCAGAATGATCGCCATCAGAAGTGGTCCACATATCTGCAACAGTTTCATTTGAACATCAAGCACAAGAAGGGTAGCACCAATAATGTTGCAGACTGCCTCAGCCGACCACCGATCGTGGCGCTCACCACCGTGCTCAACTCTTGTGGGCACGAGACTTCTGATTGGCCGCTTCTCTATGAGAGTGACCCAGAATTTCGCCACACTTACAAGGCACTCTTGGGGGGTACGCAAGTTCCAAATTTTCACCTCCAAGATGCACTTTTATGTCACCTGGGACACCTTTGTGTTCCTTCAAGCGAGCGTGCCAAGATGATATGGGAAGCACACTAAAGTCGAGTCGCTGGGCATTTCGGGGTCGAGAAAACAGTAGCAATACTACAGAAGTATTTCTATTGGCCTAACCTTCGAAAGGATGTCAAGAAGCACATCAGATCCTGCACTGCTTGTGCCATTGCCAAGCCGACCATCAAGAAGCAAGGCCTATATACTCCACTACCTACCCCTAGTCGACCATGGGAATCCATCTCCATGGATTACATGTCGGGCCTGCCTTCTACTAAGAATGGAAATGACCGTGTTTTCGTGGTCGTTGACAGATTCTCGAAGATGGCCATCATGGCGGCCTGTAAGAAGAATATCACAGCAGAAGCCACTGCTAAACTCTTCTTTGAACGAGTGTGGGTGCACTTTGGGATCCCACAGTCTATCATATCAGATCGAGATAGCAGGTTCCTCAGCACATTTTGGTCCAGCCTCTGGTCAATGTTGGACACAAAGCTCACTAAGTCCACAGCTTTCCATCCCCAAACAGATGGCCAGACAGAGGTCGTCAACAGAATGATTGTACACATTCTGCGCATGTACAATTCAAAGCATCCACGCACATGGGACGAGAGCTTCCCTTATGTACAACATAGTTATAATCGGGCTCTCCACAGTTCAATCGGCCATAGCCCCTTTCAGGTGGGCTTGGGATTCTAGCCACTATGTCCCATTGACGTAGCCATGCCATTTGCAGCTGCTCAGGCCAATTCAGCCCATGTCCAGTCTGAAGTTGACAAAGCCAGTAGCTTCATCGAGCGCATTCAACACATCCGCCAACAAGTTCATGATATATTGGACAGAGCCAATGCCAAGTACAAGCAACGCCATGATCAACACCGGGTGCCACACAACTTCCAGGTGGGCGACAAAGTATGGCTACATTTGCCGAAGGAGCGCCTCACTGGACCCCACCGCAAGCTTCGCCCGCTCCGATACGGGCCGTACACCATCACCAAGGCTGTAGGGAACAATGCCTTCGAGCTCAGTATTCCACCATTCCTTCGTCTGCACCTAGTCTTCAATGTGGATCGCCTTCGTCCTTACTTCCCACCTCTACTGGACACCTCGGACATTGCAGAACAACTCACACCAACAAAGTTAAACCCGTGATCGATGAATGGTGCTACTGCCGCATTGTATCATGGACATGCAAATCAAGAACACTCGCCAACAGAAGATCCAACTATATCGGGTTGTCAAAGCTGGCCAACTCCTGCACCAAGGCAAGTGGTTCACCAGGGACCAAGTTCAACAGAAGTTTCCTCATCTCATGGAGGAACTCAACGCAATAGGGAACATTGTTTCCTAAGGGGGGAGGAATGATCTAGGTGAATATTGGTGGCCACCCACCTATTCCACTTGACCCCCACCATTGTCTCTTTTTCTCGCATTTGGCATAATCTCATTATTTTTGCGCTTTTCTGTCCCGAACTTCCTGAGTCGTTTTGGAGGCTCCCAACGACGTTTTTTGGGTATGAATTTGTTGCGATTTCAACATCAAAATCGTCACAAAAGTCGTAGTCCCTGACAGAGCTTTCTAATGATGTATCATGTGCGTCAAAACGAGATAGTATGCCAAAGTTACGTCTTCAGAAGTTGAAACACCAATTTACCCAAACGGCCTTACAGTTTTGTTTCTTCATCTCCCAGGGTTAGGTTTTTGGGATGTTGAGGGCTCTCCATTGTTTCTCAATAATAAATAGGCCCTCGAGCTTCATTGTAACTCAGTTCAGAGGTCTGTAGCCACCACATCTCTTCTCAGAGATTCGCTACCAGCACCCTAGCTATTTTATTTCCATTATGTCTGTAAGCATCTTTCTGTTATTTGATATTAATGAAATGAAGTGTTATTTCCGCTGCATCTCTGTATTTATGGTTATGTGTTCATTCTGTTGCGTTCCTGCATAAATCCGGATCAGGGAGGGAGAAGCTACCATTTTGGGAGCGACTTTGGTGGGATTTGGTATAAGAAGAATTCAGGCAGGATACCAGGGATGGATCCTCATCCAAGACAGATGATGAGAAAAATTGTGCCTTGGATGGTAACGCAAATAAGGGGAAGGGAAAGAAATCCTATTCCAAATTTGAGACTACAAAATAAGGCAAGAAGCGTGACATGTCCAAAGAGAAAAATTTTCACTATCACGAGCATGGACATTATGCCACTAATTTTCCACGAAATAAGTAGAACAAGAAGGCTTCAGGATCTGTAGCTGGTGAGGCTTTGGGCTCGCAATTTGAGTTGGAATTCTCTCTCATCGCATGCATGGTGTCTAGCGTGATGGGATCAGTGTGGTACTTAGATAGTGGTGCATCTTTCCACATGACGGGAGACAAAGAACTTTTTAGTAGCTTGGAGGAGAAGGATCTCTAGATGCATATCGAAATGGGTGATGATGGGAGGTATAGCACTACCAGGATTGGTACAGTTACTTTCCAGAGGCAATCAGGTAAACCCTTCTTATTAAAAGATGCCATGCATGTACCAGGCTTGAAAAATAATTTAGTTTCAGTTTCTATGTTGGAGGATAAAGGATATGATGTGGTTTTCAGTGAAGGGAAAACATTCCTTCATCACAAAGCCATAGGAAAAGTCAAGAAGATTTGGATTCGTGTGAAGAATATCTACAAACTTGATGTAGATGGCTGCACAACATTGATGTGTAAAGCAGAAAAAGTGGTGACCCAGGATGAGGATGAGTTATGGCAAAGTAGATTGGTCCATCTACACCATGGAGCTTTGAAGGTCATGCAACAGATTTCTATGGGGCTTCCAAAGGGTACTCTTGCGAAGATAGACACATGCAAGGGATGTACCATGGGGAAGTATGCAAAGGCCATTTTTCACGAGAAGGAGAACCGAGCAGTGGGAATCCTTAAGAGAGTTCACTCAGACATGTGTGGATCATTCTCTACAGCTTCGACAACAAAGCACAGGTATTATGTGATTTTTTTTTATAATTTTTCTAGAAAGTGTTGGATCTACTTCATGTAGAAGAAAGATCAGAAGTTCTCAAAATTTTGTGAGTTCAAAGCACTGGTGGAGAAAGATACAAGGAAGCATGTGAAGACTCTAATGAGAGACAATGGTGGTGAGTACATCTCCAATGAATTCAAGAACTTCTGTAGAAAATAAGGAATTCAGAGAGAGTTGATTGCGCCTCATAACCCACAACAGAATGGAGTATCAAAAATAAATAACAGAACAATTGTGGGTGTGGCACAAGCGATGTTGCATGATCGGGGCCTACCATTGCATCTATGGGCTGAGGCATGCCACATGGAAATATTTGTGCAGAACTGTAGTCCTCATCAGATACCTGGCATGAGTACACTAGAGGAGGATTTTTCTAGTAAGAAACTTGATGTTCCATATTTTAAAATTTTTGGCTCATCTATCTATTTCCATGTGACCAAATATTCTAGAAGGAAGATTGAACCAAAAATTAATATTAGGATATTTTTGGGGTACATTAATACTCTCCACAACTATCGAGTGTATTTTCCAAATAGTAGAATGATTATTGTGAGACGGGATAGAAAATTTGATGAGGAGAAAGCCATGCAATTGTCCCTTGAGAGGGAGCTTGATCTATATGCAGATGAAGAACTCTTGGTTCAAAAGAATGAACCTCAAGATGTGGAGTAGCCACATGCAGAGCATCATGGAGTGGAAAAAAATACTCATGCAAAGCCATCCACTAGACATGGTAGAAGGTGCACTATAGAAGCTAATAGATTGAGACTTGATGTGGCAGAACATATAGGAGCACCTACATCACTACGCAGACAAAGACAATCTCTAGACATGTTTACTGGATACATGGCTCTTATGAAAAAGTGTATTGTGAGAGAACCATCCTATTTTGAGGAAGTAGTGCAGCAACCAATTTGGGTTGACGCCATGGTTGAGGAGTATGCCTCCATCGTCAAGAAAAATGCATGGGAAGTTGTCCCGAGACCAGTCGGGAAATCAGTGGTTGGATCTAGATGGATCTATAAGGTGAAGCAAGCAGCATATGGGAGTGTGGAGAATTGCAAGGCTATATTTGTAGCCCGATGATTCTCACAAGTTGATGGGATTGATTATGAGGAGACTTTTGCACCGGTTGCGAGGTACTCATCGATTAGATCTATCCTTGCACTCTCATCGCAAATGGGGTGGCAGATACATACGATGGATGTGAACTCTGCATTTCTCAATGGATTTATTTAGGAAGAAGTGTACATAGAGTATCCAGAAGGTTTTGAGACCTTCTACAGTGAATTACATGTGTGCAGACTCAAGAGAGCATTGTATGGGCTGAAGCAAGCACCTCTTGCTTGGTACACCATGAGTGACAGCTATTTCGTTGGGTTGGTCTTCACGAAGAGTGAAGCGGATGCAAACCTGTACTAGATTGTGATTGATCCAGATTTATGCAGGAATGCAAAAAAATACACATGTAACCATAAATATAAATATGCAGTAGAAATAACACTTCTTTCATTAATATCAAAGAACTGAAATTTGCTTACAGATGGAATGGAAATAAACTAGCTAGGGCGTTGGTAGCTGATCTCTGAGAAGAGATGTGGTGTCTATAGGCCTATGAACTGACTTACAATGAGGCTCGAGGGCCTATTTATTATTTAGAAACAATGGAAAACCCTAAACATCCAAAACCCTAACCCTAGGAGATGAAGCGCCAAAACTATGGGCCTCGTTTTGGTAAATTGGTGTTTCAACTTCCTGGGGACATAACTTTGGCATACGATCTTTGTTTGATGTGAACCATACCTCGTTAGAAATATCTATCTGAGGACTACAACTTTTTATGTGAGCAACAACGGTCCATGGACCCATGTTGCTCCCGGTTTTCCCAAAAAATGTCGTTTAGGGCCTCAAAACGGCTCCAAAAGTTCGGGACCTGAAAAACTGCTAAAAATAGTAAGTTGTGCCGAAAATAAAAAACTGAAAGAGACAATGGTGGGGCCCCAGGTGGAATAGGTGGGTGGCCACCAATATCCACCTGGATCATTCCTCCCCCCTTAAAAAGCAATGGTCCTCATTGCGTTGAGTTCCTCCATGAGATGAGGAAACTTCTGCTGAACTTGGTCCCTAGTGACCCACTTGCTTTGGTGTAGGAGTTGGCCAACTTTGACAACCCGATACAGATGGATCTTCTGTTGGCGGGTGTTCTTGATTTGCATGTCCATGATACAATCTGTGGTGGCCTGTTCCATGCATTCTGGGTTTAACTCTTTTGGTGTGAGTTCTTCTGCAATGTCATAGGTGTCTAATAGAGGTGGGAAGTAGGGACGAAGGCAGTCTACATTGAATTCTGGGTGCAGACCAAGGAATGGGGGAGTACTGAGCTTGAAGGCATTATTCCCTACAGCCTTAGTGATGGTGTACGACCCATAATGGAGCGGGTGAAGCTTGCGGTGGGGTCCAGTGAGGCGCTCCTTCTGCAAATGTAGCCACACTTTGTCGCCTACATGGAAGTTTTGTGGCACTCGATGTTGATCATGTCGTTGCCTCTACTTAACATTGACTCTATCTAATATGTTATGAACCTATTGGTGGATGTGCTAAATGCGCTCGATGAATTTGTTCACTTTGTCAGCTTTAGACTGGACATGGGCCGAGTCGACCTGAGTAGCCGCACATGGCATGGCTACGTCAATAGGACATAGTGGCTGGAATCCCAAGCCCACCTGAAAGGGGCTGTGGCCGGTTGAGTTGTGGAGATCCCGATTATAACTGTGTTGTATATAGGGGAGGCTCTCATCCCATGTGTGTGGATGCTTTGAATTGTACATGCACAGAATGTGTACAATCATCATGTTGATGACCTCTGTCTGGCCATCAGTTTGGGGATGGAAAGTTGTGGACTTGGTGAGCTTGGTGTCCAAAATTGAATAGAGGTTGGACCAAAATGTGCTGAGGAACCTGTTGTCGCAATCTGATATGATATATTGTGGGATCCCAAAGTGCACCCACACTCATTCAAATAAGATTTTAGCAGTGGCTTCTGCTGTGATATTCTTCTTACAGGCCGCCATAATGGCCATCTTCGAGAATCTGTCGACGACCGCGAAAACACAGTCAATTCCATGCTTAGTAGAAGGAAGGCCTGACATGTAATCCATGGAGATGGATTCCCAAGGTCGACTAGGGGTAGGTAGCAGAGTATATAGGCCTTGCTTCTTGATGGTTGGTTTGGCAACGACGCAAGAAGTGCAGGATCTGATGTACTTCTCGACATCCTGTCAAAGGTTTGGCCAATAGAAATACTTCTGCAGTACTGGCACTATTTTCTCGACCCCAAAATGCCCAGTGACTCGACTGTAGTATGCTTCCCATATTATCTTGGCATGCTCGCTTGAAGGAACACAAAGGTGTCCCAGGTGACATAATAGTGCATTTTTGAGGTGAAAATTTGGAACTTGCGTACCCCCCAAGAGTGCCTTGTATGTGTGGCTGAATTTTGGATCGCTCTTGTCGAGAAATGGCCAATCAGAAGTCTCGTGCCCACAAGAGTTGAGAACGATGGTTATGGACATGATCGGTGGTCGGCTGAGGTAGTCTGCAACATTATTGGTGCTACCCTTCTTGTACTTGATGTTCAAATGAAATTGTTGCAGATATGTGGACCACTTCTAATGGCGATTGTTCTGCAACTTCCATTATGTCTGTATGAATTGCAGGGGTCGCTGGTCTGTGTGGATGATTGTTTCCTTCCCCAAAATGTAATGCTTCCATTTTCGACAAGCCTGCACAATGGAATACATTTCATTGTCATAAGTGGGATACTTGCGAACTGTGTTGGGTAATGTCTCACTATGATATGCCACTGGATGCCCCTGTTGAGTAAGAACTGCCCCAATAGCATCGTCAGAGGCATCTGTCTCGATCTCAAATGGTTGTTGCAAGTCTGGTAATGTGAGCACTGGGGTAGAACATAGGTGATGTTTCAATTCTACGAACGCCTTCTGTTGAGATTCTGACCAAAATAATTTTTCTTTCGCTCCTCCCTTGGTGACTTGACTCAAGGGCAAGTGATATGAGAGAATCCCAACACGAACTTGCGGTAGAAATTAGCAAGACCCAGAAAGCTGCGAAGCTCTGTTAGAGTGGTTGGGGCTGGCCAATCCTGAATGAATTGGATCTTGGCTGGATCTACATGCACCCCCCTTTCATCAATAATGTATCCCAGATATTGAACCTGGGTCATGCCAAAAGTGCACTTCTCCAAATAGGCACACAACTTGTGTTGTCGTAGTGTTTGGAGGACTTATCGGATGTGGTGGAGGTGCTCTTCCCAAGTCTGGATGAAGATCAGAATGTCATCCAAGTACACCACTACAAATGAGTTGGTGAATGGATGTAAGATGTCATCCATCAACCTCATGAAGTTTGTGGGAGCATTCGTCAACCTGAAAGGCATGACGAGCCATTCGAAAAGGCCCTCCCTGTCTTTGAAGGCAGTCTTCCACACATCAGAGGGTTCGATTGGTACCTAGTGATACCCAAACTTCAAGTCGATCTTGTTGAAATATTTTACCCCTTTGAGTTGGTCGAAAAGGTCATCAATCCGTGGGATCGGGTACCTATTCCGGACAGTGATCTTGTTCAGTGCCCGATAGTTAATATAGAGTCTCCACGTCCCATCCTTCTTCTGTACCAACACGATCGGGCTCCCACATGGTGATGAACTTGGCCAGATGTGACCTTTCTACAACAGCTCTTGAATCTACCTCTTGATTTCATCGTTCTCCAGAATAGAGCGCCTATAAATCGGTCCACTGGGTAGCGACACACCTGCGGTCAGGTCAATAGGGTGCCTGACCTGACAGTGCAGAGGCACCACTGTGGGTGAGGTGAAGATGTCCCCTTACTCCTCCACAACCTTGTCCATTTGTTGTTATCGTGCAGAGGAGCCATGTTTGGAGGTCATGGCCACAGTCTTATTCTTTCCCTAGGGGTGGATCATCAGGAAAACAAATTTCCTGGTTTGGGAAATGAGCTTACTGCATTGTTTTGCAGTAACCAAAGAGATAGTGTGAGGCGGTGGTGCCTCTGTATCTTGTACAAATTATTTCCCAAAGTAAAAATAACAGCGCGAGGCTGGAAGAAACATCAATAGGAGCAATGTCACACAATACCTCATCCGTGAAGGGCTTGATGCTATAGGGAAGGTGGCACAGCTGGTTGACCCGGAGATCCCATCCTTGGTGAAGCCACCTGATGGTGTATGGTTGTGGGTGCGCTGTGGTCAGCAAGCCCAACCGCTTCACGACATATGCTAAAATGAGGTTCTTTTGGCTCCCATTGTCGAAAATGAACTGTAGTGGGGAACCCTTTACCCACATCTGGGAGTGGAAGAGATGCTCTGCATCCTCTGGATCTTCCGGTTCCTCCTTCTGGATATTTGCAGTGGCAACAGTGGCGTTGGGCTCCACATCAATAATCCACTTCCCTTTTTCATTCCCATTTTAAGGTTCTGATTCAGAATAGGAGCATGCATTTGATTCAGAAGCCCCCATCTCATCCACCAGCGACTGCTTGGCCTAAAACTCACTTGTATTTTGAGTGGAGCTCTTATGGAACTCACACCACTTTCCCGTGTCCTTCTTTGGCTTCGCAATGTTGTTCTTTTCTTGTGGCTTTAGCAGGTTGTCTTGGACCACCATGCCTTGGCTTTGTCATTTTTTTGCGGTTTGGGGGCACCTTTCCCTTGCTTTTGATTTGCAGATCCAAAGTCTCGCTTCTTCTATTTGAATTTATGCTCAATCTTGGCAGCATCTCGGTATGCCGTACCAAGCGAGGAGATGTCGAGGAACTCCATTTCCTCCTGAATGTATATGTGCAGAAAGCTACGATACTTTAGCACCAAATGTTTCTCTGAATCTTTGATATCCAACTTTGTGTGCAGGGTATGAAATAGATTCGTTAGCTCATGCACATCTTGATCCCTTTGTTGCTGCAGTGTGGTCCATTGTATGTACTTGTCCTCATAGCTCCCCACGAAATAGTATTGTTCCTTAATGGCATCTCGGAAATAATTCCAAGTGGGTATGGCTGAGAATAGAGAGGGTTCTGTCTCTTATTTTTTCTCACAGTAGGTTTCCCACCAGTCCTTAACATGGGGGGTAGCTTTGAGAAGTGCAAAAATAATCTTCTCCCGGTCAGAAAAGTCATGAACCAAGAAATATCCTTCTAATAGATTCAACCATCTATTTATGACATCTGCATCTATTTGACCCTCAAATATGGGAATGTCAAAGTTAACTTGTATCTTAAAGGGAGTCGCACCTCCAGAGTGGCGACTGGATGTAGATGCATCGTCGGTGGCAGTCGTTGAAGGATCTGGGAAAAGTTATCCATCATCGCATTCCTTTGTTTTTAGAGGGCCTCCTCAAGCAATATTTTGATAGGATCTCCTACTCCCTCATCTTTCTTTTTGTTCCCCATGGATGGTCATCGAGGTTTGCAAGGCTGATTTTGCAAAGGTTCAACCAGATCGAGCCCTAACTCCTTATACCCCAACCTCGTTGGGGACATGCAAAGAACGATCGAGAAAAGAAGACCACTCTAATACCACTAATCCGTATTTATGCAAGAATGCAACAAAATACACATGTAACCATAAATACAAAGATGCAGCGGAAATAACACTTCATTTCATTAATATCAAAGAACTGAAATATTCTTACAGACAAAATGGAAATAAACTAGCTAGGGCGCTAGTAGCTTATCTCTAAGAAGAGATGTCGCGGCTACAGGCCTCTGAACTGAGTTACAATGAGGCTCGAGGGCCTATTTATTATTTAGAAACAATGGAAAACCCTAAACATCCAAAACCCTAACCCTAGGATATGAAGCACAAAAACTATGGACCCTATTTGGGTAAATTGGTGTTTCAACTTCCTGGGGATGTAACTTTGGAATAAGATCTTCGTTTGACGTGAACCATACCTCGTTAGAAAGATATATCCAAGGACTACAAATTTTGATGTGAGCAACATCGGTCCATGGACCCATGTTGCTCCCGATTTTCCCAAAAAACGTCATTTAGGGCCTCAAAAAAGCTTCGGAAGTTCAGGACCCGAAAAACTGCTAAAAATAGTAAGTTGTGTCGAAACTGAAAAAGAAAATGGTGGGGCCCCAAGTGGAATAGGCAGGTGACCACCAATATCCACCTAGATCAGTGGTTGATGGTAAGCTTTTGATTATCGTACTTTATGTTGATGATCTTATTTTCACAGGTGATGAGCAGATCATAACTTCTTGCAAAGAGGATCTTGCAAGAGAGTTTGAGATGAATGAAATGGGACTCCTTCACTATTTCCTTGGTTTGGAAATATGGCAGCGTGATGGGGAGTGTGTTAGTGTGTTTGGTGCATGCATGTACAAAATGACACAAACTTAAGGGGTGTGGTTTTACCTCTTAAGTTATTGGTCACAGGCAGAAAAGATATGGAGTCAAGCAAGTTAGTGGAACATGCTAGAACATAAACATACTAGATAGAGAAATAGCATGCATATTCAAACATAAAAATTAAATTAAAACTAAAACAAATAACACAAAAGCTCTAAATAGAGTAAAAAAACTTCAGTAATCCGAACGATGACACTTACATCCCCTCTTATTGAGTGTTGGTAGGAAATGAGAATGAAACTTTAACCCACTTGCCAAGGGGCCCTTAGAACTTGGGGTTCTAAGTCCCAATGCAAGGATGTCTTTACTTGCGAGATGCCTTGGCGCAAAGTCTCCCTCTCTCTACTATGGTGGATTGGAGTTGTTGGATGGACAACAACTCAGTCCCCTCTATCTCTCATTAGGGGAATTTTGAGGTCTAAAATGGGCCTTCTAAGGAAAATGTACAATAAAAAATCACTTTATGAGAACCAATCACATTTTAGGGGATGACATCATCCCTAATGGTTGAGATGGCATTGCTTGAGTTAAAGGTACTTACTTGTTACATTGTCAATGGTGGATAAAAACACATGGTTAACCATGGTAGTGCTTTAAGTACTTTTAAAGTCATAAAGTAAAGTACTCATAATAAATGTCATTTCAAACTTTTTGAAGAAAATATTATTATTTTCATTTCATATTTTTTGAAAAAAACAATGCATATCCCTACACAATCTTCATGTATTTACACATTTTTCAATAAATATTTTATTTGTATATTTTCAAATATTTATTTATAAATCAAATCAATTCAATATGTAATATAAAATTCATACATAAAAAAATAAATTATATTATATTATTTTTATATAGTATATTAATTACATGTTATTATATAATTTAAATAATATAAATTTTAATTAATAGTATATTCTATAATTAAGAATTTATGAATTTATATTTATATTTTATTTTAAGTTATTTAAGTACAAAGGAAAAATGCATTAGTTGTGCAATGATAATGATTTTTCTTGAAAATCTCATTCTTATTTATAGTCACATCAATACAATTTTTTTATTATTTTTATTTTGGTACAACTTTTGAAATTATTTTAACCATGATTACATGGATTTTGGTGCAAAAAGTGAATTTCAAATTTGTAAATATTATTTTATTGGTTTAGCTATTATTTTATTATTTCCTTAGGAGGCCCATTTTAGACCTCAAAATTCCCCTAATGGCTCCAGATCACACACTTCTGGTATTGCTTAGGGAAATTCTGGCTAGCATAACAATGTGCTCTCAAATTACTCATCTCTTGGTGGCCTTTGATAGGAGAATTAAAATCCTCCTTCCCTCTCTTGGTATATTTTGGATGGTGAACTAAGAGAGGAGGGTGATTAAATTGTGTGCCAAATTTATTCCATTGTGTGCTCCCTTGATGTCCTAAGTAGGCTTGGGTGGTTGTCCTTAGGTGGCTTCAAGTGTGGAATCAATGTCCTAGAGTGTGATTTTTGTGGTCCCGGAAAGTGATTTCGCCACCCCCAGGATTGCGCTCTTTTTGGGTCAAAAGGTGCGTAAGGTCACGCTTATCAAAGGATTTTGCGCACAAAAGCATTTTTGACAAGTTAAAATTTGATTTTTCCTCAGACCTTAGAGATTTTTTAAATACTTTTAGATTCTCTAATGTCTCTCAGCCCTATAAATCCTTCTGCCTGACATTAAATAATGTCGTCTTTGCCTGTACAATTTTCCAATGTTAACAGTTGCCCCCTAATGTGTGAGGTCTAGGAAGAACTGTATAGCCTAAATACATTTATTTATTTATTTTTCTGTATATTGTGCGTAGAGAGAGAAAGACATGCGTGTAGCTCAAAATTGGAGACACCCTGCACTGGTTCGAAGAACGACCATGTGCTGTGGGACCCCTGTAAGAAAATATAATACAATATATACAAATTTTCTACGAGGCAAGCATGTCCCATGCTCGTAATGCTGTGACTAGTTAAATAAATTTATTTGACAGATACAAATTCTGTCTGTGTCACTAATATGGTAGTGAGTTGTTGGTTAATGAAGACGACTGTTCATGCCCTCGAGGGAGTTTCTTCTTTGGAAATAGGTGGAAAGTGGTAACCATATGCGTAGATTTAGTATGGCATGTAAATTTTCATTGTATGCATAGGCGATGGCTGGGATCTCCCATGTAAAAATTGCTGATAGAGAAGCTTATAAAGGCACGGGTCTTCGACGAATTTGATCAAAGTGCAATGGTTGTTAGGTACGATACCATCTTGACATGAAAACTTGTGTTGTAGTCGAATGTCAGGAGGATCGATGACATCTGTGGGCAATGATGTCTCCCACAACGCCACCCGAGGATGCCCCTTTTATGGAGAGGGGCGATCTAAGGTACCACTTCCTTTTTAGAAAAGTGTTGAAGTCGAAAAAAAGGAAGCCTCAATCGAACGAAGGGGTCACTGATTCAGGGGATCAGGATCCTGGATGTGATGGGTTTAACATAGGCATGATGGCAAGGGATGACTGAAAACTGATGATGGGGATTGAGTGTCCCAAGGTCGGAGTATAAAAATCAGCTTGGCGACAGTCATAACTATTTCTGATGGGGAAATCCCTGGAGTCGATAGGACTTCCAGGGTGGGTATAAAATGGTTATGAGTGTCATGGTGGCTTTTGCGTGAGGGTGTGATACTCCGACTAAGGGTGACCAGGGACTACTACCATGGGGGAAAAATGAATTAGTGGGTGGTGGACATAGTGTGTCATTTGTGATATTTGTACACTTACCAAAATAATAAAATAATGAGGTTTGGTTTGTACAAAACACAGATACGGGTGCCCCAAAACATGAAAGTGTTTGCTCACTAATGACGTGAGGAAGGTGTTTTGCTGAGGGTGGGAGCCCCATTGGTTGGTCCCAGTGGAGTCACCAATCTTGTGTTAGTGCGTTTGGTGCACGCATGTACAAAATCACACCAACTTAAGGGGTGTGGTTTTCCCTCTTAAGTTATTGGTCATAGGCAGAAAAGATATGGAGTCAAGAAAGTTAATGGAACATGCTAGAACATAAACATACTATATAGAGAAATAGCATGCATATTCAAACATAAAAATTAAAATAAAACTAAGAAAAATAAAACAAAAGCTCTAAATAGAGTCAAACAACTTCAATAATCCAAACGGCGAAGCTTACGTCCCCTCTTAATGAGTGTTGGTAGGAAATGAGGATGAAACTTTAACCCACTTGCCAAGGGGCCCTTAGAACTTGGGGTTCTAAATCCTGATGCAAGGATGTCTTTACTTTCGAGCTGCCTTGGCACAATGTCTCCCTCTCTCTACTATGGTGGACTGGAGTTGTTGTATGGCCAACAACTGAGTCCCCTCTATCTCTGCTCTGGATCACACACTGCTGGTATTGCTTGGGGAAATTCTAGCCAGCATAACAATGTGCTCTCAAGTTACTCATCTCTTGGTGGCCTTTTATAGAAGAATTAAAATCCTCCTTCCCTCTCTTGGTACATTGTGGATGGTGACCTAAGAGAGGAGGGTGATTCCATTTTGTGCCACATTTAATCCATTGTGTTCTCCCTTGATGTCTTAAAGAGGCTTGGGTGGCTGTCCTTAGGTGGCTTCAAGTGTGGAATCAATGTCCTAGAGTGTGCTTTTTATGGTCCTGGAAAGTGAATTCTGCCACTCCCAGGATTGCACGCTTTTTGGGTCAAAAGGTGCACAAGGACGCGCTTATCGAAGGATTTTAAACGCAAAAGCATTTTTGACTAGTTCAAATTTTATTTTTCCTAAAACCTTAAAGATTTTTTTAATACTTTTAGATTCTATAATGTCTCTCGGTCCTGTAAATCCTTCTGTCTAACATTAAATAATGTCGTCTTTTCTTGTACAATTTTCCAGTGTTAACAGGGATATATTTGTTTCTCAAGGAAAGTATGCCAAAGAGATTCTGAGAAAGTTCCACATGGAGAGCTGTAAACCCATGGAGACTCCTCTTGCAGGAAACTGGAGGAAGGAGGATGCTACTTCAGGTGAGGTAGTGGACGCTACTATTTACAACCATCTTGTGGGTTCACTAATGTACTTGGTAAACACCAGACTATACATTTTCTACACAGTTAACCAGCTGAGTCAAGCTATGGTTAAGACGACCAAGATCTTTTGGAAGGCAGGGAAGCATGTCTTGAGATATCTCAGGGGCACTACGGAGTATGTTTTATGGTACAAATGATAGAGGGAGTGAAGCTTCAAGGCTTCACCGATGCAGATTGTGTCGGCAGTCCATCAGACATAAAGAGCACATCTGGAGGGATCTTTAGCATAGGATCATAAAAAGTTTCTTGGTACAACATGAAGCAGAGATCGGTGGCACTCAGTTTAGCCGAGGCAGAGTACATGGCAACAAGTCAGGTTCCATGTGAGGCCATTTGGATGAGAAAGATTCTTATTGGTTTGTTTGGTCATCAGATGGATCCGATGGTGATATATTGTGATAATCATAGTTGCATAAAACTCTTGGTTAATCTAGTATTTCGTGATAGATCCAACCATATTGACATCCAGTACCACCATCTCAGAGATTGTTTTTAGAGACGCATTATGTTACTTCAGTACATTCCCACGCAGGATCAGGATGCAAATAATCTGACAAAGGCGCTCGCCAAGAGAAAATTCGAATACCATAGAGGCAGGATTGGGGTAGCTGATAATCCCTTTCTTGTTGAGAGGGAGTGTTGAAAATTCAACAAGAAATGTGTGTCTAATTTGATTTTCCCGAAATAAAATTGGACAATAAATTGTAATATTATCTCATAATCACTTGTAATAGTTAACTGAGTGTGATAAACTCAGTTAGATCATGAATTTCGAGTTGAGGGTGGTTGGTGAGGCATGCAGAGTGATTCTATTATTTTTTGAGTCCAAGTTGCAGTTAGTGCCGCTTAGTTTAATGCATGATAAATCAGTTAAATCAATTAATTGAGTTAAAATCAGTTTAACTAGTTGTAGTTGCACTAGTGAGAGGTCAAGTGAATTAAATTAGATTTAATTCACATGCATTTATCTATCAAGTAACTGATGATTTATTAGTAATTTTTGCATGCATGTCAGTTCTGATGGAGACCCAGTTGAGACAGAGGTTAAAGGGATGTTAACTATCAATTTTATTATTTGCAAGTTACTCGCATGCATTAAAACACCCATAGGATTTCCCATGAGTATTGCGCAGCTTTGGAAGGAAGAAATTCCTACAGAATAGGGATTTAATTCCACATGAATTGCCCAAGAAAGGTAGGCTAAGCAAAGGCTGAAAATTGAATAAGTGTTGGTCGATTTTGTCTAGATCAGTGTGAGACAGTTGTGAGAGTGCAGCAGACTCTTTTGAGAAGAGTGCATTGTAATTGTTTCATGATTCCTTGGTTAATATACAATAGAAGATAGAGGGGCTTAGGGAAAATTTTAGGGGAATTTTTTTTATATAAAACCCATTTTCTATAGTTTTATATAGTTAGCCCTATAATTATTTTAAAAATAATTAATTATTAAGTGTTAGCCCGAAAAAATAAATGCACATAAAACTTAAACCATGGAATTCGCCTCCCGATTTTCTAGTTTGGAGCTAATTTGAATGGAATTCACCTGGATTTACTGGGTCGGGGGGAGGGATTGGAGTGATTCACCTCCATTTTTACTGGTTCGGGCTTGGAAGTTGGAGGTGCAATAAATATTGGAATGGAATTCTCCAGTATTTACTGGGTCGAGGGAGGGA
This sequence comes from Pinus albicaulis, assembly GCA_034641835.2. Taxonomy (NCBI): domain Eukaryota; kingdom Viridiplantae; phylum Streptophyta; class Pinopsida; order Pinales; family Pinaceae; genus Pinus; species Pinus albicaulis. The sequence continues at coordinate 1,543,756,715 of CM076584.1, forward strand.
TTGGAGTGATTCGCCCCCATTTTTACTGGTTGGGGCTTGGAAGGGGATTGGAAGTTGACTTTTGGAGGTGCAAAAAGGGTCACGGTGCCCAGATTATATGCAGGGAGGCTAATGCATTGACTAGGGAAACAAGATCTGGTTCCGATGACGCACTGACGAGGGCAACAAGAATCAAGCTCTGTTTCCGGGAGATGCTAGCTGCCCGGAAAGGGCGTGAACTAGGGATTTAGAGTACCATTTCCCCGGTGCCATGGAGCTAAACCCGTGAGGAGGAGTTTGGAAAATGGTGTTGCATTGCAACTGTAATTATATTTTTTTTATAAATTTGCTGAGTTTGAATGCTTCAAGTGTTTTGGTGATTTTTTTGGCGAGTCTAACAGTTCTCTGTAATTATTATTTTTTAATAAATTTTCCAGTCTGAATGATTCAAAGTGTGCTGGTGAATGCTAGTGATTACTTCGGCGAGTCTAACAGTGTTGGTCAGTGGTGAATGCAGGTGCTTTTTGGGTGATTGCAAGAGGTAAGCCAAAAATCAAAAGTTTACACTTGTTCCAACCTTCTTTTAAGCTCGCAATCGCTAGAAATCCAAATTGTTGACACTTTCCATCACTGGAGAGTTTTGTCATGAAGAGAATCTTAATCAATATAACATTTTGAGAATCACTTTACCTCAGCTAAAAGAGAAATCATTTGCATTTGTGATCTAAAAATGGAGTGGACTGATTATAATTTTGTCTCGTAAGTTCTCATGGTTATGTATCTTTACAGGATGCAATTCAAAATGAGTGCTTTCTATTGACTTTATTAAAGATTATTTTTTAAACAATTTAAAGCTATTTTTTTGCAAATAGGTTCCAGGGTTTTATCCTACCAAGATATACCTTAAAACCCATACAAAAGAAACAAGAAGATTACTTATGTCATAAAGGGGTGAAAACACTCAATGATAGCAGGGTGCGATAGAGACAACATAGATTTTCATGGTTTAAAACTTAGATTTAAATTTTACACATAGTGAATTTGGGTCTCTATTAGTTGAATTTGTCCAAATGTGACTGCATTTCTTATGCTTTGACCGTCCAAGTGGTGTGAAAATACACTGGAAGCAACTTATCCCCCTTAAAGCCATACAGTTCACATTTGAGGTTTTGGTGATGAAGTTGCACCAGCTGAAGATTCCCAACCTGGTTTACTAGGGATAGTCCGAGACACCTTGGATATGTCGTTTTTACATGATGTTAATATATGTTGAATGCGTTTTGTTTAGGAATCAATATTATTATGTTGTCAATCTTTGTACATTTGTCATTTGAAATGTGAAAATCCTAAATTGAAATTCCTAGAAAAATCCTCGATGTGGCCATAGAGTGAAGTTAATTGTTTGTTTGAAATCTTTGTATGCAATAAATATGAGCTATATTCAAATTCAGATTCTTGACCAAGGTGCTGTTGGGATATTGTCACTCATTAATTGTGGCTAACCTTACGAATGATATTTTCTGGAGTGAATCTTTTATTGCAGTTGCTATTGGCATTAGGACTACTTTTGTGATAAATAACTTGTTCAATCATATAACTAATCATGTGATTGGGGATATCAATCCATGGTTACGAGATGAAGCCTTGGTAAGTTTTTCTTTGGTATAAGATGTCCCCCATTGTTGAATGATGGTATAGTCTATTGAATAGTGAACTCATTACCAATATCAGGCTCTCTTTAGTGCTTTGCAATTTCAAACTCATCGGGAGTTTTCTTGCTTGGAATTCTCTTTGTGCTTCCCACTCCAAGTGGTTAGAGCAATTTCTAGGCTTGTTGATACAACCAATTCTTATATTCAGGCCATTAACAACATGCATCATATTTTTTCTCAGGTTTCCCTCGTCCTTTTTGTATATCCACTTTTTTTTCTTTTTTCTTTTTTTTCTTTTTTTTTTTTTTTTTTTTTTTTTTTTTTTTTTTTTTTTTTTTTTTTCAGTTTTAATTTTTTCATATAACTAATTGCCACTTTTATTCTCTCTCTCTGTTGCTTTGTCTTTGTTTCTAGGCGCTTTAGGGTCGAAAACTTGTTGCTTGCATAATATGAAAGATGCATGAAGCATGAGGGTTAGCTACATTTCATTGGAGTAGTACAATGTAGAATTCAGAGTGGGGCGAAGAAGAGGATTTAGTGACTGAATATGCATAATTCATGGTGGGGCAAGGAAGAGGACGGTAATTTAATATGCGAAATTCAGAGTAGTGGAGGGAAAATGGTGGGAGATTGTCATGGCAATGTTAAGGTGGAATTGGATACGTCGTCAAGAACAAAACCCAACTTCTATCATCATTTTTACTATTTTGTTTTGTTATTACTCTACCGCATTTATAGATTGCACATATGGGCCCTTCATTTTTCCCTAGGAATGATAGATCAATGACCTTTAAAATAATATTTCAAACTTGTTCATGTAGTGAATTCCATGAAATTCCATACTAGGATGTTTCATGTGTGTACAGACTCCAGAACATATATACCGTGTTTATTACAAGCACAACACTCTTTATGACTTGTATCATAACCTATACAATGCATCATGGATACAATAATGGATCCATATTTGGATCTTTGACAATTTAATTCAAATTTCAAAGTATCTTCTCATAGTGAGACAGGGTATGCATTACTTGTATAGGCCTACAAAACCAAACTTTTAACACTTTCCATCACTGGCGAGTTTTTTTGGGAATAGAATTTTATGATTGTTAGCATAACCTTTACACGAGATAAAGGGTATGATAATGGATCCATCTCTGTCTCTCTAAAAATTCAGTTCAAAGTAACTTTTAATAGTGAAGCAGGGCATACATTTACTTGTATAGGGCTAGAAATCCAAACTGTTAACACTTTCCATCACCAGAGAGGTTTTTCAGGAAGACAAGTTTCAGTATAACGTTTTGAGAATAATTTTAGGAATTATTTTGTGATAACTAAATTTTTCAATCATAGAACTAACCATGTGATTGGGGATATCAATCCATGGTTATGAGATGAAGCGTTGGTAATTTTTTCTTTGGTAGAAGATGCCCCCATTGTTGAATGATGGTATAGTTTATTGAATAGTGAACTCTCTTTAAGTATATATATGTATCTAGGGGTACTACAAAACATTACTCAAGGAGATTGAGGTGTAGTCCCCATGCTCCCATTGGACTTAGTTAGACTAGGTATTATAATTGTAATTACGTTTTCACTATGCTTTTCAAATTTCATCCTATATATTTCATGGGGGGCTTGGTCACATGTGATCACCCACCTAAATATGTATTTTATAATTATAACCTTAGGATACTTGGTTAAAGATGACCACTCTCCACCAATGGTGTACCTCTATAAATAGATATTCCAATGAAAAGTGTACCATAGGTGCACCTTGCAACAATCTCCTCTTTACTTGCATGCTCAGTTTCTTGGGTTTCTCTCTTTCTGATTTGAAAATGAAAGTATTTGTAATGTTGTGAAAAGTATCCATTTCCATTTAATTAAGTGTGCAAAGGGTTTTTCATGTCTTGCAAATTAAACAAAGTGTTTTTGGTAACTGTTTTTGAGTTTATGGGTGAGGGAATGTTAATTAAAATTATTGTTTAACATCTTGAATCAGAAATACACAGTAGAATAACTTCACCATAACAACACAACAACATGATGAGGTAGTTCACCCCTCTTGGGCTACATCTGTCGGGTCCAAGGCTCCCAATGGGCATGTTATTGCTATATTATGATGCTCAAAATGGTTTTATAGTGATAAATAAGCCTAAACAAGCTGAAATAGCTATGAAAAAGAATTCAGAAGACATAAATAAGCTAAGTATGGCTTTTATTTGACCTCTAACAGTGAAGTATAGCCTAATGCAGCTCCATTTCCCTCATGGCCCTGATGGCTCTCCAAGCTTCCCTGAAGAAAAAATCACTGAAAAACACCTCTATTGGCTCTGAAACCTATCCCAATGGCTTCAGAATTCTAAGCATACCCAAAATTGACCAAAATTTCATCCAAATTCGTCCAATATTGGGGAAGTTATGATTAAAACAAGATTTTTCCCAATGTCAAGTAAAAATCCCACTAAATGTGGGCTAACTGCAGATAAGCCCACCAAAATTGGAAAATTCCACTGAAAATAGTGGCGCGCTCAGAAAAATCCGGGCAGTTTAAGTCTGACATTTAATGTCGGAGGTTGGCGGGGTCACATGGACCTTTGCCCAAACCGCCGGTGGAATTGTTGAATTAACCATCATATTAAATGTTACCCCATGCGTTGGCACATGTAACGATTTTCGTAACCATTTAATCCCACCAGTTAAGGCCTTAGGCCCTGGGTCATAACACTCAGGTAATGTGGATGGGTTGGGGCTAGCCCTTCGAGGCTGGCCCTTTTTTTCATCCGCCCATCATAAATTTAAACCTTATAACAAAACCATTGCCATATGATGTCAAGTTATAACGTGTAGATGAATTGGTTGGAGTGATTTGTTGTTTGGAATGAGGTCTTGGGTTCAAAACCATTAACACCAAAAATTTTACTATGCCAATTTGTCCACAGCCTGGGGGCCACACGGTGGCCTGTGGGCTTGCCACGTGGCACCCGCTGATTGGCCGAAATATTACACAGTCAATCCATTAACAAATCACTGAATGCCACTTGTCCTCCAACCATTCATCCAAATTGAATATTCCATGGAATATTTTGAGGAATATTCTAAGGAATATTCTTTTTTTAATATTTTCCAAAGTCAAAGTCAACCCTGGTTAAACTGGATTTTTTAAAGGTTACTGAAAACTTCAAACCTGCATAACTTCCACATACGACGTTGGATTTGAGTGCCGTTCATGGTGCCAGAATCATAACGACGAGGCCTATCTAGTCGTTTAGGTTTCAACCAATTCTGAGCAATTCCATTTTTGAGCATTTTTTCCACTTAGGACATGATCACCTGATCACACCTCCTAAATGGGAAGCTTTTGGACCCCAAAAGCTCTCTAATTTACAGAAATTGAAGATGAGGAGACTGATTCTCCACTCTTCCAACCTTTAACCACTGAAATATTCTTGACTTCATCAAATTTAGCTTCTCATAAAAAGATAAATTCTTCCTTGAATCCATTGACCGACTATTTCTAACCTTGATTGAGTCATAATGCAAATTTTTGAAATTTGCTTAACAGAAACTATAATTTGCAGAAATAATATTGTTTCCACAATGGTCTAACTTCAAAGGAAACTGAAATTGAGATTCACCTTGCCAACTATCCTTATGGCGAATTTTTTCCAAATGAGCCATGTACTTGCGTCGAATCCCGACCAAGTTTTCTCGCCATAGAAACCTGCCATTCTGAAACCAGTATTGACCCATACTGAAATTTGTGTCCTCTTTTCTTGCATGCTTTTCCTTTTCTTGGATTCTTGCACCACTTTGCACTGACACTTTATTCTTTGCACCGATTGACACCAAAGGCACTTTCTGCAACATCTTGTCATCTTCCAGAGACGACCTGCTTTCACGCTGAAACATATCATCATTTATATCAGCAATAAAATGATAAGGAGAATGTACAAAATATTTTTACTTAACCATCAACAAAGTAAATTTTGACTTGTGTTGACAAGACTTTTCAATTGCCCTACGTTGACTAAAGAAGATTCTAGCTTCTTTCGATGTGCTCTCACAATAAACTCTTTACCATCCTTGAACAGATGATACTTGTTTTCATGGCGATGGAATATCACTTTTCTGTCATATAAATATGGAATACCCAACACCACACCTGTAATGTCAAGTGTTACCACATCCATTTCAACCAAATCAACATAATGAGCTGTTATGGCGAAGCTCAACATGCACTTTCTTGAGACTTGTAAATTAGCATCCTTGCAAATCCATCCAAGTGGATATGGCTTTGGATGAGGTATGGTCTCAAGTTTCAACTTCTTGACTAAGTATTCTGAGATGAGACTATCTTGAGATCCACTATCAAATAGTGTGTCTATATTTGTGTGTTTTGAGATTATCCTAATATGAAAAAGCTTTATCCTCCTCTTTTCATTTTGAGCTTCTATGTGACAGTTTAAAGTGCTAGAACTGGGATTTATTTCCTTAAAAATATCTTTCCCCTTTATGTTCTTTAGTACCATGGCTATGATCTTAGTTTCAACACCTGATTCAAACCCTAAGTCTTGTCCAACAGTGGCAACAGTTTTTCCCTTTTCTTTGGCCTTATCTTTTTTTTTTTAAATTTCTCTGGTTTCAGCTCTGGATGAAGCTTCCAGCAATGGTCTTCATCGTGGCTTATTTTGGAACATTTTTTACAAAAGAACTTTCCTTTTTATTTCCTAGAGTTCGCATTTCTTTTCCTCCCTTTTCCTTTGAATTCACTATCCATATTCTCATCAAAATATTGTTTTCCTCTAGCCTCTAAATGCGTAGCTTGTACACAAACTTCCTCTAGACTAGTAGGATTGAACATAAGGATAGTATGTATAAGGTAATTGTGCAAACCACCTATATATTTCATAAAGGTATCTTGACTATGAAAATCAATTCCAAGTAGTAAATCCCTTCTTCTAAACTCTTGAGTGTAATCTTGAACACTTTGTCCCTTAAGTTGTCTAAAACATTGCCAATTCATGATAGCCTTTTGAAAATGAGCTAATGGATAAAATTTCTGCTTAATTGCGGAAATAAATTCAGCCCATGATAAAGTGATATTACCATGTTTTTTAATTTCATCCTTGGTCTTGGCTTCCCACCATACCAATGTTGCTCCTTGCATTCTTAAAGAGGCTAACTGAATCTTGGTGTTGTCTTCATGAACTTGGTTTTGTATCCTCAAGTAAACTTCCAACTGTCTTATCCGATTGTCAATTTTTTCTACATTGACTTCACCGTTAAACATAGGAAACTCAAATTTAACATCAAGCTTTAAAAATGGACTTTTACCAGTGGTTTTATACTTGTGAGATTGATTCACCGAAGTAGAGGATGACGATGTAGAGGAGGAGGATGAAGATGGGGATGGTGGATCACCATTTCCTCCATGTCCTTTCTTTGAATTATCATCACTTTTCTTTCCTCCTAAAGAACCCTCTCCTTCTTTTTGGTTTTTAGACCCTTCTCCAACAAGCCTATCATCCCTTTCTTGGTAGAGTATCCTCAACATCTCTGTCATGTCTAGGAAAGCTTTTCGAAATACCCGTTCCTCTTCTTTGGGATCCATATCTTCAGGAGTTTCTCCATCTCTTTAAGACATGCTTGAAGCTACTTCTATGGTTCTTGGAGGTGGCTCTTTGACCCTTCTTGGTTGTGGATTACTTTGTACACTAACCTGTTGGAATGTAATTTCCAACTGCCCGAATGATTTGCAGGCGGCAGCATGGTTGAACAACGCAGAGATAGAAAGCGGCAGCACGACGGCAATGAGATCGCGGTTGGCTCTGTGATCGAAGGTTAGTGGGAGGATAACCCGCCCAGAGGTTAACGAGGAGCGATGTCCCGTTGTTGACTCACCAAACGCGCATTGACTCACAATCAACGACTATTATTAATTGCAGGGCCTTACCCCAACCGTATTGAGCCGGCAGAACAGAACCCCCGCAACCACTACTATGTGGTGTCTCCGCCCGCGCACCATCGAACCACCACCACCGCGGAAAATTTTCCAAATTCGCCATCAATGCAATTTTTAAACGGTGCCGGCATATTTATGATGCCATTACTATTTTTCAAGCGGTGATATTTTTGGAGTTATGTCAATTAATGACATAGATATTTTTTTAACATATAGAACAGATTGTTTTATATATATTGTAGTGCTTTTGATTAAAAAAAAGAGACAGAGAGAGATATAAAAGAACACAGAAACATAATTGTGTTTCATGCACAGCAGTGCAATTGTTTTTTTTTAAAAGACAGAGCATAATTAAAATTATACACAACAGTGTATGTTTTATAGAAAAACAATGAGTTGTTTTCTTAATAAACAGAGACAGTGAATGAAAATTTACAACAGAGTTTTTTTTTTACAGAGAGACAGAGTGTTGTATGTTTGAAAAACAATGAAGATTTTGTGAACTGTGATAGCAGCAGTCACTATTGTAAATCCCTCTGCAGTGAGGAAGAACTTGTAAACATTTTTTATGGAATAAAAATTTTTTTTATTGAGTTGAAACTCTGTTTTTCTGAGAGTGAAATTTATTTCTCTGTGTTGTGGAGGGGAAGTTTAATTTCTCCATTGTTAATTCTGGAATTCTTCAATATTCCAACATGGTATCGGAGCAGTCCAGGCTATTTGAAGGTCAAATAAGCTGAAGGAAAGGAGTTCTTTGTTGCAGCAGCTTCTCCAGCAGTGTGAAGACTCAGACAAGAAGAATCCAAAGGTATTTCTCTACACAGTTTTGTGTTACTGTTGCAGTACAGTTAGTTAATTTTAAAACACAGAGTCAAGTGTTTTTGAATCATAGTTAAGAGTGCAGAATGGCTGGAGCCAGCACTGGTATGGGTATGGGAAATATCCATCTCCCACAATTTAATGGGAAAAATTATGACTACTGGTCAATAACTATGAGAGCATTATTTGTCTCCCAAGACTTATGGGAATTTATAGAGGATGGCTTTGAAGAGCCAGCCAATGAAGCAGAATTTTATGTTTTAACTCAGGCAGGAAGAGAAAAGTTGAAGAGAAATAAGAAGAAAGATGCCAAGGCTCTTTTCTTCTTGTATCAAGCAGTGCATGAGAGTGTGTTTCTGAGGATAGCAACAGCTAAGAGATCCAGAGAAGCATGGGAAACTCTCAAGACAACTTATCAAGGCATGGAGAAAGTGAAGACATCAAAACTTCAGTTGCTGAGGAGAGACTTTGAGACTCTCTGTATGAAAGAGTCAGATACTATTGACTCATTCTTCACTCATGTGATTGGAATGGTTACACAAATAAGATCTCATGGAGAGACTCTTGAAGACAAGAGGATTGTAGAAAAACTCTTGAGAAGTTTACCCTCAAGATTTAATGTGATTTTCACCACCATAGAGGAGACTAAATATCTCACAAAGTTTTCAGTGGATGAGCTACATGCATCACTGATGACCCATGAACAGAGATTGGGTAGGAGTGAAAACTCATCTCTTGAGCATGCCTTTAAGACCCAGATGTCTTTCAGAAGAGGAAGAGGGCAAGGCAGAGGAAACAAAAGAGGAAGAGGCAGAAGCCAAAACAGAGGTGGAAGGAACAACCCTTCACATTCACATGGAAGGTGCAACAGTGAAAGTCACAGCCATGGCCAAGACAACAACCAGCAGAATTCTCAAGGACAGAGGTATGATAAATCCAATGTCCAATGTTACAATTTTAAAAAATATGGTCATTATGCTAATGAATGTAGAATGAAGAAACAAGATATGAGAAGTAGAACTAGTGCAAATTTCACTAGAGAAAATAGCAACCAAAACAATTTGTTTTTAGCTTGTAATATGGCTGAAGAAAAGAATGAGGATTTATGGTTTCTAGACTTCGGTTGTAGTAACCATATGACAGGAAACTTAGCAATGTTTTCTATGTTAGATGAAAGTGTGCAGTCACAAGTCACACTAGGAACTGATAGCAAAGTTTCTGTTATGGGAAAAGGAGATGTAAATGTTCTAACGAGATTAGGTGCAAAGAAATCCATAGCAGATGTTTATTATGTTCCAGGAATGAAGTGTAACCTCTTAAGTATTGGACAGCTTGTTCAGAAGGGGTATAATGTTTTCTTTGAGGATGATGTTTGTACCATCATGGACAAACCACCCAGCAATCTATGTATTGCTGAAGTGAAGATGACAAGGAACAGGATGTTCCCTCTCAGAATGAGAGCAGATTTGAAGAATGGTGAAGAGAAAGCAGCAGTTGCACAAGAGACTTTCCAAAGCGAACCAAAAGATGATAATTGGTTATGGCACTTGAGATTTGGACATCTCAACTTTGGAGGTCTTAATTTGTTGAACAGAAAAGGAATGGTAAGTGGTTTACCATTGATAGAGAAACCGGACAACCTTTGTGAAGGTTGTATTCTTGGGAAACAACACAGAGAAAGTTTTCCTTCCGGGAAAAGCATAAGGGCAAAAGCACCCTTAGAAATTGTCCACTCGGATGTATGTGGACCGATGCAAACTCCATCACTTGCTAGCAGCCACTATGTCTTAACATTTATAGATGATTTTACAAGAAAAACTTGGGTTTACTTTTTGAAAAACAAAAGTGAAGTGTTTGAAAATTTTTGCAATTTCAAAGCACTTGTTGAGAAACAAAGTGGGCTGCATATCAAAGTCTTAAGGACTGATAGAGGAGGTGAGTATATATCTAAATATTTTCTATGTTTTTGTAGAGAAAATGGTATTCAAAAGGAGTTTACAACTAGATATATTCCGCAGCAAAATGGAGTAGCCGAAAGGAAGAACCGAACCATAATGGACATGGCGAGGAGTATGTTAAAGACAAAGCATTTGCCTAATGATTATTGGGCTGAAGATGTACATTGTGCAGCATACATCTTAAATAGATGTCCTACAAAAGTAGTCATGAACAAAGTGCCGGAAGAGGCATGGAGTGGCACAAAGCAGGGTGTCACACACATGAAGGTTTTTGGATGTGTAGCTTATGCACACATTCCGGATCAGCTAAGGAAGAAGTTGGACAGCAAGGGGGAGAAATGTATTTTCATTGGATACAGTGAGGAATCCAAGGCATACAGGTTATATAACCCATCCAGCAAGAAGTTTATTGTGAGCAGGGACGTTCAGTTCATTACAGTGAATGTTAAACACTGTTTATCTCATGATGAAAATGATGATGAGTTGGCTGAAATACATCCCCAAACAGCAACACCAAAAAAAGAGCAGCAAAGCACACCCTTGAGGAGAAATGAAAGTGTTTCTCCAAGCACACCACAAGGAGGAAATTCAAGTGCTTCTTCAAGCATTTGTACACCTACTGAAAGAGGTAAGAAATTCAGAAGTTTGAAAGATATTTATGAAAAAGATATATCTAATGAAGGTATCAATTCTTTGTTTGCTTTATATTGTCATGTTGATGATCCTGTTCATTTCGAAGAAGCTATCAAGGATAGGAAATGGATAGAAACTATGCATGAGGAAATTAATGCCATAGAAAGAAACAAGACTTGGGATTTGGTTGAACTCCCAAAAGGTAAGGATGTCATTGGAGTTAAATGGGTCTACAAGACCAAAAGTAATGCTGAAGGCAAAATAGATAGACACAAGGCCAGACTTTTTGTCAAAGGTTATAAGCAGAAGCATGGGATAGATTATGAGGAAACTTTCGCACCGGTTGCAAGAATGGAAACTGTGAGAGCAGTGTTGTCCATAGCAGCACAAAAAAATGGAAAGTTTACCAAATGGACGTGAAGTCAACATTTCTGAATGGAGTGTTAATGGAAGAGGTTTACATTGAACAACCTCTCTGAAAAGAAAGGCCAAGAAAACAAAGTATGCAAGTTGAAGAAAGCTCTTTATGGGCTGAAGCAAGCGCCAAGAGCGTGGTGCAGTAGGATAGATTCATATCTACTGGAAAATGGTTTTGAAAAATGTGAGGGAGAACCCACCCTCTACATCAAAGAAAAAGATGGTAAAATCTTGATTGTAGTCTTATATGTTGATGATGTTATTTTTACAGGTAATGATGATTGCCTTATAGAAAATTTTAAAACAGTCATGAAAGAAGAATTTGAGATGATTGATATGGGTTTGTTGAGATACTTCTTGGGAATAGAAGTAGAACAAGATGAAAATGGGATTTTTATTTCACAGGAAAAGTATGTTAATGAGGTGCTTGAAAGATTTAACATGCAGGAGAGCAAAGCAACAATCACTCCCACAGTGATGGGATTAAAACTCAGCAGAGAGGACAGCAGCAAGGATTTTGATCCTAGTTTATACAAGAGCATAGTTGGCAGCCTTATGTATTTGACTGCAACTAGGCCGGACATAATGCATGTTGTTAGTTTGATTTCCAGATTCATGGAAAAGCCAAAGGATGCACATTGGCAAGTAGCAAAAAGAATTTTGAGGTATGTTAAAGGTACTAAAAGGTTTGGTATATTTTATACTACTTCAGAATGTTCAGATTTAGTTGGATACACTGACAGTGATTAGGCTGGAAGTGTTGATGATCAGAAGAGTACTTCCGGTTATGTTTTTCACATGGGTTCAAGAGCCATTTCATGGGCTTCTAAGAAACAACCCATTGTAGCGTTGTCTACAGCAGAGGCGGAATATGTGGAAGCTACAGCAGCAGCGTGTCAAGCAGTTTGGATGATAAAAATGTTGAGAAGCTTATGCCAAGAACAGGTAAAAGGGACAATTATCTTTTGTGACAATAGCTCAGCTATTGCATTGTCTAAAAATTATGTTTTTCATAAAAGGATGAAACACATTGACACCAAGTTTCACTTCATACGTGAATTGGTTAACAATGGTGAAATAGTTTTGCATCATTGTAGAACGGAGGATCAATTTGCAGATATCCTCACAAAGCCACTTGTGCAGAAAAGCTTTGAACATTTCAGAAAATGCCTGGGTATGCAGGAAAACCCAGCAGTGGAAATTAAGGGGGAGTGTTGGAATGTAATTTCCAACTACCCGAACGAGTTGCAAGCGACAGTATGGTTGAACAGCGCAGAGATAAAAGGCGGCAGCACGACGGCAATGAGATCATGGTTGGCTATGTGATCGACGGTTAGCGGGAGGATAACCTGCCCGAAGGTTAACGAGGAGCGATGTCCCGCTGTTGACTCATCAAACGCACGTTGACTCATGATCAACAGCTATTATTAACTGCGGGGCCTTACCCCAACCGTACTGAGCTGGCAGAACAGAACCCCCGCAACCACTGCTATGTGGTGTCTCCGCCCGCGCACCACCGAACCACCACCACCGCGGAAAATTTTCCAAATTCGCCATCAATGCAATTTTTAAACGGTGCTGGCATATTTATGATGCCATTAATATTTTTCAAGCGGTGATATTTTTGGAGTTATGTCAATTAATGACATAGATATTTTTTTAACATATAGAACAGATTGTTTTATATATATTGTAGTGCTTTTGATTAAAAAAAAGAGATAGAGAGAGCTATAAAAGAACACAGAAACAAAATTGTGTTTCATGCAAAGCAGTGCAATATTTTTTTTTAAAAGACAGAGCAGAATTAAAATTATACACAGCAGTGTATGTTTTATAGAAAAACAGTGAGTTGTTTTCTTAATAAACAGAGACAGTGAATGAAAATTTACAGCAGAGTTTTTTTTTGACAGAGAGACAGAGTGTTGTATGTTTGAAAAACAGTGAATATTTTGTGAACTGTGATAGCAGCGATCACTATTGTAAATCCCTCTGCAGTGAGGAAGAACTTGTAAACATTTTTTATGGAATATAAATTTGTTTTATTGAGTTGAAACTCTGTTTTTCTGAGAGTGAAATTTATTTCTCTGTGTTGTGGAGGGGAAGTTTAATTTCTCCATTGTTAATTATGGAATTCTTCAATATTCCAACATAACCAAGTGTCCTTCACCTGTCTTGAGTTTAAGCCTAGTAAGCATCAAAACTTGCAAACAATCAACTATATCTTTGCACAAAACAAATGCTAAGTAAAAATCTATCTCCTAAGGCTCAAATCCTTAGCTCTTATACCATCTGATCTGACAATGAAAATATTTGTAATGCTGTGCAAAGTATCCATTTCCCTTTAATTAATTGTGCAAAGGGTTTGTCATGTCTTGCAAATTAAATAAAGTTTTTTTGGTAACTATTTTTGAGTTTATGTGTGAGGGAATGTTAATTAAAATTACTGTTTAACATATTGAATCAGAAATACACAGCATAATTAATTCACCATAACAACATCGGAACATGATGAGGTAGTTCACCCCTCCTGGGCTACATCTGTCGGGTCCAAGGCTCCCAATGGGCATGTACTTGCTATATTATGATGCTCAAATTGGTTCTACAGTGAGAAAGAAGCCTAAACAGGCTGAAGCAACTGTGAAAATGAATTCAATAGACAGAAATAAGCTAAGTATGGCTTTTTTTTCACCTCAAACAGTGAAGTATAACCCAATGCAGCTCCATTTCCCTCATGGCCCTGATGGCTCTCCAAGATTACCTGAAGCAAAAATGGATGAAAAACACCTATGTTGGCTCTGGAACTTGTCCCAATGGCTCCAGAGTGCTCAGAATACCAAAAATTTACTAAAATTTCGTCCAAATTTGTCCAATATTGGATAAGTTATCATTAAAACAAGATTTTGCCCAATGTCAAGTAAAAATCCCACTAAATGTGGGCTAACTACAGATAAGCCCACCAAAATTGGCAAATTCCGTTGAAAATACTGGCGTGCTAAAAAATAGATGGGCGATTTAAGTCCGGCATTTAATGTTGGAGGTTGGTAGGGTCACATGGACCTTCGCCCAAACCGTCGGCGGAACCGTTGAATTAACCATCGTATTAAATGCTACCCCATGTGCTGGCACATGTAATGGTTTTCGTAACTGTTTACTCCTACCGGTTAAGGCCTTAGGCCCTGGGTCATAACGCTCAGGTCACGTGGATGGGTTGGGGCTGGCCCTTTTTTTCATCCGCCCATCATAAATTTAAACCTTATAACAAAACCATTTCTATATGATGTCAAGTTATAACGTGTAGATGAATTGGTTGGAGCGCTTTGTTGTTCGGCATGAGGTCCAGGGTTCAAAACCCATTAACACCAAAAATTTTACTTTGCCAATTTCTCCACGGCCTGGGGGCCACGTGGCACCCACTAATTGGCCGAAGTATTACATAGTCAATCCATTAACAAATCACTGAATGCCACTTGTCCTCCAACCATTCATCCAAATGGAATATTCCATGGAATATTCTAGGGAATATTATGAGGAATATTCTTGGAATATTCCATGGAATATTCTTTTTTTAATATTTTCCAAAGTCAAAGTCAACCCTGGTCAAACTAGATTTTTTTTAAGGTTACTGAAAACTTCAAACCTGCATAACTTCCACATACGATGTCAGATTTGAGTGCTGTTTGCGGCACCAGAATCGTAGCAACAAGGCCTATCCATTTGTTCAAGTTTCAATAAATTTTGAAAAATTCCATTTTTGGGTATTTTTTCCACTTAGGACATGATCACCTTATCACTTTCTTAGATGCAATTATTCACATTGCCAATGTATGCCCGTACCAATATTAGGGTCTCTTTAGCGCTTTGCAATTTCAAACTCATTGGGAGTTTTCTTGCTTGGAATTCTCCTTGAGCTTCCCACTCCAAGTGGTTAGAGCAATTTATAGGCTTTTTGATACAACCAATTCTTATATTCAGGCCATTAACAACATGCATCATATCTTTTCTCAGGTTTCCCTCATCCTTTTTGCATATCCACTTTTTTTTTCAGTTTTTATTTTGGCATATAAATAATTTCCACTTTTATTCTCTCTCTCTCTGTTGCTTTGTCTTTGTTTCTGGGTGATTTAGGGTTGAAAACTTGTTGCTTGCATAATATGAAAGTTGCATGAAGCATGAGGGTTAGCTATATTTCATTGAATTAGTACAATGTAGAATTCAGAGTGGGGCAAAGGAGGATTTAGTGACTGAATATGCATAATTCATGGTGGGGTAGGGAAGAGGATGGGTAATTTAATATGAAAAATTCAGAGTAGTGGAGGGGAAACGGTGGGAGATTGTCATGGCAATGTTAAGATGGAATTGGATACGACATCATGAATAGAACCCAACTTCTATCATTGTTTTTAATTTTTTGTTTTGTTAATTACTCTACCCTATTTATAGATTGTGCCCTTCATTTTTCCCCAGTAATGACAGATCAATGACCTTTAAAATCATATTGCAAAGTTGTTCATGCAGTGAATTCCATGACATTCCATACTAGGATGTTTCATGTGTGTCCAGACTCCAGAACATAGATACAGTGTTTATTACAAGCACAACACTCTTTATGATTTGTATCATAACATATACAATGCATCAGGGATACAATAATGGATCCATCTTTGGATCTTTGAAAATTTAATTCAAATTTCAAAGTATCTTCTCATAGTGAGACAGGGTATGCATTACTTGTATAGGCCTACAAAACCAAACTTTTAACACTTTCTGTAATATTCCTACTTAGCCTGAGCTAAGAGGAATATACATTTTTGTTTCATTTTCTGTTGCATTGATAAATTAATAAAGGAGGACATGTAAAACTCCTAAAAAGAATGAATAAATCAATGCCCATATGAACAAGGATAAATCTGGGCCATGTAAACAAATCACTTGCAGGTGTGAAAGGGGTTTGAGCTATGAGACTGGGTCAACCTTGACCAAATCTACAACGATGTCTAGATACAATGTACCTCATGAAGGGACAGTGCAGTTCTAGAAGGAGGCCCCTCATGTGAAAGGAGCTAACTCATCAAGGTGGTTTAGGGTTTGTCAAGGCTTTCATCTTATAAAAGGAAGGGGAAGGCAGCAAGAGAAGGTTGTTGATTGTCTATACTTCTAAGTATCTTGTCTGTTTAGACAAATACCATTCTCTACTGTTCAGTGGAGAATTGTGCTGCTTAGCACTTGGAGTTCCTATGTAGGGATTTCACCTCTCCCATTGAGGATTATTGGAGGAATCTTGCCGGTTTCATCCACTATCAGGCATTTGGCCAAGCTCTACCTCCAACTACAACGCAGATCCAGTGAGGGTTTGGTTTCTTTTGTAGGCTGCAATAAGTGGAACTCTAGATCTGTTCAGATCTAGCTTGTACTGGTGCCTCTTCTCAGTGAGTGTGTCTTTTAACCTCCTGGAAGAGTGCATTAGTTGTTTGAGCTTAAGATTTGTATCTTGGCATCAGGCCAACTCAGTTATTCAAGCTACAGTGCAGTTTCCCTCGAGGGACTGCGTTATTTTCAGTAGAGGTTTTGCAGGGTGTTTTGATCCCATTTTTTATGAGAGATCTCTGGTGCTGGGCTTTGCCTCTCACTTTGGTGATCCATGGATTAGCTTGCTGATACATGTTATATATAGATCTGATTATTTTAATGTAAATTCATCTTCATAAATTTCTGAATAATATTTTAGATCTGCTACTTAAAACTTAGATCTACTCTTTGTATTGCATGATTTGATCAAAACCCCAAGGGAATCTTGTAATAGAGCCTTTCTAGTGTACAGCTATGAAATGGATCTGATATTTTGTACACAGATCTTCTCTAGATCTGAAGTGTAACATTCAGCTACCGCAACTCCATAAAATAATGTTGTTAAGCCATTTTACAGTTTATACATATGTTGCAGCGTTCTTTTCTGAAGATTTCCTTCTCTCTTGTCTTCTATATTCTACTGTATAATGTAAGAGCATCATTATAAATATGATTTTCTGTTGTATATTTGAAATTTGATATTATTTTATGGCCTCCTGCTCATTCTTTCCAGGAGTGCGTTATTTCTAAAGCAGTTTGTTGTGCATAGCTGCATCCCCTCTTGTAGGGTGTTTTTCAGCTAGACTAGGTGGTGGGAGATCTATTTACCACACCTAGTTTGATTTGTTTTTGCTCCCCTTTTGGATCTAGACTCCAGATCTGCTGATCTAAGGGATCCAAGAGATGAAAAATCATTTCTATGCATAGATTTCCTAGAAGTGCGTTATTTCACTAGGCAGTGATGTGCATTCCCATTTTGGGATATTACAATGGTATCAGAGCTCCTTTCTTGGCACATCCTGTGCTTTCATTGAAGAATCACAGCCATGCTACATTCAGAAGAAGATGAGCCTCTTACTGAGAGGGAGAATAGGTATCAGAACAGAAGCCACAAGAAGTTTGATTACACCACTGAGGATCAAGACAAGGGTAAAGCCCCTGAAACTGGAAGTGATAAAGAAGGAGAAGATTTTGCAAGAACTCTTTTGGTGGCCATGCAAGATCTTGCTAGAGAGATCAAAGAGATGAGAATGGACAGAATGAGGGAATTTCTTGGGATATTTCATCCTGGGGAAAGCTCTGGCATGTCTCTCCACTGGACTAGTCAACCAGTGAACCAGCCACAAGCTCCAAAATGCTCCACTATGCCTACCTTCTTGGTTGTGGAGAATGAAGGACCACGAGATCAAGCATCCCTTGAAGACTACTTTGTGGAATATGAATCTCAGAATCAGAGATTAAAAGACCACTTTAGTTTCCAAGATTTTTTTCACCTCAAGGACAAAAGAAGACCAAGGCATCAATATAGAGATGGTGGGTTCTTCCATAATCATGATAGACATCACTCTATGGGCAGGTTCTTTTTGCCCAAGTTTGATGGATCATCCACCAGTTCTGCCAAGGCATGGGTAGAAAATCTGGACATCTACTTTCAGTTGAACAAAGTCCCCGAGATTGAAGCCATCAAGATTGCAGCGTTGCACTTTGAAGGTGAAGCACACAATTGGTGGTTCCATGGGTTGTCTACATTGGGCCATGCCAATGTGATTGCCTATTCTGAATTCACTAGAAGACTGGTGGAGAGGTAAGACAGAAAAGATCCAGAAGCACCTTTCATGAGCCTTGCAAGGTTAAAGTAGTCGGGGAATGCAGAAACTTATATCTCTGCGTTTATGAGATTATCTGTTATGGTTCCTGATCTGTCTGCAACAAGGAGGGTGTACATGTTCATCGATGGCTTGGATGAACCTTTGCATGGGTTGGTTAAATCTACCAAGCCCATCACTTTGCATGATGCCATTGAGAGGGCTAGAGACCTCCAAGATGCCTTGCCAAAAGCAAAGGCAACTTTCCAGAGCAAGGTGATCCAGGTGGATTAATTAGGTACAGGTACAAGTGGCCTGAGTAAAAGGCTCAAAAATCAAATTTTTTGAAATATTCTCGAACTAGGTTCATGTTGTAGATCTCGTCTTTCTGATTCCAACAGTGCAGACGACACTCAATTCCGAGTCCGTATGAAGAAGTTATAAGTGGTCAAAGTTCTAGGTTGACTTGGTGACTGGACAGCCTTAAGGAAGGCGCAAATTTGACTTTTTCCGGCCACGATTCCGGCAAGCTCAGGCCAGATTCCGGGAAAATTTGTGGCCTATTTAAATTGCCTCCTATGGTCTAAAACCAAATTTTAAAAAAGGCACATTTTGTTATATTAAAAAAATGGGTCGGCGGGCCATGACCCCTGCCGGACCCCATGCACCTCGGCAACCATATTAATATATGTTATATATATCGGAGCCGGTGGGAGTCGAACCCACCACCGGTGGGTCTGTCGGTCCGCCCACGCGGTGGCTCCATATTCTGCGGTCCCCACGTAACGAGTGGCAACGTGTATACAAATGGTGGGCGGGGGTGTAACCACACCACCCGAACCCATTTAAAACTTCAACCCTCAAGCAGCAGCCGGTGGGAGTTTTGGGGGCGGGCCGCCCAAGCGGACCCGACCCCCCACATGTCTCAAGTCAAATGGCACAGATTTTAAAAGAAGGAAAATGCAGGTTTTAAAACAACTTTTCGGTCTTTTAATGGAGGGGTCGGGATTTGATCCCCCGACCTCCCTTTAACAAATCACCATTTTTACCATTCGACCAACAACCTCTTTGTTGGTAACTCCGCCCATGAAAAGTATATAAACTCATTTTTTTACAAGTGCGCCCAAGGCCAAGGAGGACGAAGATGGAGCATGAATTTTCTTAGTTTTAATGTTATTTTGCAGCCAAGCATGGGCACGAAATCTGAGGAGCGCGCACGGATTTCCAGAGTTATTATTTTTTTTATTGTAGGTCAAGTGGAACCATGAGCCAGAAAAGAGGCAGGCGGAACCTTGATTGAGGCCAAATTTCAGGAGGGTGAAATTTTGACTTTGTCCAAATGGGACAAATTTTATATCATTTCAGCACTACTCGACGCCACGAGTCTGATGGCGTGCTCAGTTTCTGCATCTGAGTTTTTGATTTTTCAGCCACTTTTGGAAGTGGATTATGAAGGTGTCAGATTTCCACATGTGAGCAGTCGTTTTCACCTTTTTCGACGCTACAAGATTGATGGTGTTTTTCAGATTCAGCCACAGAGTTGCTCAGCCTTCAGCAAATGGCAGCATGAGGTATATGATGTGGATTCCATGTACTTATTCATTTATTTCTCTTTGAGATGCATTATGTCTTTCAGATCCCGGTTGATACATGAGTCGTGGGATCTTGCTTTTTGTTGTTATTGATGTACTTTCAGCTTTGGATTTGTGTCATGTATGAGTCCCTTTTATGCCACATTGGTGGGATGCTCGTTTTCATATGTTTATTGTTGAGATCCCTTGTTTGCCAGGATTGGCGGGATACACTTATTTACTACATGTCAGCTATGGTCATCCTGATAGGAGTCTTTCTTTATGTATGAGAGTTCCGCTATAGAACATCTCTTAAAGAAGTCAAGCCACTTCTGCGTGAGGGAAATTTTTCCTATTATGTCATAGAGAAACACAGCCATGTACATCTTCTTCTTACAACACATAATGCAACGGCCTACACCATCTTGACACCGAGGCCCGGAGATGTAGTCCCTCCTGGACGAACTCCGTCATCAAACGACGTGTTCTTATGATTGCTGATCTTGTTCATTTATGTTCCTCTTATTTATAGCTACAATTGTTCATTTCAGTTCTTTAACGTCTTAATTAAATGCAATTCTATTTATTAGCTGAAGTAAAAGGTCTTGGTTAAGGGGTATTAATATTTTACCCTAGATCAAGTGGTATCGAAGCAGGTATTCTTGCTGATTGGATTGCAGGCATGAACATTGAACGTTTGCTGAGTTGAGCCATGGAAAGTGTCAAGGACATGTACGAAACCATGCTCAGGGTGTCTGATAAAGCGGACATATTGTACGAGGCGTACGAAAAACAAGCAGCAGAGAACAAAGAATTGAAGACCCTCCTACACAAAGAGAAGGAGGACAAACAATAGTTGTAGCTTCAGTTGCAAGCCACAACAGAAGCGTGGGAATATTGGAAGCGCAACAATGAAATTCTGCAAGCAGATCATGATTCCTTGAAGGTGTTCCTACATGAAGAGACAGAGGAGAAGCAGCATTTGCAGCTTCAGTTGCAAGCCATGGCAGAGGCGTGGGAATATTTGAAACGCAAAAACGAAACTCTTCAGAGACATCATGATGCCTTAAAAGAATTCCTACAGAAAGAGAAGGAGGAGATGCAACAGATGCAACTTCAACTACAAGCCATGTCAGAGATAGTGACGGAAGTGAAGCGCAACGAAGGCTTACAACAGCTTTCTTCATCTGTTTCGCAATCAACACCTAAGGTAAACAGTGTTGATTTTTCTTCAGTTTCTTCACATGATGTCATTTCAGTTGGAAGTGTGGAGATACCCATCACAGGTACCGGCATGAGAATCCTCACCAAAATGGGGTACAGAGGAGGAGGACTTGGCATTCGTGGCCAAGGCATAACTGAACCTTTGGAGGTTGTGCAACGACCTCGTTATGCAGGTTTGGGGTACAATGGTGAAGGATGTTCGAAGGACATCAAGGGAAAACAGATAATGATGAACTCTCCAAGGAAGAGGAATGATAGGGACACTTCACCATCATTCCACGAAAGTGCACGTTGCAGTGAAGGAACCGAGGCGAACTCCCATCATCATGATCGCACCAGAGACCACCCCAGAAGGTATACTAAGTCTCATTATTCCATAGTGCATTTTGACTATAAGAATGTTGATAACCACGGTCATAAAATATGGCATTGTAAAACTTGTTATTTTTGTGGTTTAAATAACCATGTGATTTCTGAGTGCTAGAAGAGGATGGCAGCACAAAGGAGGAAGAGACACGAAAAGCCTTCTCCCCAACACAAAAAGAAATCAGTTAAGCAGGTTTGGAGGAAAAAGAACTTTTTCACCCATTGCGACCGAAGTGGCCACCAAAGAGCCACATGCTGGAAACTTCATCCAGAGCAGCGCTGTAAAGCCAAAGCGCCCATGCATACACCAGTTGAAAGAGCTGATCAACAAGCAAGTTCGCCACAGGGAAATGATCCACTCGTTTTAATAAATGAGAAGTGGTTCTTCTAGATTGTTTTTTCTAGAGATGTTAAGCTTGTCATGGCCATGCTTGTAAGTCATTTGTCGCATTTTTATTATGAAAGTGATGATGTGTTTCCATCACTCGTTTAAGCAACCATGATATTGTTTTTGGCCTTGTTTTATGAGTCGTGTGTTAGATCTCTTTCATGTAAAAGTGATGAGGAGTTTTTCCATCACTTCGAAATGCGACGATGAGGTCTGGTCTTGTAATTTTGTTGAGGTATGATTTCCATTTTGCTGTAAACTTGACCACCAAGTGCATGTTATAAACTCGTGGCAAGTATAAAAATATATGGGTCATTGTTGGTCACATTGAGAATGTAATGTTCATTGCAGCTTTAGGCAGGTGTTGGCATTCCGATTCCAAAGGACTTAAATGAAGGAATCTTCAAGGGATGTGCCTTTTCAGACATTTTCATTTCTGCAGTTGCAGGTGTTGGCTTTGCATCTTGATTCCGAAGTACGTGAGGAGAAGGAGTCTTCAAGGGATGTGCCTTTTCAGACATTTGCATTTCCGCAGTTGCAGGTGTTGGCTTTGCATCTTGATTCCGCAGTACGAGAGGTGAAGGAGTCTTCAAGGGATGTGCCTTTTCAGACATCGCATTGCAGCAGTTGTACATGATGGCTTTGCATCTTGATTCTGAAGTACGCCAGGTGAAGGAGTCATGTGGGGATGTGCATTTTAACGACAGTTGCAGACAATTGATGATAGGTAAAGCTTGATGCTTTTGGAGGACCAAAAGCTCCTCAGTGGGGAGGATTGATCCAAGTGGATTAATCAGGTATAGGTACAAGTGGCCTGAGTAAAAGGCTCAAAAATCAAAGTGTTAGAAAGATTCTCGAACTAGGTTCATGTTGTAGATCTCGTCTTTCTGATTCCAACGGCTTAGATGACACTCAATTCCAAGTCCGTATGAAGAAGTTATAAGCGGTCAAAGTTCCAGGTTGACTTGGTGACTGGACAGCCTTAAGGAAGGCGCAAATTCGACTTTTACTGGCCACCGTATTCTGGCAAGCTCATGCCAGATTCCGAGCAAATTTGTGGCCTATTTAAATTGCCTCTTATGGTCTAAAACCAAATTTTAAAAAAAGGCACATTTTGTTATATTAAAACAAAAATATATTAAAAAAATGGGTCGGCAGGCCATGACCCCCGTCGGACCCCATGCACCTCGGCAACCATATTAATATATGTTATATATATCGGAGCCGGTGGGAGTCGAACCCACCACCGGTGGGTCTGCCGGTCTGCCCACACAGTGGCTCCATATTCCGCAGTCCCCATGTAACGAGTGGCAACGTGTATACAAATGGTGGGCGGGGGTGTAACCACACCACCCGAACCCATTTAAAACTTCAACCCTCAAGCAGCAGCCGACGGGAGTTTTGGGGGCGGGCCGCCCAAGCGGACCCGACCCCCCACATGTCTCAAGTCAAATGGCATAGATTTTAAAAGAAGGAAAATGCAGGTTTTAAAACAGCTTTTCAGCCTTTTAATGGAGGGGTCGGGATTTGATCCCCCAACATCCCTTTAACAAATCACCATTTTTACCATTCGACCAACAACCTCTTTGTTGGTAATTCCGCCCACGAAAAGTATATAAACTCGTTTTTTTACAAGTGCGCCCAAGGCCAAGGAGGACGAAGATGGAGCACGAATTTTCTGATTTTTAATGCTATTTTGCAGCCAAGCATGGGCACGGAATCCGAGGAGCGCGCACGGATTTCCAGAGTTATTATTTTTTTTATCACAGGTCAAGTGGAACCATGAGCTAGAAAAGAGGCAGGTGGAACCTTGATTGAGGCCAAATTTCAGGAGGGTGAAATTTTGACTTTGTCCAAATGGGACAAATTTTATGTCATTTCAGCACTACTTGACGCCACGAGTCTGATGGCATGCTCAGTTTCTGCATCTGATTTTTTGATTTTTCAGCCACTTTTGGAAGTGGATTATGAAGGTGTCAGATTTCCGCATGTGAGCAGTCGTTTTCACCTTTTTCGACGCTACAAGATTGATGGTGTTTTCAGATTCAGCCACAGAGTTGCTCAGCCTTCAGCAAATGGCAGCATGAGGTATATGATGTGGATTCCATGTACTTCTTCATTTATTTCTCTTTGAGATGCATTATGTCTTTCAGATCCCGGTTGATACATGAGTCGTGGGATCTTGCTTTGTGTTGTTATTGATGTACTTTCATCTTTGGATTTGTGTCATGTATGAGTCCCTTTTATGCCACATTGGCGGGATGCTCGTTTTCATATGTGTATTGTTGAGATCCCTTGTTTTCCAGGATTGGTGGGATACTCTTATTTACTACATGTCAGCTATGGTCATCCTGATAGGAGTCTTTCTTTATGTATGAGAGTTCCGCTATAGAGCATCTCTTAAAGAAGTCAAGCCACTCCTGCGTGAGGGAAATTTTTCCTAGTATGTCATAGAGAAACACATCCATGTACATCTTCTTCCTACAACACATAATGCAGTGGCCTACACCATCTTGACACCGAGGCCCGGAGATGTAGTCCCTCCTGGACGAACTCCGTCATCAAACGACGTGTTCTTATGATTGTTGATCTTGTTCATTTATGTTCCTCTTATTTACAGCTACAATTTTTCATTTCAGTTCTGTAACGTCTTAATTAAATGAAATTCTATTTATCAGTCGAAGTAAAAGGTCTTGGTTAAGGGGTATTAAGATTTTACCCTGGATCACAAGGCCCCTCACCTTTCTAAAGGGAAGGAAGAGAAAGCTGCTCCTTCCAAGGAGAGCTCATTTAAGAAGCCTCTTGATACTGAAGTCATGAGGGAGCTAAGAAAGAAGAGACTATGTTTCACTTTCCAAGAGTCGTGGGCACCTGGACATAGATGTGTTGCTAGGAAAGCACACTACATAGAAGTCTTCTCAGATTTTGAGGAGAAAGATGAAGATGATGAGCCAAGAAGGGGTCACAGTGCTGATAATGTTGAGGGAGATCCAAAACCATCTGGAGATGGGGATGGAGCCTTTTCTCCAATAGGAGGGACTCTTGCATCTTTGAGATGAGTATCTAAGTACTTGACCCTAAGAGTACAAGGTTCAATCATGAATCAGAGGGTATCTGTACTGATTGACAGTGGGGCAACCCACAACTTTATAGAAACGCTCATCTTGTGCGAAGGAGAGCAATCCCCACTGATACTTTTGAGAGATTCTTTGTTTTGGTCCCAAGAGATAGGAAAATGCAATGCATGCACTATGTCCCGTCACTTTCAGTTACTATGGGGTCCTACACTTTGGTGGATCACTTTTTTGTAGTTGACATACCAGACACCAATATCATTTTGGGTGTCCAATGGTTGATTAAATTGGGGAAAGTCACCACTGATTGGAAGGATTTGCAGATGGAGTGGGTGCACATGAAGAGTGGTAAACCTCAAATGATCCAAGGCATGCATACTTACCCTTCACCTAGCACTTCCACCCAAACAACAGAGATGGATTTGCATAGTGGAAGTAAGGATCTCACAATCCCCTCTATGATGTTCATGAGCATTCTGCATGGGACATTCCTATCTAGTGGAAAACCACCTGGGAGGCCACCAGATTCAGACCTGTGGGGGAGGCCTCAAAAAGTGCTGCTCAAAACTTAGATCCAAGGGGGATTGGGGCATTGGAAGACCAAGATATAGCACTGGGAGGCTTGGGACAGCTCAAGAGTAAGGGGGATCTTCTCCCTTCATCACTATCACCCCCTCTCATTTCCAGATATGCGCTGAGGGAGGATGAGAATGGGAGGATCAGCCTTCCAAAACACATATTTGGCATGATAAATGTCAGAGAAGAGATCAGCAACATGATAGACACTCCCATGGAGGTATCATCAGCGCTGTCTTTGTTGAGCAGTGTGGATCTGTATTGGAAATCTCAACTGCTTGTAGAGTATTCCAAATATCTCCACACCGGTATGATACTATATGACCTGCAGCAAGAAGAGGGCTACTTAGTCCAAGGAGGAGTCATCTACTTTCATGGTAGGATCTTCCTATCTAGAGCTTCCAAGCTCAAGCAGAAGATACTACAAGGGGCACGCAAATAATTATTTCTCAGCCATATGCAGTCCATGAAGATCTACACCCTGATCATGAGGAGCTTTGAGTGGGAAGGGATGAGAGAGGATTTACATCAGCGCTTTCAAGAGTGCATTAGCTATGAGGAATTGGGATAGCCAATGGACTCTTCGCAAGGGTCATTTTAGCCAGTTCTTCCTTCTTTTGAGAGGAGGGAAATGCCCATGCACAACTCCATGTGTATGAGGAACTATGATGGTAAAGGATCTGATCATGCAAAGAAAGTTTTATTTTCTGATCTATCACATTCTTTTACCATGTTTTTGCAGGTTATGACTCCTAAAGGAAGTGAGACATCGTGTGGATCTCATGGCTTTTGGAGGGCCAATAGGAATTTTGAACTTGGCCACTCCATTGTTGTGCAAAGGGAGATTCCTTTTCATGATGGGTGCTTCCCAAAGGCACCAAACATATCTGACATCTTTAGCTATGATAAGATAACTCATGCAGAAAATGTGTGGTGGGAATGCTACTTGCCACACCTTGATCTGATGCAGGCAGGAGATGCACTGCGCTGGCATCACATATGGGACTTTGACCCACCTTCTCAAGCTCAAATTTCTGTTTGCATATATGTAGTTTTGCTTCCATACTTGGATGACATAGTTGTACTGTTTATGGGATTTTATGGAGGTAGGATAGGAAGTTTGTATGTACCACATGTGATGGAACTTCTCTATGTACCTCATGCTACATGTTTTATAGAAGGCATTGCTCCAGCCATGTTTATTTCTGTTGAATTTTTCACTCCTTGTGGGATGGACTATGCACATCTTATGATAACCTTGGAGGAACAATTCATGATTTGTTGGCTTGGTGAACACTTGGCTAATGAGGAGGACTTGATCCTTGATGGTGTCACCAATGGAGAAGGGAAAGTACTACAACACTCACCCTATTATTTTCTTGAGTACAAGAAACATTTTGGAGGTGAGGACTGTAATATTCCTACTTAGCCTGAGCTAAGAGGAATATACATTTTTGTTTCATTTTTTGTTGCATGGATAAATGAATAAAGGAGGAAATGTAAAACTCCTAAAAAGAATGAATAAATCAATTCCCATATGAACAAGGATAAATCTGGGCCATGTAAACAAATCAATTGCAGGTGTGAAAGGGGTTTGAGCTATGAGACTGGGTCAACCTTGACCAAATCTACAGCATTTTCTAGATACAATGTACCTCATGAAGGGACATCACAGTTCTAGAAGGATGCTCCTCATGTGAAAGGAGCTAACTCATCAAGGTGGTTTAGGGTTTGTCAAGGCTTTCATATTATACAAGGAAGGGGAAGGCAACAAGAGAAGGTTGTTGATTTTCTATATTTCTGAGTATCTTGTCTGTTTAGACAAATACCATTCTCTGTTGTTCAGTGGAGAATTGTGCTGCTTAGCACTTAGAGTTCCTATGCAGGGATTTCACCTCTTCCATTGAGGATTCTCGGAGGAGTCTTGCTGGTTTCATCCACTATCAGGCATTTTTCCAAGCTCTACCTCCAACTGCAACGCAGATCCAGTGAGGGTTTGGTTGCTTTTGTAGCTTGCAGCAAGTGGAACACTAGATCTGTTCAGATCTAGCTTGTACTGGTGCCTCTTCTCAGTGAGTGTGTCTTTTAACCTCTTGGAAGAGTGCATTAGTTGTTTGAGCTTCAGATTTGTATCTTGGCATCAGGCCAACTCAGTTATTCAAGCTACAACGCAGTTTCCCTTGAGGGACTGCGTTATTTTCAGTAGAGGTTTTGCAGGGTGTTTTGATCCCATTTTTTATGAGAGATCTTTGGTGTTGGGCTTTTCCTCTCACTTTGGTGATCCATGGATTAGCTTGTTGATCCATGTTCTATATAGATCTGATCTATTTTAATGTAAATTCATATTCATAAAATTCTGAATAATATTTTAGATTTTCTACTTAAAACTCAGATCTACTCTTTGTATTGCATGATTTGATCAAAACCCCAAGGGGATCTTGTAATAGAGCCTTTCTAGTGTACAGATCTGAAATGGATCTGATATTTTGTACACAGATTTGCTCTAGATCTGAAGTGTAACATTCAACTGCTATAGCTCCATAAAATAGCGTTGTTAAGCCATTTTACAGTTTATACATATGTTGCAGCCTTCTTTTCTGAAGATTTCCTTCTCTCTTGTCTTCTGTATTCTACTGTATAATGTAAGAGCATCATTATAAATCTGATTTGCTGCTATATATTTGAAATTTGATCTTATTTGATGGCCTCCTTCTCATGCTTTCCAATATTGCGTTATTTCTGAAGCAGTTTGTTGTGCATAGCTATAGCCCCTCTTGTAGGGTGTTTTTCAACTAGACTAGGTGGTGGGATATCTGTTTACCACACCTTGTTTGATTTTTTTTTGCTCCCCTTTTGGATCTAGACTCTAGATCTGCTAATCTAAGGGATCCAAGGGCTACAAACTCATTTTTGTGCATATATTTCCTAGAAGTGCGTTATTTCAGTAGGCACTGCTGTGCATTCCCATTTTGGGATATTACACTTTCCATCACTAGCGAATTTTTTTGGGAACAAGAGTTTATGATTTTTAGCATAACCTTTACACATGATAAAGGATATGATAATGGATCCATCTCTGTCTCTCCTAAAATTCAGTTCAAAGTAACTTTTCATAGTGAAGCAGGGCATACATTTACTTGTATAGGGTTATAAATCCAAATTGTTGACACTTTCCATCACCGGAGAGGTTTGTTAGAAGAGAAGTTTCAGTATAACGTTTTAAGAATCACTTTACCTCAACGAAAAGAGAAATAGTTTGCATCTTTGATCTGAAAATGGAGTGGACTGATTATAATTTTGTCCCGTAAGTTCTCATGGTTATGTATCTTTACTGGATGTAATTCAAAATTAATGCTTTCTATTGACTTTATTAAAGATTATTTTATAAACAATATAAAGCTATTTTGTTGCAGATTGGTTCCAGGATTTTTTTTTTCTGCCAAGATAGACCTTGAAATCCATACAAAACAAATAAGAAGCCTAGACTTATGTCATAAAGGGGCGAAAACACTCAATGATAGCAGGGTGCGATAGAGACAACATAGAGTTTCATGGTTTGAAACTTAGATTTAAATTTGACACATAAGTGAATTTGGGTCTCTGTTATTTGAATGTGTCCAAATTTTACTGCATTTCTTATGCTTTGACTGTCCAAGTGGTGTGAAAATGCATTGGAAGCAACTTATCCCCCTTAAATCCATACTGTTCTCGTTTGAGGTGTTGGTGATGAAGTTGCACCAACTGAAGATTCTCAACTTGGTTTACTAGGGATAGTCCAGGACACCTTGGATATGTCATATTTTACATGATGTTAATATATGTTGAATGCATTTTGTTTAGGAATCGAAATTATCATGTTTTCAATCTTTGTACATTTTTCATTTTAAATATGAAAATCCTAAATTGAAATTCCTAGAAAAATCCTCGGTGTCACCCATAGAGTGAAGTTAATTGTTTGTTTGATATCTTTGTATGCAAGAAATATGAGCTATATTCATATTTAGATTCTTGATCAAGGTGTTGTTGGGATATTTTCACTCATTAATTGTGGCTAACCTTAGGAATGATATTTTCTGGAGTGAACTAACTTTTTCAATCATAGAACTAATCATGTGATTGGGGATATCAATCCATGGTTACAAGATGAAGCCTTGGTAAGTTTTTCTTTGGTAGAAGATGCCCCATTTTTAAAGGATGGTATAGTATATTAAACGGTGAACTCTCTTTAAGTATATGTATCTATGGGTACTACAAAACATTAGTCAAGAATATTGAGGTGTAGTCCCCATGCTCCCATTGGACTTAGTTAGACTAGGTATTATAATTGTAATTACGTTTTCACTCTGTTTTTCCAATTTCATCCTATATATTTCATGGGGGGCTTGGTCACATGTGATCACCCACCTAAATATGTATTTTATAATTATAACCTTATGAGACTTGGTTAAATATTATCACTCTCCACCAATGTTGTACCTCTATAAATAGATATTCCAATGAAGGGTGTACCATAGGTGCACCTTGCAACAATCTCCTCTTTACTTGCATGCTCGGTTTCTTGGGTTTCTCTCTTTCTTAGATGCAATTATTCACATTTCCAATGTGTGCCCGTACCAATATTAGGGTCTCTTTAGCGCTTTGCAATTTCAAACTCACTGGGAGTTTTCTTGCTTGGAATTCTCCTTGAGCTTCCCACTCCAAGTGGTTAGAGAAATTTCTAGGCTTGTTGATACAACCAATTATTATATTCAGGCCATTAGCAACATGCATCATATTTTTTCTCAGGTTTCCCTCGTCCTTTTTTCATATCCACTTTTTTTTTCAGTTTTTATTTTTGCAATTTTTCATAACTATTGTTTTTATTCGCAATTGGTGTAATCGTTTGTCCTTTTGATCTATTGTATGTTTTTTTTTATGCATAATATTGGTTTTTTGTCCATTTCACTTATTAAACCTATAGAAAGGGTCCATTCTATTAATTAAACAAGTGTAAAGATACCATTCCATTGATTTGCCCTGCAAAGGGTCCATTTCGTTGATCAAACCCATTAGATGATTTAATGCTTGCAATTTATTTTTCCCATGCATGTAAACTCAAATCATTAGCCCACCTAGCAATGTGGCCCACTTGGTGTCTTATTGTAAAAACACTCTTAAAAATCCTTAGCTCCTCATCAACTCGTGAAATATTACTTGCAATGATTCCAAATTGTTTTGACAATTGTTCATCTAGGAAAATTAAAGGAATTTACACCTATGATTAAATCATAAATCATTAGGGACTTGGATTTTTTGTATATGTGAAGTTGTTTCTAGCCTATGCTTTACAACTACCTCATAAGGAACTTGTCCTTCATTTTCCCTTGCAAGCCATTTAGTTGCTAAAACCGTCCTTGGAGCATGGCTGTTAATTAGCCCAAGTCCTCCGTCTTCTCTATCGAGGGTGTAAATGTCACTAGTAACTGACTAGTTGCCTTCCTCCTCACTTTTATATTGGAAAATGATAGAGGATATGTTTCAACTTCTTATAACCAATTCATCAAGGGAAAGATAAGTAAAAGAATCACTAGTAACTGACTAGTTGCCTTCCTCGTCACTTTTATCATGGAAAATGATAGAGGATATGTTTCAACTTCTTATAACCAATTCTTTACAACTTAAGGGAGAGGTGTTTTGCAAAGGATGATTAAAGTTATTGTGATAATTTTTGTTTTATTTAAATCTTTCAAGTGTTCATTAGGTGATTTGGAGATATGAATTAATTTAGTGGAAATTTTTATATATTTTACATTTGAATGATGTTCTTTTTTTTATAGATGATGAATCATGATGTTAATGTTTTTTGTATAATGAATTATTTTTGCTTTTGGGCTTGGGCCCTGGCGCAACATTTTAATAAAAAATTGCTTAATGTTTTTTGTGAACATTACACTTATTTTACTTCGAAATCTACTTACAAATCTAGTATTTCTCAACTCTTGGAAACTATTGATGCAGGTTTCTAGATCAATTTGAAATTTTACTTCTAGAATATTCAGTGAGATGTCAAAAGCTAATCCTGGGAAGAAACTATCAAGGCAAATGGATGTATTATCAAGCTTTAAAAAGCCTCAATCCAAGAATACACATTATCTTCATGCTTCAAGCTCCTTTGAACAATCTATTACTGAGAGAGATGTTAACTCTTGTGAAAATGCATTTGATATCCATATGATAGATGAAAGAATAGGTTTTGTTGGGTGCCAGTTTTTTACACTTTTCCTACATTTGTTTTCCCTATTTTTCCTATTAACTATAACCAATGGGAGTATCTTTGCCTCTTTATCCTACCTTTCTACCCTAACTTGTGTTGTTTCACCTTGTTTTTATTAATTTTCCAATTCACCAATTATTATGATATATCGTACCTTTTTATGACTAATTGATGGTGAATGTTTGGAGAAGATTGATGGTCTTTATGTTGTCTCTTCAAATGTCATTTATAGCACCAAATATCCCGAGCACGAATTTTACAGAAGCAGTTAAGAGGGTGTTGTTACAACAAAGCGATGATGTTACAGACCCGCCGGCAAACGGTTGTTACACTCTGCTATTATAGAATTGTTGGTGAACTATTGATACTATTGTACCATTGAATAATCCTATCAACACTTGTTTCTGGTCTGTCCTCTAGCTATTACACTATAGCTATGATTCTATTACGATAGATGTAGAAGTTTTTTAGCATTGTATTTTTGGGATAACAGCCTAAGGGCGGTTTTGATTGTAATCTTTTATTTTCTAGTAAGAACTTTATTAGGAAGTGGTTATAGCTATATGTGTTCTATTTTGATTAGCATGAGAATCATAAGATTCTCATGACTGATATATCCCTTAATTTTCTGATGTAACCACTATATAGTTCTCGGCCATAGAGGTTGAAAGGTTAGTGGAGAACAACATTATTTTGTCTCTGTAATTGTGTTCAGATTAATACAGATTATCTTGTTATTGTTGTTACATGCATTATTCTATTTAGTTTTCATTAAGTTCTTTCTCTACCTGCACCCTGCTAGGGAGGAAGAGCCCTCCTTCTTAGCATGGATTATAGTGATTAAAGTAGTTGTGTGTATGTAATTGTATTTCAATTTATGTATCGATAAAGTGATGTTGTTGTCGTTCAGCTGAGAATATATCCCCTTCAATTCCAATATTGTATATGTTGTTACACATGTGATATTAGAGACACCAATTGGGTACTTGTTGGGTGGTGAGATAGACAGATTAATTGAAGTGTGATTCTAATCTTGTAGATCCTTTTATTTATGCATGGGTGATTTACTTCCAGCATTTACTTCAGCAACGATTTCTTTTCTCTGAAATTGCTTCTGGTTGGTGTATCGGCACAGACAGTGACACTGTCATTGGAATAAACAGACGTCCCTGGATTGATAATTAATGTGTGTTTTTTAGTCACTTAACAGTGATTTATATAGTCAAATATTTTGGCGTCGTTGTCGAGGATGGCAGTGACAATCCAATCAATCAGAGTTGTTTATTAGAAGAGAAATTTCCATGTGTTTTCATAGAGTGTCTCCAACAACACAATTGTTGGGCAGTAAGACGAGAGGTAAGAACCTGCGCAGCGCTCTAACAAACTTGAGCGGGCTCACCAATGTCTTACTGGGACACTTAAGAAGTTGAATTTCTGAGTATTTTATTTTTTTCTTAGAGTGTCTCCAGTGACACAATTGTCGGGCGATAAGATGAGGTAAGAACCTGCACATTTCTCTAACAAACTTGAGCGGGCTCACCAATGTCTTGTTGGGACTCTTAGGAGTTGAATTTTTGGTGTTTTCATTAGGGGAATTTTGAGGTCTAAAATGGGCCTCCTAAGGAAATAATAAAATAATAGCTAAACCAATAAAATAATATTTATGAATTTTCAATTCACTTTTTGCACCACAATCCATGTAACCATAGTTAAATTCAATTCAAAAGTTGTACCAAAATAAAATTAATAAAAAAATTGTATTGATGTGACTATAAATAAGAATGAACTTTTCAAGAAAAAGTCATTATCATTGAACAACTAATGCATTTGTCCTTTGTACTTAAATAACTTAAAATAAAATATAAATATAAATTTATAAATTCTTAATTATTATATGCTATTAATTAAAATTAATATTATTTAAATTGTATAATAACATGTAATTAATATACTATATAAAAATAATATAATATAATATAATAAATGTATAGGGATATGCATTGTTTCTTTCAAGAAATATGAAATGACAATAATATATTTTTATTCAAAAACTGTGAAATGACATTTATTATGAGTACTTTACTTTGACTTTAAAAGTACTTAGAGCACTACCATGGTTAACCATGAGTTTTTATCCACCATTGAGAATGTGACAAGTAAGTACCTTTAACTCAATCAATACCACCTCAACCATTAGGGATGATGTCATCCCCTAAAATGTGATTGGTTCTCATAAAGTGAATTTTGATTGTACATTTTCCTTAGGAGGCCCATTTTAGACCTCAAAATTCCCCTAATGTTTAGGGTGCCTTCAGCTATACAGTCGTTGGGCAGTAAGATGAGAGGTAAGAACCTGTGCATCGCTCTAACAAACTTGAGCGGGCTCGCTGCTGTAGAAACTAAAGCGCTTGTAGGATGAATTGATACACATAGGGCCCATGTGTGCTGGTAGGACAACATCAACATCTACAAACACCCCCCACTCTACTAACTACAGGAAATACGGGCCGTAAGAAAGATAATAAGAGTGAAAATTTGGGAAGGAAAACATTCTTTGGAGATCTAATTTCAAGGGAAGAAAAGGAACAATCCACGTCATACAGAGATAATTGGAAGACAGGACCACAGAAAGAAGCTACCATATCAAGGCATGGACCATTGGTGTCTTTCGTGTTAGGACCTCAACATCCTTCAAATAGCATATCCACTCTCGATATCAAAACTAAAGATTCAAAACAACAGTAGAAAATCATTGATCAGGATCTGAGAATTGAAGAACACGGAGAGACCAGTGGGGAACATCAGAGACCTGAGGAACAACATTTAGTTGATCATCAATTGGATGTTCGTAGTGTTGTTAAACATTTTGTCCTAGAGCAGCCTGATCCTTCTATTTGTCAATCTCTAGTACACTTTGAGGTCAGTTCATCCCATTAGGAAGAATCATATATGGGGGACGAGAATGTCAAGACAGACAGCTCTGTTACTTTTGAATTCCCAATAGTAGTAACACGAGATGAGGCTCCTATGAAGAATATCCCTTTATCATCCCTGCCATCCTTTCAAGGGATGGCTATTGAAGATCCTGATACCTTTCTGTTCGAATTCAATGTGCTGTGTAGAGGTTATGACTACACTTCAAATGCCCAAAAGCTGAAATTATTCCCTGCTACTCTAAAAGGAACAGCATTAAGACGGTTCATGATATTGGGTGTTGGAACGATTCGAACCTAGAATGACATGAAAGAGGCCTTCCTCCTTTAAGTATGAGGACTACTGCCAAACCAGGGACTTGAAGGATGATATTTTCATAATTGCACAGAAGGAGGAGGAATGCCTGGAAGAATATTTGGAGCGATTTCACTACAATTTACAAAGGTCTAAGTTCAGTAATTTAGGTCCATAAATTCTAAATCCAATATTCTTAAGAGTTTTAAGAGATGATTGTGTGGAGCATCTGAACATAATAGGAAAAGGATACATATCACAAGAGACGTTTTATGAGATAATGAAGCTTTGCTTGCGTAGCTCAAGAGGATCGGTCAAGGGGAGAGTTTCAGTTCAAGATCCTTCACTTTGGATACACAAGTCCACAAGTGGAGGAGTAACCAGAGAGGAGATCTAGAACTTATTTTAGGATTTTAAAACTGACATCCTTAGCACTCTCTCTACCCGGATCACTATGGTACAAGTCAAGAAAGCACAAGCAGAAGCTGAAGCAGCCTTAGCAATATTCTGTCCCCGATGCAAAAAGAAACATTTGGAAAGAGAATGTGGACTGAACAGTGTAAGCCTGTGCAACATCTGTGAGTTGGTGCACTCTACGAATCAGTGTCCTGAGTTGACTAGACTCAAGGTAGTAATTCAAGAATCAAGCAGGATGTTCAATATTCTTTTTTCATCGAATCAAAGAGACCATGGCAGCCGTGACCTGCAGGTATGCCTTCATATTTTTCCTCTTTTTATCCTTGGAATAATGTTTATAATATTCAGTAATACCCATGGCAATATCCTACTCCTTCCTCAACACAATTTCCTTCACCATGGAACCAGTGGCCATCTCCTCCACCAATGCAATATCCTCCATCACAACCCAATCCTTGGGGTCAGAACTGGAGAGGAAATGGCCAAGGTCCAGTACCCCCTCCAATACCAATGCAACAGCAACAGTTATAGCTGCCTTCTATTCAAAATCCTACAACTTTTGTCCAACCCCAATTTCCTGTGCAACCTAACCCCAATCCAAGTAATAAGGCAGCCCAGAGCATGGATGCTCCAGTTACCCTCCAGACTTATCTTATTACTCCTATCAGACTTAATGAGGTTCGGTTTCGATCATGGAAAGTAATCAGATCTGAACATACCCCCATTATTACTGAAGAAAGTGAATCACCCAGGAATGATATGGACGATTCTGAGGCAGTTGTTACATATGTAACATCTGATACGACACCTATTATTACATATGTAATAGCCAGCTAGAGAGGTTTTTTTGTTCCTACAGCAACCAATCCAAGTAAGGCTAGTACATTTGTGATAGCTGACTTAGCTATTAGCATTCAGAACCCCCCATACCCTCAACGATTAACTGAAACTAGGCTAGTCTCACAACCTGAATCTGAATTCCTCAGGGAGATGCAAAATTTGTATGTGTGGATTCCGCTATTACAATCCCTTAAAGAAGTCCCTATATACGCTAAAATAGTAAGGGATATATGTGTCAAAAGACCTGGAAGGAAACCTAAAGACCCTGCTACTATCCATGTCATGGGAAAATTTTCTGATCTTATGATTTATCATCCTTTGTTGACTAAATATAATAACCCAAGGAACCCTACAGTGACTGTCCATATTGAAAATCATCCCATAACCAATAATTTGATTGATCTAGGGGCAGTTATTAATGTTATGACTAAAAACCTCTCCATCTCTCTGGGACTCCATGGACTTAGACCTACACCTACAGTGCTTGAATCAGTAGATAGGTCCTGTGTCAAGCTCGAGGGAGTGATCGAAGATGTGGTTATCACTGTGGCTTCCTGGAATTATTCGGCTCACTTTCCCATTTTACAAACCAAATCCAACATTGGGGGTCATCCTTTAGCCTTAGGAAGACCGTGGCTAGCCATTGCAGACACATATATCGGATGTAGGTCTGTATCTATGGTGATCTCAGATGGACAAGCCATTTATAACCTGAACCTTTATCCCCCAGCAAAACCTCATATGGATTCAAGTAGTCCCTAGTGGGACGAATTTGCACTTGAATCTGATCTTTCCCTACCTCTTCTCACGCTTGGAAAAGCATAATAATTTAAGAATGAAACAAAGGATGATATCATTAATGGTTTTATTAGTAATTCAGTCCTTGTTTCCTCCATTAGAGATTTGGGAGAATAAGGTGATGAAGATGATGCAATTACTAAACATCTGAAAACAACTCCACTTACTATCAGCAATCTCGTTGAAATTGAACCTGGAAAATGTTTAAACATCAATCCTAACCTCATTATTGAACAAAATAGATTGCTAATACAGTTGTTACAGAAATACAAAAAAGCATTTGCATGGGACTATACTGATATGAAAGGAATCCATCCTGGCCTATGCACTCACCGCATTTACCTTAAAGAGGATTGCAAACCAGTTAGACAACTTCAGCGCCGAATGAACCCCGCACTTAAGGAGATAGTGAAAGAAGAATTGCAGAAACTCCTTAATGCTAATTTCATCTACCCCATTTCTGACAGTCAGTGGGTGTCTCTGCTTGTCATATTTCTGAAGAATAATGGAAAATGGAGAGTATGTGTTGACTATAGAGAACTTAACAAGGCCACTTAAAAGGACCATTTTACTTTACCATTCATTGATCAGGTCTTGGAAACTCTTTCTGGAAAAAAAATATTTTCATTTATAGATGGGTTTAGTGGCTATAATCAAATACAGGTTGCCCCAGAAGACCAAGACAAGACAACCTTTACTTTTCCATGAGGTACTTTTGCATACATAGTCCTTCCCTTTGGCCTCTGTAATGCACCGGCAACCTTTCAAAGGGAAATATTGGGTATTTTTTATGATCTTTTGAATGACTGTCTTGAAATATTTATGGATGAGTTTACACCCTATGGGGATTCCTTTGAGATAGCATTAGCTAACTTGGAAAAAGTGCTGGAATGCTGTGAACAAACTAATGTTTCTCTGAGAATGGATAAATTCCACATGATGATGACCGAGGAAATTGTACTGGGACATTTCATTTCAGTAGATGGAATCAAGGTAGATCCTGCAAAAATTGAGGTAAACTCGAAAATCTCGACCCCTAAGACTCCGAAAGAGGTACGTAGTTTTCTGGGACATGCATGATACTATAGGAGATGTATAGAGAATTTTTGAAAGACTGCATCTCCTCTATTTTCATTACTTATGAAAGATGCGGAATGTGTGTGGACAGGGAAGTGTTAGTGTGCCTTTTTAGAATTGAAGAACTATGTAACAATAGCACCTATTTTACAAGGACCAAACTGGGAATTTCCATTTCTTATTGCTACATATGCATCTGACATGGCTGTGGGTGTTGTTTTGGGGTAGCTGGAGGAGAAGAAACCTTATGCCATTTATTACATCAGCAATAACTTGACTCCAACAGAACTCAACTACTCTGTTACTGAGAAGGAATTCCTAGCAGTAGTGCATGCTATCAACAAATTCCAGCACTACATCACTCGGTATCAAGTATTTGTACACACTGACCATGCTGCAATTCAGATTTTAATCAACAAACCTGATACTAATGGTAGAGTTACATGATGGTTATTTTTGTTACAAGAATTTGATATTACTATTTTAGATCAACCTAGAAAATATAATGTAGTTGTTAATTTCCTTTCTAGATTAACTATAAGTAATGACAGCACTTCCACTGAGGATTCTTTTACAGATGAGTATATTTTTTCCATCTCTACTCACTCACCATGGTATGAAGATATAGCCAATTACCTTGTTGCAGGAAAATTCCCACACCAATTGTCTTCAAGGAAAGAAGGAGGATTATACAACAGAGTGCTACCTACTCCTGGATAGAAAGCAATCTCTATCACACTGGGCCAGATTTTCAGATTAGGCAATGTGTTAGATAATATGAGGTATTTGAGATATTGAAGGCTTTTCATGATGAACCTTGTGGAGGACACTTCGCTAACAAGAGGACAAGACATAAATTACTCTTAACAGGGTACTACTAGCCAACTATATTCCAGGATTCCAAGAAGTTTGTGAAAGTATGTGATAGCTGCCAAAGGATGGGATAGCCTCTTAAATCAGATGATATTTCGTTACAGCCTCAGATAGTAATAGAAACATTTGAGAAATGGGCCCTAGACTTTGTGGGGCCCATTAATCCTTCATCGCAACAAAAGGCATACATATTTGTCTGCACTGATTATGTCACAAAATGGGTCGAAGCAAAGGCACTAACTAGAGAAATAGAGCGGTTGTTTCAGACTTCCTGTTTCAAGATATTTTTGTTCGCTTCGGGATACCCAGAGAGATAGTGACAGATGGGGGACCTCAGTTCACATCTCATTTAATCAATAATTTGGTTGAAAAATATGGAATTCATCACAGAATCACTACACCATATCACCCACAAACAAATGGTCAAGTAGAAAGCACCAATAAATTCATTGAGGGAATCTTAGCAAAGACAATAGCCAGCCACCGAAGAAATTGGGCCGAGAAAATTCCAGAGGTACTGTGGGCTTACAAGACAACATGGAGGAATATTGCAAGCTTCTCACCATATGAACTGGTATATGGTAAGAATCCATTATTCCCCATATAATTTGAAATAAATACATTAAGAACAACATTGCAGGTTGATATGGATTTGAGTACAGCACAGACTCAAAGACTAAACCAGCTCAATGAGTTGGAAGAGAAATAGTTGGCTTTCATTCAACAAACAGAGATAATTCAGCAGCAAAGAGCCAGATGGCATGATAGTTTTATTAAGAAGAAAATTTTCCAGAAAGGAGATTGGGCTCTTTTGTACGATTCAAGGTTCAAAGATTTCAAAGGAAAACTTTGCACCAGATGGCTAGGTCCTTACGAAGTTGATATAGTCTTTGACAAAGGGACTATACAATTGGTCACCATTGACTGTGCTAAGACGTCGTTACTGGTTAATGGGCACTGTCTAAGGTTATATCATCAACCTGCTTCGAAGGAATCATTTGTCAAGATTGTCGCGGACTCTGATCTTCATGTTACGATATCAGGGGAAAATTCTCCTGTGCAGCCTTAAAAATTGAAATTCCAATAAGTGCAACAGTTGAAAACCACCTTTATGGAAATTGTTACACATGTTTAAAATAAATAAATAAATAAATGTAAAAAAATAAATAACAAAATAAAAACAAAAACAAAAATAAATCTATCTGTGAAAACTCATTTCCAGGGCGCAGCCAGACAGTCAGTAACAGCTGAAAACCACTCTTGTGGCGGCTATTACACCTATGTTTTTCTTCCTAAAACGTCATCTCCCCTTTTTTATCTATTTTATAGGATGATGGTATTCATGTAATTTCCTTTTATGTACAAATGTCTCCTGATTATTATTTTTTTCTGAGAATAATCTAAGGGATGTCTTGGTTGTTACACATGTAACAGCCGATAGCCACGAATACTATTTTTTTTATGATTCATTCCATAAACAGCAAAACCGTGTCGACCAAATGCAACAACACAAGCACTGCAAGCAGGACGTCGCCAATCCAAAGTCTCCCTCCACATCACCTTGGGTCTGTCATTAAAAAGGTAAATGTTGTCATTGATGATTCAGTGATTAAATGGAAAAGTAATGATACTCTTGTGATGGCCATGGGTGGTCGTCGCTATTAAGGTGGGGGAGGGGATATGTCTTGAAATCATTGAAAAAATCTGTAATCATAAATATCTATCAAATCCACATGCACCTAATAAATAACATAATTTCCAATGATGACTGAATCCAGTTGAAAAGAGCGTGTGAACGAAATCCCATTACTTTCCATAATGAGCCATTTATGAATATTAGTGTGATGTACAATTCAGTAAATCCATAAAATTCGTCACCTCCCACCAACCTCCTTAACTGAAACCTTGCATATTCATTATAAACTCGTCGATTTGGATAAGTAGAGATGCCAAGAAGCAGCGAATTTAGAGACACATTGATGTTACAGTGGGCTTGAACAGCAAAGAAGTGAATTCAAAAACGCAGTGATATTATAGTGTGGTTGAACAACAAGAAGAAAATTTAGAAACAAATAGCAAATATGGGTGGATCAGTGGTCAGGCACGAACAGGATTCTATGGATGCCCTGCAAAATTGTCCAGAAGCCTACCATATATTCAGAGATGCTGGATGGATTGAGTTTTTCCAAAAGCTTGAAGGCTCAGATGAGGCGGTGGCAATTGAATTTGTTCAGAACTTGAACAATAATCAAACCCGAGTAAGGGGCATGCAAGTGGAGGTGACTGAAGAGGTAATTTCCCGAGTAAATTCATTACCAGTGGAGGGGCGAAGGTGGTTTAACAGAAAAATCAATGACCCCTCCTTGAAAGAATACTTCCTAGTAGGGGAAGAAAAACTGGAGAAGAAAGGGACAGGAATTGACAAATTGTCACTTCCTCATCCTTAGGAAGATGTTTCCCTGGGCTTAATTAAATATATCACTTGTGAGGGAAGATCCATGATAATGTTGAACTATTACTTTCCTCTGCTTAATCACCTGCGGCACCAACAAAAAATTAACCTTCCATTCTATTTGTTAGGGAACATCAAGCATATGGTAGCAGCAGTGAAAACAACAACACACCCGGAGGCATGTGTGAATAATCACGGACTCATTAAGCTAATCGTGTTAGATGCCATAGGCCAGCAAGGAAAAACTCAGGAATAATTCAAGCGAAAGAGGTCAAGGACAAGCCGGGGGAAACAAACCACGACTTCAGGAGGAAGTCAGGAAGAGGTGGAAACCTAGACTGGGCCTGCTGGAGTTAGGATTGGGAAAAAACCTACTGATGAACCAATTGGGGATAGAAGACCAAAACAAAGAGTGAAATTTAGCATACCTGCAGAACCTTTACCTATGGCCAAAAATCAGATGGAAGCAGAAGTTTTAGAAGAAGAAAGGAAACCCTCCTCCTCAGGTAAGGATGAAACCAATGCCCTATTTTTAGAACTTGAAAATTTACGAAAGGAGAATGAAGAATTAAAGAAAAAATTATATGAGGGGAAGGAAATCCTAGTGTCGGTATGCATGACATGTTTTCAAGACTTAACAGCAGCAGGATATAAGGTCTGTAGAGAAAATATCAGCCCAATGGAAACAGAAACAGAACAACAGGAGGTTGTTACACAAGAACCTGTTGATGATATTGTTGTTACAAAAGAACCAACAGTTAAAGTAGAGCCTCCTGTAATAATTGACCTAGAAGCCGACCCACAAGAACCTATGGAGGCTACTCCTATTGTAGAAGAAACAGAAATGGACACAGAGGCTACTCTAGGTGGAAACAAAGGGGCTGACACATAAGAACCCACCGAGGAGGTTGTTGTTACACAAGAACCAGCAACAGAGGTGCAACAACCCCATGTAGCAGAGGCTGGTACACCCATTTTTGATGAATATATTTAATGCAAGAGAACGCCGAGTCCCATTTTGGGATGGAATTCTAAGAAAATCTTGCTAATTTCTGAGTTACAAAAGTGGAAACAGGAAGCAATCTCCCTTCGGGAAGGGACGATTTCGCTAAAGGAACATCAGAGAGAAATATAAATTTTACATGAAAGATGGATGAAATAATAATTGAAGAAAGGATGGGAGAATTAAAAGAAGAAGGAAACTCTGAAGAAACAAGAAGAACAATTGTTGTTGTTACAGCAGTAGGTTCATGACCTCGCCATAGACAAGCAAAAACTTCATGACCTTGCCCTCAACTTGCTGGGTTGTAGGTGGCCTTATCCATCCTATCCTATTTTTCTATGGGAACGATACTTCTTGTTTCAATTGAAAGCCATTATGAAGGATAGACCTTAATTATGTTCTTCCACTCGTACATTTCTAGATGTTTTCCATGCCTTCGATTTTGATGAGAAAATATTGTTGTGTGAGTTATTCTTACACAATATTATTTGTGAACATGTGAGTATGCAGATGGTTGTGATGGTATTCTCCTATATGGGAGATCTTCAATTGAGGGATTTTGTGTCCTTCATGAAGAATCAGATTGAATGGCATCTATCCATTAAATATATGGAGATTAATGAGGAGAAGACGACATTATGGGTTCGGGAAGAACCAGGACGGGCTGCTGAGTTGAGATGAAAATTCAGGAGAATGTTGAGTACCCCTGGGATTAAAGAACCGGTTGTGGAGCTTATAGAAGAAGAATTGTGAACTTCTTCCTCAATCAGTTCTCAATGATGAAGAGTCGAGCTTTAACCGAGTGCTTGAAACGTATGGAAGCCAGCAATGCTGAGTTATTGAAGGGGAATCCATTCTCATTGTAGAATTTCGTGGTGGTTGTTACACATGTACCAGCTTATGCACAGATTGTACAATCCCTTGGTGCTTTGTGGTTGGGATTGAGATTCAATTTTCCTTTGATCTGGCTGCCAATTGAGGATTACCAAATCAATTATGAACTGAGTAAGTATGAGTCAGAATCCTGGGTATGACAGTTGATGGCCAATCAGGGATACAAGTCTGCAGACAAAGATACAGCTGGTGCTTTTGATCTCACCAACCTACACCGAAGATATTCCCATGAGAGATGAGTTTGCATGAGGACATGCAAGTATTTCAGTTGGGGGGAGATGTTGGGTGCCAGTTTTGTACACTTTTCCTACCTTTGTTTTCCCTATTTTTCCTCTTAAATATAACCAATGGGAGTATCTTTGCCTCTTTATCCTACCTTTCTACCCTAACTTGTGTTATTTCACCTTGTTTTTATTACTTTTCCAATTCACCAATTATTATGATATATCATACCTATTTATGACTAATTGATGGTGAATGTTTGGAGAATATTGATGGTATTTATGTTTTCTTTTCAGATGTCATTTTAGTACCAAAGATCCTGAGCACGAATTTCACAGACGCAGTTAAGAGGGTGTTGTTATAGCAAAGCGATGTTGTTACACGTTGTTGTTACAGACCCGCCGACAAGCTGTTGTTACACTCTATTGTTATAGACTCGTTGGCGAACTACTGATACAGTTGTACTGTTGACTGATCTCGTCAACACTTGTTTCTGATCTGTCCTCTGGCTGTTATACTACAGCTGTGATTCTATTACGGTAGCTGTAGAATTTGTTTAGCATTGTATTTTTGGGATAACATCCTAAGGGAGGATTTGATTGTAATCTTTTATTTTCTATTCAGAACTTTATTAGGAAGTGGTTATAACTATATGTGTTATATTTCGATCAGCATGAGAATCATAAGATTCTCATGACTGATCTGTCCCTTCATTTTCTGATGTAACCACTATATATTTCTCGGCCCTAGAGGTCGAAAGGTGAGCGGAGAACAACATTATTTTGGCTCTGTAATTGTGTTCAGATTAATATAGATTATCTTGTTATTGTTGTTACATGCGTTATTCTATTTATTTTTCGTTAAGTTATTTCTCTAGCTGCGTCCTACTAGGGAGGAAGGGCCCTCCTTCTTAGCAGGGGTTGCAGTGATTAAATTAGTTGTGTGTATGTAATTGTATTTCAGTTTATGTATCAATAGAGTGTTGTTGTTGTCGTTCAGCTGATAATATATCTGCTTCGATTTCAATATTTTATATGTTGTTACACATGTGATA
Source organism: Pinus albicaulis (assembly GCA_034641835.2). Taxonomy (NCBI): domain Eukaryota; kingdom Viridiplantae; phylum Streptophyta; class Pinopsida; order Pinales; family Pinaceae; genus Pinus; species Pinus albicaulis. The sequence continues at coordinate 1,543,801,605 of CM076584.1, forward strand.
TTAGAGACACCAGCTAGGTACTTGTTGTGTGGCGAGCTAGACATATTAATTGAAGTGTGATTCCAATCTTGTAGATCCTTTTATTTCTGCATGAGTGATTTACTTCTAGCATTTACTTCAACAACAATTTATTTTTTTTGAAATTGCTTCTGGTTGGTGTATCGACACAGAAAGTGAAACTGTCATTGGAATAAAAAAACGTCCCTGGATTGATAAATAATGTGTGTTGTTTAGTTATTTAACAATGATTTATATAGTCCAATAGGTTCCTCAAGTGATCAGGATGAGATAAATGCAGTTTCAACAGAAATTAGTGATGAAAATGTTAAAGATTTTTCCTTGGAAGGTGACACAAACCATTCACGGAAAAGGAAAAAAGGCCAGTGGATCATAGGGAGAAAATTCCAAGATGATTGGGTCTCAAGTTTTCCATTTATTGAAGAAATACCTCCTACAAATAAGGATTTATGAGAAGTTAGATGTATTGCGTGTAGTTGGAAAAGTTGCAAGGTAGTGAAATTTCAGATGAAGCTAGATACAATACAAAAGCATGCAGGAAAGGTGTATGAAAATAAAATTGTAAATGGTAAAGTGAAATCTATTGTCAGATGGAAATATTTGGAGGAATGTCAACATATCCAATGTGTGGAAGAATACAAAAAATATTTAATAAGTAAGAGGAAACTTGAGGCAAGTGGAGGAACCACCATATCTCAATTTGAAAAGACGATGGAAATAAGTTTGTTATCCAAGACGATACAATTGAGCACTGTATTTCACATCTTATGTAAATTTCATCTTATGACAGATTATCCAAATCACATGAAATTTTTATATTTTATTCACGTGCCAAACTTTCCATCTTCTCATTGGTCCATAACTAGTGGTTGGGTATGGGAAAGATATCTAGCTCAAGTAGAAAATGATGATTTGAAACGGGAGATTGCAAATGCTAGGTTTTTGGCATTGTATTTGGATGAGGTTACGACTATAGATAATACTTCATGGATCTGCATGGGAATTTATATGGTTAATGACCATATTAGGCATTCCTATCTACTTGGGATTAAAAAGATGAGAGGGACTTCTACAGCTGGAAATATTTATGAACTTGTTCTTAATAGTTTGAAGGAAAGTGGTATGGATCATTTAATGATTGCAAAAAATTTGGTATGTGTTGGAGCAGATGGAGCATCGGTAATGCAAGGACAAAGGAATTATATTTGTGTTAGACTACAACTATCAGCTTCGCCATATATGCTTAATATTCATTGTATGGCTCATAGGATGAATCTTGCATTTAAAATAGTAAGCAAGTTTCCATTAGTTTCAAAAATTGAAGATCTTGTACGTGAGACTCATGCATACTTTTCTCGTAGTCCCAAATGATATTTAGAGTTTCAACAATTTGCAGATGGTGTTACGGATGGAAAAAAAACTACTGAAAGATGTTGATACAAGATGGATCTCATTAAATGGACTAGCTCAAAGACTATTTAGTGAGTTAAAATTTTTGGTAGGGTTGATGTATGAAAATCTCTACAATGTAGACAAAGCTCAAGATCTTATTTTTAGACTAATTGATATAGAACCATTATTGATATTGGTTGCATTTCTTCCTATGCTACATGAAATGAATGTACTCGTGAAAATTTCTCAGAATCTCATAATGTATATTTCCAAATACACAAATGCGAGAAGGTAAGCATGCCTTGCATTGGATAATTTGTATATGATGTTGGACTCTTTTACTAGTCCAGAGTTTACAATTTCGACAAAGATCATCAATATAGAAAATATTGAAAAAAAAATTATGTTTGATGAAAAAGGGATACTATGTATCGCAGTGCGTGGGTATATGGTCCCCTTTCATTATATTAGTAAGATGGGATGAATCACCAAATATTGCCTAGTGCCAAGAGACCAATTTGATAATATTGTGATTTCAGTGAGACAGCATTTGATAGAAATTGCAAGATCAATATCATTAGAGATACGAGAACGATTTCCTCGAGATGAATTGTTGGATTCCATGTGTGTGGTATACCCTTAATATTGGAACAATTTTCAATGTCCAATAAATTTAAAAATTAATTTTCAAAAGAGATTAAAATGTTTAGTATACCACCTTTGCAAGAAAGTCTCGATACATGGAGAACATATTGAAGGTATTTTAAATTCATCAAAATTGTATCAACAAGGTGGACGCTTTGTTGAAACAATGTGGAAGCAATATCCTTTTTTGGAGAATCCTAATGAAAACAGTGCTATAACAAGATTATGGAATACTTTAAGTGCTAGCCAATACCTGCAAGAAAACATATCAGAATATTTTAAATTAGCAGATTTGTGTCAAACCATGATTTTGGGATCAGTGGAGGATGAGAGAATTTTTAGTGCACTATCATTTTTGAAGTCAAAGTTGAGGAACAAGCTTGATAAACATGTGGATACATGTTTAAGATTATATGTAACAAAGTATGACGTTGACAATTTTCCATATGAAAGAGCACTAGCGCTTTGGTGATCAAATTGTGATAGAAGGGGAGAAAACAATATAACAAATTTATCTAATGAACTTGATATAGAACATAATGTTTTGGAGGCTCATAATGATAGTACATATGGAGAAGATCATGTTCACAATGTAGAAAATGATGACCAAGATGAGAACTGGGAAATTGAAATACCCTAGGACTCTTATTTTGGTATACATGTTTCGTTGATCATGCAAGATTACTACATGTCAAATTCAGGTAAAAATGGGTTCTATATTTTGTATTTTTCATTGTAACATTGCAACTACATTTCTTTCATGTGTGTTATTTTAAGATTGATGTTTCATATTTAATCCTTACATTGTTTGTTTCTTATTTGTGATCAGAAATGAAGCTGGATTTGATGATTTTGGGACCTATTTCTTTTCACATAAATAGTGTTTGACTAGTATTAAATTATAAATAACTAATTTAACAAGACTAATGCAAAGCATCAATGGGCTCATTCAAGTACATGAAACTACCTTGATGTCTAGCTTTGACATCTTGGAAAATTTTAATGGTATATATGTTGCTTGTGTTTGGGGAATTTTTCTGAGTTTCGAGTTTTATATTTTCTTGGAAAATAATTATTGATATTTGGAAAATGTGTGATTTTATATTGGTATTGGAAACGAAGCTAGTTTTGATCTTTGATTGGAAATGAAGTCGGATTTGATGAAGTTGGGACCTATTTCTTTTCACATAGATAGTGTCCTAGTATTAAATGATAAATAACTAATCTAAGAAGTCTAATGCTAAGCAACAATGGGCTTATTCAAGTACATGAAATTGTGTTGATGTCTAGCTTTGATATCTTTGAAAATTTTAGTGGTTTGTTTGTTGCTTGTTTAGAGGATTTTGTTGAGTTTGAAATTTTTGGTTTGTTTTGGTCAAAGATATTTTTAGTCCCTTGAATGCTTATGGTTCTCATATCATGCATAGATCGATAGATCTAGTTTTATTATTATAATCATTATTGTTTTCTTTATATATTTGGTGGTTTGAGGAAAGATATTTTATTTCCTTTCACTTTGTGGCATGATTTTGACATCTTCACCTTTTAGAATATAGTAAAATATTTTTCTTATTATAGATTTTTCTTGGAAAAGAATTATTGATATTTGGAAAGGGAAATAAGTCCTGGTAGCTAAGTGAAGACAAAATCGATCTATGTACTAGGTTCCTACGCATTCATCGTAGGAGACCTATTGGCATGAGACCGACATTCCTTTTATGCAATTACACTTTTGATGCCAAGGCGGACTTGAGATCGCTGATCTGGGAAGAACAATGGCAATTGATCATAATGCTAAGGAGATTAGAATGTTGGTTTCACAAACAACTGACCATGCCACCAATGCTGGTGGAACCAAAGGAACCACATCAGCTTATTATGATTCTTTCCAGATTTCTCAGGGTGAAGCCGAGGATGTTTTGGGAAGCATGGAAGGTAGCAGTGGTTGCCTAACATTTAGTAGCAAGGTATTCTTATGTTGATTGCAGATTCCCGGAATAACTTGAAATCTGATGGTTACAAGAGGGTCAATTGTTTGACCTTTCTAGTGACAGTCAGATTCCTAGATATTCCTGGAATCTACGTTCCTCATAAGTTCAGGAATCATTACAATATCATGTGTTTAGTTTTAAGAGGTAACATGTTTAAATCCAAAAGCATTGAATACCCCTTCCTAAATTCACATATGTATTCCTTAATAGATTTTAATATTCAAATAACTCTTTATTATTGTAATTAACTACAAGGAGACTTTTTTGGGCAATTTGATTGTCTACTGGGTGTTCTATGTAAATGACTGATTGTATTAATGGCGTTTGTGTGCAGGATTTCTTGATATGAAATGTGCACTCTCTTCAGGAATACAAAGGGCATGCAGACAATTTTATTTGCTATCTTCTGCCTGGAACACCCTATTCACATGCTCAATATACTCCAGGTGATCCCTTAGATCTTACTGGCATTGAAATATAGTACACTTTCTCTCTCTTCTTCTAAATTTAACACTATATGTTGTTGTGTAAGCAGGAGGTCATCTTTAGACATTGCAAGACACTAATTTGCAATATGTTACATCTTCTTCCTTCTTGCTCTTGACATATGAAAAATACTTGAGCTCCTCCAAACAAGTAGTAACTTGTAGTGGGACAGTGACAGTCACTCCTCACAGGCTAAGAGCACTTGCAAAACGCTAGGTATAGATTCATAATAGCCCAATGTTAAATTTCCTATTATTTCAAAAATTTATTAATGTATGCAGGATCTAAATCAATTTTGTGTTGATGAAGGTTGATTACATACTGGGAGATAATCCTATGAGGATGTCATACATGGTTGGATATGGTTCCCTCTATCTAAAACTTATTCATCACAGAGCCTCTTCTCTGCCCTCCAAGGCCAATCATCCTCAACCCATTCCCTGCAAAGAAGGCTTCCAATCTCTGTACAACAGTGCACCCAATCCCAACATATTGGTGGGAGCTGTGGTGGGAGGCCCAGACAACATGGATAGGTTTACTGATGTGAGAAACAATTATGATCAATCTGAACCTTCCACCTACATTAATGCACCCTTAGTGGGTTCCCTTGCTTATTTGGCCTAGAGATTGATGTTATACTTCTGAAATTTATTCATGCCAGATATTTCAGGGTGGATGATGCATTCATCATGTTGCAGAATAGTGTGGCATGGAGGAAGGAATTTGGAGCTGACAGTATAGTTGAAGAGGATCTAAAATTTGACGAGAATCTGAATTTAGTGGCCTTCATGCATTGTTATGATAACGTGGGCCACCCTGTGTGCTACAATGTTTATGGGATTTTTCGAGACAAGGAGCTCTACCAGAAGATCTTTGGAGACGATGAGAAGTTGAAGAAGTTTCTGAGATGGAGGGTCCAAATTCTAGAGAAGGGCATCAAGCTCCTTGATTTCAAGCCTGGTGGTGTCAATGCCATGATTCGGATCACATTTCTTAAGAATATGCCGAAGAGAGAATTGAGGGATGCATCAAACTAAATTCTTGAACTTTTTCAAGATAACTACCTAGAGATGGTAGCAAGAAAGGTCTGTAACTGCTCAAAACACAAATGTTTTTTCCTTTTCTGAGCTTGCCTTGAAAAATCTATCTGAATGAATATAAATGATTAGAAGGATGATGTTAGATGTCCTCGTAGATCAGGTGTTTTGAAAATTTTGGCACACCAAAAATTGGAATTTCTGATGCATCTATAGATATTTATTACTTGACATATGGTTTCTAGTTTCAAATGGTGTCAAATTACATATATCTTCATCCCAAACTGAAAAAGGCTAAAAGTTACAATATATATTTTACAAAGAGGTTCCTTTTATATAGGGATCTAATAGAGATCTTTAGGCAGATATGGTTTTATATATTTTGTATTAAACAATACAATAGTTTCCCGCAAAATATTTGAGTATGGACATTCAGTTATTAGTTATTCATATTGTGAAAATGAAATAGATTATAGTATTCCTACAAAACCTTATGTATAATGAGTACATGGACATTTTCTTTCCTTTGCCTTTCTCCCTTTCGAAAGGCTTCAAAAAACATGTCCAGATGGGCTACACTACAAGGAATGGTCTTCCTTTAGCTCAGCTGCATGAGGGATATCTACTTAATCAAAATCACTTGAGGTTTCCATTGGGCCTCTGTCTTTCTAAGGTTCCTACCATTTGTGTGTCAGAGCAGACCACAGCTAGAATGGAAATATGGTCAATGGTTTAACACTATGTCAATCTTACCAGTGAAATGACTATAAGCTATTGTTTTTGGTGCCTATGTCCTCCAATTGTTCGATTCTATGTAATGATAACATGTATGAGGAGTTAACAGGTATTTGTGTGGTGTTTCAATAAGTGAAAAACACTTCTCTCAAGTTTTCCTTGTATCAGCGCATTTCCAGTTTTGTTTCTTGAATCATAGTTTTTTTAATCTCAATGGACCTTTGTGACCTTTTAAGTTCAGCCTCATTGTCTTTTTCACCCATAATTACATGGTTTAGAGATGGAGGAGTGTATATAGTCATTTCTTTGTATGGTCACAATCTGCCCTCAAGGGTTTTGTTTTCATGGTCAAATGGTCACTGTTTTCTGTTTCAAAGGGAAATCTCATGGGAAACCCATGGATGCTTCATCACATTTGAAGATGGTATCCAGATTCCCAAATAAACCCATTGGCATAGGTTAGTGCACCTTACCCAGCGGGGTTTAACAAGGCACCTGCTAGTATGGAACTAAACAAATTCTCAACAATATGGTGACAACCAGTTGAGATATAACCCCTTGTGTTAAGGTAGCCTCCACTGTCACATAATACAGTGAGGGAATTAGGCTTTTCACAAGAAACTTACAGAGGAAACCCTTTCTTTCTATATGATCCCAAAACTTTGAAGAAAATGAAATCACTCGATGAATGAAGTATAGTAATGGACTATTTTATCTTTCTAGGACTTGAATTCCAATATCATCAATTGTAGACTACATATCCTCAAACATACTACCTTTGGGTTGTGACTTCCGACTGTCGTTGCCTCTGGAAGAATTCAAAATGATCCAATTTCAAGTACAATGTTGAAGAATTTCTCCAATCTTGCTAATTGTCAAGTATTCCATATGTAATTAAGTCTTTTTGCTATATTCAGTTTACAAGCGTGGGATTTTGTTGGGCCCTATAAGGGCGAGGATATTAAAATCAGTTTATCAAATAGAAAAATCACCTCTTAATTAGTATTCTCTCTATTTTTCAGGTGTTCATCAATGTCCCATGGTATTTCAATGCACTGTACTCCATGTTGAGCCCTTTCTTGACACAACATACCAAGAGAAAACTTGAAATTGGACGTGAAGGAAAATTCACAGAGACCTTCTACAAGTATGTGAAATTCGTAGTGAAAATACGCGCAACCTCAATTGAAGACTCTGATTATATATGATATAATGAAGGATATATTCAATGAAAATTTCCTAGAAACTTATTTAATACTTTATTTTACTTGCAGATTTATATTTCCAGAGAATGTGCCTATACAGTGTGGGGGAATTAGCAGGACCAAAGATGTAGATTTTGGACCTCACAAGCTTGCAGTAGATTTATCCATTAGAGCTGGGGAGAAAATTAATATTGAGATCGAGGGAGTGGAGGTAATGTATGTCGAAAATTGCTCAAGTTTGCAGATTTTGTGTCAGTTCTTGCATTCAAATTTATCTCTTTCGCCTAAGTTTTGTTTCCAATATACTTCCAAATTTGATGATTTTTAGTTTTGGATATAAATTTTATGGGTGTTGGATTTGAGATCGAGTTCATCCTCAATATCTATGCGATTGGGATTTTTCTTTGTGTTTGAATTCTCTCATTCAGGTTTTCTATGTTGTTCAGGTGGGAGCAACAATTCTGTGGGACCTCATAGTTAGTGGGTGGGATGTTTCCTATCGGTCAGAGTTTCTGTTGAGTGCACGGGGAAACTATTCAACTCTAATTGACAAGAACATAAATTTATCTTCATCTGATGAGCCAATTTTCAATTTTTTCAAGGCATAAGAGGCAGGGAAGCTAGTTCTGATAATAGACAACTCCTCTTCAAACAAGAAGGCTGAAACATATGGATACATGGTAAAAAATAACATATTCTAGGAGTTTGAGCCTCGTAGTTGATTATATGTACTTAGAAAGCTTTCTTACATTCAGCAATCAGAAATGTTAGAAGTTAAGAATGTGCCATCATGTTGGAGAAACAAGTTTGTCTCTTTGGAAGCTGGAAATTTTATCTACATATGTAGTACTATATAAAAGTTAATATTGGTAATAATAAAGGTTGGTTGTGTTTCCAGAGCAGATCATCATTGTGAATTCCACAGCTTTTCATGTTTGTGATTGATAAATATATGATATACATGGTAAATCAAGTATAAATAAAATTTATAAATATTGACCACCCCAAGGCTAGTTGAATTTTTTATTTATTGTTTACCCCATACATAAATCTATATAAATAATATTTTTAGTTCGAAAATTGAATATCATATTACATTCCTCATCAATAAAAAATTTCTTCAAGGAATGGTCTACATTCAAAGGGTTACCTATATGTAAATGAAATCAGTCTGTTGCCTTTGGCTACATCTTTTCTAAAAGCTAAAACTTATCTTAAAATAGAACCGATTATTAACTTTGTCTTTTTTGTTACTATATAGTAAGTATATCATGAATTCAGGACCAATGCAATCTAGAGAACCCAAATGAAGGGGGAGAAAAACTATATTTGAGGGTGAAGCACTTTGTATTATATATATGAACATATTCTAATTTAAGATAATGCAACCAAGTGGATTTAAATGAATGGGATATGAAAGGTGACGGGTTTGGATAATAGATATCAATTTGGTCAATTATGTTTTGATGTATATATTTGTTTAATTAAATTTTTTATTTTATTATATTAAAGAGTTGTGACCAATTTTATTTCATGGAAATGATAATATTTAGATAAATATAAAAAATTTAATATTAGGGAGGAGTTGAAGTTGTTCACTATATTATACGTTCACTTTATTATATTTTAAACAAGGATTAATGCTCCTCTCACAAACTAGGTACATATTTTGTAGAGGTCGTTTAATATGCATTTTTTGGATAGTTTTTTTTAAGGTTTTAGAGGTAGGCATGAAGAGAACAAAGAAATTTTCAAGGTAACTCACAAAATTTGATAAACAAACCACCCATTCATCCAAAACATTTTGTATTGCCTCCAAATTTATCACCTACATCACCTTTATCTTGCATGGAAGATATATCCCCACTCCCTGGCTTATGTGGAACATGGTCAAGAGAAGGAACTATAACAACAATGGATTTTCAAGAAAGCTTTAAAAAAAAATCAAACGTGAAATTTGTGATGCATTACTAAGTTTCTTCATTATTTTATAGATCATTACACGTCAAACCGACTTTACTCCTTGATTGGCATTGCATTCAACATTGTGCACAAGTATGATTTAAATGTATCAATCAAAAGTATGATTTTATCTATATTTGATAATGCAAGTTGAATACATCATACAATACATAGGAGTGTTATGGCTATGAAGTTCAATATGAAATAATCTATTGATTGCTACTATTACTATTATATAAGGGGTTCTCTTCCAATGGCCATTTATTAGCTATGTGAAGAAGGCTTTGTGGAATTTGTATTTACTATAATATTATGTATAGATGAGTTGTGGACAACTAAGTAGAATTTGGTAGGAAGTTTGGAGTATGTGTAATTCATAATGATCTTGTCTTCTCTTCATTGATGACTTTTCAATGTGTGAGTTTTGACCTAATCCATTGCATTATCAATGTGTCAAGGCTCAAAACTGGACCTATATGTCAACTACTTCTTATGATCGTTCCTAGGAACATGAATCCTAATTTTTGTAGGTTTAAAATTTATCACAAGTTTGCTCTATTGTGGTTGAATTTGTGGAGGTTATCTCAAAATTTATTTAAGGTACCATGGATATAAATTTCTTATGAACTTTCAACACTATAACAAACTTTGGTGCAAATTGTTGATCAATTCTCAATTGGTTAGGGTTATAGATGTTAATGAAAATTTTGTGTGCATGCATAAGAGTTTGGTGAAAATGCACAATGTTGTGTAGCATTAGTGTGATAAATATAGGATAGTTCAAAGCATAGTTTTGAATATTAGCCTAAGTTGACTCGTGCCTAATCAACTCAGTCAAGTTGATTGTTGGTTGAACGGTTAATTTTTGGTTTAATGGACAGAAGATCTTGCAGGCCCAAATACCAAAGGGAAAAATAGAGCCCATCATGGGGTTCTCTTTGTAATTCTCTATGACTTCTACCTTCCCTACTTCCTCAAACTCCTCTCCAACCTAAATATTAGTGCTAGTAGTAGCATGAGAAACAACACTACGCTTAGCAGAACTAAAAGAACGTGTTTTCCAAACTGCATGAGAACTAATTCCCTCATGAGTCAACATGTGTCATGCTTGGTCTCGGTGGTTCGCTTCCTTCAACTCCTGGTTCAACTACCATATCTTCATTGGAACCAACACTCTGAACTCTACTAGAGAACGATTCACCATTTTTTACTAGTGATTCGCCATTTATACTCGTGATTCGCCATGATTTTACAAGATAATATAATCTCGTGAGAGATTCGCCAAAAAAATTATATATACATATTATATTATTAATAAAATCGCCTTCCATTTTTCCTATGTATCATGGGGATTCTCCCATTCATTAAACATATAAATTTAAGGGGGTTCTTAAAATTTCCCCTGGAGGGGTTTTGACCAGTAAGCTTTTCCTAGGAAAATATTTGTGATGTGGTTTGATTTGATTCTTTCTTTACTTGTTGTGATTGGCGATCGTGTTTATTTTCTGCAATTGATTTGTAGAAGGATTTAGTATCTTTCTTTATCACATCGCATGATCATATTGAATCCATTGGTATACATATTATTTTTATAGTTTCTACACATCGTGGACTAGGTCACTCGTGGATTGTTGGAGGGAAACACAAAAGTGGACCAAGTGTGGACGAGATTGGGCACTTATGGTCTGTTGGAGGACATCATGATAGTGTCCATAATGGATCTGAAGTGCAGCACCTTGATGGAAAAAGGTGAATGTTATCCTGGCAATTGTTGGAGCTCAAGGTTCTGATCAATGAGGAGCAGGATTTTGGAGCATGAGACTTTTGTGTGGAGAAGGAATTCTACAGAAAATGATGGGTATTCCTCCTAGCCTATGTTCATTGTGATATATGGACATCTTGTAGTGATAGGTGGCAGCCCTCTGTCCCATATGTTGGTCTTAATTGTAGCAGTGCAGGAAGAGCATAGTGGTTTGAAGTCCCTAAGTAGCTGAGGAGCAGCAGTAGGCAAGTTGAGATTTGTTCACAAGTGGAACTGTGAACAACTCAACAGGAGTCTCGATGTGTTATGCCCTTGATGGATGAAGGGACAACTAGAGAGCAAATTGGACAACCGAAATTTAGTGGCTAGATAGACTTGGAGCATTGATAGAGGCAGGAGTTGCAGATTGGGAGCTGAAGAACTGGGAAGGTACATGGTACGACCTAGAGGGATGAGAGACTACACTAAAGCTATATGGTTAGAGTATCTTGTTTGTATCTTGTACTAGTGGATGTATGAGGGCCATTATTCCCGGTACGGGAGCCTTAAACTGTTGTATTATATGTTGTATAACGAAGTTGGGTTGAAAAATTAAAAATTCGTCTATATTTTTTGCATATGTGATTACTGCTTTATATTCCCGTTGTGAAAATTAGTTTGGTAGTTTCAGATATTTTAAGACTCTAACCTAGACCCAAGGTCATGGAAAATAAACAATGTCGCCATGATTGCAAGCCTCTGGAGTTACTTTGAAATGTAGTTGTACATATCTCCTTAAGATGTGCCATCTCTTTGAAGTGTATCTTTGGATCCTTCTTATCAAATCGATCAATCAACCTATATGTGAAGTCATAGTATGACGTAATGCTAGAATGAAACAAAATGACTAGCCCATGGTACCACCACTCATGAGCCTATCCCTCCAAATTAAGTGTATAAAATTCAATGGCCTTTGTCTCCAACATAAGGTTGATTTGGAAATACATTTCCAATGTGACATCCCCTGGTTAATATTTCTCTCATTGTAAATAAATCTAATTATTTAAAAAGTATGGGAGAAGGGACAAAGATTCCAAATTGCTTGAGGAATGAGTTATTTTAAATATCATTTTTGGTTGGTTGAGTGGTTTTAAATGGTCTAAATGAGAAATAAATTTAACCAGAAAAATGATGGATAGGCACAGGTATCCTTTAACTCTAACAACAAGCAATAATAGGACAAAATATTAAAGGAATCATGGGATGCATTTTCCTAGGCGGTTGACTTGTGTGGATCTGGGAAAAAGACAGAAAATTAGTATATTTTAGGGATTCAACATATACGCAACAAAAAAAGGAGGGAACGCTCTATTATGCTCTCACATGGAGATTATGGAAGGGAACTCATAGTGAAAGGCATAATACGAAAAATTCCTCCATGGGTCAGAGGTGAAAACACAGAGAGAGTAGTGATCAGTAGGACAGCTGTGAAACTATGGAGAGATTAAACCAGTTGAAGAACCTTCACAGAGGCTTGTTGGGTGAGAGAAATATAGAGAGCAGTGGCTTGCTTGTAAGGTTGAAGAACCCACTGGAAGCTTGTGGATTGATGAACCTATTGGATTGGGAAGAGGCACTCAAGTGCTTGTGAGGGTCGACGAACCACCAGGAGTTGCCTTGGGGCTGAAGCTCTGGTGCTTGACTCACTAATGAACCACTTGGAGAGGTGATCTCTTTACCCATCAGTACTTATCCATTGATGAACCTTCCTTTGATGTGGACTCTCTTCTCCTGAAATTTATTTGAAACTCTTTGTATTGTGGTAATCTGGCATGGATGTGAATTATGTCTAAAAATATTGAATGAAAGATTGTGTAGTTAGTGGATGAAGGTAGAGTGGCCTTGTGACATCATGTTTCAGCTGTTAGTATTGGTGAAGTTCCTCTTAAAAATAATTCCACCTCAAGCACTAGAATCTGGCTCGAGGGTGACAGCTACAAGTAACAGTGGTTGTAGCTTGTATATGGTTGGGTGGAGAGTTACAATCCCACTCAATTGTCAGATCTCTTATAACGTAAGTGTAGGTATCTTATGTTTTGTTCATGTGGTTTTTATTATGCCCATATTTATTGCATTGAAATAATTTCATGCTAATGTTGAGGAGTGTTGTTTCTTGCATAAATGAGGAATTCCAATGTTTGTGTAAATATCTTATGAAATATTTCATTGTTTGTCAATATTTTGAGTTTGAAATGACTTAATAATGTTAGAGCATGAAGAGAGATAAATCTTCGTTGATGAGTAATTACTTACACTTTCTTGTTGGTGTGTGTGTGTGTGTAGGCGCAAGGGATGAGTCCCTTGAAGAAAAAAAATCATCGGGTTCAAGCTTATGTATACCTATCCACATATGCATCAGACGGGGCTGATTCTCAATAATATAAGGGCTTGGGCACTAAGTCGTAATAGGCCCTTGTGTAATATAACCACTCTGATTGAGTCTTGAGGGTAGAAAGGCCCAAGTAAAATTGCATATTACCTATTTTTGGGGCTAGAAGACTAAGGCTCGGATGAGCTAGAATACCTAATCCTAGTAGGAAAAGTGGTCATATGCAGATACCAAGTGCATAAGAAAGGGATATATGGATCATCGTAGGATGATCGTTCCTAACCGTTGGATGAATCCTGGCACATTCCCACCGAAAGTCCTAAGGGAGCACTAACAGCAAACTCATAGGATCAAATCCCTAGGATGATGTGACAATGAGTTCATTGTCAATCCTCAGCGGAAACCACAATTATGAGTTTCGAACATGAAAACTTGATGAAGGTTTATTTCACCTTAGAATTTAGGATCAGTGATTTCACCCCAGCACCAAATCCCTAGAGATTTTTGGGACAAAGAACAAGGTAGAATGCCCGATATTTACACAGAAGGGTGATGTGGTGTGTGGGCCTGTCTCAGGTTCGTGTCAGATCATCGAGTGGTGCGATGGTGTTTTCTTAAATTTTAAGAGGGAAACCAAGTCACTGTAAGATTCCTAATTAGCCCAAGTTAATAGGAATATTCAATTTTGTTTTAATTTTTCTATCTCATGAATAAAATTGTAAAGGAGGATCAATATAACTCCTAAACAGCAAAATAAATCAATGCTCAATGTGAAACAAGCTAAATCTGAGCTATCTTCATAAACACACTTAAGTATGAAAGAGGCTGGATCAATTGACTGGGTCAACAGGACCAAATCCACAGCACTGTCTACATGCATTGTATCTCCTAAAGGCACAGCGCAGTTCATGTTGGAGGTCACTCATGTGAATGAAGCTAAATCATCAAGATGGTTTAGGGTTTGACAAGATTTCCCTATTATAAAAGGAAGAGGAGGACACCAAGAAAGGGGTTGATTATTTGATATTTCATAAGGTGATTTCTATTTATACAATCCTTATTATCCGATTGTTTAGCTGAGAATAGTGTTTTTTAGCACTTGGGTGTTCCTGGTCGGGAATCCCACCTTTTCCATTGAGGAGCTCTTGGAGGAGTCTTGTTCTATCTTGTCCACTATTAGGCTTTTAGGCCAAGCTTATTCTTCCAACTACAATCAGATATTGTTTAGGATTTGTTTGTCTTTGCAAGCTACAACAGTGGAGGCTAGATCTATTCAGATCTAGGCAAATCTAGTGCCTCTTCTCAGTGAGTGAGTCTTTTATCCTCCTAGAAGAGTGTATTGGATCATTATAGTTGCACTTTCAGATCAAAGCATCAGGCCTACTCAGTATTGAAGCTAACAGCGCAATTTCTCTCCCATAAATGTGTTATCTACAAGAGGGAAGTTGCAGGGTGTTTGAGCAACGTTTTGAGGAGTGATCTCTGGTGTTAAGGGACTCTCCTTGCACTGTGGTGATCCATGGATTGGCCATCCAATCCATGTTCATTTCAGATATAATTTTCATATGGTTATATTTACTGCAAACTTCCTGAATATTACTGCAGGACTGCAACTTAGATCTCAGATCTACTCACTGTTGTTCATGATTTTCTCAAATCCCCAAGGGGAATGTATTAAGGAGCCCATCTAGTACACATATCTGTATTGGATCTATATTTTTGTGTACAGATCTGCTCCAGATCTGAAGTGTAATATACACCAGTTGTAGCATCAATAAAATAACGTTGTCAAGCTTTGCAGTGTTAATATGTTGTTGCAGCACCTCAATATTGAGGGTTTCTTCATGTAAATCTTATGTTTATCTATTGTACATTTTTTGGACCATACTGTAGATCTGATTGACTAATTTCCATACCATATTGCATCCAACACCTTCAGAAAATCACGTTGTCTGTGCTTCAATAAATTCTACAGTAATTAAGTCATGGGAATTGGGCATTTTTAAGCCATATTGGGAGTGGGAGATCTGTTTAACATATCTAGAGTCATTTTTTTCTACTCAAATTTGGTATGTGAGTCCCACATGACCTAAGCTACGAGATCCCACAGTCACTTTCCCTTATTTTTACGCACATCTCTAAAATTAACCTTTTTAGGGCATAAATTGTTGTTTTCCCCCGTCTTTTGTGGGTAGAATGAATCATATTGCTTGCTGCTGAACATATTATGGAAAGACATCTAATTCAAAAAAATTTGTGAGTTATATGGCTGCATATCCAACTTTGGAATACCTTAGGGTATTCTGCTTGTTGTAGAAAATCCCTGTTTTGGGATATTACAGTCACATAGTGAAATATGCTACACCAAATAGCTCGAAGGGAACGACCCCGGAAGATATTGGTGGGGAGTAGTTGAGGAACTTGTTGGGGTTTTGAGTAGTGAGGTGACATGGCCATGGAGGGAACGCACCAACTTGGGTCTTATGGGATGTAGAGGAAGGTCAATCCATGACTTGGGTGCGAGATGGTCGGCAACTATGGTAACACTACCATGTGGCGATGAGAAATTGACTAGGATAGGCACATGGAAGGTTGGTGAAGTGGCGTTAACTGAATGACTAGTCTTCATATTGTCATATCTTCTGATACAAGAATCTGATTAGAGAAAATTTTACATTGTTGGAAATGTATTGACGATATGAACACAACGATGTTAACCATTTTAAGTTTTGAGATGGTTGAAAAAGGTTGAAAAATTTAGGCCCTATTTTTAAGATGTGACTATGGGAGTCGGGTCTTCATGGTAACCGCCTCCTACTAACCTTAGTGGGGGCTAGGATTAATAGGGGGTGTGTTACATCCAACTTTTGAACCCATTCTCTGGCAGTGCATTGGGATGAGCCATCAAAGGAAGGGATGAAAAAATTCCCCAACCTCTGTTGAAGATCATAATTCTGTGAGCCCCTTTTGTGCTATTTTTGCTTGTTTTTGTATTCAAAGGCATGGAAATCCTTTAAGGACATAGAAACAATAAATTCCTCACGAAAATCCTGATATTTCCTCAAATAATTAGAAAAAAAATCACCTTTCCCTTGCTAACCTTGATTTCCTGTTGTTTTTTGCTCCAATAATTGAGGTAAGAGAGGTTTAGGAGTAGCTCTACTTATTGTTTGAGGGTTATTCTAAACTAGGATATGGTTTTTTTTCCCTTAATAATGGTTCCCATTGTTACTATTCGAGCCTCTTGACTCATTGTTTCCTGCATCAATTTTGTTCCCTTGATTTTTTTCTATAAGTTGGGTAATAAGTTGAACCAATTGTTGCTTCCCCCATGCAAGGTCATTTAAAATATTCATAATGCTTCCCTCGGGTTGTTCATTCCTATCTCCCATGTCTTCCTCTTCTTCTGCTTCTGAGTGAAGATGGTTATCACCCTTTCTCTATTTCTTGTAGGTGATGTATTCGATGTCCTTAGAAAACATCAAGATATATCATGTACTCATAGGCTAGCATGAAAATCAGCTTTAATACCCACTATAAAATCCCCCACACAAAAAACTTGCATTTGTTTTACCTTGCAAACATTTCGTTATACACATTGTATAAAGAATCCCTTCTATGCAAAATAACTAAGCCAACCAAAATATCATCAGAAAAATATCGTAGCAAACAATTTTATCCAAAATATCAATTTTTTTTATTAATGCCATTATAAAATACCACAAACAAAAGTACCGCAGTAGTTTTAAAATCTTTCTAGAACAATAGCAATACAACCAATATTTCGCAAACAAAATTTACAGCAACAAACTTAGCCAAATGATTTCTGGGGACATGACACGATTTGGCTGGAAAAATAGATGGAGATGACAGCACTAAAATATCCCTCACAACTTCTTGTAGATTAATTTGCTAGAAAACAATTATTGAGCCAATTTGACCTCCCCTTCAGATGTCATGACCCATCAAATATTAGCTTGATTTTTTGAGTGAATGTGTTTTTCTTTGACAGTAAAATCAGGCTAAATTGGCCCACACAAAACCCTCAGGCTTTCTTGATATGTTGATAAAATTGGCGTCCCTTATCTTCCACAAAATTTCGATGGCTAAGCTGACCAACAAAAACCCTAAAATTGTTGATGAAGACTAAAATTCCCTTCCTAGAAGAGTCATGGCCTGCAATAGAGAGGTACAACCCCCTTTTACCTTGTATGGAAACAAAATAATGGTATGAACTCATTTTTTTGTCTACCACGGTTTATAGGATGCCCACGTTTTGGCCAAAAAGATGAATCTCCTTAGTCGAAAATGAAGTATTGTGAATAATTTGAATGATTATTCCTTATAATCAGCTAGGGTGGATTTGTTTCATCGCCAAAATGATTCTCTCAAGGGTTTCACCCCTTTCACTCAAAAGCTATAAAATATCTCCAAATAAACTTGAGGAAAATACTAATCATTCCCAAGAGTGAGCTCCAATCTCTCTTTTATCATTAGAATACCATGGATCTATACCATGGGTTTCTTTTTTATAACTAAATCAATGGCACCTTCACATTTTGTTTTTCCACCCAAATGAAATTTAAATAATTAACTTAATTGATCATCTTTTTTATCAATTATATCCTACAGGAATCAAATAGGCTACTGAGTCGTTCCCTTGGAATGGTCATTCAAAGAGGGACACTACATTGCATGACCTTGTTTTGTAAATTAGCATACTTGTTGAATGGGTTATGTGATAGCTATAGAAGTGTGATATTAAGTGGTCGATATCATGGACATTGAACGAAAAATGCTATGATAGGAAGCACCACTATGTTATCTTATATTGGTTCAAGTAAATTGTTATGATATTTGGACTAGTGCATGTTTTTCAAGCGGTATATCTGTCAAAACTAGATATTCAATGACAAATCTCCTAGAAGAAAATGCCACAGTATAGTCCATGATAGGGTATTGATCATAGTTCTATCAAGAAGATTGGATGCATTTCTAGTTATATATATTTCAAAACCCGAAGACATAAAAAATCATGTTAAGTCATATTATTTTAGACATATGATTCTCACTACAAGTTTCCTATTGGGTGAGCTTCATTAAGGTAGTTGACATATTCCACTTACGGATTCTATCTGGGATTAGGTCAATGTAGTTTAGGTTTCAATATATTCCAACAGAGGAAGGATATGATATGAATGATGGAATTAGGTTAGGAAGGAAAGATATTTGGAGCAGTTGAAAGTGTTGGGTTTTAATCATGTAATCTTAGTCCTCGGCTTATTTCCTTTCTTTTTGTATTAATTGATTAGCTCAATTATGATAATTAAGGTGAATGTGTCATTCATTTTGAATTATTGTGACTAATGAATTTATGTTTTTATGTTATCATCAATTATTGATTAATTCATTACGGGGTTTATTGTATTATTCACTAGTTGTGATCATACATGAATTGTGCTTTAAATGTGATGGTTTTTGTCATTAATACCTGCACAAGCTATGCAACATTAACTATGTATACTTTATTTGCGCGAGTATGATGTATAAAATTTTATTATTGTTGTTTGTAATGGGTGTATAATGTCTTAGATATTTGATTTATTTTGACTTAATATTTGTATTAATTGATTTAATTAGATATAGTATTATTATTATATTAATTACTTAATTTATATATTGTTATTAACTTGATTTGATTATTTAAATTTAAGTTTTATGTGTGTGTCTGTGTGTTGAATTTATTTAATCAATTTTGGTGTGAATAAATAATATTTATTAAGTTTGGATAGCATGTTATAGGATGTTGAGGGATGGCTTTGATGGATTTGCATTGTCTGGGCTAAGGTGGTAGAAGAAGGAAGAAGAAAAGGGGCGAGGGGCATAGTTTCAGAGGATTTTTATATTGCTACATTATTTTATTGTTACATCCCCCTTTATAAGCTATATAATCCTCATTCATTTGGGGTTACAAGGGTTGGATGAAGAGATATAGGTTTTGGAAGGGAGGATAGACCAAGTCGGGAAGATTGTGTGAGAAGAGATTTTGAACCAAGATTGTGATTTTGACTTGGATCCCTGGAAAAATTGGTTGGATGTGGTTCTAGGATGTTGGGAAAAGAGCAATAGGAACCCCTCCAAAGTTACATAGAGCTAGGGAGTTGACAAGGTTGTTCCTAGCTAGTTGAGAAGATAAACATCTCATTTTGTGTAGTTTTGGGAAACAAACGAAGAGACAACTGAAGGAGTAGGTATAGATTTCATAAATTAACTAAATAAAGTAGAGTTTGAGGTACTTTTCTTATTTTTCTAATTATCTATGGTCAAATTTCTTTATTCATGAGGCTTTAAATCAACATTATGATTTATATTGAAATTTTGTTATGAGGTTACTCTAGACTTTGAAATTGAGATTGAAATAGTGAATTCAACATAAATTAATTCTAAGTAACATAAATTACAACAATAAATTATTATTATTATTATTATTATTATGCAATTAGAAATTCAATTTCATACGAAGAGAAATCAACAAAAAAAATTGTATGTTCATAACATATCTTAAGAGAAAGTCATTTAAATTACAAAGTTTACCATTTTAACTTTGAAGCTTTGGTGGCTTGAGAGTTGTGCTTTTTGCAAGTGCAATCATGCCTTCTTACCAAACTGAAAGTTGTGTGATTGACACTAATTGTGTTGGTACATATATTTTGTGTTAATTTAAATTCTAAAAAATATAGTGACCTTGTTGTTAGATGTGATGGATATGTTCAACAAATTTTGTTTCCTTTGTTTTCAACATGGGGAGACTCTTCTTGGGTTGGTGCATTGGACAAAGTTACATTGATTGGGGCCAATAGTTTAAATATTAGGAGGAAGGATGGACGTTTAAATTCAAAACATTATTGAGGGTGCAGTGATATTAGAGTGATTTGAGCTTCCCATGGTGGCTTGTGAGATGTGTTTTTTGCAAGTGCAACCATAATTTGTCACCAAATTCAATTTTTTTTGGAACTCAACCTTGATTATCTTGGTAAAAATCCTTGGAATTACCTTAATCTGTGTAGAATAGTATAAAGTTATTATTGGATGCGATGGATATGCTCAACAAATTAGGCTACATTGTTTACTTTACTTTATGCATGGGAGGACTCTTCTTGGGTTGATTACATTCAATATATTGATAGTAAAGAAGTGATACCTCATTTTTATGATATTGATCATGGTCTTTGCCACTACATATCAGATATTAGATGCAAGTAAACATGTTTCGAAGTTTCATCTCTAGGATGGACTCTTTTTCATTTAGCCATATCTATGCGCTTTCATGTGATTGTGATAAAATTATTTGAGATGTGCACTAAAGTTAATGGATAGGGACTTCAACATGGAGAGGATAGTGCTAGAGTTGGAAAAATGCATCCACTAGAAAATACTCCAACAAGAATTAGTAGATATATCAATTGATTAAGTGCTTGATCCATTCATAAACTTACGATCAAGAAGCAAGCAATATACACTCCACACATTCCAAATAAAACTTGGGAGTTACTCTCCACAAATTTCATGTAATTTTTCCCTTAAACAAGCGTTGTCATGACCATGATTCTACAATATATGGAGATCAAGGAATAGGGTATCACTGCTTGACTATAATTTATTGAAGGCTTTGTATTCAATATAAATTTTCCACGCCTTTTCCTTCCTTTAAGCTTACACAAACAAGGTTCTACGATATGTGGATCTTGGTAAAATTTGGTCCTATATTTTCTCTTGAATTTGATGTTCGATCTCGTCATTCTCCAAAAGAGAACATACATATAGAGGGAAATTAGGTAGAGGCACCCAATTTCAAATCAATTACATGTTTTACTTGACATTGTATAAGCATCCATGTAGATGAGGTGAAGATTCCATTTTATTATCTTATGAATTGATCGAATTATATTTTTTGCATATAAGGATACTTTGTAGAGGCTTTGATAATTACGGTTGTTTTCTTTATTTTGCATGACTGGAACATAAAGGGAACAAATCTCTTAGTTTCAGAGATTATCTTCTTGTATTATTTATCAATATTCAAATAAAATGCAATGGTTGGGGTTGTATCTAATATTCTATAAGGTTGACATCCCATGTAACAATCACTCTATGAGGCCTAGATTGGTAAACAACATGATGCTACCACGTATATGGATGTCCTAAATGAACATTACAAACCTCAAGAGGAGAAATGCCACAAATTATCTCATTTTGAGTGGATTAATAACATATTGTAGGTGACATTCTTAACTAATGTAGATGACTTGCCCCTAGTTTGGTGAATCAATTGTGTATGTGGAATTTTTTGCAACTTCAGATTATTGATGGCCTCTATCGAGATCATGTTTTTCTTACAACCAATGAAATGGAATTTTCCCACTTAATGACAACCATCAGTGAAAGATCCACTCACCTTCTTTGGTTTCCATTAATTGGATTTTCGTCGTGATGATAGTAACATTGGGATCCATGTTGATGATCCATTTTCCACTATCCATAAGCTTTGGAGTAGGGTTTAAATCAAAGTTTGAATCTTTCAATTCAACTAATAGCCACTTTTTCGCATGTCATTTTTCATTGTCATGCCAAGGGATATTATGGGTATCCCAACATTTTTGTGTGTACTTTAATTGGTTTTTTTGAGGTTAGTTATTTTTTCTTTGTCCTTTAGGGCCATCTTTACCCTTATTTTTCCACCACTAGTTTATGAGCTCAAACATTTTGTAAATTTTTCTCAAATGGGTTCTTCGATCTCCACGACATAATAATACACTAGTACCAATGAAGATATATCTAGAAACAACCTTTTTGTTTCAATGTATTTATGTAAGCCACTACATTTTTTGGGAACCATATGCCACTTGGAATCCTTAATACTTAGTTTTGCACACATGTTATGGTGTAATCCAACAAAATATGAGCTTCAAATTAATGCAATGTTGTCCATATCATGTAATAGTCTTCATAGTTTTCAACATGGTGGTACTCCTTGAGGGAATTGACATAATCCCCCAAGTAGATTTCGTGTTATGAGATATGGAACAATATTTGACATGTTGAACATGATAATTATTTTGTTGACATTTGACATGGGAAAGAAACTTTAGTGGTGTGAAGGTAATCATCTTAGAGATGGAAACTTTATGAATACAGAAATAACCATCTAATTGGGATAATCATTATTTAAATCCTTTGTCTATATTTCCTTGAACAAAGAGATGTGAAAACTGACCTATACCTTGAAGGGTGTCATTCTTGTAAAATCATTGTAGAAATTTGAATAATAGCTGAATTATTCACCGAGATTATCCTTATTACACACTATTTAATCTTCATGCATAATACATAACCTCTTCTACAATTGATCATCAATATGCGGAAATAGAAGCAGTCGCATGCGCACATAAAACAATAATCAAGCACACATATCAACACAGGATGTAATGGGGAAAGCAATAGCTGAAAACCCCCAACTATCTGTATAATATAATGATAGAGAACATGTAACAATACATAGCACAATACTCCTCACAAGTACTCAGTACTATCTCCAAAAGTTACACACAAACTAGCTCAGATCTAAATAAGTCACAGGTTCAAATCTCCTCCACAAATCTGCCTGCCTCTACTGCGCAATCCAAGTTGATTAATGATGAGATCCAAGTTCGAATCTCACTAGCTCCAACTGCGCACTCCTCATTGGCAATCTCTGTCAATGTAAGTGCAAATATCATGCACAATCATGGTCACAACTGATAGTCACACTCACCCTTTCACCCACCTCTAACACTGGTCTCCACTGAACTGTCCATGCATTGCAGTTAACTGATGTGTTCTTTAGTTGATTTATGAGTTAATAATTAGTGAATTAATTAATAATTAATTCACAACACTCATCACTAGTGTATTTTTCAGTTAGACTAAATACAATTAGTTCAGCTAAGTTAAACAGAACACAACTCCACCAATTGTCTCATCAACTCCACCAAACTCTGCCACATGAGTTCTAACTGAAGTAAACCATGCAATAGCTCAACTAACCCCTAGGAATAGTGTAATTCCTTCTGTCAGCTGCATGTGCCACATCCAAGCATCAAACTGAAGTGCTCCAAGAGGATAAGATAATGTTTATAGTCTAAATATTATTAAGGGTTAATAATATTTGATTGTTCTATTTTTAGCTCGACAGTCTAAAAATAGAAACCGCCCAATGTCTAAAAATAGAGGTCCATCTATTTTTACCAACTCGACCAATCATCCATAAATAGCATCCTGCAACTCATAGACCATTATCCATATGTCTAAAAATAGACTTTGCGCCAAAAATAGCCTGCGGGCCCACTTAGTGAAGGCGACTTCATTTCACTAAGCTCCATCATCTTGTTGCATTTTCAACACTCCCTCTCAAGAAGATATGGATTATCTGCAACCCCTATCCTGCCTCTGTGGTATTCGAATTTTCTCCTGGTGAGCGCCTTCGTCAAGATGTCAGCATCCTGATCCTCCGTGGGAATATATGAAAGTAACATGATTCTCCGCTACACACAATCTCTGATATGATGGTACCTGATGTCGATGTGTTTGGATCTATCATGAAATACTAGATTAGCCGAGAGTTTAATGCAACTCTGGTTATCACAATAAATCACAGTAGGATCCAAGTGTGACCCGAACAACCCGACCAGGATCTTCCTCATCCATATGGCCTCGCATGCAACCAAGCTTGCTGCCATATACTCAGCCTCTGTTGAACTGAGTGCCACGGATCTCTGCTTTCTGCTGTACCAAGAAACTGCTGTCGACTCGATACTAAAGATCCCTCCAGATGTGCTCTTTCTTTCCGTTGGGCTCCCTGACCAATCTACATCCGTGAAGCCACACAGCTTCACCTCATCCTCCTGTCTGTACCACAAGCCATATCCCGATGTGCCTCTAAGATAACACAATACATGCTTGCCTGCCTTCCAGAAGAGCTTGGTATGCTTAACAGCATAGCATATATCGGGTCGTGTATTGACCAGATACATAAGCGACCCCACCGACTGTCGATAAACAGTGGCATCCACTACCTCCGTCGAAGTAGCATCCTCCTTCCTCCAACCTCCAGGAAGAGGAGTATCAACAGGCTTACAGCCATGCATGTTGAACTTCTCTAATATTTCTTGGGCATACTTACCCTGAGAAACAAACAGTCCATCACTGCGCTGCCAGATTTCCAATCCTAGGAAATAATGAAGGAGGCCCAAGTCCTTCATCTCAAAATCTCTATCAAGATCCTCCTTTCATGAAAGTATCAACAGCTCATCACCCGTCAAAATCAGATCATCTACATACAGTACAATGATCAGCAACTTCCCCTCCACCACAATCTGGTATAGGTTAGGATCCGCCTCACTCTTGGAGAATCCAAGTCCGGTGAAATAATTGTCTATCCGTGTGTACCAAGCACGAGGTGCTTGTTTCAACCCGTACAGTGCTCTCTTGAGTCTGCACACATGCGACTCACTGCTGAAGATCTCGAAAACTTCGGGCTGCTCTATGTACACCTACTCCTCAATGACTCCGTTGAGGAACGCAGTCTTCACATCCATCTGATGGATGTTCCACCCCATCTGCGCTGAGAGAGCTAGGATCGTTTGTATGGAAGAGTACCTTGCGACAGGTGCAAAGGTCTCCTCATAATCGATCCCCTCTATCTGTGAGAAGCCTCGGGCAACAAATCTTGCCTTGTAATTCTCCACACTCCTGTCAGCCGCCTGCTTCACTTTGTAGATCCATCGCGAACCCACCACTGATTTCCCCTCCAGTCTTGGGACAATCTCCCATGCACTGTTTCTGACAATCGAATCATACTCTTCCACCATGGCATCTACCCATGCGGGGTCCTCCACAGCTTCCTCGAAGAGGATGGCTCTGTGCGACACATTTTTTTCTCACAAGAGCCATGTATCCGGTGTACCGATCCGGTGTTGTCTCTTTTGCTTATTTGTGATGTAGGTGGTCCTACAACCTTCTCTGCATCTTGAGCCGGTCGCTCGGCTTTTTGTAGTGCGCTTCTGCCCTCTGATGGATGGTGCTGCATGAGTGGTCTCTTCCAATCGATGAAATTCCTCTTGTGGCTGATCCACATCCCGAAGCTCATCCTTAGGAACTAATAGCTCCTCATTTTCATGCAAGTGTGGCTCCCTCTCAAGCGAACACTTCATGGCTTTCTCCTCACGAAATTTGATATCCCATCGCACAATACTGGTGCGACTATATGGAAAATACACACGATAGTTGTGGGGCGTATCGGTGTACCCCAAAAATATCCCAACCTCTACAGTTAGCTCCATCTTCTTCCTGGCATCCTTCGTCACATGAATGTAAACAGGTGAACCAAAAATCCTCAAATGGAAAATATCAGGCTTCTTACCGGAAACGCCTCCTCGGTGTACTCATGCAGTATCTTGTGAGGACAACGGTTCTGCCTATCTTGCGGTATTTCATGCCTCTTGACCACCCACAAGTGAAGGGGTAGGCCCTGATCATGCAACATCGCCCGTGCAGCACCCACGATCGTTCTGTTCTTCCGCTCAGAAACCCCGTTCTACTGTGGGTTATGGGGTGCGATGAGCTCTCTCTAAATCCCTTCTACACTGCAAAAGTCCTTGAATTCAGCAGAGATGAATTCACCACCATTGTCTCTCCTAAGAGCCTTCACATGCTTCCTTGATTCCTTCTCAACCAGTGTTTTAAACTCACAGAACTTTGAGTATGTCTCACTCTTCTTCTGCATGAAGAAGATCCAGCACTTCCGAGAAAAATCATCAACAAATATCACATAGTACTTGTGCTTTGCTATCAAAGCTACTGAGAAAGGTCCACTCACATCTGTGTGAATTCTCTCAAGGATCTTCGTGGCACAACTATCCTTCTCGTGAAAGGTGGCTTTCACAAATTTTCCCAAGGTACACCCCTTGCACTAATCTGACTGCGCAAGAGTGCCCTTAGGAAGCCCAGTAGAAATATGCTGCAGTATCTTCAAAGCACCATGGTGAAGGTGGCCCAATCTCTGGTGCCACAGCTCGCCATCATCCTGGCTCACCACTCCTTTCGCCTTGCATGCCATTTCTGCGCAGCCATCTACTTGCAACTGATAAAGGTTCTTGACTTGAACCCCTATCTTCCGGGTCTCTCCAGTTGTCTTACTACGTAGGAAATATTTTCCTTTGCTGAAGACCACATCATACCCCTTGTCTTCTAACATCGCCACAGAGATCAGATTCTTCTTCAATCCTGGAACATGCATCACATCCTTCAATATGAAGGGTTTACCAGACTCCCTCTTAAAGGAAATGGTACCGATACCGGTCGCACTGTATCTACCATCATCGCCCATCTCGATGTGCACTCCAAGATCTTTCTCATCCAGATCTGAAAACAGATCTCGATCTCCAGTCATGTGAAAAGACGCACCACTGTCCAAGAACCAAACTGATCCCATCACACTTGAGACCAAGCATGCGATCAGCGAAAAATACAGCTCAAACTGCGAGGCTAAGGCCTCTCCTGCTGCAGATCCAGCAGCTTGCTTATTTTTCTTCTTCTGCGGACAATTTGTGGCATAATGTCTGTGCTGGTGACAGTGAAAACACTTCACCTTAGACATGTCCTACTTCTTGCCTTTCACACCGGAATGAGAAGCTTTCTTGCTCTTCCCCTTCTTTGCTTTGGCAGCCAAAGCGCAATTTTCTTCATCAGATGCCTTTGATGAAGATCCGTCCCTGGTATTCCACCTTATCTCCTCTTGCACAAGATCCGACCAAAGTCGCTCCCATCTTGGAAATTTCTCCTGACCATTGACAGAATCCTGATAGGCATGCCAACTCTTCGGAAGACCAAGGAGAGCCAAGCTCACCAATTCCTCATCATCGACAGTCACCCCCACACTTTCCAGCTCATCCCTGCATTGGATGAACTTCGTGAGGTACTTCGGCATACTGTCGCCTTTCTCCATCTTTATATGTCTGAGTTTATCCTTGAGCGCCAACTTCCTCTGGTCGCTCTTGCTTTGGAATAAATCTGTCAACGCTTTCCACATCAAGTATGGAGAATATTTTCCATGCATGTTGGATACAATGTGATCCTTCACGCCCTCCAACAGAATCCTTCGACATTTCGCCATCTTCTTTTGCCAAGCCTCAACTTGAGCAGCATCAGTAGGCTTTGGGATCTCAGCATCTATGAACTCCTTCAGCCCGTTATCATCTAACACCGCCTCCATTTTGTCCTTCCATGCAACATAATTCAAACTTCCCTCAAGGGCATATTCCAGTCGCAAACCGTTGAAAGACATTTCAACTCCGGCACCAAGAAAACAAACTGCTGCAAAATTCGAATTCCAAGCTCAAAACTCCAACTGCTTCTCGATCTAAAACCCGTGAGAAAAAAGTATTTATATAACATACATCGACTGTAGGGGAATTTATTGGATATATCACCTTTCAAAGAAAGGATGGATCCAGAGGGTACCTGGCCCATTACAGACTCTGTCTACCGAAATAATTGTAATCACTGTAATAGATCCGATGATCAATTTCGCTCTGATACCATGTAGAAATTTG
Organism: Pinus albicaulis; assembly: GCA_034641835.2. Classification (NCBI taxonomy): domain Eukaryota; kingdom Viridiplantae; phylum Streptophyta; class Pinopsida; order Pinales; family Pinaceae; genus Pinus; species Pinus albicaulis. Next base: position 1,543,829,854 of record CM076584.1, read on the forward strand.
AATAATTCAGCTATTATTCAAATTTCTACAATCATTGCTTATGAAAAGGTACTTTTATTGTTGTTGGAAGGTACTAGAGGATTAGAGAAATATGATCCATTATTTTGTTTCCCTGCCATTTTAAGACTCCTTGGCATAACAAATTGATAGGGTCCCCTACTTTGTGTCTTCTTTTCACCACCATGAAAATTTACATGGTTCAAGAAGGATGATATTCCCATTTTCCAGTCAGTTTGAGGCCCAACTTGTGATAAGTTAACCTCATGGGCAGCGTGCACAAAAAAACAATTATGAGTATATTGTTGATACCACTAATTTGGATTATGTTTAGAATAAAATGAAATATATCATTAACACAAAAATGTAATATGAAGATATAATGAAAATAAAATTCTATTGTAACTCAAATAATGGTGAAAAACATTATACTAACACAATCATTATAATGGTGATAGTGAACATTGAAAAGCGATGTCTACTATGTCAAAAAACCAATAGCAATATTTTGAGACCACATTTTTAATAATCCTAAAGGACCTAAAAACCTTTAGACACGAGAGACCTAACCCTTATATGCAAGAGCCTAGATAAGAAGATTTGAAATGTCAAAAAAATGGCCCCCAAAAAAGAGGTACTACACTTTTCAAAAGGAGGGTAAAAATCACCACTAAATGTGGTCTTTAAAAAAATGAGTAACTCCTATTGGTCTCGTTATGTTGATAACTTTGTTAAGCCTAAAAATCCCTTAAACGCAAGAGCCTTAACCCTAACATGAAGTCAATAGTGAGTATGCATGTTGAGTTGGATGAAACTGTTAGCACCCAATCTGGACCTCAGGCTGAAAAGGAAAATCAGGGTAACAACTAAACCACGCTTAGCCTTGTAGCTAGCCCTACAAGGACAGGAGAGGGCTCTCTCCGTAGAATAGACATTCAATAACACAATAATAAACTAATTTTAGGCTAGATATATCACTGTGAAAGGGGTTTGGATAAATGACTGAAATTTTTTCAGGGATGTATGGGACACAAGGACAGCATGAACTGAGGAATTAAAACAGGATACAGGGTATTTCATGGGGCAAGATAGGCAGGAGACTTAGCAATCTAGTTTGAGATAAGATGGAGTGGAAGGACTGTTGAGAAGCTGAAAAGGGCATAATAAATGGATCTTTTTCAAACAGAAGAAAATACACAGAGTATGAATGATTCCCCAAGGCAGATGATATAAAATGGATTCTACCTTTCTAACTTGAAAACATTCAACTGGAAATTTTTATGAATGAATGTTGCAACATAACAATGTACATATGAAACACAAAGAAGAGACATATGCTAAAACTCATACCACATGAATCCCAAAAATCAGAGCTGCATCACTTTATTAATTCCCTGCCAAACTGTACAACGGAGCGCCAAGCTCACTGCCACACTATTCCCCTCTTCTGAGTTTTCAGACCTCAAACTTTCCCCCTTTTACGAATGATTAGAATTTTTCATAAATAGACAGATCTGCAGGAATACAAATCGATGGGAAGAGGAGAAACCATAACTGAAGATGGAAGGCCTAAAGCCCGCCATCTCTTCGTAACGGAAGAGTTGCGTTACATAATTTCATTTGAAATATTTTGGTCATCCAATGCAGAGGTGAAACCTGTAGTGTGGATCCCTTTGAATCATAACTGAAGATGTGACTGTTACAATTTTATTCCTCGGCCCCTGACGTTTCGATTTGCTTTAGTTCTTTATTCTCTGGTCTTCAATAGAATGTTGATAAAATGAATTTATGCTTTTTCGTGAAGGGAAAAATGTGTTTAAATGGGAAAAGGGAAGGGAAATGGAGGCGGGACCCATATGGAAATCGCAATCGGAGATCGGGCGGAAGAGGGATATATATAACACAGTAATCGCAAATCGGGAGGTGGGACGGAGCGGAATGGCATATACAATAGTTCCGATGCGATTGAGGGGGGAAAACCCTTTGTACCAAAATTTCAAGTTAACAAGGAAACAGGCCCTTTATTATATGAATGGGTGGAAGCACTAATGGTGGGACCCAAGGGCCAATCGCAATCGCAAATCAGAAGGGGAAAGTAATCGCAATCGGAACAATCGGGAGGATAGTTGCGAACGGAGGAGGGGATGTGATTCATTGTGGGTCGTCCGATTGACGGGGAAGATCGACGGTTGTGGGTTAATCGGGGGCAAGCCATCGGCGAGAGTCAATCGGAGGTCGCGATCGGAGGGGAATGCGATTGATCGCAATCGGAGGATTGGGGGAGGGACTTGCGATCAGGCGTATTGGGGGATGGTGCGATTGGCCAATCGGAAGGGGAAGGACTTGCGATTGCGATGATCGGAGTTCTGTGCGATCAATCGCATCGCAACTGTTTGCGATGAACTGGTCGGAACCCTTCATATAAATGTTGCGATTGAAAATTTTTTTGCGATTTGCGATTTATAACAAGACTTCAAACTTTATATTATAAAGTTTTTTACTATAAGAGTGGTGGGGAAGTGGTTTTAATTAAATAGCATATGTATTACGAAGGTTTTATAATGCGATTTTTTGTGATCGAAAGGGGAAAGGGGAACAAAGGGGTTTTTAAAGGGAAATGATCATAAAGTTTAGAAGGGAAAATGGGAAATAGGGGGGAGCTTAGGGAATAGAGGGCTTTTACTTCACTTAAGCATAAAATTAAATCTAGAAGTTGGTTTTGAGAGTGTAGTATACCGTTGGAAAGCTCTTTCCAGGCTCCTTCTGATGGCTCTACTTTGAAGATGATCTGGCACTGAACATGCTGTGGAAAACTTCTCTGAAGACAGGGACATCACTTTGTGGAGATAACAGCGTCTGAATTATGACTTAAAGGAAAATTATTATGTTTTCACCTCAAAACATGGTTTTGAGGTGAAACTTGCATCACACTGAACAGCTAATATCTCTGATCTTCCAGGTGCAGTGACTTTGAGTTTATTGACTTCCTCATGACCTTGCTGATATTTATTGACATTTGACTCATTAATTTGACCGTGATGAGACCTTAGATACTAATGAGACCCATTCTATGACCTACTGATATGATTTTGAGAATGAAGTGACTAATGACTGAAGACCATAGGGAGGGAAATCAGCAAGTACCTCATGAGGGAAAACTGATAAAAATTACTACCATCGATGAATCCATGACCTAGCGGAATGGTGAAATTTTATTCGGTATGAGACACCTAATATGCAAATGCAAAAGAGCAGTTTTGATCATTGATGACAATATGACTAGACTGGCACTAACATTGGCTCCAATGGGGATGGTAGCTCCTTGGAGGTGCCAAGAACACCGTAGACCAAGTAGCTTTATCCATTGGGCATGGAGTCAAAAATACTGAAAAACTGACACAATGCAGACTGATCCTGACTCAGAACTAAGACTGAAGAACTGAAATAAAACACCATACACAAATCATCTAAGTCTTATAGCCTTCACCCCGGGCCCCAAACTTCAATGACTGTGTACTCTGAACTCTGATAAACATAACATGGTATATACAATGCTGATGACATAGGTTCTGATCCTTTGTGTTCAACAATGGTAGTGCTTCAAAAGCCTACCATTTACTGCTCCTCCAAGACAATCTTGGCCATCCATTTCTGAAAGCAAGAAGGCATTATGTCCTCTGTATGCTGAGATCCTGTATGGTCCTTTCCACAGGTTTTCAAACTTACCATGCTTCCCTTTGTCTTCATTTCTAGCATCCCATTTCAACACTATATCATCCAGCTGAAACCTTTCTGCTTTTGTCTTCCTGTCATATATATTTTTTATTTTCTCCTGCAACTGAATAGCGTTCTGTGACACTTCCTCTCTTGTTTGCTGAAGGTGGATCATTTGATTGATCCTTCACTGATTGTCATTGTCCTCGCTGTCAACTTCTTGCAATAATCTCATAACTGGGACTGTAAGGGATGTAGGAAAGATAGCATCAGTACCATAAAGCAATTCAATGGTGACATACCTATTGATCTTTTACTACTAACTCTGTCTGCCCACAATGCGTTGATGAGCTTCCGATGCCAATTTCTTTTGTTTGCTTCCAACATTTTCTTGATTATATTTACCAGCGATTTGTTAGATGACTCGTCTAGGCCATTTCCTTGTGGATAATATGTTGTCGAATGGCCCAACGCGATGTTGTATTTGTCACAAAAATCGATAATTTTATTTGATCTGAACGCTGTTGCGTTGTCTGTTACGATTTTGCATGGGCAGCCAAAGCGAGATAAAATATTCAATTCCAGGAATTGAATGATTACCATGTCTGTTGCTTGCCTGGATGGGACGGCCTCGATCCATTTGGTAAATTAATCTATCCCTGTCAATATCCATCCTTTCCATTGTACGAATTAGTGTGTCCATTTTGTTGTCCAAAGGGGATGCTTCTTCTTTCACCACGACTTTCTTTTCAGCTCTGGCTCGAGCTCTTCTAGCCAACAGATTTTCTTCGACGCTTACTGCCATCTTCTGCATTTCTTCAAGTGACGGTGGATCTCTTTCATGTAGTTGATATGCCATATCGGGATCAAAACCATCTGGAAACTTTAGCATAGCTGAATCCACAGGAGGTTTGAGGTTAGCCGGAATAGCATTGTATACCGCATTGAATCTAAAACAATAGTCTTGCACTGTTTCACCCGCATTTCTTTTAATATTCTCATATTCAGACAGAATTTGGTGTGGATTCCTTTTCACCTCCCACCGGTCTAAGAACTGTGTGTGTAACTCTTGCAAAGTGTGAATAGAGCCTGCTGGTAAAGCTCTGAACCACTTTCTCACTTCACCTCTGAAGCTTTGAACAAACAACCTGGTAGCTACATTCTCTTCTTCCACTTCATGCAAGTCAAAAAAGTCATTCATCTTGTCAACATGCTGCTGGGCTGTAATGCCCTGAGTGGCATCAAAGATAGTAATTTTACTCTGATAGTCAGCAGGCATATCATTGAGAACCTGAGGTAAAACCAAGGGTGCATACCGGGCAGCCATATTTCTGGGAGGATTTACCACAGCGTTTGTAATGCTGGAATTTGAGGTAGGTGTTGATGGAGGAGATGAAAAATGGGAATTGATTGATGGGAATGCTGATGAATCAGGAGGATGGAATGCTGCGCCTGATGATTCTGAAGGCTCAGGAATATAAGTTGCAGTGATGGACTGAGGCGAATTCAAAATGTAGTCATCAATGGAAGAATTTTCTCTTTGAACTTCAATATCTACAAGAAACTCCGGATCTAAAACCGTGTCTTCAAGTGCAGTTTTAGACTTACTTCTAAACAAAGAAAGCTCAAAATTCTCATCAAAAGAAATCTCCTCTACAAAAAAACATTCACTGGGCCAAGTATGGGACCTGAAAATAGGTGTAGGACTTGGCGATCCCTCTTGTCTTCTGACTATTCTTGGGATAAGATTCAGATTTTCAAACACAGGGGGAGGATTTGGATCAGGATTAGCCCTTGTATATCTTCTTGAAGCCAGTGTGGTCAACTTACTACTATACAATATTTATATCAGCCTAGAAAATTCTGAAATATCATCATCGAGACTTTGCAAGGAAAATATTACTGGGGTGATAAATCTTCTACGCAAAAGTTTGTAATTGCTTCCCCAGTATGGTCGCCAGAGATGTTAGCACCCAATCTGAACCTCAGGCTGAAAAAGGAAAAATCAGGGTAACAACTAAACCACACTCAGCCTTGTAGCTAGCCCTACAAGGACAGGAGAGGGCTCTCTCCGTAGAATAGATATTCAATAAAATGGTAATGAACTGATTTTAGGCTAGATATATAAATGGGAAAAGGGATTTTAATAAATGACTGAAATTTTAGGGATGTATGGGACAAAGGACAGCGTGAGCTGAGGAATTAAATCAGGATATAGGGTATTTCATGGGGCAAGATAGGCAGGAGATTTAGCAATCAAATTGAAATAAGATGGAGTGGAAAGACTGTTGAGAAGTTGAAAAGGGCATAATAAATGAATCCTTTTCAAACAGAAGAAAATAAACAGAGTATGAATGATTCCCCAAGGCAGAGCATATAAAATGGATTCTACCTTTCTAACTTTAAAACATTCAACTGGAAATGTTAATGAATGAATGGTGAAACATAACAATGTACATATGAAACATAAAGGAGAAACATATGCTAAAACTCATACCGCATGAATCCCACAAATCAGAGCTGCATCACTTTATTAATTCCCTTCCAAAACTGTACAAAAGGAGCACAAAGCTCACTGCCACATTGTTCCCCTACTTCTGAGATTTTTTAGACCTCAGACTCTCTAGCCCTTCAAAATGATTAGTGTTTTGCAATAAATAGACAGATTTGCAGGAATACAAATTGATGGGGAGAGGAGAAATCACAACTGAAGATGGAAGGCTAAAAGCCAACCGTCTTTCGGTAAAGGGGGAGCAGCGTCACTTTGTTCCACTTGAAATTTCCTGATAACCAATGGGAAGGCGAAAACCTGTAGTGTGGATCCCTTCGAATCATAACTGAAGATGTGACTGTTACAATTTTATTCCTCGACCCCTGACGTTTCGATTTCGTTTAGTTATTTATTCTCTGGTCTTCAATAGAATGTTGATAAAATGAATTTATGCTTTTTCGTGAAGGGAAAAATGTGTTTAAATGGGAAAAGGGAAGGGAAATGGAGGCGAGACCCATATGGAAACCACAATCGGAGATCGGGCGGAAGAGGGATATATATAACACAGTAATCGCAAATCGGGAGGTGGGATGGAGCGGAATGGCGTATACAATAGTTCTGATGCAATTGAGGGGGGAAAGCCCTTTGTACCAAAATTTCGAGTTAACAAGGAAACATGCCCTTTATTATATGAATGGGCGGAAGCACTGATGGTGGGACCCAAGGGCCAATCGCAATCGCAAATCGGAAGGGGAAATTAATCGCAATCGGAACAATCGGGAGGATAGTTGCGATCGGAGGAGGGGATGCGATTCATTGTGGGCTGTCCAATCGGCGGGGAAGATCGACGGTTGTGGGTTAATCGGGGGCGAGCCATCGGCGAGAGTCAATCAGAGGTCGCGATCGGAGGGGAATGCGATTGATCGCAATCGGAGGATTGGGGGAGGGACTTGCGATCAGGCGGATTGGGGGATGGTGCGATTGGCCAATCGGAAGGGGCAGGACTTGCGATTGCGATGATCGGAGTTCTGTGCGATCAATCGCATCACAAATGTTTGCGATGAACTGGTCGGAACCCTTCATATAAATGTTGTGATTGAAAATTTTTTTGCGATTTGTGATTTATAACAAGACTTCAAACTTTATATTATAAAGTTTTTGACTATAAGCGTGGTGGGGAAGTGGTTTTAATTAAATAGCATATGTATTACGAAGGTTTTATAATGTGATTTTTTGTGATCGGAAAGGGGAAATGGGAACAAAGGGGTTTTTAAAGGGAAATGATCATAAAGTTTAGAAGGGAAAATGGGAAATAGGGGGGAGCTTAGGGAATAGAGGGCTTTTACTTCACTTAAGCATAAAATTCAATCCAGAAGTTGGTTTTGAGAGTGTAGTATACCGTTGGAAAGCTCTTTCCGGGCTCCTTCTGATGGCTTTGCTTTGAAGATGATTTGGCGCTGAACATGTTTTGGAAAACTTCTCTGAAGATAGGGACATCACTTTGTGGAGATAACAGCTTCTGAATTGTGACTTAAAGGCAAAGTATTATGTTTTCACCTCAAAACATGGTTTTGAGGTGAAACTTGCATCAAACTGAACAGCTAATATCTCTGATCTTCCAGGTGAAGTGACTTTGAGTTTATTGACTTCCTCATGACTTTGCTGATATTTATTGACATTTGACTCATTAATTTGACCGTGATGAGACCTTAGATACTAATGAGACCCATTCTATGACCTACTGATATGATTTTGAGAATGAATTGACTAATGACTGAAGACCATAGGGAGGGGAATCAGCAAGTACCTCATGAGGGAAAACTGATAAAAATTACTACCATCGATGAATCCATGACCTAGCGGAATGGTGAAATTTTATTCGGTATGAGACACCTAATATGCAAATGCAAAAGAGCAGTTTTGATCACTGATGGCAGTATGACTAGACTGACACTAACATAAACTACATTGTACAAAAAAAGAGTTTTCCAAATCCATGATTTTTCCCTTGTTGCTATGTTTTAACTTGTCAGAAAGATAGTTTATAACAAAGCCCTGGTATGCTTCATAATGCATTAGAATTATGAAAAACACATGGAAGGCCTTAAAAAAATTTCTAAAGCTAAAAGCTATTATTAATACCATTTGATACATGAGCTTGAATTACTACCTAAATCAATTGATGCTATTGTAGATTTTCATCATACATGTACCAATACTTGGAAAAGTTAAACATCATGCCTAGTTAACTAATCAATTTGAATGTTGGCCATAATATATCATAGCTAAAAAAATATTGGATAGGAAAACACTTGACAAGAAAAAAATAGATAAAAGAATATTGCAATTCTTGGAAATATAAATATTTTTATTTGTTTCGTTGAAAGTTGCATTTAGAAAAGGAAAATATTTGTGGTGGGTGGGTGACATCAAAATGGCAAGTTTACATATAAAAAAATGGTGGGTGGTGAGATCAAAATAGCATGTTTGCATGATCTAATGCCTTTTAACACTCAAAATTTTAATGGAATATTTCAAGTGAGTGAGATGTCTATTGGTTTTATTACAATAGTTAATTATCATTGGTATTATATTAATTAATAATAGTCTAGGTATACTATAACCTGTCTTCTCTTCAAATGCTTCATCCTCCATGTACAGATAAATTGAGTGTTATGAACTAATATCATAGAAATATCAACTATCCTCAATAGATAATTATCATTGATGCTCACATATGATTAATAATAATTTAACTATACTAAAAGCTGTCATATTTTGAAATGCTTCATCCTCAAAACATGGATAAATTGAGAACTATGAGTTAGTATTATAGCACTACCAACTATCCTTGATAGTTAATTATCATTGGTATTCACATATAATTAATAACAGTTTAGGTCGATCATCTCTTGAAATGCTTCCTCCTCGCTTCATCCTCTAAGCATGGATAAATTTGTAATATTCCAAATTTTCCAGCAGCTAATTGGAATATTAAAGTTCTTACTTTTCTCACTTAGTTAAGTAAATAAAAGGGTGGAGGGACCCATAAACCCAGTAGATGAATAAAATCCACTTCTATAGTGTGAATGTGGGTTAATTGAGTAGTGGAGTAGTATTATGGAGTAGTGGAGCAACATAATAATGAAGGAAGAGTGGAGATCATAGAGCAATAATGAGGAATATGATGGAGATAATGGAGGAATAAATGTAAGATCGTGGAGAAATAATGATGAAGTGATGGAGGAAGTGGAGATTAATTGCAGCAGTGATGGAGATCATGGAGGACAGTGTAGTCTTTATGGAGATAGCAAGTGGCCACATGTGCAGTGCAATTATGAGGTGGGTCAAGGCTAGGGAAGGCTCACAACCATAAAAGGAAGATAAGGGCAGCAAAGGAAGGGGGGTCTGGATTTTTATTGTTGAGTTTCGTAAGACATTTATTTGCGTGCTTCAGTTGTTTAGCTAATTTTGTTGTGTTGTTTAGCACCGAGTGTTCCCGAGCGGGAATCCCACCCTTACCCACAGGGGACTTCGAGTGACTAATCTGGAAAGGTTTTCTTGTACAGCGTTCATCATCCGGCAATCAGTGCCACTTTCAGCCACTCTCATATTCACTTCCAACTACATGAATTACGCATTCCTGAACTAGAGCTTAAGAGTTGGAAGGTTGTTCTCAGTAATTCAGCTGAGAAACATATGGAGGGATCAGCCCTTCACATTGTGGATCCATTGCAGCCTTCTGGGAGTTTCATTGACATATCCGGCATCAGGCCATCCATCTATTCTCCTATGCAGCAACATTTCCTGCAGGAATTGTGTAATTCTGCAGTGCTGTTTGAGGAGAAGAGGAAGTTCCAAGCAACTCAGATTGCAATCTTGTGAGGGATTAATCCTTCACTCGGGGAATCAATTCAGCAGCCTTGGATCATCATTTTATTATCTATCAGCAGGCTACATCATCATCCATCCTAGACAGTGTAGTATTACCCAGTAGTTGTGCATGCAGCAGCTACATATTCAGTGGAGGAGCTAGATCCTAAGTTTCTCAGCTTGGGATTGGGAGAAGGGACAAGCCATTTAGTTATTGAGCTGAGTGGGTGCTATTGCAACAAATAGATCATTCTTTCAGCCCCATATCATCAGTTTTCTCTAGGGAGTGTGTAACTCAGCCAGCAGGGGTGCAGTGTGCAACCCAAAAAGGGCCGAAATTCCAAACTCAAAATCTGGCCAAACCATTTCTAGGTTTTTCTAGGTTTTTTAGTAGAGTCTGTGGTTAAAATATTGGATCTTTCTGACCACTCCAGAAGCCTCTTGCACATAGATCTTATTCCCAGCAGCAGCAACAGTTTTTACTTTCTAGTGCCAGTTTTCAGTAGAGTTGTTTCAACCATCTTTGGATGGCTTGAGTGCATCCATTTTTGGAGCACTATGTATATTCCTTTTTTTTATATACATAATGATACTACTCAATTGTTTCTCCTCATATGTATGATGTTTTAATATATTCCGGCATTTTTCCAGTTCTACATGTTTTATTCTTATTTGGAATTGTGCATATGTTCTATATTCTTGTTTTTCCCATTTTGGGATATTACAAAATTGAGTCATATGAATTGAATATTTCATTTTTCTTAGATTCATCTCATTAAGCGTTTCTACTTCCTAAGCACCTGTCATCATCTAAATAATTTCTTGATAAATAAATACTATATTAGGATCAACATTCCCAATCTTGTGCTAAACTTCATTTGCTACAATATCATCATATTCCAAGAAAATTGCAAGGTGTTTATATATAGATGTCTCTATTCTAACGATAGCCTCTCTCCAATGGAAATTTTGCTCCACAATTCAGTTTCTTCCTCTAGTCATATGCCTTCCTAAAATTCTCGTAAAACACAATTAGTTTTTTGATTAAACTCATTTGAATAATCTCTAAATTGATTTGTGCACTCAAGATCCATTTTCTTTACTTATATTACCCTTACAAGTTGTTCATGCAAATAAATACAATCACCAAAATATTCAATTTCTCCATTTTGACCCAAATTTCATCTTCTTTAATTAAATTACCCTTGACAAGTTGTTCATGCAAATAAATAAAATCCCCAAAATATTCTAATGGACATTAATTTCAAGTTGTTTAAGCATTGCAAGCTGTTTCTCATAATCGAATCCAGTTTTTTTCCGTTACTTCCATGAAATCCAAAATTGAGAACTTCGTGTTTGTTTCTAGAGGGATGCACCTCTTCTCAATAAAATCTTGTACCATTGTGGACTAATAAAACTTCAAATGAAAATTATCACGTTTTAGAAGTTTTCCATCATCCTTAAGTATAAATACCAATGGCGGTTTGTTGGTGCATGGGATGAATCTAAGAATGTTATAAGGACGTTGCCAACGTTCCTTCCCAAATTATTCATATAATGCATAGGCAAACCAAAAATGTGGATGTGGCATGCTATTTGTGAATAAATAGATCCACAATCAAGAATAGGTCCACAATATGCTCTAAGTAAATGAATTTCATCTCAATTACTTGTAGAGAGCTCAGGTGCTCCATCACACTGATGAGGCTGAAGTAATCTATGCACTATATTAATGAGGACAACATTCTAACTTCGATTTTTCTCAAGGTTCTGGAGTAAATTGTGCTATAATAATGAAATCAAACTTATTAATTTGATTTTTCTTAAGAGTTGTATATCCAATGTGTAGTTGTAATCCCACATAGTAAGGCACTTTGCAAATTTATCAGTTGCAAGACTACCTCTGCCCGCTGATATATTAGCATGTTGATGGAGATTTTCTCAAAAATTTGAATCTTGCAATATGTCATTTTTCTCTTCATTACAATCTTCATGATCATCTCCATTTACATCAAAAAACTCCCCATTCAAAATTTGACTATCTAACTTCTAACATTTCTTTAAATGTTTCCTAAATTATGCTCAATTATTTCAAAGATTTATTCAAAAGAGAGGATGTGCGGGCACAAATGGCTTATATGTAACCTTACTTTTTATATTAATAAAATGTAGTACATGCATCATTGAACTTCCTTCTCTTCATTCTTACATAATCCCTAGCTCAAAATTCTGAAATAGGTTAGAGTCAAAAAAAAAATACTATATATATACTATTACATCCATTAGCTAATCAAGAATGGAAATAAACATTCCATATAATGTCTTTCTCTACAATAATATAGTGTTATCATATGTTGATTATTACTAAAAATTCAAGTCAACAGTAGTTCCTAAAGATGATATTAGTTGTACAAAAGTGTCTCTTCCTTTTCTTTCAATCTAGTACTTATCTTTCCTTTCATTGATCAAGAGTAGTTGATTGAACCTGTAGTGATACATATCCCATATCAAAAAATGAGAAAAAAAACTCACCTCTAGCCCTATTGATGCCTCTCTTAGAGAGCATGTCAGTAGTCCAATTCTTTTCCCTATAAAGATGAGAAAAATTAACACTCTGAAAGTGTCTTACAAGGATTTTGATACTACCATCCAGTTTTTTAGGATAGGAGGATTGAAGACGTTACTTCCCTTGAACCAATCGATAATTCCTTTGGCATCTCCGAAGACCTGTAAGTGTTGAATACCAAGCCATTTGGTGGATATCAACACACCCCATAACGCAATGATTTAAACTCTACTATTTGTCCCCCTACCCGCTTCCCACAAGAAATGATGTAATGTTGTGGCCTCAAATGGCTTATATGTATATAAGCACGGAGCCTACACATCCTTTCTTTCGAATATAAATTTAAATATACTATATTATCTTTTCATCTCGATCTACAACCAGAGGAGCTGTAACTGGCTGATCCGCAATTCGATCTGAGGGCTGAGTGATTCTATAGATAACACTATAATCCAATCCTCTTACTCTCTTGATTGTATTTGGGGTGAGGCTATTGATCTGGAACGAACTCATTCATTAACTACATCTGGAAGATCTAAAATTCCATTCATATCTTCTGCGATTAGTGATTCTAAAACTATAGATGCCCCTCCTACGGGTAAACTATAGAGTAATATAAAATTCACACTCTTTCACAGATGAAAGTTAACCAAATTACATGTTACACGGTCAACAGTTCAAAATAAATAATGGCCAGAATATGTGCTACTATTGTAGTCTTCCAAACGTTGTGCAAGATATTACACCAACACCATCTTGATCGGTTGAAAAGTGACAGCAAATGATGTAATTATGGGTAAATGAGTTAGTTTTATAACAAGATTCATAACTAGAAGAAGTTATGTAAATAAGTACCCATATTAATTGGGATTTCCTGAGAGGCTTGTAATCACAGAGAATCATTCTTGATTAATAAAGGTTTCCAATCCCTTGCCCAATAGAGGCTTCCTTGACACGTTGTCCCTTGCCCTGTGGAGGTTTCCTTGAGGTTTTACCACGTAAATTTGTTGTGTTTACCTGTGTATGTGTATTTCAGTTTACATTTAGTTTCTCGTAATTTTTATTTCTTATTTAATAACACCTGAGACCAACAAGTGGCATCAGAGCATTGACGATATTGTGAGGGTTGTATAGAAGTCAAATTGCTGATGTTCAAGACTGCTTTCTTGTAGACTCTACCACCTGAACAAAAACCATGACACTACATCATTGTGGAGAATCATGAGTCGTTGTCGATCTGAATCGTGGCTTGTCAGAACCACTATCCACTGAAGATATGTACGCCCTTGGTTGAAGTCGAAAGTGAGAAAGAAGTTGCAGTTACCGTTGGAGAGGGAGGAAATTGACGTTGTTAAATGTAGAGACTGATGTTGGCCATTCACAAGCCTCAATGCTAAGGAGACTACCCGTTCCCAAAAAAAACTAAAAAAATTGAGCCATCGAGTCTGCGGAGCCACCAGTAGCAAGCCGGAAAGAAAAGACTGTCGTGGCAGCCAAGAGAAGAGACTTACCACCAGAGTTAAGTCTCTGTCTGAGAGACTACATAAGTCGTTGTTAAATTAAGATCTAGTGCCAAGAAATCCGCAGAGGCAACCAGGTACGAACCGATGTCGTGCAGTATCTTCCACTGCCAGTCGATAGTTTTCTACCGTTTTTCTTTGAAGCCACATGGAAGCCGCCAGAGAGAAAGGCTCCATTGCCCACCTTCATGGGGAGGAAGAAGGAGCATAGCGAGAGACCAGTTCTTTGTCGAGTGAAGTTGAGTCTGAGAAAGACGACCTCTACCAAAACAAAAACCTGCAATTATGTATGCTCGTTGAACAGACAGTGAAATAAATAAAGTCGGGTAATTTCTATTTGAAAGTAAAATTTGTTGAGTGAATTTGGAGTAGGGTTTATATGGTTAAAAAAACAAAACAAAACAAACTGGAAAAGGACAAAGAATTCATGGCTAGGGTTTAGGTTTTTTTAAGCAGTAAAAGAAAATTGAGGTAAAACCCTAGAAAGAAACTTTTTTTTTTAAGGGAACTCTAGCTGAAAAGAAGAAAAATAGAATTTTTGTTTTGGAATTTTTTTTTTGAAACCCAGATATCAGAATTTTTTTTTAAACCCTACTTGAAGAAGGGAAAACTAGAAAGAAAGAAGGAAACCCTAGTAGGAGGATTTGTAGGAATAAATGACAAAAATGATGAAAGTTAAATTAGAGGTGGAGAAGTTCACTAGAAAAAATAATTTCGCTTTATGGAAACTAAAAGTTAGGGATTTTCTGGTGCAACAAGGATTTCACAAAGCATTAAACGGGGAGAAGAAAAAATCTGCTAGCATGAAAGATTTTGACTAAGAGGACTTGGATCCCCGAGTTCTCAATACCATTAGGTTATGCATGGCAGATGAAGTTCTCTTTAATATTTTTGAAGAGAAAACAACTGTAGATTTGTGGGAAAATTTGGAAACGTTGTATATGACCAAATCGTTAACCAACAGAATTTTGAAAAGACAATTGTACAGTCTTTGGATGGAGGGTACAAAAATTTCAGAACATTTAAATTTTTTTAATACGCTTATTTTCCAACTATCAGATATGGAAGTTAAATTTCAGGAAGAAGACGAAGTTATTACCATGTTGTGTTCTCCTCCCAAGTCATGGGACCACTTCGTAACTTCAATCAATTTGAACACTACTGAGTCTTTGAAATTTAAATCAGTTGTGGGAGCTCTATTATCTGAAGAAGTACGGAGGAAATATAGTATTGAAACAACTACACCAGAAGCCATGGTAGCCAGAGTTCAGCCAAAGCAAAGAGTGAAGAAAGAAATGGGTTCTTCCAGATCAAAATCAAAGTGCAAGAAGTGTAAAGCCAAATGCAGGTACTGCAACAAAATTGTACACCTCAAGAAGGATTGTCTGAAACGAAACGAGTCTGAAAACCAGAAGAAGGAAGAAAATCAAATTTATTCGGGTATGGTTGATGAAGTTTTATCTGCTGAAGTAGGAATATTAGATGAAGCTTTACCTGTTTGCAATGTCTCTCAGAATTTTGAAAATTGTTTGTTAGACTTTGGTGCTTCTCATCACATGAGTCCGCACAGAAATTGGTTTACTTCATATGAAGTTGTGAATGGTAGTTCTATGTTTATGGGAAATAATGTATCTTGTCAAGTTGTTTGGATGGGAAATGTAAAAATTAATATGTATGATGATATAGTTATAATATTAACTAATGTTAGGCATGTACCTGAATTGAGAAAAAATTTGATTTCTTTGGGAGTATTAGACTCGGATGGTTACAAGTTTACAAGTCAGAATGTAGTGTTGAAAGTCTCAAAAGGCGCCTTGTTTGTTATGAAGGAATAAAAGGTCATAAATATTTACAGACTCAAAGGAAGTAAGCATGTTAGTGAGGCAGAGATTGTATCAGAGAAAGAAGAAGAAGGTACTCGCCTATGGCATCAGCGACTGGTTCACATGAGCGAGAAAGGTCTTCAGGTATTGATGAACCGCGAGTTGCTTCCTAATTTGAAATCCTTTAAATTGGATTTTTGTAAACATTGTGTGTATTAAAAACAATGTAAACGGAGATTTAAAACTGCAAGTCATAATAGTAAATAAATTTTGGACTATATCCATTATGATTTTTGGGGACCATCTCCTACTATGTCTTATGGAGGTGCATTATATTTCTTAACATTTATTGATGATTTATCTCAGAAAGTTTTGTTCTATATATTGAAAAAGAATGTTGATGTATTTAATGTTTTTAAATAATTTAAACCTATGGTGGAAAAGAAAACAAGCAAATCAAATAAATGTTTAAGAACTTACAGTTAACAAGAAATTGATGCTATTGTTGATTTTCATCATACATGTACCATTACTTGGAAAAATTAAACATCATGCCTAGTTAACTAATCAATTTGAATGTTGGCCATAATACATCATAGCTAAGAAAAGATTGGATAGGAAAACACTTGACGAGACAAAAATAGCTAAAAGAATATTGCAAGTCTTGAAAATGTAAATATTTTCATTTGTTTCATTGAAAGTTGCATTTAGAAAAGGAAAATATTTGTGATGGGTGGGTGACATCAAAATGGAAAGTTTACATATATAAAAAATGGTGGGTGGTGAGATCAAAATAGCATGTTTGCATGATCTAATGCCTTTTAACACTCAAAACTTTAATGCAATATTTCAAGTGAGTGAGATGTCTATTGGTTTTATTACAATAGTTAATTATCATTGGTATTATATTAATTAATAATAATTGAGTGCTATGAAATAATATCATAGCAATATCAACTATCCTCAGTAGATAATTATCATTGATACTCACATATGATTAATAATAATTTAAGTATACTAAAAGCTATCATCTTTTAAAATGCTTCATCCTCAAAGCATGGATAAATTGAGAACTATGATTTAGTATTATAACACTACCAACTATCCTCGATAGTTAACTATCATTGGTATTCACATAAAATTAATAACGGTTAGGTATACTACAAGCTATCATCTCTTGAAACGCTTCCTCCTCGCTTCATCCTTGAAGCATGGATAAATTGAGTCCTATGAATTGAATATTTCATTTTCTTATATTCCTCTCATTAAGCGTTTCCACTTCATAAGCACTTGTCATCATCTAAATAATTTGTTGCTAAATAAATACTATATTAGGATTTTCATTCCCAATCTTGTGCTAAACTTCATTTGCTACAATATCATCATCTTCCAAGAAAATTTCAAGTTGTTTGTCTATAGATGTCTCTATTCTAATGATAGCCTCTCTGCAGCGGAAAGTTTGCTCCACAATTTAGTTTCTTCATATGGTCATATGCCTTCCTAAAATGCTCCTAAAACACAATATGTTTTTTTATTAAGCTCTATTGAATAATCTATGATTTGATTTGTGCACTTAAGATTCATTTTCTTTACTTATATTACCCTTACAAGTTGTTCATGCAAATAAATACAATCCCCAAACTATTCAATTTCTTCATTTTGACCCAAATTTCATCTTCTTTAATTAAATTTCCCATGACAATTTGTTCATGCAAATAAATAAAATCCCCAAACTATTCTAATGGATGTTAATTTCAATTTGTTTAAGCATTACAAGTTGTTTCTCAGAATCAAATACTAATTTTTTATGTGACTTCCATGAAATCCAAAATTGAGAACTTCATGTTTGTTTCTAGAGGGATGCACCTATTCTCAAGAAAATCATGTACCAATGTGGACTAATACAACTGCAAATTCAAATTATCATGTTTTTGAATTTTGTCATCATCCTTAAGTAGAAATACCAATGGCGGTTTGTTGGTGCATGGGATGAATCTAAGAATGTTATAAGGACGCTGCCAACATTTCTTCCCAAATTATTCATCTAATGCATAGGCAAACCAACAAGGTAGATGTGGTGTGCTATTTGTGAATAAATAGATCCACAATCAAGAATAGGTCTACAATATGTTTTAGTAAATGAATTTCATCTCAATTATTTGTAGAGAGCTTGAGTGTTCCATCACACTGAAAGAAAGAAATAAAGTATTTTTAACGTCCATGAGGCTAAAAATATCCTATAGGGAAAATTGTTTCTCCATCTGGCTCTTGTATTTGGCCCTTTTCCTGTGGAGTTTTACAAGAAACGCTCCCATCTTCTCGAAAAAATCTTCGCTGAATAGATTATCCCATGAGCTAGCTGCCAAAATACCTACATAATTTTCCATTCTCGCATTCTAAAATGAAATTTTTTTTGTTTCCACTTTTCCGGAAGAGAAAAAAATACATACTCTTTTCTCCCAAGTTTCTTTTGGCATTTTCCAGGGCCATGTTTCGCAACGGAGTTGATGAGAATTAGTCCTTAATTGAGCAATAATAATTTTAGATATTCAAGAAATATTCGCCCCTATATACACTTTTCGTTGATGATTATGAGTGGGGTTAAACTCTTCAATGTAGTACTTCTTCTTTCTCCCAAGTACATTTCTGGAACTTATCCATAACAAAAGAATTTATCTCTTTATTGTTTGTAGGACGCATGCTCAAGCAAATACCCTATTTACTAAACCGTTTGTTATTTTTTCGCATCCAATTCTTCTTTCTTTTGCACAATCTGTCATTAAACACAACCTTGGACCATCTACCCTCTTCCATTTTCTCAATTTTTTTCAAATACCTTATGACTCACACCATAGAAATGGCTTCAATAGGAGTATCCCTGTTTCACTTAACAAGATAGCATAAGGAACTACACTTTTAATTTTGAATTTGTTTGTAATCAAATGCTTTTGAATTTTCTCAATTTATTTCCACTTCATCTCAGTTGTGTTGCTCATCCACAGTTCACAAACTTAGAGAATCATTGGAATCACTAAAAGCACAAAAAGAGTTAGAGTGGTTTTCTAGTCCCATAGCTCTACCTCTCTCCACCTGTTTTCAAGAGCATAAAATGCTTTCCAACCCCCCAAAGTTCTTTTCTTTCTACAACCATCCCAACTTAAATTTTTGTTGATGTCAATTCCGAGGTATTTTTAGTCTGCAACTTCTTCTAGAATGTTGCCTTCAAAGTAGAACTTATGTAGGTTATGCTTTATTTTGTTATAGAAAACCACTACTTTCGTTTTGCTAATATTGACTTGCATCCCCACCCTTCTACAAAAATTCTCAAGTAATCTTTGTACGATATTAATGAAATCAAAATTCTAACTTCGATATTTCTCAAGGGTCTAGAATAAGTTGTGCTATAATAATAAAATCCAACTTATTAATTTTATTTTACTTAATATTTGTATATCCAATGTGTAGTTGCAATCCCACATTGTAAGGCACTTTGCAAATTTATCAATTGCAAGACTACCTCTACCCGCTGATATATTAGCATGATCATGGAGATTATACCGCAAATTTGAATCTTGCAATATGTCATTTTTCTCTTCATTACAATCTTCATGATCATCTCCATTTACATCGAAAAACTCCCCATTCAAAATTTGATGATCTAACATTTCTTTAAATGTTTCCTAGATTGTGCTCAATTATTTCAAATATTGATTCAAAGGACAGGATGTGCAGGCACAAATGGCTTATATGTATATACACACACAGCCTCCACATCCTATATTTCGAATATAATTTTTTTAATTTTTAATATATTATATTGTCTTTGCATTTTGATCTTCAACCAGAGGAGCTATAACTGGTCGATCCGCAATTCAATCCGATGGCTGAGTGATTCTATAGATAACACTATAATCCAATCCTCTCACTCTTTTGAATGTATTTGGGGCGAGGCTATTGATCTAGAACAAACTCATTCATTAACTGCATCTGGAAGATCTAAAATGCCATTCATATCTTTTGCAATTAGCGATTATGAAACTATAGATGCCCCTCCAGCAGGTAAACTATGGAGTAATATAAAATTCACAATGTTTCACATATGAAAGTTAACCAAATACATGTTACACAGTCAAAACACTGTTACCGATGAAATAGGTAACTGCACTGGTACCTACTTTTTTATGTAGCAAGAAAAACACCCAATTTTGAAAAGTAGTGATGCAGAATCTTCTTCTTCTTCTTCTTCTTCTTTTTCCTGTGATGATGTTTATTACGATTTTGAATAGTGGTTGTGTATCATCACTAACGATTTTTTAGAGGATTGATTTTGACACTAAACATTTTCTAATCCCTTCTTCTTCCATGAGATGTTTATTTTTAAGTGCATTTATGTACTTGTGTTTTAAAAAGAAAAAAATAATTTTTTTTTAAAAATAAAAATTTGTAATGATATCTTCACTTCTCACATAGATAAAAATGAAAAAAGGGTCAATACTATAAAGTTTATATTTTCTACAAGTTTATGTATTGCTAATTAATTTTTCAATGCACATCAAATAATTGTCACTAAAAAACCAATATTTTGAACGATATGACAAAAAAATACAAATTTTCAATATAAATAGAATGCAAAAAATACACTTTTAGAGACTTTTTGTTAAAAAAACATGTTAAATAATCTAATTTCTTAGGAAAATCTTAACCAAAAAAACTCAAGAAAATAGCATTTTTATTGAATTTTATGTCAAAAAAAAATAATAATCACATGTTTTTTGCAAAAAATAAGGATTCTTCTCATAAAATATCAAAGCCTAAACATTACAAGTAAAACTGATTAATAGATCTCAAAAATGAGCTTTGTTTGCAAGCATAACTTAAATATCATCAATAATATCAACTAATACATGTTCAACATTATCTAGAACATCATTGATGGCTTCTTCCGCAACATTCTCTGCTTCATTTTGGTCATTGTCATCTTCTAATGGATCTTTCATGTCTGCAAATCTTCCAAAGTGTCCCTTTCCAATCATTCCATATAATGGTGGTTGAGGTTCCTTTTATTTTTTTGCCACACGTGATTCATTAATATCTCCTTTCCTCAAACCAACTTCTTGCTTCGCATCGGGAAATAATTCAAGAGCGTTAATTCTTTGTTGAATAAATTTGCATTGCACTGGGTCTTTCTCAATGGTAATGCAATTTCTTCTGTTTGGTAGGCAACATGCTAGTGTTGTACCTAATCATCAAGCACAAAATAAATAAGTAAGAAAATTAGTATAAAGACATAAAAAGTAAAAAATAAAATATTTCAATTTCAATTTGTATAATAAAACTTACCTGAACCTGAGAATAAATCCAAAACCCAATCTCCTTCATTCGAACATAGATCTATAATATAGTTAATCAATGTTTGCGGTTTTTTATAAATGTTAACTATATTTCCTTTTGCATCTTTATCCTCATATGTTAGTTTTCTTACAACTGCATCATGAACCAATACTTGACTATGACTCTTCACATCTACTTGATTCATAAGAATACGCTTATAGCTATCTTCTTTTATCCAAAATTCAACATGGATGGACTCACAATCATTTATAATAGGCTGATCTTCAAAAGAAACAATATTTGACTTATGCCTCTAACATAACATAGTAAAATTTCAATTAAATTGTTCATAAATAAAAAAAATTAACAGTAATCAAACATACAATTTCAAAGTCTTATCATGTAAGTTGCATCCTTGAGTTTTCTTTTCCCTTGAAGCTTGCTAATAACATTGAAAACTGTGGATATTTCTAGGAGATGTTAAAATGAAATGGATTACTTTTTGAGATTACAAGAAAATAGAAGTGCAATGGCTGTCGGCGGACTACCTAGTGTTTACTGGCTCAGCTCTTTGGAATTTGCAGTCGCTGGCTCTCATGGCATCGCATTTGATGAGCACCCCGCACTTGCTACTCTGGCTCTTGGCCCAGCACCTGTGCCAGAATTATTTTTTGTCTGGTCCCCGGGTCACCCTGGTTCCGCAGTAGCCGCCTCCTCTTTTGGCTTCAGGCCCTGTTATGATGTGGATGCCCTGCACCCTCGACGGTTTCTCCAGTGGCTGAGAACCCCCATCAAATGGGATCCCGCTTGCGGCGAACATGTGGTGTGCACCAGCATTGAACTGTTGTTGGCAGATATATGTTCTATTTGGCGTCCCTTACCTCTGTGGGGTTCACGGTGTGGATATTTGGGCTTTGTGGTAGCATACCACTCAACACGCTATCTCGAGGAGACCCACCTCTTTTCT
The DNA here is from genome assembly GCA_034641835.2 of Pinus albicaulis. NCBI lineage: Eukaryota > Viridiplantae > Streptophyta > Pinopsida > Pinales > Pinaceae > Pinus > Pinus albicaulis. The sequence goes on from CM076584.1 coordinate 1,543,852,136, forward strand.
CACTCCTCAACGGCAGCTGCCTGCACCACTTATCAATGCTGGAGGTGTTGTGTTACCCTCCACGGATGGCTTGGAGCTTTTTTCGGCGCTGCACCAGTCTGGCCATATCAGTTGCAGTCAACCAGTCACAAGAAGTGGGTGAACAGCACCCACTTGGCTACTCCCGACACAGATGGACCCCCTCTTTGCAGGTGGACCCAACTACGATTTTGCAGATTGTCCCAGAACTGATCCAGACAGGCGAACACAATGGGGCAACAGGCGCTATCGAATAGGTAAATAAGCATTACTTTCAAATCTTTGTTAAAACACCTGTTGGGACAAATATTGTTTTATGGACAAATGATACTGAGCTGGTATCCGATCTAAAATTGCATATTACACAAGCACAGGGGTACCCCTTATTTTCACAACTTCTGATATATGAAGGCAGAGTACTTCAAAATCACAAAATTATAAAGGAACACAATATAAATTCTGGTGCTTCCATTATCCTCAACCTCTGATTGCGAGGAGGCGGAACAGGAGACCAAGGTAAAACTAAAACCTATGGGGGACCTGGGGGTGGAAGTACCTCTACTCAAGATCACAATAAAAGACCCTCCTTCAAGAATATTCTGCAGGGGAATAAAAAACCAACTACTCCTACAGAATCAGTGAGTAATGCCCCCGGCCCTACATTGTAGAGCAGTTGAATCATACACCTGAGCTGGCCATAGATTTACCTGAGATTGATGAACATTGAAACACTTATCTAGCCCAAGCACTTATCTATCGCTTCAATAGCTTCTGGCCTAAACCAATGGACCTCTTTCAATGGATTTTTAAGAACTGGACTATGGAGTGCGAAATACACCTCTGTTCAAAAGGCTTCTTCATAGTAAAATTTCAGCATTCAGAAATCAAAGACTACATCCTCAGGGAGGGTCCATGGTTTTGGGGATCCACCGGACTTTATATCACTCCTTGGTTCCCAGATTTTGATGCTCACACCATGATTGTTTCCATAATTCCAGTTTGGATCAGGTTATATAATCTCCCCCTTCATTTCTGGAATGACGGCGTCCTACAAGGCATTGGGAATGTACTTGGGAGATATATTAAAACAGATAAATAGCGGCTGGAGGAAAGAATATTCACCTACGCACGTATCTGCGTGGAGGTAGACCTCAGCAAAGGTTTACCAGAAAGCATACAACTTGAACACAAATAACAAAAATGGTTGCAGCATATAGACTATGAAAACACAGCTTTCAGAAGCAGAATTTGTAGACAGAATGGTCATTTACAAAATACATGTCCTGAAGCTAAGAGAGATAACCGAAGAAATAAAAGGACAAGAAAATCTCCCAAAGGATGGAAATACCCCCCATGCGAACTAGAAGAGGAGATAGAAGAAGAAGCAGAGGCACCCAAATCAAATGGGAACAATTAGTCAACAATAGTCCCGGAAGCACAAGAAAAAGACACTCTGGATCCATTTGATATACAAATACAACAGGACCCGCCCACACAAGAACCAATTGTCCCTGAAAGCGATGGGAACAAAAGGCATCACTCATCAGAAACCTCAGACTCGGACAAGGAAATAGGAGCAGCTACAGCAGAAAATCAGCTTGCACTTGTCACCCCCACGTCATCACAAGGTGCATGGTGGAAGGTGGAAAAAAAGAAAGGGAGAAAAACTTAGTTTTTTCCCCATTGTATATTAGTTTTTACTTGCTTATTTTTTACGAACACCAACCTCGACTGGTTGTTTAGCCTATTACCTGCTTATGCAACATGTAATTTTTTTTCTTTTAATAAAATTACGATTTTTCCTTGGGAAAAAACATTACAAACTGTGTGTCTGAATGAAATGTCACAAATCGCCAAAGTGGTGATGTTGTCACTTCTTGAAAACCCGTAACCACTTTACTAAAAGCTTGATAAGTATATGGTTCACTATCATATTCAATGTGTGGGAAATTGAAACCATGAGGAATATCTGCAATAACTAGGGCATATTCCCTTTTAGGTATTAGTGATGCAATGTCTTCACAGTCACCTTGTATTATTTGATATTGGATACTGTCGAGCCCATTCCAAATGTAATGATTAAGAGTAGGATCAAGTTCAACATTCATAAGATGTTTATTTCTCATCTTTTCCAACTTAATTTTTTCAATAAAGCTTTTGAAAGTATCTGGTACTCCATTTCCATCCTTCTTCGACATCTTTAATGACATAAAAATATATATGTATAAGTAATAAAATAAAAATATTTTAAACGTGAATAAAATGAATGTATAAATCAACATACCTTATTGAATGCAATATAAAAATCTTTAAGTGTTGTTGTAGAACTTTCTTCTGGGTAGTGGGGCACAACATCATCCCAACTGTCTTCATTCAACATTTTAGCCATATGTTCTTGTATTTTCATAAAAATATTCTGACTGAATAAATAAAGTTAAAATTTTTAATATAGTGACATGTATAACAAATTATACCAACAACATTATGTTTTATTTAAAAGAAAATTATAATTAAAGGAAAATAAGAAATAATTCAAGAAACTTACTTTTGAAATTATGCACACATTTCTTCCATTGATAATTCACCCAGCTTCACATGAGCTAGTACTGATTTGACTAGTTTCTCATCCTTCACACCTTGCATTGTTCTCCAAGGTGTGATAGTCATATCCTCTGGAAGTTGATTCATTTCAGCACTTGTCTTACTGTTGGTAAATATTATGGGTTTACTCTTTTTAACCTTCTGATTTTTTATGGAAATATTCTCCCACCAGTCAAAAATCTCATCAATCAAATCCCATATCTCCCCAGTTCTAAATGCCAACTGAAAAATGTTATCCATGCTTCTGAATATATTTGAATGCCATTTTCCATCTTTTGCTTTGATTTTTTTATCAATTTGATAACCTATTTCCATTAAACATTCCTTTCGAAATGTTAGACTAACTTGTGTCTTATCCCCACCACATTTTTCTATGAATTCATTATGAATAAATATGTCCCTTTGGATGAAATTCATTTTCATTCTGTACCCATTATCCTCATTATGATCCCATGCCAATAACTTTGATTCTATTTCTATTAAGCCAACGTAAATGATGCATTTCACTATTTGAAAAAGATAGTTATTGGGATATTCCTCAATCAACTGTCTTTTAGCCTCTACCAAATGGTTCCCTCCAATTACATAATATTTATAATCAAAACATTTTGTCTTGTCAAATGCCTGTTTGTTGAGAACCTGACGTCGATCGACAAGAACCACATAATCCACCACATGCACATATGGATTGAACCTGAACAATGTTTTCAGATTATGTACATGTAGGTGATGGGCCTTTCTAATTTGATATTGTGATTGTCCTTCATCTAGCCTATAAAATTGGCTGACATTAAGCTCAAATGTTTGGCCACCAAGAATTAATTTATTCTTCCTCAACTCATATCGAATAGCATTTTGTTTTGTTTTAATAATGCCATCCTTCAACTCAGCACCTGGTGTTATGATTTCTCTGCTTCCATTATAGCTTTCAGTTTGTTCTTCACTGCTGCTCATGACTTATATAGATTGACCAATATTTTATTTTCTATTATTATTGGTTAACATATGAGTTCTTTAATAAACAAGCTCTTCATCATCAAGTAAAAGAGAGACATCTTTGGCCATTTTTTTTTTGGTGTCTGATTTGTTTTCTCCTTTTGCACAAGAGTTCTAATCTCCTCCTCACTAATTCTATCATAATTTTCAGTTTCATGTTCCACATCTTCAAAAGAAACATGTTTAGGTTTACTAGATTGACCCACCTTAGTGACTCTTGGTTGATCACCTCTTTGTACTATCGCAATGTCACGAGCTATTGATCTTTTCTTCAATCTCCTTTCCTCTGCTTTGTCTGTGTGGAAAGTGTTGATCACATTCATAACATCTGGCTCCATATAATAAATACCTTCAAACATGTTTGAAAGACTCGAAACTAAATCCTATGAAACTAAATAAAACATGTCAATGATCAATAATTTATAAAAAAATGAATGATCCTTACAATAATGCATAGTGGAAATAAAAATAAACATACTTACAATGTTATTTGCAATATTGCTTGAGATTTCTTCATAAAACTTTGTAGATATTTCATTTGTGTCATACTTGACCTTTGATAGAAGATATCTAACCTTGTCACGTTTATTAGCCTTCCCTGCAAAAACATAAATAGTGTTTGTATTCGGTACCATACATATGTCTCGTACTTTGCCCATCACATCATATGGTTCATTTAGGTCAATCATACCACAAACCAGATAGATATGTATGTCAGCCTCCGTTTCACTATCTTCAAGATACCATGAGAAATCAGTTTTATCTATTTCCTCGGCGTTCTTCCAATCAGAAATAAGCTTTAATGAACCTGGTGGGCCACTTGCTTGACTTTTATTAGTGTGTGCAACAATGTCCTTATTGCATCCAGCAGTATCCATAGTGTGCCCAGCTGCAACTTTAGATTTGGGAGTTTTATCCATAGTGCATCGAGCTGCAACTTTAGATTTGGGAGTTTTATCCATAGTGCATCGAGCTGCAACTTTAGATTTAGGAGTTATTGCCCTAGGTGCAGAAACATTCACAGAAATATTTTTTGATGTCATTTTCCTGATAAAAAAGAAATATATATATTAGTTAATGAGAAAACAGTTAATCAATTTTTATTTTTTTTTAAATTTGTCAATATAAATTTAAAATTTACTGAAAAATAATGTCTATAAAATAAATTTAAAAAACAAAATTTATTTATAACTAAATAAATTGAAAATAAACCAATAAATTTAACTATAAAAATTATTCATTTAAAAACAAAATATTAAAAATCATATTTAAATATATGTATATATATCTATATAATAATTTTAGAATACATTTAAAAAAAAAAAAAAAAAAAAAAATTGTTTTAAATTGTATAAAACAATTTATAAAAAATAAAAATTAATTTGGGAGTTTTATCCATAGTGCATCGAGCTGCAACTTTAGATTTAGGAGTTATTGCCCTAGGTGCAGAAACATTCACAGAAATATTTTTTGATGTCATTTTCCTGATAAAAAAGAAATATATATATTAGTTAATGAGAAAACAGTTAATCAATTTTTATTTTTTTTTAAATTTGTCAATATAAATTTAAAATTTACTGAAAAATAATGTCTATAAAATAAATTTAAAAAACAAAATTTATTTATAACTAAATAAATTGAAAATAAACCAATAAATTTAACTATAAAAATTATTCATTTAAAAACAAAATATTAAAAATCATATTTAAATATATGTATATATATCTATATAATAATTTTAGAATACATTTAAAAAAAAAAAAAAAAAAAAAAATTGTTTTAAATTGTATAAAACAATTTATAAAAAATAAAAATTAATTTGAAGCTTAAGTTTTTATTTAATATTTAAAAAAAAACACACATAAAAAAAAATTTACAAACATTTACTGTTAAAATTAATATTTGTTTTTTTTTTTTTAAGCTAAAGAATTTATTAAAAAAAAATGAATGTTTATTTTTTGTTTTAATTTAAATTGTATTGTTTTGATGATGATGATGGTTAACGTCCACTCAGGCCAATCTTTGGTCTATCGGACCTAAAGAAAAGAGTTATTTAGTTTGATTTAAGATTTTATTCCTATGCTCAAAAAAGCTTGGAGAGAAGCCTCCCGAGCTCACTATCATTTTGACATCTTAAAAGGCTAGTGAGGTCAGTATTGCAACAAAGATTATGAAATTGAGCTCTAATGTGGTTGTACTTGGGGCACTCTAAGAGGGAGTGATTTTCATCCTTGATGTTCATATTCTCACAGAGATGGCAGATCCTTTCCATCCATGGTGTTTTAGGAACTGTCCAACGACCTGTTTCACTATGGAGCTCATGAGAGTTCGTTCTAATCTTGGCTATATTAATTTTCTTCTTTGAGCTAGTTAAAACAGAGAGATACTTTTGATCTTCTAGGGTGGGGTTGATGACCTCCTTATAACATCTTAATTTTCTTTTCGCTGTTAGATCTTTCTCACACCACATTTTTTCTTTGAACTTAGAAGTAACAATTTTTTTAATGTTATTAATGCTTTGCAATGCAACATTCTCGTCGATCTCCTAATGGTTTAACCAGGCCCTGGTGTCTTTATACCAACATCGTTTAAGCCTTAGGTGGTTTTGGTTGGAATTTAAAGCTAGCTTAGGAAGTCTATGGTCTCCTATGTTATTGAGCTTGTGCTTGTACAACAGAAGCCTAGTCATAGCTAGGCCCTCGATAGGGGAAAGACCCACTTCTATAAGGAGAATAGGATAGAGTGTATTACTTTTAATTTTAAGGTTATAAGTTATAAAACGCTTCTGGATTTTCTCAATATTTCTCTAGTATTCTCTAGAGATGCTGCAACCCCAAACCTCACATCCATATAAGATAATAGGAGTGACTAAAGTTTCAAAGAGAAACTTATTTATATCCCACATTACGAGGTTTGTCGTTTTACAATTATTTTCAAGACCAAAATAAGCTTTCCACCCCCCATTAATGCTTTTTTGAATGCTATAGTTCCAATTCAGCTTGTGATGAATATCAATTCCTAGGTACTTGGAAGAAGACACTTCCTCCAAATTACTATTGTCATACATAAAATTAGCGTAAGTGTCCTTCTTGGATTTGATAATTATAACTTTTGTTTTGTCAGTGTTAACAGACATACCCATGGAAGAGCAGAAATACTTAAGAAGTCTAAGTTTCTTATCAAGATCAGATGGGCACCTTGCGAGAAGAAAAATATTGTCAGCGTAGAGAAGAAGGATGATGATTATCCCAGCTAAGATCGTGCCAGCACACCCTGCATCCTCTAAACAATTATATTTTAAAATTTTAAATATAATGAATATAATTAAAACATATATTTTAAAATTTAAATTTAAATTTAAAACCTATAATGTTTTATTGTATTTTAAATTTTTATTTTATAATTTTAAAATATTGAAATGTACACTATTTATAAGATAAATTTTTAATTTTAATATAAGATAATTTTTATTTTATTTTTTTTTAACAAGAACGGTTATGGTTTATATTAGAATTTAGCCAAAATTCCTTTCACCGGATACATTTGATCGGGCATAGCCCTTAACCTTTCTTTCACTAACTGATCACAGGCCCCTAAACTTGGAAAACCGCAAGATTTACTCGAGACTATCGAGTCTATCTCCGTTATTTTCCCTATCTTAAAGAGACAAACAAACTATTTCAGCATAATGCAGAAAAACATGACAAACTTTATGGAATGGGGTCCCAATTCTCAATTCCATCTCCAAGAGACAGCCAGCTGGAAGTGAAACTGCCCTGTTGGTTTCCAAGTCAGCAACTTTATTATTTTCCCTCAAAACATGAAGGAAGGAAGCAGTCCGGAAGGATTTCACCAAATTTCTGGTTCTTGAAATTACTCTTGCCAGTCTAATGTCTGCAGGAGAGGAATCCTCCACTAGAACTTTGATAATGGATTGAGAGTCTCCTATGATACTGATATCTGAAAGACCGAAAGCCTTTTCTTGCTTGAGACCTTGCAGAAGAGCCAAGGCTTCAGCTTGCATGCTGGTAGAATGCCCTAAACCCCAAGTGAAATTTGCCACAATAATACCCTCTTTATTTTTAATAATTCCTCCTGCCCCAGCCAAACCAGGATTGCCTTTCGCTGCTCCATCGAAGAATAAAGAGAATCTGGAATGCCTGAGGAGCAGATCCGAGAGATCATTCTCCTTCCCTCTGAATTGCCACTCTTTTGTGGCCTTGTAATGCCTTATTTCACTAGAGAAATGGAGGTCCATCAAGGCACCCCATTCTAAGTCTTGCTGACTCATATTTAGATCTGGCAAATGATCCCCCAGAATTTCTTTCCAAAGGCATTTTATTTTGGTGATGATGAACTGAGCGTTTATACTTTCATCTCTGAAAACTCTTCTGTTGCGCTCAAGCCAGATCTGCCAGCAAGCAAATTTCGGCAAAGAGAGCCATGCAGCTGTGAAACTCTCATTTTTTGGAAGCGATCCTGGGTAGGAATTCCGCCAGTTTGCAAAAAGATCAGATATGGACGTGGGTAAGGTGAATTCAGAATTCCAGAAGCTCAGAAGGTCGTGCCAGATATCTCTTGAAAAGTTGCATTCCAAAATAATATGTTGAGCGTTCTCCTCACAATCACAGCATAAGTAGCATCGAGAGGGACCATGAAATCCTTTCTTCTTCAATCTATCTGCAGTTAAAATCCCTCTGTGGCATAACAGCCAACAGAAAGAGTCGACCTTAGGCATGGTTTTGCGATTCCAGATCCCATTCCAGACTGCAGGATTAGGAGGGACGTTAGGGCGATCATGAAGGCATTTGTATCCCTGTGCAACCATGAAAAGCCCTGGGGCGGATCCCCATCCTTGAGCATCCTTCTTACCCACGCGCAGAGGCGCCATACCATTTAATAAATAAATGAAAAGATCTAGAGCTTAGGACAGCACAGGAGGGACGGGAGGGAGCCTCCATCGCTGCCAATGTCTGCCTTCCCATTATGAAATGTCCCAAAGAGTGGTGCATTCAGCGTTGTCCAACCACAAACGCAGCGCTTGCAGAGAGCAGTGGGACGATAGAGGAGGGTGCATCATAATGATGTCATCCCAAATTTTAATTTCTTTGCCGTTTCCAGGGATCCAATATGCTCTGTCTCTGATTAAAGGGGCTGCTTTATGATAGAGCTTGATCAACTGCGAACATGAGGAGGGTAGGAGGGCGTCTAGACATCTCTTCCTCTTTCCCATGAAATATTTCCTCCATAGGGCTTTTTGCGCCCAACTTGGATTTGGACCAATGATTCTCCAGAAGATCTTGGCTCCCATAGCTATGTTTTGGAGGCTAAGATCTTTGAAATTGAGGCCTCCTTCACTCTGGGGCTTGCAGATTTTCTCCCAATTGACTAATGGGATTTTCCTGTCATTGTGATTGCCCCCTTTCCAGAAGAACTTGCGAATGAAGGCTTCCATTTTTTTTATGATGCCTGAAGGGGCTAGAATTATAGAGAATTGAAAGATGGGGAGACTGCTAAGAACAGATTTGATGAGAACAGTTTTTCCGGCTAGATTTAACCAAGAGAATCCCCAAGCTTGAATTTTGGCCTTGAACTTGTCCAACAGAGGAATCCAATCTCTGTTGTATGCCAATTTTCGAAAGATGGGAAGGCCCAAATAAGAAAAGGAGGACCAGTTGAGAGTGGCAGTAAATCCCAGAATTCTTGAGATGGCAGAAAGGGTGGGAGCCGAGATGTTCCAGCAAAAATATTTGCACTTACCATTGTTTAAACTGCTGCCTGTAGCTTCACTGTAGTCATCCAAGACCTCCTTGAATCTAAGAGCAGATCTGGCAGAGGCAGCCCCTAACAAGAGGGTCTCATCCGCAAAGAGGGTGTGATTAACATTTTTAACCCCTCTTGCTATATTGAGCCCCAAGATCTCTTGGTCAACCAGTTTCTGATCCAGGGAGAAACTCAGGACGGAAACATGAAGGACGAAGAGGAGCGGAGAGAGGGGGCAACCCTGCCTAAGCCCTCTTGAATCTTTAAAAAAACCAGCTGCTCTCCCATTCACCAGGGGGGCGATCCAAGGATCAGCAATACAAGCACGGATCCATTTTAGAAAGCCCATTCCAAAGCCAATTTTTTTCAAGACTTCCCAAAGAAAGCTAAGTCTGACCCGATCGAAAGCATTAGCCAAATCTAGTTTGATAACCATACCTTTCTCTTTGCGAAGCTGGCTCGAGTGAATCGCCTCTTGCACTAGGATGAAGTTGTCAGTGAGCTGTCTCCCCTGAACAAATCCACCTTGGTTCTCCGGGATGATGGCTGGAAGAATACCTTTAAGTCTATTGGCAATAACCTTTGTGATTAATTTGTATCCAATATTACAAAGAGATATGGGGCGGAACCGATTAAATTCTTTAGCACCCTTTTCCTTGGGTATGAGGGCAAGAAAAGCTAAATTGGTGCTGCCCCCAATTTTCTGGCAGTCTTGTGATTTCAAAATCATTTTGTAGAGGTCTTTCTCCACAATCTGCTAGCAGGTTTGAAGAAATCTTGCTGTAAAACCATCCGGGCATGGGGCTTTGTCAGGCTCCATGTCTGAGAGGGCATCCTTTATTTCCTGAATAGAGATCTTTGCTTCAAGCTGCTGATTCATTGAAGGTGAGATCCTAGGGGGAACCGCCTCCAAGAATTTGGAGTTTGGGTCCGTCACACCCTCTTCTCTATACAGGTTTTGAAAGTGGTTGAAAGCTGCTCTCTTTATGCTATCAAAGTCTTTGTGTGTCAAATTGCTATCTTTGATTTCTGCAATAGAATTGAAGCTCTCTCTGGCTTGAGCTTGCTTGTGGAAGAAGGCTGAATTTATGTCTCCTGCTTTAAGCCATAAGGTCCTAGACTTCAGTCTCCAATGCTCTTCCTCCGAAAGGCAAGCTTTGTGGAATATTTGTTGGAGCTCAGCTTCCTTATCTAGAACTTCTTTAGTGATTTCTGCATCTTCACATTTGGCATGGTGCTGGGCAAGATTATCTTGAGCCTGCTTTCTCTCTTTTGCAGGAGAGGGAAGAGCTTTGGCCCAAGATTTAAGCACCATTTTCAGTCTTCTAAGTTTTTCTTCCCAAATGAAGAAAGGGGAACCTTTCACTGGCAGTTTCCAGCAGTCATGAACCAAGTTCAGGAACTCAGATTCTTTGACCCAAAGAGGGTTGAATCTGAAGGGGATGGGGCCAAGATCTTTGTGGCCCAGCATCTCAAGCAAGATGGGCTTATGGTCAGAAACACTGCATGGGACGATATGCAATCTGAAATCTAAGCCCAGCAAAAGAAAGGAACTCTGAACCAAACATCTATCAAGTCTAGCAGCAATGTGACGAGGACCTATTCTTTTGTTAGACCAGGTATACTTACCATTTGCTGGAGGGATGTCAAGCAGATCCCAATCCTGCATGAGGTCTTCCACCCATTCCCTTGTAGGGTCCCTTACGATTGTGCCTCCTCGCTTTTCCTCCATGCGCAAGGTGAGGTTAAGATCACCTGCAACAATGATGTTTTCCAAATTTTCTGACTCTGACAGATGTCTGATGGAGTCCCAGCACTCCCTTTTCTCCCCTATATTTGTTGGAACATACACATTGAAAATAATGACTGCCACCCTCGATTCCAAAGGCTAGAGCTTCAAAAATAGCCAGTGGGTGTTGTGCAGCACGGTGACCAATCTGAACTTGAGAGGGTTCCAAAGGGAGCCCAGTCCCCCAGATGCTCCCCGTGCTAAAACTGCATGTCCGCTGCTACCTTTCCAAAAAAATTTACTGATTTGGAGAAACTCCTTGTCCTCCATTTTGGTCTCCTGAATCAGAAGAATGTCTAGAGCTTCTCTTCTTATAAGGCTTCTCGTTGCTTCTTCTTTCAATTTGCTCCCCATTCCTCTACAGTTCCAGGAGACAATCTTCATCATTTATTTTTATGATGATGGGCTCCCTTGGAACCCTGCCCTTGGTTTTTTACCATCTTCGGATTTTTGCCAAGAAGTTTCTCCAGAGTGGGCTGACTACCCTGAAGCTTGTCTTTGTAAGTTTCCTGATCTCTCTTTTCTCTAGCAGATTTGCGGCCCCTTGCAAATCTTCTGAACGATATTTGTGTATCTCCTATTTCTCCATCCTCCTCAGACTCCTCCGAGTCATGTTCCTCCTCGGAGGCTTCTGTTTGCTTATCCTTGTTTCTTGCCGTGACGCTTTCTTCAGGTCTTGTTTCTGCTGAAGGCATTTTTTCTAAAGGTTGATCTTGCCTATCTTCCTCCTGAGGAGTCTCTTCAGCAAAGCTTAAGACCTCATACCTGTTTTCTTGGCTTTTTGGCGGGGGAACATTCTGGATGGAGGCAGGCTGGGGTCCATGAACCCCAGATTTCTTGTGAGATGTCTTTGGCCTCTTGACCTGGTTCCAGCCCTCTTCCTTTCCTTTCTCAGCTTCCCCTTTGTTCGGGCACCCTCTTGCAAAATGGCCATATATGTGACATTTGCGACATTTGAAGGGGAGTTGCTCATAGTCCAGCACTTGCACATGCGTCCAACTGCCCACCTTTAATTTAATGGCCTCCGGAAGCCCCACCTCTAAGTCCACCTCGACACAGATTTGGGCGCAATCATACTGATCATTGTTGTTTGCTCTGTCAATGAATTTTCCCAGAGTATCTCCAATGTGCTTGAGGGACTCCCAGTTCCAACAGTGCACTGGTAGATTGGGGAGCCGAACCCAGACAGGGACTGTCGTTGGGACATCCACAGCCGGATCGAAATCGGGGGTCCATTTGTTAAGGTAGAGGCCCTGGGGTCCCATGAAATAGGGCCCATTCCTGAAGATCAGGTCCTTATCCTCCTTGGTGTTGAACTCGAACAGAAAGAAGCCTCTACCCAAAAAATAAGAGGTGACTTTATTTTTGATCAGCGGAACCCAGTTCTTAACGACCTAGTTTTCCGTGGATCTTGGCGAGGGCCAAAGGCCCGTGAATTGACCCACCAGGGCCCGATCTGCCAGGGACAAAGCGACCTTGATCGGACCCTCAGGAGGGAGGTTTACCTCTGGAACATCGTCGAGCCTTTTGACGAACTTAGTAGCTACAGATTTCTTCTTTTTGGGCAGCGAAGCAAGAAGAGAGGAGAAGGTTGCTTCAGCTTCCGGGAGAGTGGCTTGCGAGGGACCAGTGGGCGAGCCTTGGGCCTCCATGGCAAGAAGATCAAAACAGAAAAATCGATCTGCACCAAGCAAAGGAACGAGGCATCTCAAGGCCGGGATGAAGGAGAATCCAAATAGTCCCTGCAAGCAGAAACCCCAAGGGCGCAGACCCAAGCAGATCTGACAAGAGATCGAGAGGCTCAACGAGATCTTGAAGCAGGGCAGGTGGAAAGAAGGGAGCCTAGCAGAACCGAGAGGCCCAGATAAATTTTTAATATAAGATTAATTTTTAATTTTTAAATTATTATATTGTGTATAATTATAACTATAAATAGATTTTAAAATTAAAACTTTGTATTATAACAATCTTAAAATTATATATTTAAAAATAAAAATTAAAACTTTATTATAAAACATTATATATATTTTTTTTTAAATTTAAAAATTATATTAAAATTTTTAGAACAAACCATTAATATTTTATATTTAAAACAAAATAAAATAAAATAAAAATTATAAAATTGATTATATATTTAAATTTAAAAATAAAAATAAAAAAATAAAAAATTGTTTTCAAGCGGACGCCGGAGCCAGGCTGGGCAGCCCTCTACGGTGCCACCCGGCCGGCCTCCGGCAATTGTCCTCCGCCCAGCCGGGAGCCGGAGGCTGGCCGGACGGCACCGTCGATGGCTGCCCAACCGAGGGCCTGAGGCAGGCCGGGCGGTGCAATTATCCGCCCAACCAGGGGCCGGAAGCAGGCTGTGCAGCCCTCGACAGTGCCGCATGGCCTGCCTCCGACCCCCGGCTAAGCAGAGAGCGATTGCTGGAGGCCGGTTGAATGGCACTGTCGAGGATTGCCCAGCCTGGCTCCGGCCTCTGCCCGAAAACTAATTCTTTTAATTTTTATTTTTTTTAATTTAAATATATAATCAATTTTATATTTATATATATATATATATATATATATATATATATATATATATATATATATATATATATATATATATATATATATATATATTTTAAATATATATATATATTTTTAAATATAAAATATTAATGGTTTGTTCCAAAAATTTTAATATAAAATTTTTAAAATTTTTAAAATATATATAATGTTTTATAATAAAGTTTTAATTTTTTTTTTAAATAGATAATTTTAAGATTGTTATAATATAAAGTTTTAATTTTAAAATTTATTTATAGTTATAATTATACACAATATAATAATTTAAAATTTAAAATTTATCTTATATTTAAAATTTGAAAATTTAATAAATGGTGTATATTTCAATATTTTAAAATTTTCAAATACAATAAAACATTATAGGTTTTAAATTTTAATTTTAATTTTAAAATATATTTTTTAATTATATTCATTATATTTAAAATTTTAAAATATAATTGGTTAAGTGTATATTTAATAAAACAATACAATTTAAATTAAAACAAACTTTATTTTATAAACTTTCGAAGACTGCCTAGCTTGCCTTCGACTTCCAGTGGGTAACAATTTTTTTTTTTTCAAACACAAACTATATAAAAAATTTAAATTTTTTTAACTTTTGTTTAAAAAAAAAAAAAAAAAAAAATCTATTCAATTAAAATTTTAAAATATAAAAATAAAAAATAAAAACAAATTAAAAAATATGTTGTAAAAAATAAACAAACAAATATAAATAAGCAAAATTATTTCGGTAATAATCACATGAAATAGAACGTGGTCGATGCGTTTTGAACCAACTAGTGTGGTTCATCATCAGAACATGAAATATAATTAAATTAATTTTTTTTAAATTAAAGCAATTATTATTTAAAATATAAAAAAACAATTAAAAAAAAAATTAAAAAACATGTTTTAAAATATAAAGAATATTTTAATTTTTAATGTTTATTTTCTTAAAACTATAATTTAAAATATAGAAAAAAAAAAAAAAAAAGTTTTAAAATATAAACAAATAAATATATGAAAATGTTAATTTTTATTTTTATTTTTTTTAAACTAAAACAATTATAATAGAAAAAAAAAAAAACAATTTTTGTTTAATAAAAATATAATACTATAGAATTTAAAATTAAAAATTTAAATTTAAAATTAAAAAAAAAAAATAACAAAATCAAAAATTATATATATATATATATATATATATATATATATATATATATATAAACAAATTAAAATTATAAATTACAATTAAAAATAAGATTTAAAATAATAATAATAATAAAAGTGTTAAATAAAAAAAAAATTAAATAATAAAACCACCAATATATTTATAAAAATAAAAAAAAATAAAAACGAAACAAAACAAAAAAACAAAAAAACCAAATAGATTTAATATAAACTAAAACTATCTATTCTCCTTTAAATAAATAAAATAAAATCTAATCATATTTCTAAAAATAATTTTTTATGTTTTAAAATTCTAAATTTTTGTCCTAAAACCCTAACAATTTGAGTGTTTTTTCCATTTTCTTCACTAAAAAAATATAAAAAAATTAGGGTTTTTGAACCTATAAACCTTTAAAAAATAGTCTTTGAACACAAAAACTATATAAAAAACAGATTTTCTCCAAAATCGTTTTTAAATAGACAAAATAGAAGGAAAACTAACCTTTGAAATGCAAAAAACTCCTGTCACCAATGCGAACATAACGCCTCCACAAATTTACCAATACGAACACAACGCCTCTAATGTGAATGCAATGCCTCCACGAAGTTACCAATGCCAACGCCACACCTCCAGAAAATTGCTCCAACAAAAACCATAAAACTTGATGTGATGTGATGAATAGAAACAATGATTCTTATTATATAACGAATTTTGTATGATTGGTTTACTGTTTAACGAATGTGGGATAAAATTTTAAAATTTAAAATATTTACATGTAGTTAATTATAGTTAATATTATAGTTAAAATAGTTAATATTTACATGAAGTTATCATAGTTAATATTTTATTTAATATTTACATGTACTGAATGTTAAATCATTCAAATATAATTTGGGATTAAATTTTAAAATTTAAAATATTTACATGTAGTTAATTGTAGTTAATGTTATAGTTAAAATAGTTAATATTTGCATGTATTTATCATAGTTAATATTTACATGTACTAAATGTTAAATCATTCAAATATAATCTGGAATTAAAATTTAAAATTTAAAAAATTTACATGTACATAAATATAGTTAATATTATAGTTAAAATAGTTTGTATTTGCATGTAGTTATTATTGTTAATATTTACATGTAATCAATTTTTAATCATTCAAATAAGAAAATTATTTTAGTTTGGAAGGCATGCATGAAAAGAATATTTTGTGGATATTTTGAATAGAAATTACAGTGAAATATTTCAAGATCAACAATTTATTAAGAAATTTTGAAATATATTTTAGACGAATATAATGTAGGTTTAAAATTTCAAATATTTACATGTAGTTAATTATAGTTAAAATAGTTAATATTTGCATGTAGTTATTATAGTTAATATTTACATGTAGTCAATGTTAAATCATTAAAATAACAACATTATTTTAGTTTGAAAGGCATGCATGATAGGAATATTTTGAGGATATTTTGAATAGAAATATCAATAAAATATTTCAACACAAATAGTTTATTAAAATGTTTTTAAATACATTTTTGACAAATATTTTGTACGAAATATTTGAAACGAAAATTTTGGAGGGAAAGTTTTTCGCGAAAATTTTTTTGGGGGGGGGGGATTTGGAGGGAAATTTTCAGTCTTTAAGTTATATATGGTAATTGGGAGAGGCATTTGTATCATTCAACGTATTCTTGTTGAAAGCCATGGGTTCTTCTGATAGCGAAGTTTTTCTTTCTACAATATCAACATCTTCGTCACGCAACAAATCTATTTAGATTGATGAATATAACAAGAGTTCGTTCACCATGAATAGAGAATCAAAAAATCAACTTGGTCGTAATCCTAAGGATGAGGAGAACATAATTGATGAGGCGCAGCAAAAAGAAATTTATTTAAATCGAGAGTCAGTTATTCCACTTACTCTTAATCCTAAGGATTATGAAAGCAACAGTGATGAAGGGCATGATGAAGAATTTCCAGAGTCAAAATTTTCACTTTGTCTTAATCCTAAGGATTATGAGGGCACCACTGATGAAGGGGGAGATGAATAATATCCACTTCATCCTAATCCTAAGGATTGTGCGAGCACCACAGATGAAGAGGGGAATGAAGAATTTGCAGAGTCAAAATATCCACTTCGTCCTAATCCTAAGGATTATGCCAGCACCATTGATGAAGAGGGGAATGAGTAATTTACAGAGTCAAAAATTCCACTTCATCCTAATCCTAAGGATCATGCCAACACCATTGATGAAGAGGGGAATGAAGAATTTGCAGCGTCAAAATATCCACTCTGTCCTAATCCTAAGGAGTATGCCAACACCACTGATGAAGAGGGGGATGAAAAAATTCCAGAGTCAAAATATCCACTTCGTCCTAATCGTAAGGATTATTTCAGCACCACTGATGAAGAGGGGAATGATAAAATTCCAGATTCAAAACATCCACTTCGTCCTAATCCTGAGGATTATGCTAGCACCACTGATGAAGAGGGAAATGAAAAATTTGCAGCGTCAAAATATCCACTCCGTCCTAATCCTAAGGATTATGGGAGCACCACTGATGAAGAGGGGGATGAAAAAATTCCAGAGTCAAAATATCCACTTCGTCCTAATCCTAAGGACTATGTGAGCACCATAGATGAAGAGGGGATTGAAGAATTTGGAGAGACAAAATATGCACTTTGTCCTAATCCTAAGGATTATGCCAGCACCACTGATGAAGAGGGGAATGAAGAATTTGCAGCGTCAAAATATCCACTTCGTCCTAATCCTAAGGAATATGCCAGCATGACTAATGAAGAGGGGGATGAATTTCCAGAGTCAAAATTTTCACTTCATCCTAATCGTAATGATTATAAGAGTACCACTAATGAAGGGGGGGATGAATAATTTCCAATAAATATAGATTCAAGGAATCCACTTATTCCTAATCCTAAGGATTATGAGAGAACCAGTGAGGAAGGGGAGGGGCGGGATGAAGAAATTCTAGTGAATACAGATTCAAAGCTTCCACTTAGGCCTAATCCCAAGGATTATGAGAGCACCACTTAGGAAGGGGAGGATGAAGAGTTTCTTGCAAATGATAATTTTAAAGGCACATATCTGAATAATTCATTTTCTCTGAGTGATCGTTTCAAACACTCTTATGGTGATGAAGAATTGAATCCTCTCAGGGAAGAATTTGAAAGCATGGATCAAGGTGGTGAATAATTTCGTCTAAGTCAGGGTTACAAAAGCATAGATGATTCTTGTGAAATGTTTTGTTCAAGTGATGATGGTAATGAAAATTTTCCAGGAAATGATGTTGATGAATTTATTAACTGTATTGAGAATGATGATAGTGGGGATAACACACCTCCTAATGGTGATGAAACTGCTTCTACAAAGGATGATGGAATGATGAAGCCGTTGCAAGCAAATATTGTAACTAGGAGTAGGAGTAGACCTTTTCATATCAATCCAAAACAAGTTATACAAGGGTGAGGAAAAAATATCTCACAAAAAGAAGTTATGTCGTTCATTTGATTTCAAGTGACTGTTGTCGAAGCGATTGCTTGAAACATATGGATTTCAACTTTGTTTTGGAGATAAGGAAAAGATATATGTCAATGAATAAAAGCATGCAAAATTCATATTTAGTGGGTTGCATGCAATCTACACTAGCAGGTTATGATTATCATATTGGGAATGTATTGCTCTGCAGAAAGGCTTTCAAAATGTTGCATTCAATTGGTAATTGTCGTTTGCTAAGAATCCAAGAAAAATTGGAAAATGATCCCACATATTATTCAGAAGTACGTTATAAACGGGACGTTGGGCCGTTTTCAAATACTGCTAAGACATGGATGAAAGACTTCTTTTCAATGCATGGAGAGTGTATGCCAAATAAAGACACAATACATATTCCAGATAATTTCTCGAGACGAGAAATATTCATCTTATACAGATATTAGGCAGAAGTTGTTGAAGGAGTTGGTCATTTTATTACATATTCTTATTTTACAATGTTATGGAAAAATTAATTCAACAATGTTCGTATTCCTAAGAAGACAAGGATGGGGCTTTGCAGCACGTGCTTCTCTTACAGCAAAAGGAGATAAATGTCAAGGGGAAGAAAGAGGTATGCGTTCAAAACATTGTTTTTTAAAATTGGATAGTTATCAACTATGAAAATATATTTATTCATATGTTTCTTTTATTTTATGTACAGATTCCGTTGTCAAAGAACTTCAAGAGCATCGCAATCAGCAAACAAGTGAAAGGAAAAAGTTGTATAAACATCGAAAGAAGTGTTATGATCATCCAAATAAATATCTGGGTTTGATAATTGATGGTATGGACCAAAAGAAAACACTTCTTCCACATTTTGTCCACACGCCAAAAAAATTACGAGAGGAAAATTTCATTCAGTTTCACTTGATTAATTGTATGGTATTTAATGAGAAGATGTCTCTAAGAGTTTTCTTCACAACTCCAAATATTCACAATGATGCAAATCTGACCATAACTATAATTCATGATGTGGTTACTCATTGGTGATATGGTATTCTTCCTGAAGTTTTGTACTTACAATTAGACAACACAAGTCGTGAAAACAAAAATCAAGTTCTTTTTGGGTATCTAAACATGCTCGTTGAATTGGGAATTTTTAAAAAGACAAAGGTTGGTTTCCTTCTTGTTGGGCATACTAATGATCATATTGATCAAATGTTTAGTCGTCTTTTAGTAACATTGAGGAGGAAAGGTGTTGGGAGCCTACCATCATTAATTGAATGTATTAAGAAATCGTACATTCCAGAGCCTGTTTTTCATGTGTTGGAAGAAACTATTGAGATGCGAAGGTTTATTTTGGGATCGCATGGTGAGGAGAAATGCATTGAACAAATTAATGGCATTAGCTTCCAGCATCAATTTCGTATCAAAAAAATTAATGGGATAACACTTATATGGGGCAAGAAGTATTCAACTGTTGCAGAATGGGGGCCATCATCAAGTTTAGCATTTTTGAATTTCATTCTAGAGCGTCCAATATTTTCATCAAAGATATTGTTATTACAGTTAGTTACTGAACTCCATAATGCACGAAGGCATAAGAGAGACATAAATTATTCTGATGTCTAGAGGAAATTAAAATATGTATTAGAGATCAATATGAGTTCTTCGATGTCGTTGATTCAGTTTGGTGGGAGTCTTTTTTAAATTATCAAAGCAATATGATTTCAAGATCAATAAATGTGGATATGCTTTTGAAGACTCCTTTTTTTTGCCACAAAATATGCCAAATGTATATCAAGAAACACACATTGTTGAACAACAACAGTCTCAATCTATTATTAATTTTCCACAGGTAGAGGAAAGAGAAATCTATATTGGTTCTAGAAGATCATGTGCACAACATGAAGCCCTGGAAGACCTTTACAAGGGTTCTGTGCAGGATGTTAAGGGGGGTTGCATGATAGCAGTGTTAGAAGATGAAGATCCACTTGGCTATCCATTCTGGATTGTGAATTTTATAAAGGTCATTAATGAAAATGAAGATATTACAGTTGTTGATGTACATTGGTATGCCACAAGCACCCACCCTTTCAATGGTGTGTACAAGCCAGAGATGGTAGTTGAAAAAAATTTGGCAAAAAGAGAAAAATAAAGGACACAAATATAAATCGTCGTCGCACAGATGTCTTAAAATTGGAGGATGTTGACATACTTGTGTATGACTTCAATTTGACAAAGAGAGGAGCTCTTCAGTTGAAGACCATAAATATTTTGAAGAAATTGCTACCAGAACAATTACTGTTGAGATAGGACTCTGCAAAAAGTAGTCATAGATAGATCTACAAGACATTTGAACTCTGAAATGGCGGGCATGCATGTTGACTCAGATGGAGCACTAGTTGATGAAAGAGAAGAATATGGATCATCTTCATCTGCATGGAGTCATTCATCTGAAGATGTAGGTTCTGATGGTGTGCCAGAACCTATGGTTGATTTTGAATAATTTTCTAAGACACTTTTATGTAATTGATGTTTGCATGGTAACTTGAAATCAAAATTTTGACTTCCATTTAATTTTTCATGAAGTTATGAGGCATTTCTATGTTTGTTGGATTATATGTTTTAATTATGAAGAATTCATATCTTTAGAATATCCACAGCGCAACAATGAATTACAAAAATAATTTGTGTTATATTCAATGTACCAATGTTGATATTTTGATTAAAAGTAAAAAAGAAAATATAAATTATGTTGAATTTTTAGATTATGTAGTGATATTACCATGATATTATGAATTGTAACCATTTGGTATAAGATACTTTTAAAATTTTTAAAAATTATATGCCTCATTGAGAGGGGACACTTTGTTTTGATGCTTGATTTTTAGGTTTTGGTTGCAATTAGATTTAAATTTGTCTTATGCTAAGATTTGAAAAGAGATATATTTTTCTCCTTTAAAATTAAAATTACTATTGGAATAATAAATTTTTCATTTACTTGTTCATTTTTAAAAATTGTTTAAGTCATATAATTTCTCCATAATTTCATGGTTCAAGTATCTTGAAAAATTAAGATTTAAAAACTTGAGATTTACAACTTGTCATTAAGGTTTTTAAGCGGTAAGAAATTTTCTCTTTAATGTTATGGTTGAAAATAATTACAATTTTATTTTTTCGCGCGCGTTGGCTCTGGTCCTCCGCTCTGCCTCCCTCTGCGCCCTCTGATCGCGCCTGGGCTGCTGGCAGCTCCAGCGCGCCCCAGCTTCGTCCTGCTCGGCCTGCTCTGGGTTAGATCTAACCATGGATGACCGCAGGACTCCTGATCCCCCTCCACCTCCGGAGGTTTCTGCATTTAGGGCAATGATTGCTAATGCTCCCAAACGCCCTCCTTCTTTGTCTCAGCAGAAATTTGTGAAAAAAATGGACTCAATCCCCACAGTGGCTCTTCCCGAAGGAGACACCTGCAAATCGGCGCTGAATCTGGCGGAGCGGGGCCTCATAGGCCAGTTCACGGGCCTCTGGTCCTCTCCCAAATCTGTTGAGGACTGGACTCAAAGGAACTGGAAGCCTTTGATCAAGGAGGGAGTCAATAGCTACTTCGTAGGTAAGGGTTTCTTTGTGTTTGTCTTTGAAAACCCGGAAGACAAAGGATTAATCTTCAGAAACGGACCATATTTCATGGGCCCTCGGGGCCTTTACCTAAACAAATGGTCCCCTGACTTCGACCCCTCCCAGGATGTTCCCTCGGCTGTCCCGGTTTGGGTTAGACTCCCTCACTTGCCTCTCCACTGTTGGAATCCAAAATCTCTCTAGACAATAGGAAATGCATTGGGAAAATACATAGATCAGGCGGCAAGAAAGGATCAGTACTCATGCGCCCGCATCTGCGTAGAAGTAGATCTCGAAGAAGGATTACCGGAAGCTATCAAGCTCACTGTTGCTGGGTGGACGCATGTCCAAGAGCTGGACTATGAACAGCTACCATTTAAATGTAGGCAGTGTCACGGGCACGGTCACTTTGCAAAGCACTGTAAGAAGAAGGCTGAGGAACGGGCAGATAAACAAAATGGGGAACAATGGACCCTAGTCCAGAAAAACACTAGCTCAAAAAAAGGCGCAGGCAAAGGAAATATGGCAGGAGGTCAACCAAGCTCCAAAAGCAACCAAGAAGCGGAAGCACCACCAAATGCACCAGAAAAAGAGCAGGACATACAAGCCAACCTAAATCAGGAGAATGAGGAACAGCCGGCCCCTTCTCCTCCAAATAAAGAGAGAGAGGAAACAACTCAGTTGGAGGAAAATCAAGGCTCTCCCACTAATCCTTCCTACGCAGAAATAGCAAGGAAAAAACCTGTGGTTAGTTCTAGTTCTTCCGAGGATGAATTCTACGAGCGCCTTTCCAAAAAAGCAGGAAGGAAATCTCGTAAAGAGAAGAGGGAAGAAGAGGCATAAATACTCAAGATTCAAGGAAGTCAATCCACAATAGAAATGTCTATTGGGCGAAATATCAGACCAAGGCCTTCCAAGGGAGGCCCCAACCCCCCTCTTTGTAAATAATGAATCTCGTCTCTTGGAACTGCAGAGGTCTGGGGAACCCCTCTAAAATAGAAGCAGTCAGGGACCTACTGAAAGCAGACCCCTCAGACATTCTTATGCTCCAAGAGACCAAAATAGAAGGGCAGGCCCTTCTAGAGTTAGGCAGAACAAAGTGGAACGAAAAAGCAGGAAAAGCAGTCAGCTCAAGGGGAACCTCCGGAGGGCTGGCAACACTTTGGATGGACGACCTCTTTCAGCTGCTAAGGTCCCATGAAACCCAGCACTGGATATACACGGAGCTGAAGCATAAGGCAAGTAAGTTTTCCATCTCTCTCTTCAATCTCTATGTTCCGGTGACTTATTCTGAAAAACGAGAATGCTGGGATACACTTGTGGCCTTTCTTGAGCAGACCAATCCCAGCAACATCATTCTTGCCGGGGATCTGAACATTGTTTTGAAAGCAAAAGAAAAGAGGGGGGGAAACAGCTCCAGAGACCCTATGTTGGCCAAGGTTGAGGAGATCACCCAACTCTAGGACCTTCTTGATTTCAGGCCCATTCGTGGCATTTACACATGGTCAAATAATCGGGTTGGTTCGGAGCACATTTCTGCTCGATTAGACCGTTTCTTGGTACAAAGTTCCATTATGATGAACAAGAAAATATCCACCAAAATTTTTCCCAAGCTCTCCTCAGACCATAAACCCATCCAGCTCCATTTGGAAGATGAAGAAGACTTGGGTCCGCTTCCTTTTCGATTCAACCCACTCTGGATCGAGAGAGATGGATTCATGGAAACTGTCAAGGCAGCATGGGCCAAACCAATCTCGGGATCCTCCAGCTACGTATGGGAGCAAAAACTGAAAGCTACAAAGCAAGCTCTGAAGGACTGGATAAAAACACCGGACATCAACCCCATCAATCAGAGAATGGAGGCTGTGCAGTCTTTTTCGGACCTGCAAACAGATATGGAAAACAGAGATATCACATCTGAGTTGCTCGAGGAGGAAGTAAAAGCACAAAGAGCAACGTATCAATCTTTTCGTAAGGAAGAAGAATACTGGAGGCTTAAATCCAGAAGCCTTTGGTTGAAGGCCGGGGACCGGAACACTCCCTTCTTCCACCGGCAATATAGAGCTAGACTGTCAAAGAACTACATAGCAGAAATCAAAACATCTGAGGGTCAAGTATGTAAAGGATTCAATCAAGTTAAACCCGCTGCTGAAAACCATTACAAGAACTTGTACAGAGAAGAAACTCAAAGCAATGATGAGGAGGCGGATGATTTTCTCTCCAGTGTTCCCTCCCTTATCAGTCTTGAAGACAACTTAAACCTCTGCAGACCCATTACTGAGGAGGAAATCATAAAATTTATTTGGTCCATGGAATCAGATAAGGCCCCTGGGCCGGATGGGTTCACAATTCACTTCTTCAAATCCTGCTAGCACATTATCAAGGCAGATCTGCTTAAAATGACAAGAGGATTCATGCAGAAAGCCAAGATTGGTGGAGGAACCAAGTCCACTTACCTGGCTTTAATTCCTAAGGACACCAATCTTGACTCCTTTGCTAGATTTAGACCCATCTCGCTGTGCAATGCTTCTTATAAAATCCTGGCAAAACTTCTGGCAAGTCGGATCAAGCCATTGTTAAAAAAACTGATCTCCAGCTATCAAGGTGGCTTTGTGGAGGGTAGGCATATTCTGGACAACGTGATCCAAGTTCGGGAGACAATACACTCAAGTAAGCAACGAAAGGAGAAAGGTATGTTGATTAAACTAGATATGGCAAACGCCTTTGATAGAGTTAATCATAATTTCCTATCTAAGGTCCTGCTCTCCTTTGGTTTTTCGATACATTTTGTCCATTTAATAAAAGCCTGCATTGATAGTCCTTGGATTGCTCCGTTAGTTAATGGCAGACCCACTAACTTCTTCCAAGCTCAGAGAGGTATCAGGCAGGGTTGCCCACTCTCCCCCTTCCTGTATATCATAATGGCAGATTCCCTCAGTCGTAAGCTTACTGCTGAAAGAATAGCAGGTCATATTCCGGGCCTCAAACCTTCTAATGGAGCTGAACCATTGAACCATGCTCTCTTTGCCGACGATTCTCTCCTACTCGGAGGAGCCTCCATCAGAATAGCCATAGCTTTCGACTCAGTCCTCAGAAAGTACTGCAGAGTTTCAGGTGCCTTGGTTAACGAGAGTAAGAGCGAAATATATAGCTGGAACATAGACCAGAATGAACTCACTGCAATCTCTGCTCTTCTTGGGTTTAAAGGTCAGGCAAACTGGGACAGGTTTAAATATCTTAGTCTTCCCATAACTTCTGGAGTTAACAAGAGATCGTTATGGAGTGACATAATCTCAAAAATTAAATCCAAAATTGCTGCGTGGGGAGGCAACTGGCTAACTAAGGGAGGTAAAGTAATCTTAATTAAAACTGTGTTGTCTGCACTCCCAATCTTCCAGGTGGCTTTCCTCCTTGCACCAAGAAATGTGATGGAGCAGATCTCCAAGTTGCTCAGAGATTTTCTTTGGCAGGGAGGGAAAGGCAACGAGAGAAAAATGCATCTGGTTAACTGGGATGTGGTCAAAAATCCATTGTCTGAAGGCGGCCTGCAAATTAGAGATCCCACGCTTGTTAATCTTGCTTTGGGAGGAAATATTTTATGGAAGCTGTTCAACGAGCCCTCTCATCCAATCAGTGTTACCCTGCGCTCAAAGTATGGTCCCAATAACGCGCTCTCCAACCTACAGACAGCAAGTGCACCCAATAGCACGCTGGTCTGGAAATTATGTTGTAAAAGCAGCAACTTTTTCAAAAAATTAATCTACAAGATTCCAGGGAACGGCAAGCGTACGCATTTATGGCATGACAGTATAATGGGAAGTGATCCACTTGCTCAGATGGATGACATTGCAGACCTCAGGAATTGGCTGGAGCGCACAAGTGTAAACAGACTGTATGACATCTCGACCTGGGACCAGCGTGGAGACTGGAATGGATGGGATTTCCATAGAGTGCCAGCACGGTTTTCTCATCAACAAGCACTGCTAGTCGAACTGTTGGATGATGCTGCACCTGTTTGCAGATCCAAAAAAGATAGTTGGGGCTGGGAACAGTCTGGAGTTTATACCACCGCAGCTGGGTATAATGCTTTACAGGTCATTAGGAATAGTAGTCAAACTAAGGAGTTTTGGAAGAATGTGTGGGATCCGCTTTCCCTTCCAAAAGTAAACTTCTTCTTCTGGACCTTGGTCCATAACAAGCAACTTACGGGAGATAATCTGGAAAAAAGGAAAATAGCTGGGCCTCACAGATGTGTGTTATGTTGTAACAACTTCGAAACAGCCCAGCATCTTTTCATGGAGTGCAGATTTGCTGAAGAGGTTTGGGTTCTCACTCTACAGGACTTGCAAATTCCAGCCCCCTTGTAGAACTCAGTAGCAGACCTCTTTGCCTCTTGGAGTCAATACTATCCCCATCGAATCCCTTCCAAATCTTTCTGGCGTAGAATCTGGATAGCGCTCCCCAAATATGTATGCTGGCAGATCTGGTTGGCCCGCAATCAGAGGATATTTAAAGAGCTGCTATATACCCCTCTGCAGGTTGCTGCAAAAGCTAAGTCCTTCCTCCTGGAAGCGGCCCAATTTCAGTATTTTAAAGAAGATCATTTGCTACTACCCGAAGAAAAGCGCTGGCTTGGTATGCTTGCGACCCATCCACGTAAGTACCTTCAACCCCCACAAGGTGACAATCCTGAATGGCGCATAAGAGATGAGGATGATTTTTTTCAAAATTGGTGGAGGTCCCAAAACATTTCCACTATCTTTTTCGACGGGGCGTCCAAGGGGAACCCCGGTGCTTCTGGTGCGGGTGGAGTTATTTACTCTCCCGGTGGGTCTTCCAAAGATTGGTTCTGTTGGGGACTTGGCAAGAAATCCAACAATCACGCAGAGATCCTTGGGCTCCTAAAAGCTTGTCTTATCGCAAGAGATAAGGGAATCAAAGTGCTCCAAGTCTTTGGTGATTCAGAACTGATAATAAAAAATATAAACACAGAGACTCCGTTCAGCAATGCCAGCCTCAACAAAACTTTGGACAGATTGAAGAGAGTCCTTCGTGACTTTGACAAGTGTAAACTTCATCAAATTTTGAGAACGTCAAACATCGAAGCAGATGAGATGGCAAACAAAGGTAGCTCGCTCATGAAAGGGCAGATCATTGTAAACAATATAAGCTCTATCCAAATGCCTTGAAAGTACTTATTGACTTTTAGATGCAGTAGATAGATATCTGCTTTGTAAAAGGGGCTACCTCGGCAAAGACCCATAATCTTTCTAACATAATAAAATCATATCCGTTACAGTTAAAAAAAAAAAAAAATTACAATTTTAGGGTTATTTAGAGTCAAGATATTTTATGTTTAACAACATGGATAAAAATTGTTCGAAATGATAAGCCCTTCAAACATGATTTTGTTTATATGTAACATCATCTATCAAAAAATTTAGAATTTAACGATTTTTCAATGTCCTAATATGTTGTCTTTAATTCCATTGTTACAATGTGTCAAAAGTGTGACACAATGTTTTTTTTTGTTATTCCAGCATCAACTCGTTTTGTTTTGAGGGTGTTTTTTCAATCCTTTTTTCAAGAAACAATTTCGTTTTTAGCATAATTTTATAAAATGTTGAAATTTTACCTTGAGAAAAAACCAAATGCATTCTGGAATACACACTTTTTGTTTTTGGGGTGTTTTTTTATGTTTTTTGTCTTTTTGGGCTAGAGTTCCCGTTTTGAGGTAATAGTTCTCGTTTCATCGGTAACAGTGTTTCAACAGTGCCAAACATATAATGGCTAGATGACTTGCTAGTATTGTAGCCTTTCAAATGTTTTGCAAGATAGAATTTATGTAACAAAGTACCCATATTAATTGGGATTGTCCAAGAGGCTTGTAATCACGGAGAATCATTCTTGATTATTAAAGGTTTCCAATCCCTTGCCTCGTGGAGGTTTCCTTGACACATTTTCCCTTGCCCCGTGGAGGTTTCCTTAAGGTTTTACCATGTAAATTGTTGTCTTTACTTGTGTATGTGTATTTCAGTTTCCATTCAGTTTCTCGTAATATTTCTTTCTTGTTTAATAACACTTGAGACTAACAATTGGTATCAGAGCATTAATGATATTGTGAGGGTCGTATAGAAGTCAAACTCCTGATTTTGAATACCTCTTTCTTGTAGACTCTACCACTTGAATAAAAACCATAGCACTAAATCATTGTGGAGAATCGTGAGTCGTTGTCGCTCTGAATCGTGGCCTGTCAAAACCACTATCCACTGAAGATATGTACGCCCTTGGTTGAATTTGAGAGTGAGAAAGAAGTTTCATTTACCATTGGAGAGGGAGGAAATTGAGGTTGTTAAACGCGCAGACTAATGTCATTCATTCACGAGCCTCGATGCTCAGGAGACTGCCCATTCCAAAGCAAACAAAAAAACGTTGAGCCATCGAGTCTACGGAGCCACCAGTAGCAAGCCAGAAAGAAAAGACTATTGTTGTAGCCGCGAGAAAAGACCTGCCACCAAAGGGAATTCTGTGTCTCAGAGACTGCATAAGTCTTTGTTCAATTAAGAGCTAGTGCCAAGAAAGTCATAGAGGAAACCAGGTACGAAACAGTGTCGTGCAGTATCTTCCGTTGCCACTCGAAAGTTTTCTACCATTTTTCTTTGAAGCCACATAGAAGCTGCCAGAGAGAAAGGCTCGATTTCCCACTGTCATGGATAGAAAGAGGGAGTGGAGTGAGAGACCGGTTCTTTGTCGAGTGAAGCTGAGTCTGAGAAAGACGGCCTCTGCCAGAACAAAAACCTAAAATTATGTTTGCTCGTTGAACAGACAGCAAAATAAATAAAGTCGGGTAATTTTTATTTGATAGCAAAAAAAATTTGAGTGAATTTGGAGTAGGGTTTCTCTAGTTAAAGAAAAGAAATCTAGAAAAGGACAAAGAATTCATGGCTAGGGTTTAGGTTTTTTAAGCAGTAAAATAAAATTGAGTTAAAACCATAGAAAGAAACTATTTTTTTAAAACGGAACTCTAGATGAAAATAAGAAAACCAGAATTTTTGTTTTGGAATTTTTTTCTTGAAACCCAGAAGAAAAATAAATAGATAAATAAACCCTACATGAAGAAGGGAAAACCAGAAAGAAAGAAGGAAACCCTAGTAGGAGGATTTGTAGGAATAAATGACAAAAATGATGAAAGTTAAATTCGAGGTGGAGAAGTTCACCGGAAAAAACAATTTCGCTTTATGGAAACTAAAAGTTAGGGATTTGCTGGTGCAACAAGGATTGCACAAAGAATTAGACGGGGAGAAGAAAAAAACTGCTAGCATGACAAATTTGGACTAAGAGGACTTGGATCCATGAGCTCTCATTACCATCAGGTTATGCCTGGAAGATGAAGTTCTCTTTAATATTTTTGAAGAGAAAACAACTACAAGTTTGTGGGAAAAACTGGAAACGTTGTATATGACCAAATCGTTAACCAACAGAATGAATTTGAAAAGACAATTGTACAATCTTCGGATGAAGGAGGGTACAGAAATTGCAGAAAATTTAAATGTTTTTAATACGCTTATTTTCGAACTGTCATATATGGAAGTTAAATTTTAGGTAGAAGACAAAGTTATTACCTTGTTGTGTTCTCTTCCCGATTCATGAGACCACTTCGTAACTTCAATTAGTTTTAGTACTACTAAGTCTTTCAAAATTAAATTAGTTGTGGGAGCTTTGTTATCTAAAGAATTACAGAGAAAATCTAGTATTGAAAAAAATGCACCAGAGGTCGGTCAAAGGAAAGAGGGGAGAAATCAAGGGGTTCTTCAAGATAAAAATCAAAGGGCAAGAAGTGTAAATCCAAATGCAGGTACTGCGACAAAATTGGACACCGCAAGAAGGATTGTTGGAAACAGAAGGAGTCTGAAAACCAGAAGAAGGAAGAAAATCAGGTTGATTCAGGTATGGTTGATGAAGTTTTATCTGTTGAAGTAGGAATAGTAGATGAAGCTTTACTTGTTTGCAATGTATCTCAGACTTTTGAAAATTGGTTGTTAGACTCTGGTGCTTCTCATCATATGAGTCCGCACAAAAATTTGTTTACTTCATATGAAGTTGTGAATGGTAGTTCTGTGTTTATGGGAAATAATGTATCTTGTCAGGCTGTTGGGATGGGAAATTTAAAAATTAATATGTATGATGATATAGTTATAATATTAACGGATGTTAGGCATATACCTGAATTGAGAAAAATTTTGATTTCTTTGGGAGTATTAGACTTGGATGGTTACAAGTTTATAGGTCAGAATGGAGTGTTGGAAGTCTCAAAAGGCACCCTGGTTGTTATGAAGGAAGAAAAGGTCATAAATATTTACAAACTCAAAGGAAGTACGCAGGTCAGTGAGGCAGCGATTATATGAAAGAAAAAAGAAGAAGGTACTCGCCTATGGCATCAATGGCTGGTTCACATGTGTGAGAAAGGTCTTCAGGTACTAATGAAACGCAAGTTTCTTCCTTATTTGAAATCCTTGAAATTGGATTTTTGTAAACATTGTGCGTATGGAAAACAATGTAAACAGAGATTTAAAACTGGAAGTCATAATAGTAAAGAAATTTTGGACTATATCCATTCTCATCTTTGGGGACCATCTCCTACTGTGTCTTATGGAGGTGCATTATATTTCTTAACATTTATAGATGATTTCTCTCATAAAATTTTGTTTTATATGTTGAAAAATAAAGCTGATGTATTTAATGTTTTTAAAGAATTTAAAGCTATGGTGGAAAAGAAAATAGGAAAATCAATTAAATGTTTAAGAACTGACAATGGAGGTGAATTTACTTCTTTATAATTTGAAAAATATTATAAGGATGAATGGATTGTTAGACATAAAACTGTTGTTTATACTCCTCAGTAAAATGGTGTTGCTAAACGTATGAATCAGACTATTATGGAAAGAGCTAGAAGCATGATTAGCAATGCTAACTTGCCAAAGGAGTTGTGGGTAGAAGCAGTATCTACTGCTTGTTATTTAGTTAACATATCACCTTTTGTTGCCATAAACTGAAAATTCCTAAAGAAGTTTGGCCGGGTTAGTCTTGTGATTTTTCACATTTAAGGATTTTTGGTTGTGATGCCTATGCTCTTATTGTTGGGAATCATCGCTCAAAGTTAGATCCAAAATCGAAATGTTATGCCTTTTTTGGGTATGATTATGCAGTGAAATAATACAGGTTGTGGGATCCTTCTTCACGGAAGATATTCATTAGTAGAGATGTAACATTTGATGAAGATTCCCTTCTAAAATCAGATGTTGAAAAAGTTGAACATGAACAGGTACCCCCAAATCAACAAATTCAGCTGGAGGCTCAATATTTTCTAGAAAGTTAAAAGGAATGAGATACTTCTAAAGAAAAAGGTGAAGAAGAAGAAGTAAAGGAAACTGTAGAAGTTCCAGAACCAGTTCAGCAACTAGTTACTCTAAGAAGGTCTACAAGGGAAAGAAGAACACCCAAAAGGTATGAAGATTTCGCTTCGTCTTTTGCATTGATTACTGAAGATGGTGAACCTTCTTGTTATCAGGAAGCAATGGATGATGCAGATAGCGAAAAATGGAAAAAGGCTATGGAAGAATAAACGGATTCCTTAGCCAAGAACAATACCTAGGATCTTGTAGATATTCCTGAAGGGATAAGTGTTGTTGGATGAAAATGGGTCTTCAAATTGAAACTTAAAGTTGATTGAAGTATTGAAAAGTATAAGGCGAGGTTGGTTGCAAAAGGGTATTCTCAGGTTGAAGGTATTGATTTTCATGATAATTTTTCACCAGTCATAAAACTTGTTTCTATTTGTATTGTGTTAGAACTCACTACATTACTTGACCTTGAGTTACAAAAATTAGATGTTAAAACAACTTTTCTTCATGGTAATTTGGATGAAGAGATATATATGGAATAACCATAATGCTTTGTACAAGGTCGCAGCAGAAGATTAGTTTATGAGATCGAGAAATCATTGTATGGCTTGAGGCAATCTCCCAGGAAATGGTATAAGAATTTTGACTCCCTCATGGTGAGCCAGAATTTATGAGAAGTGAGTATGACCATTGTGTACTCTTCAAATGTTTCAATGGAATATTCATTATCTTGGTTTTGTATGTTGACGATGTGCTTATTGCAAGAAAAAACATGGAAAAAATCAACAGGTTAAGGGCTTAGCGCTCTAAGACGTTTGATATGACGGACCTTGGAGCGACAAAAAATATCTTGGGCATGGAGATACACATAGACAGGAAGAATGGTAAGCTTTGGTTATCACAACAGAAGTATGTGTAGAAAGTACTTGAAAATTTCAGTATGAACAATGTTAATGTTCCATTAGCTTCCCATTTTAATATTTCCTCAGTTTTGAGTCCTAGAACTGATGAAGAAAAGATGTATATGTCTTGCGTACAATATGAAAATTCAATAGGAAATTTAATGTATGTGATGGTGTCTACAAGACCTGACATTTCACATGCAGTTCGAGTTGTCAGCAGGTTCATGGCAAATCCAAGGGAAGAACATTGGCGTGCAGTGGAATGGGTGCTTCGATATTTAAGAGGCACAAGTGACCATTGCATCATCTTTAATGGTAGTGAAGGATCGGTCTGTAGATATGTGGATGTTGATTGTGCAGGTGATTAGGACAAAAGGAGATCTACTACAGTTTATGTCTTTACTCTTGCAGGTGGAGCAATTAGCTAGATGTCAAAGCTTCAAGAGAGAGTTTCTTTGTCCACTACTAAAGCATAGTATATAGTTGATTCAGATGTCTGTAAAGAAGAAATCTGGTTAAAACGTCTTCTTGATGAGATTGGAAGGACGTAGGAGAAATTGAATGTGTTTTGTGACAGTCGGAGTGTTATTCATTTGGCTACAAATCCAACTTATCATATCAATACCGAGCACATTGATGTAAGGTATCACTTTGCAATACATGTTATCATTGGCGGAAAAGTAGCTCTCAAGAAGTTCCATACACAAGAGAATCGTGCAAACATATTCACGAAGCCAGTTACAGTAGAGAAGTTGTGATGGTATTTGGCTTCTCTTAGCTTGTAGAAAAGATGATGAATTGGAATGGGCAATGGATTAGGAAAAAAAATTTCAATGTGAAGATTGTTGAAAAGTGACAAAAAATGATGTAATTATGGGTAAATAATGTTTTCACTATCAGTTGGTTTTATAACAAGATTCATAACGAGAAGAAGTTATGTAGCGAAGTACCCATATTAATTGGGATTTCCAGATAGGCTTGTAATCACATAGAATCATTCTTGACTAATAAAGGTTTCCAATCCCTTTCCCCGTGGAGGTTTCCTTGACACATTGTCAAGGGTTTACCATGTAAATTTATTGTGTTTAATTGTATATGTGTATTTCAATTTCCATTCAGTTTCTCATAATATTTCTTTCTTGTTTAATAACTCCTAAGACCAACATGATCCAAAATATCAAGGGTCAGCCATGTGAAAGTTTTTGGTTGTATAATTTAATTCAAACTGAAAAGAATAAACATGATCCAAGATGTGGGGAACTGGTCTTCACTAATTATAGTAATTAAAAGAAGATGGTTGAATATTAATTAACAAGTTAATGAATATTATAAATATCATAGTATATGAAAAATCATGTATATTTAAATCTAATATAAAGTTCAAATCTAAATAAAATTATTGGATTGAAAAAATAATAATAGAAAACAAAACAATTGAAAGAAGAAATACATACACTGAAAGTTGATGTGCACATACAGGCAACACACCAAAGCACCCTGATTTAGAGTTTAGCATATTTAAGCATTTATTTATGTAGTTCTACTCAATGCTTTAGAAGTTATAACCGGGTTCGTCTGGCGAGATAAGTGAATAGTAAGAAAATACACCACACATGCCAACATCAATGTTTTGGAAAACCATAAAGCATGTCAAGACTAGCATCAACATATGTGCCATTGGTATCTAGCATCTGTCTCACTAACAGATATTACATCTGCTACTTTGCATACCTTTGTTGATCTTGTTACTGCTCTTTTACCCTTTACTGGCCTTGTTACTTGCCTAGTTTCTCTTCTGTCATCACATATTTTTTTTTTTTTTTCCTTGTTGTTTCTCTTTTTCCATCAATCATAACTACACATGTTTGTTGTTTCTCCTTTTCCATCAATCATAACCATACATGTTTGCTTTTGCTTCTTGCCTTGCCCTTGCATACCTTGTTGCTTCTCCTTGCCTTGTTGTGCTTCTCCTTTCCTTGTTGCTACTTTTCTTCTACTTTTCCATCAATGAAAATAATGCCATCAATCTCCCCCTTTGGCATGATGGCAACACATTCATCCTCCACCTCTTGTCCTAAAAAATAATTCTCATTGTTTCTCATAACCTTTGCTTACCTCCCCCTTTGACATCAATGGAAATCAGGTTAAAGATTTCTTGTAGCCCTCCAATCACCATGGGATGACACCAATACATTAATGCTTTACAACCTGCAATATTTTTTCTTGCACAAACAATATTGACACACTCATTGAATGAAAGTAGTTGCAAATGGCAGATTAGGGCTGCTCTAGATTGAAAACTACTTAAAAATGAATGTTGCTCCATATCATATATAAATTTTTCTCCAAATATGCTTCAAAATGTATTAACATTGCAAGAGTGTTGCAGAACATCGTTGTGAGAACAATTTGTAAAATATTGCAAGAATTCATAGGATGAATGCATTGGAAAGCACATTGTAGGAATATTATTGAGAGAACACTTTGTAAGGTGTTTTCATTCCTAGAGACAGCCTTGAGTTGTGAAAGACCAATTCCTATGACATCTTATACAGTAAGGAGCATAAAGTATAATTCAAGACTTTTAACAGAATGAGGCTCTTTACTACTTCAACTTTTACAAGGGGATGTAATATAAATGGAACCAGAATATTCTCAGAGTCAGCAAAATAACAAGATGTTGCAGAGGCAAGGAGTGAGTCCTCAATATAGATGCATCAGACAACTCAAAGACAGCTTTCTTTAAGGAGGGTTGGGTTCTAAAATGCTTTACAGAGATTTAAAAATCGGATGAAGTTTGCTGCGTAGAAAGTACATAAAGGATATTAACTACTAATGAGAGGGAATTCCATAAACACATCTAAACATGAGATGGGATTAAAATGATAATAATACATACATGTCAATAGCTTCGAAATAATAACATCTCACAGTTTTTAATATAGAGGAATAATGAGTGAAGTGGAAAGTGAAACAGCATACCATGCCTGAGCCATATTTAAAGCGCTTGACAAGCTTAGTATAAGTATCAGTGGTGATAAATTTATACCAAAACTAGTGAGCCACTCGCATTCCAGAACATGATATAAAATAAGTGGAAACAATGAAATGAACAGTAAAACAATATCAAATAAGGCAGAGTTACACACTATAAAATTTTAAGACCAGAATCCTCACTTAAAGTAAAACTCCTTTTTGCTGAGACTCAACGGGCTCTTCGCATTTATATTAAGATTTCAACAAGCATACAACAATTCTTTCATAGCAAAATTCTTTTGAAAATCTGGAACCTGTTTTTCTCTTCAGATCTTGCTTATATAGAGGCCTCTGAACATGAGCGAGAAGATATTTTTGGGAAAAATATCTTCCTCGCATGCCAAAAATTAGTTAGAGGTCTTTATCGGAATAACCAAAACTTATGATGAGGAATAAAGGCCTCTCATCATTTGCATTTAGGCACTCGGCCGTTTTGAAAAACAATATTAAACACAGTCTTGGCAAAAAGTAAAATGCTGGAGTGGAATCTGAATTCCACTTGAAACTTAAAAGTAATTAACTAAAGTAAAAATAAAGAGGCCACTAGGGCCGAATCATGAATTGACAATATTTCATTGATGAGAAGGGGTTGAGGCGGTCGCTGACACTGGTGGCGGCACATTTGCTGACGAGCTGGCGATCTGGCTGGAAAACTGGGTGCACCTTTGCTGACTGTCCGCTGAAGGTTCAGGCATCGCTGCGAATCCTTCCACCTTGATGTAGGCCTTAGTGAGGTCATCGAAACTTGCCTCGGTGGGGATCTTATGTTTTATCAGATGAAGGAGAATGAATTATGGGCAGAGCGATGAAAAAATTGTGTCAACTTTTAACCGAGCAGTTTTATCTGACAAGATATCCGTTTGGTCCCTTTCTTCCTGGAGACGTGCTTCATACTTTGGTAATGATCGTAGCATAAAAGGAGTGGTAGGATCCCAGCATGATGGAAGTCCTGCCGTTGTGATCTCGGCCCAAACTGTATCGAACCGGTCCATGCTGGCTGCCACCTGTTGTAGGGCCCTCGAAGCTATAACGCGGGCCGACTCCTTATCAATAATCTTCTGGCATTCAATGGCTTCCTTGAACCAACTCACTATTCCATGTTGCTCTGCCTCACCAGCTTTCAACCCTTTCAAGAAAGAAACATATCTCCTGGCGTGCTGGGCTCTGCTGGACAAGTTGAGATCTCCCTCCTGAAACTTCCTTCTAAGATAGAGTACAGAAGATTTTGTTGCCTTGATGATTTCAGGAAATCCCACTGCTCTGTTACTGCCGAAATGATCTCTATCCAAATTATCCTTCTTCCATCCCTGAGGGTGATATTACCTTTCAGGCGGCTATTAAGATCAGTGATGGTCTTATGCTAGTCGGCTTTTTCCTTCCTTTCCTGCTCAATCTCTTTCTACAATATCTTTATTTTTCTGGTATTCTAAGCCAAGGAGGTTTCCAACTCGGTGATTCTCAGCCTCACGGTGGAAGCCTTCTTTTCTAGTACATCATTTGTAGCCTTTGTTGTGGTCAGCTGCTCGGACAGCGACCTAGTCTCTGGTAGGGTTGTAGTTGGCACACATCTATGCGTGTCCCAAGTAGTCTGTAGCTTCGTCAGCCTGCTCTGAAGAGTGGCCATTGTTTCTGCCATTTTTTCTTTTTCCTCTTTCTCCTTCGCCAGTGAGTCAGCCAGGTCTGCTTTTTCTCTCTCTGCCTACGCTAATTCGGCCATTTGAACATGGTGGGATGTCGGTATGCTAACCTTGTGTTTCAGATCCGTGACCTCTCTCTGCAATATCTTAATCACATAGCGCTGTGGATTTGAGTCTCCAGTTTCTTTCCCTTTGATTGACTCTAGGAGACCGCGTACTTGATTCGAAAGAGCGCGGGAATTTTCCTGTTCATTCTTTAGGGTCGCCCTCACCTGTTCATGCTTTTTCTCCAATTTTCTCAACGCAATGGTGACCCGCATTACCTCGTCTTTCAACATATCACCCACCACTTGGAACAGGTTTCATTTGTCGGGTGCTTGTACCTTGGCCATGTCAATTGCATACTCAAGCACCCTGTAACTAGTGGTACCTGCATTAGGATCCAAGATGGCCTCAGCCATAGACAATACCAGGTGTTCTGTGTCCACATTCATGGAAGCTGCAACCCTGGTATGATATTTTTTCACGTAACCTTCCAATTCAGCCTTGTATTTATCCCTGATTGCTCTGTTTTTCAGGCTCCTTTCAATTACAGCTGGTGAGGAATTATCTCCAATGGTATGTGAGACTTCAGAGTAGTCGAAGGAGGTGATACTGTCTCTCAGCACTTTGAGCCCAGCTTTGCTCTTGTCAGGTTGGCCATATAGTGTAAACGGCTCAAGCAGTTGTTCTTCCCCTATGATCTATGCCTCGCTTGAGACTGTTTTCTGCTTTTTGCGAAGGGGGGAACCTGTCCCTGAGGGACCCACTTCTTCTTCTTCTTGGCCTCTACTGACTTATCCTCCTTCCCCTGTGGTAGATGAATCTGTCTCCATCTGCGAAATCAAAGGCCAAGTTTCAAGGTTAGCCCTCCACTCTATAAACGGTCTTGATTCATGTGCATAAGTGATGGACTCGTTCCTCCTTCTTCTGTTAGAGATAATCTCTCGGGGATCATAGGGCCAAGTCTTCCCCTGTCTCAGTTCCATGCCTTGCAGCAGCTTCTCAACAATGGCAAGGGCGTGTCTTGAATTTACAATAAACGGGCCAATAGTGATAGGGAGCTTCAGGATGAAACCCTTCTTTGCAGGGACAAAGTGGAGTTGGTCAGATTTGAGAGTCTGCCGAATATACTCTAGAGCATAGACTCATTGAGCAGGAAACACAAGCAACTGGTAAGGGGGAACCTCGGCTCCATAGACCCGAATCTCAGTGTAATTGTCAAATAGATACCAATCCCTAGTGCTCTGGGTTTTACTAGCTTGTAGCTAGCTCTTCATTTCAGGAAAAACCCTGAGCGAGGGTGAGTCATGGATGATAGTGTAATAAATAGGCATGAACTCGTTTAGAAACCTAGAATAACCCACCCCATTTGGTAATTGGCGTGTTGCAAAGTTCCAGTCGAAAACTGGTCAGTGTTGAGAATTTACATCGTATACCCTATCTAAACCCAAAACCTCGAACTTATCAGCATGCTGATATAAGAAGAGGTAGAAGACCATCAAACAAAAGCGGAAGTGACTGGTTTCCAAAAGCTCTTGGAACTGGGTCTGAATGTTAGCGGCCAAGAAGCCAGGGATATCCAGAACCACCCCCGTTTGAGACATTAACCGCAAGAAATAAACACATGCCCTGGAAACTTCCCCCAAACCGCCTACACCTAAGAGACCTACGATGAGAGCAAGGATGGGCTGCACTTCTTCTTTGAACAGACTCAACGGGAAAGGCTCTGCAGAATGAAGAGACCCAGCCTGGTTGTTGGTTATAGAGGAAATGAAGTCTCTTTTCTACTCCCATGACAATTTAGTGAACTGGAAGGTTAAAGTCATTTCACTGAAACTGGTATAGCTGGCGCTGGTGGGAAAGCGGAGGGCTTGCCTGATGATGTCGAGAGAAAGAGAAAAAATCTTATTCCCCTGAGCCGAGGTAAATGTGCCTCGACGCTCATCGTAGGCATCTCTGAGCCAGAAAATAAACTCGACCACCGGGTAGACTGGGGGGGTAATCTGATGATATAAACCTGATACAATCACTCGATATCGATCCCTATTCTCGACATATTGCCTAAAAAGCTCGCGTTTTATGCTGTTGATGGGAAAAGGGTATTGGGGATCACAGATTTCAGCTTGCAGGTCAATGAAGGGCTCGAACCCAGGAGGGTTTCTGGTTTCACAGACCTGAGGTGTCTCTGGTTCAGTTTTCTTGGGGGTGCCCTTTCCCATGACTGACATACAAAAATTTTAAAAAAGAAAGGAAAGCAGAGGGAATATGAGGGACGGAATACCTGTGCAGTGGGAAATTTGCTGGGGAAAACGACGCGGGGGTACTAACAGTGACTGGGTAGACTGGGCACTAGCTCCCACTTAGTTTATACCGTAGCTGGAAAACTTGTAAATTTCACTGCAGTAAAATACGGGAGGATCGTTATCTAAGACTGAGAGTTCTGAGGTAAAAGGCAGAGAGGTTAAGTAAGCGAGGTGAGTGTCGTAAGGACACTGATAGTGGAGCACGCGGCGTATAGGGATTGGGTGCTAACTGGGAGTTGGTGAACACCGCGTGCCGGGTTTAATATTGTTGAATTCTTAGTTGAACTGAGAGGGGGTGGGGGTGAATCAGTTCAATACATACATGAGCTTTTTAAATTTTCATTAGCTTATTTACAGCTTACTTTTGTATTCAACCTTAATATATGAACAGTCTTAATATGTTGCAGCAAGTATTAAATTAATGTGACATTAAACTTATTATGAGAGCAGTAAACATTAAGAAGATTTGATAAATCATCTCAGCACACAAGAAACACAGATAGAGATATCAGATATAAGTGGAAACCCATAAAGGGAGAAAACCACATCTTATTATTGTTGTGATGCAAAGGAAAGCTCCAACTCCCTCTCACCACTGTTTTTCTGTAGGCACCAACCTACAGGAGGCTCCAACCTCAATTCTGCAAGCTACAACTTGCAAGGAAGCTCCAACTCCCTTCAATTTTTCTGCAGGCACCAACCTACAGGAGGCTCCAACCTCAGTCAGCTACAACTGAAAACTATCAAGCTTCAACTTGATAGGGAAGCTCCAACTTCCTCAATTTATCACAAGAAGTGTTTGCTGATTTACCTCAGATATCAGCTATGTTCTGTAGCATCTCTTTCTGCTCCTCTCTTCCTTATCTTCTCTGCCTCAATCTTCTATACTTTTCATTCTCTATTCTTGCTCTCTCTAACCTCTCTATGCATATCAAGATTATATTACTTATAGAGAATTCCTGATGACTGTTTGTATTCCTCAAGGAATTCGAAATGGATAACCATACCTCTTAGTCTTCTACCTTCTCATTTCTTTTCGGCTCACTCAGAAAATATAACTGTAGGCACCAATTTAACACTACAGTGGGAATTTGTTCTCTTTCGAAGACTTTCCAATGCATCACAACAATATAAATTAAAATCATTTACATTCAATTACAATGAAAACTCCAGCTCACTCATTCAGCCTCTTGGCTAGCTACGCATTTGTCTTTTCTCTGACTGTGTCTTTGTCCCTTTCGGCTCTGTTTGTTTCCTTATTCACTGTCGTAGGGTAACGGTCGTATGCCATACATTTGTAACTGTGCTTTTTATATCAGCACTTTATATATATATAACGTAATTTCAACTCTCGGCATACTTATACAAAGTTTTAACAAAAAAACTGCCACGTCCACTATAACAATAAAGAATCATGTTAATACATAACAAATTCCCTTTCGGGCCCACTTTCCACGCTTTCCGATGTGATATATTTCTCCTCGACTTCTTCTGATTGCGATTGATCGCAATTGCAATTTCCATTTGATATGTTCCACTGCTCAGCCTTATTTCACTTTCCAATCGCAATCGCAAACTTCATAAATCCTCTTGTGCCTTTGGTCGTCTGATTTCCGCCGATGCGATGAGCGAGGGTCCCACCAGACCATACTTCGGCATTTCAATGTTTTATGTTATATTTCTCTTTTATCTATTGATGCTCTTTAACAAAGGAAATCCTTATTTTCGAGTTTGAATTCCAGTAGGCCCCACTCTGACTTTCTTTAATATCCAACGGTTGCTATCATCCAGGATCCAACGGTTGCGATTAGATCGCATCATCGCAATCGCATGGTTCACTGATCCGTTGTTCTGTTTTACTCCGATGCGATGAATCTCCTCCAGAGCTTTCCGATTGCGATTGATCACAATCGCAACTTTTGGTTGCATATTTCGATATGCATGTACTCCGATGCTCCGATTACGATTACTCTGATGTGATGTGATTACTCCGATGCGATGCGATTACTCCGATTACGATTAATCGCAATCGCAACTTTTAGTTGCAAGTCCCGCTACCCTGCTTTCACTCCGATGCGATTGACCACTGTTCATTTAAATGTGCCAATGCGATTGGACCGGAACTTAAACATATAAAATCATAATTTATAGACCCATCGGGTCCGAGCTTCAATCGCAATCGCAACTCTTTGTTTACATGTTCCGCTGCACAGTTTTTCTCCGATGCGATTGGGAAAGGGTCCCACCTTATGGTACTTTGGTTCTTTCGATCATAAAGCGCTCCACTTATATAAAGCACTGCATATATATATGCTTCCGCTTCCGCCTTTAGTGTAACCTCTAGTTGGGTAATGATTCTCGAAATAAGATTTATATATGTATACATTGCCGCTTGGGTTAAGATTCCTGGAATTATGTTTATGTATCCTCCCGCTTAGGTTACGATTCCCGGAATGAGGTTTATATATATATACTTTGCCGCTTGGTTCACGATTATCGAAATTATATATATATATATATATATATATCCTCTGGCTTGGGTAACGGTTCCCGTAATTTATGTTTAGTGTATCTACCAGCTGGGGTAGTGATTCTCAGAATAATGGCTTTGCCTTTGCTTCTGCCTTTCTGTGATAACGGCTCTGCCTCTGCCTCTGCCTTTCTGCGATAACGGCTCTGCCTCTACCTCTTCCTTTGCCTTTCTGCTTCTGCCTTCACTACTTCTGCCTCTGCTTTCGATGTACCTCTACTGCTCGACCTCTGCCTCTGCCTTCGATGTACCTCTGCTGCTCGACCTCTGCCTCTGCCTTCGCTGTAAATTTTACCTGTTGTCTTCTGCTGCTATTCTTTGCCTATCTCTGCATCTGCTGCCTTCTTTGTCTGTCTCTGTCTTTTCTACCTCTATTTCCATCAATGACAACATTTCCAACAAATACTAGTACGGGCCTCGGTACCAGCTCACCTATAGACTTACCTTACCTTTCTGCCGCATAAAACACACAGTTCTTGAAACATATTCTTCGTAAGACTGGTTAAATACACAGCATACAGACCTCTAGGGCCCGCACTTCACTCTCCCACATCACCCTTGACCGTGCTTTGCTCTACCACATCACCTTTACCTTGGGTCCACCCCGTGACACGACACTATAATTCCGCGGGGGTATGAGTCTCTTCCCCCTTCCGCTTCTTGACCCCCTCAGAATTTCACATACGGGGAGTTCCCTCACGTGCGAATTATGAAAGTGGCGAGCCTTATAATAATTTCGTGTTGCGTCCTTTACACCATATCTTTGCCTTTTCGCATTACCTTTTCCCTTTCGCTTTATTTTTGACCCCTTTTTGGACAAATGTTTCGTTTTAGGCACGTGACTCGTCTTATAATCGTTTCTCTTCAACCATCCTTTAAATGTTTCACCATCTGTCACAACATTCGATACATGTCTATCCAAGGGTTAATTCAAAAAATGACTGATGTTAATTAATGATCAACATTGGCTCCACCTAGGGACGACACGTTCATACTTGAGTGTGTCGAGAACTTCGCAAACCACCTGTTTATCTTCTGTGGACACCATTCCTCAGCCCTTGTAATTTTTCTCTTCACGATTCATCACAACACGCACTTTATTCAAACAAAGATGAAAATAGAAACTAATATACAATATGATACATCAGGCTCTCTCAGCCTGAATCAGAACTTGAAGTAAGGTTTGAGGAACTGACCGTTTACAGGGGCATCGAGCAAATATCCCTGTAAATTTTCCAATCTGAAAGTGTTGTTGCCCCCTTGTTCCACAATTTTAAAGGGGCCAAACCAGAGGGGGTCGAATTTACCATGTTTCCCCTTTTCAGCCCTTTGGATATCCCATTTGAGCGCTAAATCCCCGATCTGAAACTTCCTGTCCTTGGCATGTTGATCGAAAAGATCCTTCATTTTCTCCTGATATTCAATTAGCCTCTAACTTACCTAGTTCTGTGTTTCTTCTAACTCCACCAGCTGGTTGATTCTCCTGGTCACATCATCGGGTTCTTATTGGCTTTCTTACATGAATCGAGCTACTGGTAATGCTAACTGTACAGGGAAAATTGCTGCCCTCCCATATACTAATTCATACGGGGACTTCCCGGTTGCTTTCTTTCTAGTAATCCTATTGGCCCATAGAGCGAATTTTAGCTGGGAATCCCAATTTTTATGATTTTCATTGATAGCCTTCTTCAGTGCTCTCACCAGCATTTTATTTGAAGACTCTACCAGGCCGTTTCCTTGTGGGTAATAGGTTGTAGAGTGACCTAATGCGATGTTATACCGTTGGCAGAAACTGACGAACTTTGTAGATTTAAAGGCTTGTGCATTGTCGGTCACTATCTTGGCAGGCCAACCAAATCTGGATATGATATTTTCTTCCATGAATTTTATTACCACAGTATATGTTGCATTCCTGGTGGGTATAGCTTCCACCCACTTTGTGAAATAATCTGTGGCAGTCAGTATCCACTTATGCTGACCACTTGACGGAGGATGTATTTCATCGATAAAGTCAATTCCCCATTGTTGAAATGGTTCATCCACATGAACAGGGATCATGGGAAGAGGGGCTAGCTTCTGTCTTTCAGCAAATATTTGGTATTTTTCACAAGCTCTGACCCGGGAAAACACATCCCCAAATAGTTTAGGCTAGTAGAAACTAGCTTTCAGGATTTTGTGGGCAGTGGCCCTCCAGCTGTAATGACCCCCACATATTCCTTCATGAAACTCAGCCATTATACTCTCTACCTCTTCTTCTGTGAGGCACAGGAGCAGGATGCCTGAGGGGTCTCGCCAGTACAGTCGACCGTTTGCAACAATGTACTTCTGTGATCTCAACCTCAGTGTTCCGTATTTGGCTTTGTCACAGCTGGGCGAGCAACTGAGTGTTAGAAGATATTCCACTATCTCTTTGTACCACGGGCTGATGAGGTACTTCATATGTGTCTTTTGGGAAGCTATCTCTACTCCCTGTGACTCTTCTTTCTTCTCAAACTCCTCGTTTGCTATCATGGACAGATTTATACCCAGAGCCTGACAGTTTGATTCGGACAGGATTTTAGCTAACCCTTGTCCCTTGATTAGTTTGGTAGGGCGGATGTCTAGCTCATACTCTTGTATTTTGGCAATCCATTTTCCTCTTTTTCCTTCGCTATCTCCTTGGATAAGAATATCTTTAACTACTGCTGTAGGCATGAACGCCGTGATATGGGACTGCAAGACATACATACGAAATGCTTTAAGAGACTTTACCAGAGCATATGCATGCTTTTCTAATATGTTATATTTCAGCTCAGCATCACGGAGCACCTGACTGAAAAAGGTGATAGGTTGCTCATACCCTTCTTCATTCTTTTGCAATAGAGCTCCTGCCACTGTATGAGGTGACGCAAAGCAAAATATCATAAAAGGTTTGGTATAATCTGACCCAGCTAGCACAGGGGCTTAAGCAAATGCATTTTTAATTCTGTTAAA
Source organism: Pinus albicaulis (assembly GCA_034641835.2). NCBI lineage: Eukaryota > Viridiplantae > Streptophyta > Pinopsida > Pinales > Pinaceae > Pinus > Pinus albicaulis. Next base: position 1,543,896,948 of record CM076584.1, read on the forward strand.
AGCCTCTCATGATTCTTGTGACCACTTTACCTCATTATTCTTCTTCAGCATGTCAGTATATGTCTAACTATTTCAGCATAGTTAGGGATGAACCTCCTCAGAAAGTTAATCCAGCCTAGGAACACCTGAACTTCCTTTTTATTTCTGGGAACGGAAATTCCATTTATAACTTCTACTCTCTTAGGGTCTATCTTTACACCATCTTTGGTCACAATATGTCCCAATAGCTTGCCCTCTTCCAGTGCAAACAAAGACTTCTGTGGGTTGAGGGAAAGGCCATACCTTCTGCATTTCTCGAAATTTCTATGCAAGTGTTCAATGTGCTCTGCATCATCTTTTGAAAACACAGTAATGTCATCCAAATATACCACCACAAACTTATCTTGCTCTCCGACAAAAGCAATATCCATGGCCCTCTGAAAAGTGGCCCCTGCGTTAATCAACCCAAAAGGCATTATGGCATACATAAACGTCCCCCATGGAGTGGTAAAGGCAGTATTATTTTGATATTCTGGTAGTACAGCCACCTGATTGTACCCAGAGAATCCATCCATCATCGACATTCGAGAAGCTCCTACCACTTTCTGCAGGATGTGGTCCATCTTTGGCAGTCGATAATTATCCTTTAAGGATGCTCTGTTCAAATTCCTGAAATCAACACGTAGCCTTATTTCTCCATTCTTCTTCCGTACAGGGACTAAGTTTGCTACCCACTCAGAATATCTCAATGGTACAATGATTTTGGCCTTCAACAGTTTCTTAATTTCTTTCTCAATAGAGGGTAGCAGCAGGGGATTTATCTGTCTAAGCTTCTGTTTATGTGGTTTTGCGTCTCCCTTCAGTGGAATTTTATGTTGCATGATGCTGATATCAAAGTTTTTTAGGTCTTGATAAGACCAGGCAAACACATATTTATATGACTGGAATAATTTATGGTAGAGCTCTTTATATTCTTCCGGGACCTTCTTGGACAAATTCACGATTTTGGGGTCAGCCTCAGTGCCAAGATTCAGGTCTTCTACCTGATTCTCCTCCACAACTTTGTTTGGCTACAGTGGAACATCATTCTTGTTAAACAACCTTTCTAAGGGAATTAGTCCTTGGGGAATGACATTCCCTTTCAGCTGCAGAAATTTGTGGCCAGCCACCTTTTCTTCCCATTTATCTCTTGAGGTGTTTTCAGCCTCCTCTTCTTCACAAGTATCAATCTCCATGTTTGAAAATTCCCCAACTTCTTCCAAGAATATCTTCACCTGTTCTTCATCTTCGAACACTTGCCAATGTTTGATGTTGTCTGGGATTGATGGTCGATATCGTACCTCAATTTCATATCTCAAGAGAGGGTTCTGAGGTGGACGGAAAGTACTGGCTGCCACTGCAAGGGAATATGCCATCTTATTCAGCTCCCAAGGCATGAACTGGATATTGAATACTAAGAAGAAATTCTCCACCAGATCCCAAAATTTGTTCCTATAAGCCCTCAGCCTAGGATGTTTGGCTTGGCACTGATTCTTCACTTGTCTGATTACCAGTTCCGAATCTCCCAGAACCTTTAGACTTTTTATGTTCATGCTCCTGGTTGTCTGCAGCCCTAACAGAAGTGCTTCATACTCAGCCACGTTATTGGTGGCTTCATACTCCAGCTTGAAAGACAAAGGGACCCATTGGCCTACAGGAGAAATCAATAATACCCCAGCCCCATTTCCTTCTCTGGAGTTGGCTCCATCAAAATGAAGTGTCCAGATTTCTGATTCATGACTCTCTATGGACTGCTCGGTCCTGATCTGGTAAAATGATGGTTCATGAGTGTACTCTGGATCTTCCTCCAGCATCAAACATGAGAAATCTCCCTCCCTGCTATAAACTGGAGAATTAACTGAGTCATCTGCCTTGGTAACTGTCTTGACAAATCTATTTTCCCGGTACAGTCTCCTCTCCTGGCCACCAAAGACAGGGATAGTGGCATAGGTCAGGTCCAGCTTGATTGATCCACCAATTTTAGTCCCCCAAGATCTTGACAGTAGCATGCCGAAGCGAGCTGGAATTTCAACCACCACAATGTCCATCACTACACTTTTTGCTGGGATCTGAGCTAGATTTACCACTAAGTCCTTTATCATGCCCAAGAATTTAACTCTTTTGGAGTCAAATGAATAAATGTCTTTGTATGGACAGGTGATTTGTAGTCCTAGTTGTTCCATGACTGAGAGGGGCAAAAGGTTATGAGAGGCTCCTGAATCTAACATATAGTTATGTAGCAGCAGGTCATGTATTACTAAAGACACATAGAATGGGGGAGTAGCAGCATCTAATTCTTCAACATGTGGGCCAAATAAAACCATAGGCCTTTCTTCTTAAAGTTTCAGGCTGTCTGGAATATGTATTACTTCTGGAGGGAGCATAAAGGATGTGACCTGGGACTGATATGCAAGTTGTTTTAACAATTCGGTTAAGGGAACTAGGATTTTTACCTTCTCAAGCTCCTTTTGTAAACAGAAGGCAGAGGAGGACCTATTTACTGACACTTCTTTTTATTCTTTATCTTTTGAGTCTTTGTTCTGGAGAAGAGGGTTGACTTCTTTTATTATTGGCTTGACACTAGGGGATGCAGACACTTGTGAAGATGAAGGAATTTGATCAGCAGACTGCAAGGATTAGTTAAGAGGCCTCTTATCTTTGTCTAGGGTCCTTTGAGTCATTGCCTCCTTCTGATCAGGTGCTTCTTCTTGAGGTGTGTCCTCCTCCTAGTCCTGAGTGCAAGTTCTCTTCCTGGAAGACCTGAGGTCATATCTTCTATTGAACTGAGCTTGCATGAAATCGACGAACTGCTTGCAATAGTCATCAATCTCAAGATATTCGGTGTCTTCATTAGCTTTCCCCTCTGTGTGTGTCTGCACCTCCAGTTCATCACTTTCATGTAGGGGGAATTCAATTTCATCACTGTTTGAGAAAGCAAGGTATGCCTCCTCTTGCTCATAAGTGGTGTCTTCGGTAGGACCATCTACTTGACCTTCCAAGTATAGAGGGTGCGGTACCTGGTCTTGCTGCTCCTTCCGTTCCCTTTGCAGTATCTGCAAGGGTGACTTCCTGTATTGAGGATTATAACCTATGTTTGGAGTGTTTTGGAAATTCTTGGAGGATGAATTCTTGGCCTCCATTTCAAGTTTAACCAGCTTATTCGAAATATTTTTAATCATCTTGTTCATCTCCTCAATCTTGTCATTAGCCGAATCCCTATCTTGGCTCGAGGTGGATACCTCTTCTTTTCCCCTTCTTATAGTATCCTATTCGGATTTTCCCTTGGATTTACCAGTGGAGGCAAAGTTTTCCTCGAGCTCCAGTGCATATGTCTAGGCATCATCCAAGGTGGCCGGCTTTCTTTCTCTCAGAAAGAAACCAAACTCGGAGTCAAAAGCTGCCACGAAAACTACCTTGGCAACGGTCTGGTGAGGTTTCATATCAGCGGGGAGGCTCAGATACAACTTGTTAAATCTCTTAATAAATTCAGCCACCCCTTCATTATGTCTTTTCTTGAGTGTGTTAAACTCAGTAAGACAATGTCCATGATCTTTCTTCTCTCCCCATTTTCTGAGAAAAGTATCCTCCATTCCTTCCCATGTGGTGATGGAACGGTCTCCTAGTGTCTTGAACCATTTTCTGGTTTCACCATCAAGAGATTGCACAAACAGTCTTAGGACTACGTCGAGATGTTCCACATTAAAATTTTCTATGAAAGAGTAGAAGACCTCAAGTTTTTTTTGAGCTTAGATCTCGTTTTCCCCATTGAATCGGGGCAAGATCTTTAGATAGTCCTGTAGCATATCATTCAGCACTTGAGGTAACGCCAGGGGGACATATTTATTCAACAGGAAGCCAGGGACATTGGCCATCGGAGGAGGAGGTGGAGGCAATAGGAGGGTTTGATGTGTAAGAGGAGGAGGAGGAGGAGGTGGAAATGAGGTGTGAATGACAATAGGAATGTATTGAATAGTATCTTGGGATGCTAACGAAGAAGACGGAATATTAACAGCCGATACTTCAGTGACTTCTTTAACTTCTTCGGTCTCTGGAGTGGGATGGAATGTGTAACGAGTGGTATCTATTGATTCTGCCTCGTCTTTGATTTGGATGTTTCCCAGAGGTAGACTATCTGAGTAATAACCGGTTTCTCCCACAGTAGAGTTAGAACCTTGCACTTGGGCTACTTGAGAAGAAGAGGACGAAAAGTCTTCTAAGGAAAATTGCGGGATCTCAATATGGATGAATTGTCTTCCCCTCCAATTTCTTCTATGTAGGATTCTCTCTGGGTCAGACACAGAAGGTGTCTTTGGCTGAGACGTATCTGACCTCAGGTGTGGCTTCTGAGGAGCCAGGACTGCAAATAAACTTACCTAAAAAATGAATGTGGAATCGCCAAGGTGAGGGATATACAACTCTCAACTCTCCATGCTCACCTAATTTAAGAGTGAATAAGGTTTTTTCGAGGCCCAGGGATTTTAATTTCTCTCAACTTCAGTTCCCTGACAACGGCGCCAAAAATATGTTGTCATTCCTAGAGACAGCCTTGAGTTGCGAAAGACCAGTGCCTTGGACATCTTATACAGTAAGGAGTGTAAAGTATAATTCAAGACTTTTAACAGAATGAGGCTCTTTACTACTTCAACTTTTACAAGGGGATGTAATATAAATGGAACCAGAATATTCTGCGAGTCAGCAAAATAACAAGATGCTGCAGAGGCAAGGAGTGAGTCCTCAATATAGATGCATCAGACAACTCAAAGACAGCTTTCTTTAAGGAGGGCAGGGTTCTAAAATGCTTTACAGAGATTTTAAAATCGGATGAAGTTTGCTACGTAGAAAGTACATAAAGGATATTAACTACTAATGAGAGGGAATTCCATAAACACATCTAAACATGAGATGGGCTTAAAATGATAATAATCCATACATGTCAATAGCTTCGAAAGAATAACATCTCACAGTATTTAATATAGAGGAATAATGAGTGAAGTGGAAAGTGAAACAGCATACCATGCCTGAGCCATATTTAAAGTGCTTGACAAGCTTAGTATAAGTATCAGTGGTGATAAATTTATACCAAAACTAGTGAGCCACTCGCATTCCAGAACATGATATAAAATAAGTGGAAACAGTGAAATGAACAGTAAAACAATATCACATAAGACAGAGTTACACACTATAAAACATTAAGACCAGAACCCTCACTTAAAGTAAAACTCTTTCTTGCTGAGACCCAACGGGCTCTTGGAATTTCTATTAAGATTTCAACAAGCATACAACAATTCTTTCACAGCAAAATTCTTTTGAAAATCTGGAACCTGTTTTTCTCTTCATATCTTGCTTACATAGAGGCCTCCGAACATGAGCGAGAAGATATTTTTGGGAAAAATATCTTCCTCGCATGCCAAAAATTAGTTAGAGGTATTTATCGGAATAACAAAAACTTATGATGAGGAATAAAGGCCTCTCATCATTTGCAGTTAGGAACTCGGCCGTTTTGAAACACAATATTAAACAACAGTCTTGGCAGAAAGTAAAATGTTGGAGTGGAATATGAATTCCACTTGAAACTTAAAAGTAATTAACTAAATTAAAAATAAAGAGGCCACTAGGGCCGAATCATGAATTGACAATATTTCATTGATGAGAAGGGGTTGAGGCGGTCGCTGACACTAGTGGCGGCACATTTGCTGACGAGCTGGCGATCTGGCTGGCAAACTGGGTGCACCTTTGCTGACTGTCCGATGAAGGTTCAGGCATCGCTGTGAATCCTTCCACCTTGATGTAGGCCTCAGTGAGGTCATCGAAACTTGCCTCGGTGGGGATATTATGTTTTATCAGATGAAGGAGATTGAATTCTGGGCAGAGCGATGAAACAATTGTCTCAGCTTTTAACCGAGCGGTTTTATCTGACAACATATCCGTCCAGTCCCTTTCTTCCTGGAGACGTGCTTCATACTTTGGTAATTATCGTAGCATGGAAGGAGTGGTAGGATCCCAGCATGATGGAAGTCTCGCCATTATGATCTCGGCACAAACTGTATTGAACCGGTCCATGCTGGCTTCCACCTGTTGTAGGGCCCTCGAAGCTATAATGTGGGCCGACTCCTTATCAATAATCTTCTGGCATTCAACGGCTTCCTTGAACCGACTTGCTATGCCATGCTGCTCTGCCTCATCAACTTTCAACCCTTTCAAGAAAGAAACATATCTCCTGGCGTGCTGGGCTCTGCTGGAAAAGTTGAGATATCCCTCCTGAAACTTCCTTCTGAGATAGAGTACAGAGGATTTTGTTGCCTCGATGATTTTCAGGAAATCCCACTGCTCTGTTACTGCCGAAATGATCTTTGACCAAATTATCCTTCTTCCATCCCTGAGGGTGATATTACCTTTCAGGCGGTTGTTAAGATCAGTGATGGTCTTCTGCTGGTCGGCTTTTGCCTTCCTTTCCTGCTCAATCTCTTTCTGCAATATCTCTATTTTTCTGGTATTCTCAGCCAAGGAGGTTTCCAACTCGGTGATTCTCAGCCTCGCGGTGGAAGCCTGCTTTTCTAGTACATCATTTGCGGCCTTCGTTGTGGTCAGCTGCTCGGACAGCGAACTAGTCTCTGGTAGGGTTGTAGTTGGCACACAGCTGTGCGTGTCCCAGGTATTCTGTAGCTTCGTCAGCCTGCTCTGAAGAGTGGCCATTGTTTCTACCATTTTTTCTTTTTCCTCTTCCTCCTTCGCTAGTGAGTCAGCCAGGTCTGCCTTTTCTCTCTCTACATGCGCTAATTCGTTCGTCTGAACATGGTGGGATGCCAGTATGCTAACCTTGCGTTTCAGAGCCGCGACCTCTCTCTGCAATTGCTCAATCACATAGCGTTGCGGATTTGAGTCTCCAGTTTCTTTCCCTTTGATTGACTCTAGGAAACCGCATACTTGATTCGAAAGAGCGCGAGAATTTTCCTGTTCATTCTTTAGGGTCACCCTCACCTGTTCATGCTTTTTCTCCAATTTTCTCAGTGCAATGGTGACCCGCATTACCTCGTCTTTCAACATATCACCCACCACCTGGAACATGTTGCATTTGTCGGGTACTGGTACCTTGGCCATGTCAATTGCATACGCAAGCACCCTGTAACTAGTGGTACCTACATTAGGATCCAAGATGGCCTCATCCATAGACAATACCAGGTGTTCTGTGTCCACATTCATGGAAGCTGCAACCCGGGTATGATATTTTTCCACGTAACCTTCCAGTTCAGCCTTGTATTTATCCCTGATTGCTCTGTTTTTCAGGCTCCTTTCAATTACAGCTGGTGAGGCATTATCTCCAATGGCCTGTGAGACTTCAGAGTAGTCGGAGGAGGTGATACTGTCTCTCAGCACTTTGAGCCCAACTTTTCTCCCATCGGGTTGGCCATATGGTGTAAACGGCTCAAGCAGTTGTTCTTCCCCTATGACCTCTGCCTCGCTTGAGACTGTTTTCTTCTTTTTGTGAAGGGGGGAACCTGTCCCTAAGGGACCCACTTCTTCTTCTTCTTGGCCTCTACTGACTTCTCCTCCTTCCCCTGTGGTAGATGAATCTGTCTCCATCTGCGAAATCAAAGGCCAAGTTTCAAGGTTAGCCCTCCACTCTATAAACGGTCTTGATTCATGTGCATAAGGAGTGGACTTGTTCCTCCTTCTTCTGTTAGAAATAATCTCCCGAGGATCATAGGGCCAAGTCTTCCCCTGTCTCAGGTCCATGCCTTGCAGCAGCTTCTCAACAATAGGAAGGGTGTGTCTTGAATTTACAATAAACGGGTCAATAGTGATAGGGAGCTTCAGGATGAAACCCTTCTTTGCAGGGAAAAAGTGGAGTTAGTCAGATTTGAGAGTCTGCCGAATATACTCCAGAGCATAGGCTCGTCGAGCAGGAAACACAAGCAGCTGGTAAGGGGGAACCTCGGCTCCATAGACCCGAATCTCAATGTAATTTTCAAATAGATACCAATCCCCAGTGCTTTGTGTTTTACTAGCTTGTAGCCAGCTCTTCATTTCAGGAAAAACCCTAGGCGAGGGTGAGTCATAGATGATAGTGTAGGAAATAGGCATGAACTCGTTTAGAAACCTGGAATAACCCACCCCATTTGGTAATTGGCGTGTTGCAAATTTCCAGTCGAAAACTGGTCAGGGTTGAGAATTTACATCGTATACCCTATCTAAACCCAAACCCTCAAACTTATCAGCATGCTGATATAAGAAAAGGTAGAAGACCATCGAACAAAAGTGGAAGTGACCGGTTTCCGAAAGCTCTTGGAACTGGGTCTGAATGTTAGCAGCCAAGAAGCCAGGGATATCCAGAACTACCCCCGTTTGAGACATTAAACGCAAGAAATAAACACTTTCCCTAGAAACTTCCCCCAAACCGCCTACACCTAAGAGACCTGCGATGAGAGCAAGGATGGGCTGCACTTCTTCTTTGAACAGACTCAACGGGAAAGGCTCTGCAGAAGGAAGAGACGCAGCCTGGTTGCTAGTTATAGAGGAAATGAAATCTCTTTGCTGCTCCCATGGAAATTTAGTGAACTGGGAGGTTAAAGTCATTTCATTGAAACTGGTATAGCTGGCGCTGGTGGGAAAGCGGAGGGCTTGCTTGATGATGTCAGGAGAAAGAGAAAAAATCTTATTCCCCTGAGTCGAGGTAAACGTTCCTTGATGCTCATCGTAGGCATCTCTGAGCCAGCAAATAAACTCGACCACCGGGTAGACTGGGGGGGTAATCTGATGATATAAACCTGATACAACCACCCGATATCGATCCCTATTCTCGACATGTCGCCTAAAAAGCGCAGGTTTTATGCTGCTGATGGGAAAAGGGTATTGGGGATCACAGATTTCGATTTGCAGGTCAATGAAGGGCTCGAACCCGGGAGGGTTTCTGGTTTCACGGACCTGAGGTGTCTCTGGTTCAGTTTTCTTGGGGGTGCCCTTTCCCATGACTGACATACAAAACTTTTAAAAATGAAAGAAAAGCAGAGGAAATATGAGGGATGGAATACCTGTGCAGTGGGAAATTTTCTCGGGAAAACGACGCGAGGGTACTGACAGTGACTGGGTAGACCGGGCAGTAGCTCCCACTTAGTTTATATCGTAGCTGGAAAACCTGTAAATTTCACTACAGTAAAATATGGGAGGACCGTTATCTAAGACTGAGAGTTCTAAGGTAAAAGGCGGAGAGGTGAAGTAAGCGGGGTGAGTGTCGTAAGGACACTGACAATGGAGCACGCGGCGTATAGGGATTGGGTGCTAACTGGGAGTTGGTGAACACCGCGTGCCAGGTTTAATACTGATACGGGCCTCGGTACCAACTCACCTATAGACTTACCTTACCTTACTGCCGCATAAACCACGGTTCTTAAAACATATTCTTCGTAAGACTGGTTAAATACACAGCATACAGACCTCTAGGGCCCGCACTTCACTCTGCCACATCACCCTTGCCCGCGCTTTGCTCTGCCACATCACCTTTACCTTGGGTCCACCCTGTGACATGACACCATAATTCCGCGGGGGTATGAGTCTCTTCCCCCTTTCGCTTCTTGACCCCCTCGGAATTTCACATACGGGGAGTTCCCTCACGTGCGTATTATGAAAGCGGCGAGCCTTATAATAATTTCGTGTTGCGTCCTTTACACCATATCTTTGCCCTTTCGCTTTATGTTTGACCCCTTTTTGGACAAATGTTTCGTTTTAGGCACGTGACTCATCTTATCATCGTTTCTCTTCAACCATCCTTTAAATGTTTCACCATCTATCACAACATTCGATACATGTCTATCCAAGGGTTAACTCAAAAATGGACCGATGTTAATCAACATAAGGCATGGAAATTGTATGTATATAAACAATAAGCGCTAAATAATACTCTCCAAATAAGAAGTTCATTAAGTGACACTCTTAATACATTCAACATCCAATGGATTCATTTTTTTTTTCCTTTAAATGATGCTTAAAACTTTATCCTTGTGACTTTCTTCAACACTTCCTCAGGTATGTCACGCCCTCATACAAAATGTCGGCTTAAGTTTTAAATTTAAAAAAAAATAAAAAATAAAAAAATCACATTGTACTAGAACATATATCAATTTCTAATACAATTATGTATTATTTATATAATTTGAATGGATATTAAATTATATACGCGAATTTGAATGGATCATAAATTTACCTTTAACAAAAAAAAATTACCACATTGAATTTCCAAATTAAGTAAAATTTTAAACATATTTACTCTTTACTAAAGTCAATACCATTTCCTAAATCAAAGGAAAAGAGTTAATTCAACACAAACAATCAAAATCCAAAATCTTTTAATATTTCTTTTAATTAAATATTTGTAAAATGAATTTATACTTACTCCAGAGCTATGGTAAATATATAAAAATATATATAAACTAGATGTATGGTAAATAAATAAAAATTCTTTTTATATTTATTCCATAAACCTTTTTATATTTAAAAAAACTTTAAAAAGAGGTTTTATTTAGATGAAGCCTATGGGACGAATACCATGGGACAAATTAATATTGATACCATGAGCCAAATACCATGGGTAAATAAATAAATATAAAACAGGTATAAAAAAGTATGATAAATAAATAAATAAATATAAAATATATATAAAGAGGTATGGTAAATAAATAAATATAAAAGAGGCATAAAGAGGTAAGGTAAATAAATAACAATATATCAAATAGGATTATAAATAAAATGTAATTATATAACAAGCCTATGGGCCAAATACCATAGTAAAGAAAAGGGGTATGGTAAATAAATAAAAATATAAATAAACTAGAGGTATGTTAAGTAAATAAAACCTCTTTTCATATTTACTCCATAATCTGCTTTATATTTACAAATATTTATGTTCATTAGTTTACATAACTAAGAATAAAGAGAGAGAGAGAGTTATAAGGGAGAGATGGAGAGAGAGTGTGTATGTTTAGGGGTGAGATAAAGAGACAAAGTAAGATGTATGGAAAGAAGGGGGAGAGAAGAAGTGAGAAGGAGAGAGGGAGGGATATAGTAATGTAGTTGGAGAGAGAGAGGGGTGGAAAGAGAGAGAGAAAGAAAGGGATGGGGGAAGAGAGAGGATTAGAGAGAGAGAAAGAGATATGGGGGAAGAGAGAGGATTGGAGGGAAAAGAGAGAGAGAGAGGTGGGAGAGAAAGGGAGAGAGAGGAAGGATGAGAGAGAGGAGGAGAGTGATGGGGGAAGAGAGAGTATTGGAGAGAGAGAGAGAGAGAGAGATCAGGGAAGAGAAAGGGATTTAGGGGAGAGATACAGAGGAAGGACGAGAGAGAGAGGAGGAGAGAGGGATCGATAAGAGAGATGGAGTTGTAGGGGGAGAGATGTAGGAAATAAGAAATATAGAGAGTGAGAAGTGGAGAGAGAGAAGGAGTGACAAGGGAGAGACAGAGAGAGAGCGTGTATGTTTGGGGCTGAGATAAAGAGACAAATAAGGAGAGATAGAGATAAGGGGGGAGAAGGAGATATAGGGAGAGAGGGAGGGATATAGTAACATAGTTGGTGGGTGAAGAGAGAGAGAGAGAGGGAGAGAGAGATGGGAAAGAAAGGGAAAGAGAGGAAGGAAGAGAGAGGATGTGAGAGAGTGGAGAGAGGGAGGGAAAGAGAGATGGACTTGGAGGGGGAGGAGGAGAGAGGTAAGAATAAAGAAATAGAGAGAGAAAGGTAGAGAGAGAGAGAGAGAGAGAGAAAGTGATAAGGAAGATGGAGAGAGAGGGAGAGAGGGGGAAGATAGAGATATAGATGGAAGGTGAAAAGAGGGAAGAAGAGAGAGATGGGGAGAGGAGGGGATTGACAAAGAGATTGATATATATGTGTGTTTAGGAGGGTGAGATAGAGAGACAAAAAATAAGAGATGGAGGGGGATATAGATATGGATGGAGGGTGGAGAGAGGGAAGAATATTTCTCACACTAGATGGATTGATATAAGTGGAGATGGTGATTTATAATCCTATTTGATTATTTGTACTATATGCATCAATTTTAGTGTAGATATTTATTTCTAATGATATTTGATTGCTTGCATTGATTTCAGTGTATGTGGTGATTTCTAATACAATTTGATTGCTTGCACTTAATTTTTTGAATTCAATTTAGATGTCGATTTATAATTATATTTGATTACTTGCACTAGATGAATTGGTTTCAATGTAGATGATTTATAATCCTATTTGATTGTTTGCACTAAATGCATTGATTTCAGTGTAGATGGTGATTTCTAATCCTATTTGATTTATTTGAGTAAATACATTGATTTCAGTGTAGATGTTGGTTTCTAGAGAGAGAGAGAGAGAGAGAGAGTGATAAGGAAGATGGAGAGAGAGGGAGAGAGGACAAAAGGAGGAAAGAGAGATATTAATGGGGGAGAGGGAGAGAAGGGGAAGATAGAGATATAGATGGAAGGTGGAGGGAAGAAGAGAGAGATGGGGAGAGGGGGTGATTGAAAAAGAGATTGATATATATGGTGTACGAGAGCGCGTGTGTTTAGGGGGGTGAGATAGAGAGAAAAAAAAGAATAGATAGAGGGGGATATAGATATGGATGGAGCGTGGAGAGAGGGAGGAATATATCTCGCACTAGATGGATTGATATAAGTGGAGATGGTGATTTCTAATCCTATTTGATTATTTGCACTAGATGCATCGATTTTAGTGTAGATATTTATTTCTAATGATATTTGATTACTTGCACTAGATGCATTGATTCCAGTGTAGGTGGTGATTTCTAATACAATTTGATTGCTTGCACTGAATGTGTTGATTTCAATGTAGATGTCAATTTATAATTATATTTGATTACTTGCACTGGATGACTTAATTTCAATGTAGATGATTTCTAATCCTATTTGATTGTTTGCACTAAATTCATTGATTTTAGTGTAGATGGCGATTTCTAATCCTATTTGATTTCTTCGAATAAATGCATTGATTTTAGTGTAGATGTTGGTTCCTAGAGAGAGAGAGAGTGAGTGATAAGGAAGATGGAGAGAGAGAGAGAGAGGACAAAAGGAGGAAAGAGAGATATTAGCGGGGGAGAGGGAGAGAAGGGGAAGAGAGGGAAGAAGAGAGAGATGGGGAGAGAGGGTGATCGAAAAAGAGAATGATATATATGGAGTTCGAGAGCGTGTGTGTTTAAGGGGGTGAGATAGAGACAAAAAAAAAAGATGGATGGGGATATAGATATGGATGGAGGGTGGAAAGAGGGAAGAATATTTCTTGCACTAGATGGATTGATTTAAGTGGAGATGGTGATTTATAATCCTATTTGATTATTTTCACTAGATGCATCGATTTTAGTGTAGATATTTATTTCTAATGATATATGATTACTTGCACTAGATGCATTGATTTCAATATAGATTATTCCTAATACTATTTGATTGTTTGCGCTAAATGCATTGATTTCAGTGTAGATGGCGATTTCTAATCCTATTTGATTTCTTTGAGTAAATGCATTGATTTTAGTGTAGATGGTGATTTCTAATCCTATTTGATTTCTTTTGAGTAAATGCATTGATTTCAATGTAGATGTTGGTTTCTAATATTATTTGATTGATTGCATTAGGTGCATTGATTTCAATGTAGAAGTTATTTTCTAATCTTATTTGATTGCTTGCATTAAATGCATTGATTTCGATGTATATGTTGATTTATGATTTGATGTAATTGGATATATGACGGTACATTAATATTAAAGTGATTGGATTAACAATATGCATTGATTTTAGTGTAAGCACAAAAAGTTTTTAACAATGTAGATTGATTTTTGTGTTATAGTAATTTAAGCTATTAATATTGGAGAGCAAGAGAGACAAGGTATCATGTTTACTACAACAGATCGAGCGATTTAAATGGTTTACGATTTAAATTTTATTTTTCATATAATCGATATGAAAAGATAACAAAACTAACAAGGGAGGAAATAAGAATAGTAGAAGAAAATAGTTTGAGATTGATTGTAACATGAGTACGTTCTTATTGTTCACATTTTCTATCTTTCAACACTATTATTGTCACTTTGCATTTAAAAAAAATATTTCATCATTATAGTTATTAACAATAATTATCATCTCAACGAACCGAGGTAACTAAGAAAATTTAAAATTAAAATGACCAAGTCAATCTCAGAAATATTTAGCATATTTAAAATGATTATATTAATATTTGATATATTTACATATTACTGATAAAATTAATCATACCTTTGATAGATTTTCCTTGGCATCACACGACTGAAACCAGCCTAGATCCATCTTACATCTCAAAAATATACAAAAATTTTAATAATCTGAAAAATGTGACGTTGATGCCTCCGACTGGAACCAGCCTAGATCCATCTAACTTTGGATCTATCATGCGCCGAGAGGGATCAAATCTCTCGAGGTGCAAACCTTTCCTGAAGTTTTGCACTCAAAAAATAAGTTTGCACCTCGAGAGATTTGATCCCTCTCGGCGCATGATAGATCAGGAGTTAGATGGATCTAGGCTGGTTATTTCCATTTACACCACGAGATCTTCACACAACAGTTCGCAGGCTATATTGGTCATTTTCTGCACAAACAATAAATCAATCATCAAATACACATAGCTTCTGTGACATCTTCAAGTGGATAATAGAAGGGAAAAGTTTGTTAAATTCGAACTCTACAACATTCCACCAAATCCTTATATTTATAATCTTTGAATAGGGATCCACAATCGTAACTGACTGATAAATAATACCCAACAGTATAGCATTGCCTTATCTTGGCCATATACAGATCAGGAATAACAGTATCACCATAGCTACAAGAATGTCGACATATCCCATTATTTCACTTCCAAATTTGGTGCATCATCGTAAGACATCCTTGGTCACCCATGAGAAAAGACAATAAAGTTGATTCAAAATTGCCATCTAACCCAAAAATGGTTCTAAATGACATTAAAAAAAATCATCCAACAGGACGTTGTCAAAAAAACTTGATAAATTTTCCATATAACACACACAACTTTGTATCACACATGCTAGAGTGATTTACATCATTCAGGAATTTAATGTGCCTACCCTGTGGGTCTCATTTTGTGTACCATCCAGCGCCCGAAAAAGTTGAATATTTCAAAGGAACAAAACAATGCGTAAGAGAGTCTCTAAGACAAAATAATACTTCACGATGTTATGTCACGTTGTGTTCTATGACTAAGCTTTAATGTATTGATAATGATAGTTAGGGTTGCTTATTATTTAATCTCCAGTTGCGCAGCAGTTCAAGTTGTGCATACCTCTGGTCCATATCTGAAAAGATGAAACTAATGGGTTGTCTTGAAATGTCCCTAAGAAGGTTATGAACTCATGAAACAACTTTGAAATTGAAAACATGCCTCTGAACCATTTTCTCCCTTTTTCTATCAAATGCACAGCAGACTTGCGCAGCACCTGTAGCATCTCTAAAACTTTGACCATATGGAGATTTTTCCTTAGACAAAATCCTTAAGGCAACACCCACTAGCTTTGATAACCGTTATAACATCCCATAAAACTATCCAAACCTTCATATAGTCCTTCACCACAAGTATCACAGGTATTCTGAATATACTAATGGCATTGCTGAAAAGACTCCAGGCCAAGCTTATCAGTTATCTCAGCAGCATTTATTGTATTGAGAAGATCCTACTTGTTTTCAAATACACGGAGAACAACATCACGCAACTCATCCTCTTTCAGCATCTTATGCAATTCATCTCTGGTTTCAACAGGAAGAACCCTGTCATTACAGCAACATCAAGACCCACCATCAGAATACACATTTCCCTTTTGGAAAACACACGTTGAAAAATCTTGGTGAACGTGAGCTCCATCTTGCACAACTGGAGGGAAAACTAGATATTTTGTAAAATTGCAGAACCCGCTGATGAGGAGTTCATTTCTGCAGAGGCTTGAAATTAATGAATATTGGTTGTCCATTATAAAAATGACAGAGATTGTAAAATAAAACTCTCCATCCACGTCCAATATGATACCATCATCGCATTAAACACATATGTCGATACCAAAACACCAATCTTAGTTGTGCATTTGGTCATAACGGTTATTCGTCCATGATGATGGTCAAGTGAAAAGTTATATGTGATGTCATCCAAAATCATGCTCTCTCTTCTATTGAAGATAGGCTCCATTTTGTTGTGCTCCAAATTGTTGAAGTTTAAGATAATCACAAGCTGAGAACTTCAACGATGTGGATATCAAAAAAAACCACAAGGCCAAATATATGAACTTGTTATCTAACATCACCGCACCATCTCATACACAATACATATAGTGTGATACATTAATGTCCTATCATTTGTCAAAGGTTGTCTTTGGCACACTGCAGACAACTTCCCTCCTTTATTTTGAATGAATATTGAGGCCTGACTAAAGTCCCTTTACTCTCCAATGACCTCATAAGGCAGTCAGTTAAAAACACCCCACCAATGAGATAATACACCATAGCCTTTTGAAGGATATAACGATCGCAGACTTGTGACTCTCACACATACACTTTGTCATTCTCTCGCTTTGTTGTTTCGAATTGGATAGTGGTTCAGCTAACAATATAGGATGCTCCTTCTGATCAAATAGCAAGAGCTCCTGACAGCATGGTTCCATATGTTACCCACAACATCCCAATCAACAACAGTACCATCCTTCAGAGCTAGAAATTCCTCCATAAAATCATGTCGGTAGCCATGAGCATGAGAACCAACATATGATTTCCGCTGCATCAAGTTTGAGATTTTTTTTTTCGCGTACTGATCAGTAAACAATTGTTCTTCTTCATAATGAGAATTAAGTGCAGGATCGACTCTTTTTTTTTTGACAGAAACGGTTATGTTGTATTTATATTCATCTTGGCCTGAAAGCTGAAAATTTGATTACCATGAGGATGTCTAAATCCTGTTGCATCTCCCTGCTAAGAATGAGAATGCAGCTGAAACTTGAAGACTTCTTCCTTGATAAGATATCTATAAATTCGCTTTCAGAGATTTTTCCCAGCTTGAAGATACAAACAAATTTATTTAAGAGCAAGCAGTAAAACATGTCAACAATCAGCTTAAGGGATGGGTTCCCAGAATTTTTCTTCGTCTTTCATCTTGACCCCGGCTGAAAGGAGAACAGCTTTGTTGGCTTCAGTGTCCGCCTCTTTGTTATGAGTTCTCAGCACATGAAAGTAGTTCAAGTTCTGAAAAGCGTTTTCCAAAGCCTTAATTCTGGATATTAGCCTCGCCAGTTTGAGATCCAAGGCTTGAGAATTGGAAACCATTGCGTTTATAATAATCTGGGAATCACCTATAACGTTAGCTTCACTTATACTTAAATCTTTGAGGAACTTGAGGCCTTGATAGAGGGCCAAAGCCTCGGCTTGGATGCTGGATGAGATTCCAAGCCCCCAAGCAAAGGAGTGAATTTTTTCCCCAGTTGGACTAACAACAACACCTCCAGCACCAGCTTTGCCCGGATTGCCCTTTGCTGCTCCATCAAAAAAGAGAGAGTGCCTTGAGTGCGAATTGAGCCAATCTTTAAAGTCAGTTTCAGATTTCCTTATTTGCCAATCTTTAAGAGGAGGAGCGATTCTAACTGCTGGCTGAAAATGCAAGTCAAGGAATGATCCCCAAGCAATGTCATGTTGGCTGAAATTGGAGTCGTCTTTTATGTGTCAAGCACTCCTTTAAATGGCATTTAATCTTGATTTCTAAGACTTTGTGATTATGTTTAATATTTCTGAAGATTCTTCTGTTGCGTTCTAGCCAGATCTGCCAACAAATAACCTTTGGCAGGACAGCCCATGTAGTTTTGATTATCTGATTTTTGGGAGGAGGGCCAAGATATCTGTTTGCCCAATTAGAAAAAAGATCAGCAATGGAACGAGGGAGCAAAAAGTTGGAATCCAAATTGTGAATAAAGAAGCACCAGATCTGCTTAGAAAAATTACAATCGAGGATTAAGTGGATTGTTGTCTCTGCATTATCGTTGCACAGCGAACAGATGGAGGGACCGTAAAACCCTTTTCTCTGTAGAATTTCATACGTAAGGATCTTGCCATGGCAGAGAAGCCAAGAAAAAAAATCGACTTTGGGCCAAGAAGGAAAACGCCAGACACCCTGCCAAGGTGCAGGGTTAGGTGGGACGTATGGCCTTTCTTTCAGCTTGGCATAGCCCATGGAGACGGTGTAGCCACTGGCATTCGGTCCCCAGCCTTTTGAATCTCTTTTTCTCATGCGCGTGGGGGCCAAGCCATGGAGGAGGTCGAGCAGCGTGGACCATTCGTTGGCCAAGTGAACCGGCACCTCAATACATTTCCAGCCTGCCCAAACAGAATCGCACCAAAGTGAAATATCCCACAACGAACACAGCCCCTCTCTATCCATCCAACAACGCAACGCTCTTATGGAGGCTCTGTCTTCAATTGGGTCCTTATTCATGATTTTGTCAGTCCAAATATTGATCTTTTTGCCATTTCCAGGGATCCAATAGGAGTGTTCATTGATTAGAGGAGCAGCTTTAGCATATAGTTTGAGAAAAGACGAATTAGGCAAATGGATCACATTGCCTAAATAGCTAGAACGTGGACCTCTGAAGTACTTTTTCCAGAGAGCCAGTTGGGCCCAGCCTGGCTTGGACGCAATGATCCTCCATATAATCTTAGCTGCCATAGCCACGTTTTGCTGGCAGAGGTTTTTGAAATTCAAACCGCCCTCCCAAATTGGCCTAGAGATGGTTTCCCAACTGATAAGAGGAATCTTGTGATCATTCTGTTTTCCACCCTTCCAAAAAAACCTCCGCATGAACTCTTCCATTTTTTTTAGTATGTTTGTCGGAGCAAGAAGCACAGCAAATTGAAAAAGAGGAAGGCTGGTAAGCACAGATTTAATAAGGACAGATTTGCCAGCAGCGTTGAGCCAGGAAAGACCCCACGCCTGGATCCTAGACTTGAATTTCTCGAGCTGAGGGAGCCAATCTTTGCTTGCAGGTCTCTTAAGAAACACAGGAAGGCCCAAATATTTGAAAGAGGTCCAAGTAGAGGAGGCTGCAAAACCCAAACATCTAGAAATAGCGGAGAGCAATCTGGGCGAAGTGTTCCAGCTGAAGATATGACATTTGCTCTTATTGACAGCGCTGCCTGAGGCTTCACTGAAATCATCCAAAACTGCTTTAAATTTGGAGGCAGAGGAAAGGGAGGCAGCACCCAAAAGCAGAGTGTCATCCGCAAATAAGGCGTGGTTTATATTTTTGACCCCTCTTGCAATACACAGTCCATTAATATCTTGATCTTGTATCTTTTTGTCTAATAGGAAGCTGAGAACAGAGGCTTGGATGACAAAGAGCAGAGGGGAAAGGGGACACCCCTGCCTTAGCCCTCTCGAAGCTTTGAAGAAATCAGTGGCTCTTCCATTTACAAGAGGGGCAATCCATGGTTCCGAGATACAAGCCCGAATCCATTTGATGAAATTTTCTCCAAAACCAAACTTGCTCATGACTTTTAAAAGAAAGCTATGATTAACTCGATCAAAAGCATTTGCTAAATCTAGTTTAATCACCATACCTTGTTCTTTTCGAAGAAGGCTTGAATGAATTGCCTCTTGAACAAGGGTGAACTTGTCCACGATCTGCCTTCCTTTGATGAAGCCTCCTTGATTCTCCGGAATAATCTTGGGGAGAATGAGCTTCAATCTGTTTGCAATTACTTTGGTGATTAGCTTGTATCTTGTGTTGCACAAGGAAATCGGGCGGAATCTGCTGAAATTGTTGGCGCCTTTTTCCTTGGGAATGAGGGCTAAGAAAGCGGAGTTTGTGCTGCCTCCAATTTTCTGAGTATTTTGAGACTTTTGAACCATTTTGAGCAGATCCTTTTCAATAATCGACCAACAAACTTGAAAAAACCTGGCAGAAAAGCCATCCGGCCCAGGGGCCTTATCCGGTTCCATATCAAAAAGGGCCTTTTTTACTTCGTCTTTGGTGACTTTGGCCTCAACGATCTCGTTCATACGAGGAGAGATTGCAGAAGGAATAATGTCAAGCAGATCTGGGAGATGATCCGGATCCTTATCCTCACTATACAAGTTTTGAAAGTGAGAAAAGGTTGTTTTTTTAATGTCTTCAAAATTCTTGTGGGTGTCGTTGTCCTCCTTAATCTCAGAAATAGTGTTGAAGCATTTCCTGGCCTGGGCTTGTTTGTGGAAAAATGCAAAATTCCTGTCCCCTGCTTTGAGCCAGAGATTTCGAGATTTCAATCTCCAGTATTCTTCTTCAACTAAGCAAGCCTTATGAAAGCGCTGTTGTAGTTGAGCCTCTTGGTCTAACAGCTCCTCTGTGACTATAGTGTGTTCCAAATGAGATTGGTGAGAGGCAAGAGCTACTTTAATGGCTTTTCTTTCTGTGATAGGGTTGGACAGGGTTTTGACCCAACATTTTAGGACTCCTTTTACTCTTCTAAGTTTCTCCTCCCAGATAAAGAACGGAGATCCATTGACAGGCTGACTCCAACTTTCCTTGACTATTTGCATGAAATTTGGTTCCTTGACCCAGAGGGGACTAAATCTAAAGGGGATGGGTCCCAGATCTAGATGGACCAGGAGCTCTAACTTTATAGGCTTGTTGTCCGAGATGCTGTTAGTAAGAATGTGCATTCTGGGTTCTAATCCAAGAAACAGATAGGAGCTTTGAATGAAAAATCTGTCTAATCTGGCAGCAATATGACCAGGGCCCACTCTTTTATTAGACCAAGAGAACTTATCGGAAGAAGGTTTGATATCCATCAAGTCCCAGTCCTGCATTAGATCCTCCGCCCATTCCCTTGCCGGATCTCGGACAGCGCTACCTCCTCTTTTTTCAGATGAGTGAAGAGTGAGATTGAGATCTCCAACAATAATTATATTTTCCAGATTTGTCAAGTCTGCTTGGTGCCTTATAGAATCCCAACAATCCTTTTTTTCTCCGACATTTACTGGAGAGTACACATTGAAGAGACAGAATATTTCCTTGGTGTCCAGGTTCTGCATTTTCAGCAGCAACCAGTGAGTATTACTAGCCTCAAAGGTGACTGCAAATTTGCTGGCGTTCCATAGAGTGCCAATCCCTCCCAAAGCGCCCCGGGCAGAGATTGCTCTAGCTTCACTTTTGAACCAAATCTTCTTGCTTGCTTGCAGGAAGACTACGTCTTCCAGCTTAGTCTCTTGGACGAGAAGTATGTCTGGAGTTTCTGTTCTTATTAAGCTTCTCATGGCTTCTTCCTTGACTTTGCTCCCCATACCTCTACAATTCCAGGAGATGATCTTCATTATTTATGTTTCTGGTGGGCTCCCTTGGAGCCTTGGGGCTGATTTTTCAACATCCTGGACTTTGAGGCTAGCAATTTTTCCAGAGTTAGTTGGCTACCCTGTAGCTTATCTTTATAAGTCTCCTGCTCTCTTTTTTCCCTGTCAGTTTTCTGGCCTCTTGTAGATCTTCGTACCGAGGTTTGGGTGTCTCCTATTTCTCCTTCCGCCTCTGACTCGTCCGTTTCCTGCTCTCCTTCCTCTTCTTCTAAAGTCATGCCTTTGGATTCTTCGGCACTTGTTCCTTTGAGGGAGACTGAGGGAGAACCTTTGTTTGGAGAAACTGGATTTTGAGTCTCGACCTCCGGAGGAGTTTCTGACTGTTGGATTAGTGGGTCAAACTTGTTTTCTTGCGCCTTTTTGGGGGGAGGGCGTTGAACATTAGCCTGAAGAGGGCCTTTTCCAGAGGGTCCTCCCGGTTTTTGCCCTTTATGATTGGTTTTTGCTCGCTTGACTTGGTTCCAACCCTCTTCAATCCCTTTCTCTGGCTCAGCGTTGGAAGGACAGTTTCTATCAAAGTGTCCATGAACGTGGTATTTCCTACATTTGAACAGTAATTGCTCATAGTCCAAGATCTGTACATGAGACCAACTTCCGACTTTGATTTTGATAGCCTCTGGAAGACCCACCTCTAGATCTACTTCCACGCAGATCCTGGCACAGTCATACTGATCCTTATTGTTTGCCCGATCTATGAATTTCCCGAGAGTGTTTCCAATGTGTCTCAAGGAACTCCAGTTCCAGCAGTGAACTGGCAGATTTGGAAGACGAAACCACACCGGGACAGCCTTGGGAACATCGACAGCCGGATCAAAGTCCAGAGTCCATTTGTTCAGATAGAGGCCCTGAGAACCCATGAAATACGGCCCATTTTGAAAGATCAAGTCTTTGTCTTCTTTGGAGGAAAATTCGAAGAGGAAGTACCCTTTCCCCAGAAAGTAAGAGGTGACCTTTTCCTTGATCAGAGGAGCCCAGTTCCTGTTAACCCATTGCTCAGTATTTTTCGGAGAAGGCCACAGGCCCGTGAATTAGCCAATGAGACCTCGATCCGCCAAAGATAAAGCTACTTGAATGGGGGCCTCCGGAGGCAAAGAGATCTTAGGAATTTCATCTAGCTTCTTAACAAATTTGGATGCTTCGCTTCTTTTCTTCTGAGGAAAACCAGCAAGAAGCTGGTTGAGGGCGTCGATGGCAGAAGAAGAATGCGGATCCATAGAAGGACCCATCAACTCCATAGGGAAGGCCTGAGGCCGGCCGCCGCAGGGGCAGCCACGCAGCAGAAACCCTAGAGAAGCTCAAAACGCGCAGCAAGCATAACTGCTGAATTTTTGTTGTTGTTCCAGCACTTGATTATTTACTATCTCCCTTTCCCAACAAAGAGAAACGCCGCAACCAGAGGTCAGAGGTGCAGACCAAAGCCGTGACAGAGAAGAGCACAAAAGGAGGGGGCTCCAACCGAGCAGCGGCAGAAGCAGGAGGCCCTGCCAGAGCAGGCGCAGCCGCAGAGGCTGCAGCGCGCAGGTAGAGCAGTTAGGGTTTGCAGGGGCTGCAACGCGCAGGCAGAGCAGCAAAATTACTGATTAATAATCAGTTGAGCATGAATGTTACTTGAGGGGAAAGTTCCAAATGCAAAAAGTTTCAAAAGTGAGAAGTTGCAAGCAAATAGAACAGCTTTGGCTGATAGATAGATATAACGCTAGTTTTTAGTCCATTGGGCTATGGAGTCATATCTGGGCTTTAATTGAGCAACAACCAAGTGCAGGATCGACTCTTACCATAATGTCCTCATTTAATTTTTTCAGACGATGATGCGTTTCTCAATGCCATTTCCAATATTATTATTGTTGATATTAGTCGTCTCTCTCTTGCATCTAAATTGAGATCACCATCAGAGTTAAAAAAATATGTATCCAATAATATATGGTAGTCATTGCATTGAAATTCTGAATTCAATACCATCAACCCATTTCACCCTTGTGTTTTGAACCTAGGGTCTGGTTTTTTCATCGATATACCACCCATAAAATAATTTTGATAACGCAATAAGCAAAAGAATGATAGTTCTAGCCATAGTTGCAAAACAATGATACAAGGTGATGCCTGTAACCTTCATCTAGTCCTCGATAAATGATACCAACGTCAAATTTTGTCGTGATGGCCTCAGGTAACATTAAGCACAAAAACTCTGCCAATACTTGAATAAACACATCAATGCTCCCAGCGTATGCAATATGTTAACGTTTCCACCATATAATTTACGCAACAATCATTAATTCAGCATCCATGTAATTCAACAATCCAATGGAAATACAATGAACGTCGCCAATATAGAAAATAACGCTGCAATGTCACATGAACGCTTCAATGTAATGTATAAAAAGTTGTCATGAATAATGAGTGTTGCATTGTAATGTTATTGTAATAATGTTGGGTGCAAGGATTCTTTGGTTTGTAAGGTGCAATAATATCACTCATGTCAGGTCAGGTATGAACAATCATGGCATCACATTCAGTTTATAACGCCCCAGTTAATGCATCTGGCATTTGTGTATTGAAATAGTAACGTTCTGAATTATGAATTATCTTATGCCAATTCTATGACCTCTACCTTCCCTAAGCCTTTTCCACCATCATTGTAATCACATAATGAAAATATAACGTTCTACACTTGAAAAACACTGACCGCTGCCACCACATGCTAAACGTATTGAATGCTCTATGTATATCAACGACATATATCAGCGCCTGGTGGATGCTTAACGGTGATCAGATATAGTTGTCATCAATATTTCATAGACCTGCTCCAATTTCAATGATATATGTAACGCCTTATTTCACAGATATATGTAATGTTTTCAAGCGCTCCTTTATATCCTCTCTTCATATTATGCAAATTTGTGACTAAAAATAATAATAATAAAACCAATCTGTTGAGAATAATTTCATGCATATCGTTGGGAAATAACACATTGGCTTTGTAACTTGAAATGACCATGTAACTGTTCTGAATACAAATCTGAAATGTCAAGTCTATTTCTATTTTCAGATAAACCTGCTTCCATAATTATGCCAATGATCTATCTACTAGAGAATGAACCATGCTTCGATAGATAACAATTCCATATCCATTACTCCACTACTATGATAATCTCAGCGAATTTAGCATACATAACTTGCAACTCGACTTCCTTTGCTAGAGTTGATACAGATGTATGTGATGCTCGCTGATCAGATTTTTTTGAAGTTTTGGTGAAAATGTGAAGTTGGGTTTACACTTTTTGCTCTTTTTTGAGAAAAAGACTTTCATTTTTTTCTGTTTTTCAACTTTCTGCAAGCTAAAACAATTTTTCTGTTTAGAATTTTATTTTGCGATAAAAATAAAAGTTGTCAGAAATTTATTAGCTTTCTATTAATTATTTTTTGGAATTTTTTTATACACATTTGATATGTCAACTTAACGTTTTTTTTAGTGTGTGTTTTTTAGCAATCAAAAGATTCATAAGAAGTCATGTTTATACGCAATGTTGTATTCTTGGAAACTTTGTGTTTTTGAGAAAAAAAATATGTTACAACAATCTAGATAGAGTCTACTTCGGTTTCGTCATATTTATGAAGCCAATGGATGCATATCATAATTATTATAATTTTTTGAACTGATCCAATATGAAAAAAACTGCATATTTTGAATATGTTTCACGACACAAGAAATTCCTTAACATATAAGTTATAAACTAAAAATATAAAAACTACCCATTAGAGACGACGAACCAATGTAATGCACCATAATTTTTTCAATTTTTTTTACAATGTATTTTGGAAGATACAGAATTATGGTTTCACTGAATCATAATGACCTTCAGAAATTGTTTGTACCCATTTTATTACAAAATTAATTAAAATTAGTAAATATTTATGAAATTCCATAAAAGTTATATTTTCTAAAAGTAGATTCAATTCTGAAAATTCTTGTCTTTGTTCCGACAGTTAATTCAGAATGTTTCATGGAGTTTAATTAGTCCAAAGTTGCATATACGTATTCAGAGCTTGGGGCTGCATAATTGCTGACGTGTTAGTTCAGCCGAACTCTTAAAAAAAGTTCGACCGAATTCTTTTTTGCGCCAACGGCCCGTCAAGTCTAACGACATAAAAGTTCGGCCAAACTTTTACTCAATTTTCCGTCGGCCAGAAAATACCACGAAACCCCTCCAAAAAAACATTTCGCGGCAATATAAATTGCCGTAAAATCGTTCATTATTTTTGCATATTTTCGCACATTTCTTCTGATTTTACAAAGGTCTTGGTCTGATTTTGCAAAGAATTGAATTGTTTTGGTTTAAAGACTTTTCTTGGAGGTACATTCACGGAACATTTTTGCAAAAGATTGTTTTGGGTTTAAGCACTTTTCTTGGAGGTACATTCAAAGGAAATTTCTTGGAGGTATGTGATACATTTTTTGGATGTTTTTGGGCTTCATTTTTTTTTAAAGTATGGATTTTGGCTCAATTTCGAAACATTTTTTGGACATTTTTTGGAAGTAGGTGGCATTTGGTCTGATTTTACAAAGGTTTTGGTCTGATTTGCAAAGAATTGTTTTGGGTTTAAGGACTTTTTTTGGAGGTACATTCAAAGAACATTTTTGCAAAAGATTGTTTTGGGTTTAAGGAATTTTCTTGGAGGTGCATTCAAAAGACATTTCTTGGAGGCATGTGTCACTACATTTTTTGGATATTTTTTGGGCTTCATTTTTTTTGAAAGTATGGATTTGAGCTTCTTCTTCTTCTTTTTTAAAGTATAGATTTGGGCTTAATTTAGAAAGGACATTTTTTGGAAGTATTTTTTAAAGTGATATTTTTTGAAGTATTTTATAAAGTGGCATTTTTTAAGAAGTTGGAATTAATTTTCAATGGACATTTTTTGGAGGCATTTTTTGAAGTGACATTTTTTTTAGAGTATGTGTTTTGGGTTGAAGTAAATATTTTATAATGATTTTTTAAAATGAGTTTTTCTCTAACTTTTTAAATGAAATTTTTTTGTAGTACTTGGAAGTAAATATTTTGAGCTTCGTTTCATTTTTATAAGACATTTTTTTCTCATATTTTTTAAAGTAAGTGTTTTGGACTCAAGTATCTATTTTTTGCAAAAATTTTAAAATGAACTTTTTTAAAATTTAATCTTTTGTGATGTTTTTTTTTAATTGTGTTTTTGTCTAAATTTTTGAAGGAAATTTTTTGAACTTCATACTCTATTATCATGGGAAATCGAAGGAATTGTACGAGAAAATATGATTGAAAAAAAACATTGAGGAACGTAGAGAAGAGATGAGACAATCTCGTAAAAAAAAGATAGAAGCACTCTCGAATATTGAAGTGGAAAATCAACCTCAACTAGAAGTTGAAGTAGGTATGTAAATGTAAATATTATGATTTTGATATATTTAAAATTTTCCCAGTGTAAAATGTGAAGCTTAATTTTTATTTGATGAACTAATTTGAAAAATATTTTGCAATGTAAAAAGAGAGAAATATTCCTCTAAACATTGATGATGAGATACAAAATTTTGAAAAAGATATTGAACTTGGAGATGGTGAAAATGTTGAAAGAAATTCAAGTGAAGAAATTGAATCACAAGGTGTGTGTGTGTGTGTGTGTGTGTGTGTGTGTGTGTGTTGAACACATGCACGTATTATTGAAATTATACATATATTTATTAATTTAGTTATTTATTGAATATGTAAACTTATTATGTATTATTCATTCGAATATGTACAGATGAAATCAATGTCGATGATGAGATGTTGGAAAATGTTGACACTCACACATATGGAGATAAAAAAGCTGACCATTATATACAATATCGTGTTAACCGCATTTTTAATACGTACTTTATAAATAAACATGTGACAGTTCAAGCCCAAATATTGAAAGGTCTCCTATCATTAAGGGAATTAAAAGAAGCTATGATTTTATTGGGTATTCAAAAATCAACCAAAGATTAAAAAATAAAATAAAATAAATAAAAATAAAAAATGAATGAAGTAAAATGTGATACAAAATATAAATAGTGCTATAAATTCAATTAGAAGATCTAGATATAAAAATGTTTCAGTTGTACGTAGAGAAATACATATGGTAGTGGTTTCATCAAGTACTAAAGAGAATCACTTGGTAAAATCTATGACACGAGGGTTAGGAACCTCACGAAAAACTTTGCACAAACATCGAAAATTTTGGTTGCAAATAGATGTAAATGATGAACTCGCTTGTTGGAGAGTTATTTGTAGGCAACCATACAAATATAGACTTAGAGAACATGTTAAAAAAAATATATATGAATATTGGAAGAAAAAATCACGTGTTTCACCAAATGCAAGCGATGTGATGCGAAGAAGAATAGCACGAAATCAGTACGAACAACATGAAAAACATTTCTTGGAAACCACTCAGATAGAGTTGTTCAACAAGTTCAAAGAAGAGAATCATGAAATTCATGTGTCAATCAGTGCTTTTGCTCAACAAAAACCATGGTATGTAAAACCTATCACCATACGCGACACTTGTTGTTGTCGTTATCATGTGGAATTTGAGTTATATTATGACACATTCCTTAATTTTGGTAGAACATTTTGAAAGTATTCACCTCCTCCTTCCACTATCCGTGATTTCATATCTCAAATTCTAAGTGAAAGACAAAGCGATGATCTATTTTATGAAAAGAAATGTGTTGGTAAAAAAATGCGATGATTGTGGAAATTTGGCTAAATTTTAAAACAAATATCGTATTGATATAAATGATCAATCATTGTCCAACATGAAAGTTAAATGGAAGAGATATGAATATATCCATACATCTATTCAAGGTGCAAATAGTGCTAAAAGAATTGAATTACGAGAATAAGAATTTTTTGTGATAGACTTTTTGAGAAAGTTTGAGGCAGAAATTTATAAATACTTCAAGCATTCTCATAGAGCTCGATGGCAAAACTTGCAATTCAAAAAATCTCATGAAGTTTTTCCACTAGGGACCATTTTGTAAGTGATTGATTTTGTAGAAAACTACACATTTGTTCCACAAAAAGAAATTCATAGTGAATACTATCATTATGACCAAGTCTCCATGTTCGTCCATATTCTATATAGACATGCTAAAAAAAATGTCAATCATATAGAAAGCACCAGTGAAAATCGACATGTTATTAAAGAATATCAGTTTTATATCAGTGATGATCGTACACATGATACATATTTTGTACAACACTGTTTTGGAAAGATTTATGATTCCTTGAAAATTCGGGGAATAACATTCAATGAACATTGGATATGGTCAGATGGATGCGCATGTCAATTCAAATCTGCACGATCATTCTTTTGGTTGTGTTGTCTTCATAAGAAAACCTGCATTAAACATTGTTGGAATTTCTTCGAGACTGGTCATGGAAAAGGAGAACATGACGGTGCAGGGGCATGCATAAAATGAGCACTTCGAAGATATCAAATGAATCCCTATACAAGCCGACTTGTAGATGCTAAAGAAGTTGTTCAATGGTGTATCGCTGCTCTAAGCCATGAAACTAACCGTTCAAGGGAAGTGCGAAGGTACATTAATTTTAATTTTTATTGGATATCTAATTTTAAACAGTGTACATTTATCACAATTTGATTATCTCTGATTGATTATCTTTGATTGTATTTTGATATCATATTTACAATCTTCTTTGAATTTTCCATATAAAGGTTTTTTTGGCATATTAGGATCGAAGAAGTAGATAGATCAATTGGAAATGACGTTGAAACAATAAAAGGAACTCGAAAATTGCATTCAATTAAAACAAAGTTGTCCACAAATTTGTTTGCATTGGATAAAAGAAAATATTCTTGTTTTTGTCATGTTTGCATAGACAACACATAATCCAATGACGTTTGTGAAAACAAAATGTATGTAAAATATTGGAAACATACAGAGCTAAATACAAAGGGAAAAATGTATGTTGCAATGTTTGAAGAAATGCAATCAAAGGAGACTACAATATCATCCGATGGTGATCGAGTTTCTAATCTTGTTAGAGAAGGTAACATTTGAATTTCTTTCAAATGATAAATATATAGAAATAAATTTAAATACATAATTTTGTTAAGTTTTTTTAATTGTGCAGGAGATGTTTTTGCTATAATTGCACCTACTGACAACGATGAAAATGTGAAGTATTATTTGATGCGTTGCACTGAACGAAAAATGAAATTATTAGAAAACTATAATGATCATGGGTTTCTATATGAAAGAGGTTCTATTATACTGAAAGGATATTTTTTCAGACAAACTAATCAAAGTGGAGATTTTGTTTACTTTGAAGACTATGAACCTAATTTCATAAGTTTTCAATATAGTCACTTGGTGTGTGCAGCACGCATAAAGTTGATAGAGGTTTAATCAAAGAAGAAAACGAAAATTAAGAAATGGAAAATGTCAAAATCCGATCATGAACGGATCATTGAAGATGGCATTCCATTGGAATTTTTTTGATTGAACTGCCTAACAATTTCTTCTCTTCGGATTATGTTTTAGAACTTCCAAATTTCAACTAAAAATTGAGTTGTCTTGTTATGTTATCTGTGCAAGTGTTTGCACATGTACAAATTGTTTTGGTACATGCACACTAGGATCAACTGAAAGTAGCTTTTATATACATGCATTGATGAAAAATGTTGCATGTATTGGTTATATGTGTGTGTGTGTGTGTGTGTGTGTTCTAGAATGCGATTAAATGTTCAAGTAGTTTTACTATATGTGCATTAATGAAAAATGTTTCATGTACTGAATATATATGTTCTAGAATGCAATTAACTGAAAGTAGTTTTTCTATGTGCATTAATGAAAAATGTTGCACGTACTGGATATATACACGGACTGAATGTGACCAGTTTTTTCTCGTGGGGTTTTCTGGTAAAAATTATGGAATTTAAATAAATAATCCACAATATAGTTTTGTACGAAGATTCCTTTCAAACAAGAGACTTGGAGCACTTCTCCGACTTTTGATGGGATTTGACCCACATCTCTATTCCTGATAGAAAATCTAGTACAAAATTTGTTTGTCCAATGGTCGGATATGTTCTAGGCAATTAACTGAAAGTAGCTTTTCTATGTGCATTTATGAAAAATGTTGCACGTATTGGATATATATATATATATATATGTTCTAGAATGCAATTAATTGTTCAAGTAGTTTTCCCATGTGCATTGATGAAAAATGTTTCACGTACTAAATATATATGTTCTAGAATGCAATTAACTGAATGTCATAAATTTACCAATTTATAAATCAACAAGGCTACCTAGTTGAGTGCATTAATGACATTGACCCCAATTCAAAAAACATATATCTACTTCTTATATTTCCAATCAAAATTAAAGGGATTTATATGGGAAAGAGGTAGAACATATAGCCCATCAACTACTTTTTAGAGGTCAATGAAGGTATCATCATGTGGGAAAATGTTTGGAACACTTGATTGTACTTGAAAGTAATCTTAAGATTGTTTTTTATTTCTACATACTCTTTTTTGGGTGAAAAAAATTCCAATGAAAAGAACATAGCTTTTCAATCCAACTAACCATATCAATTGAGCTCTATTTGAAAAAAAAAAAAGTAAAAAAAAAAAAAGCCAACAAAGTAACATCCTTGGTTGTTATTTTTATTGGAATAACTAAATCATATTAAGGATTCTCTTCATTGAAATTGTTTTTGGATGGAGAATCCTTAAAATATGATTTAGCTATTCCAATAAAAATGAAAACCACGAATGTTATTTTGCTGACATGTTTTGTTGGCATGTTAACTTTTCTTTACTCTTTTTTCAATTAGAGCTCAATTGATATGGTTAGTTGGATTGAAAATCTATGTTCTTCCCATTGAAATTTTTTTCACTCAAAAAAGAGTATGTAGAGATCAAAAGCAATCTTAGGATGCCAAATGTACTTCAACCATCCAAAACTTGAGTTTTAAAAACTTTTTTATCATATCAAAACATTACTTCACATGTCATGCCAATTGTAGTTCAACTATCCAATAAAAACATTTAACATTATATCACATGCCAAATGTACTTCAACCATCCAAAACTTGAGTTTTAAAAACTTTTTGATTATATCAAAACATTACTTCACATGTCATGCCAATTCCAATTCAACTATCCAATAAAAAAATTTAACATTATATCACATGCCAAATGTAGATCAACCATCCAAAACTTAACTTTTAATTTAACAAAAAATTATAGATCGCAACATTACTTCACATGCCAAATGTACAGTTTCAACCATCCAAAACTTTTAAAAACTTTTTTATTATATCACAACATTACTTCACATGCCATGCCAATTGTAGTTCAACTATCCAATAAAAACATTTAACATTATATCACATGCCAAATGTAGATCAACCATCCAAAACTTAACTTTTAATTTAACAAAAAATTATAGATCGCAACATTACTTCACATGCCAAATGTACTTCAACCATCCAAATCTAAAGTTTTAAAAATAAAACAAATTATAACACAACATTACTTCACATGTCAAATGTAGTTCAAAAGCAAAACATTAATTTATAGATCACAACATTACTAGTAGTTCAACTATCCAAAACTTAAGTTTTAAAAACCAAACAAATTATAACAACTTTACTTCACATTCACATGCCAAAAGTACTTCAACCATCCAAAACTTAACTTTTAAAAACAAAACAAATTATATTAACACAATAAAATATGTCCAGAAATTGTAGATCTCACAAGTATAAAGTATCAAGTTATATATATATATGACTGTGCATCTAGATAATATATAAAAAAGTAAATTTAAGACTAGAAATCTGAATCAAATCTAGAAATCATCCATCAAATACAGATGGATGTAGTGTCTTTTCTAGCAAAGTCTCAATCCGCGAGCTATCTTGCGAAGCATGGGGAACCTGTACACAATGCACGTACAAACATTAAAATTTGATGTTTTAAAAATGAGTGAGAATATATAGAACTTCATGTAAAAAACAAAATATAAAAGAAAAATCATGCAATACCTGATGAGGTTCCCTCTCCATTTTTTGTTCGCCTGCTACAACTTCCCCCATGGGAACATCTCCAACAGTAAATTGTACAATATATATATATATATATATATATATATATATATATATATATATATTAAAAAAATTTAGATGAAAATGCATGTATATATAAACTTATTTTCAATAATATTAAAAAAAAAAAGTTAGACAACTTGTTCAAATGGTTGAAATGGTGTGGATGTTCCTATCTCAATCGCTAGAGTCTGTGGATTAAATAAATCTTCTATAGAAACCTAAAATTCAAAAAAATTAAAAGTATAAAATAACTCAAGATCAAGATCTCAATTTATAATAAAACTTATAAACTTCAATTTATAAATTATAACTTTTAAAAAACATTATATATTTAAAAGTGAAAAATTGAATACTTCTGCACATGGATTTGGGACATCTCCTAAGAGAGGCTCCAAAAGAAAATCTCCGAAAACCTAAAATTCAAAAGATTTAAAATAACTCAAGATATAGATATATCTCATTTTTTAATGGAACTCTTTGAGGTGGAAGATATATAACTTAAAAACATAAATTTTAAAAGTGAAAAATTGTCCATACTTGTTGTGGATCTGGCACATCTCCTAAGGAAGTAGAAGGTACATCTCCTAAGGAAGAAGAAGGTACCGCCATCCAAAAAACATCGGACGGAATCAGAATCTGTTAAAACATTTTATTATTATATATGTACATGTACATGTGTGCACAATTATTTATTTTAAAAATATCACCTTTAAAAAACACTAACATTTGTTAACATATCTTGATGGTGAAACCCATCTTGATTGTTTGAACCAGAGGCTCCGAAAGTGATATTAACATTTTCGTCATTCATCAAGCGTGACAACTGCAAATGGTGTTTTAACATATAATGATACATTTTTGTTAGATTAATGTACATACAAATAAATGTATACATGTATTTATTACAAATTGTACATGTATGTGTTAAAATAATTGAACCCTAACCATTAACACATATTGTTCCTATTCCCTCTTCTTCATGAAGAATTAGGTCTTGCCAACCATTGCAATAATTCTTTTCATATATTTTGAGATCTTCAACAATCATGTTGTCATTATCTTCATCTGTGTAACAATACACAAAATTGGCGCGTGCATTCTCATGTTCTCTTTGTAGATTTAGACAAACATCAACTCCACCCAATCCACTGTGAACATTGTCGATGATGGCATCCCTTGCTTCTCGACTAATTTGAGAAGTGGCTTCTATCTCTGACCGCAAATTTTTGACCCGAAAAAGTCAACTAACCAATGGTGACTCGGGGCGAGGCAACTCAACATCACGCCTAGCGCCCCTACAGTCACACAATCGACCTTTCCTAGGACCACAAAATTCAAATGGAAGGTCATTGTAATTGGGTTTCATTTCCAAAAAGAATTATGCATAAAATAATTTTGCAAAATAAAATGGAACCTCGCCATTCCATGGGAGTCTTCCATAATCCGCGAGATGTCTATCATAAAAATAGTGAGCTATATCAGGGTGCTTGAAATATTGCACCTTCAGCATCTTTATTTTCGGTCCTTCTTTAAAATTAAACATAGACTTTGCCATTGTTGTTGCCACTCTTTCTTTAATAGCCTCCCATTTATCGGGTCCTATCATTGTTTCCTTTCTTTTTCTCATGACATCCACAAAAGTATCTGTGGTTTGCCCAAGCTTTTCGTACACATCTACTAGTTTTCCTAAAGAATGTGTAACTATTTCCAAGCTTTTTTGACTCTCAGCAGGTAGAGTCAAAGACACGATATCTCTCTGCAATTTTGCATGAAGTTTTTGACACTTTTCTAAGGTGAATTGCTACATGTTTCTTTCCCACGGTATATCGGAAATGACGGCCGGATATGTCGTGGTGGTTGGACAACCTTCTTCTTGAATGAAGCGTTCTGCCCTTTGTCTATTTCGACCAACATTTGGAGCATTTTCAACCTCTGCATCAATATATAAAATTTTGTATATTAGAAAAAACACATGTAAACAAATTTGTACAAATTGAATGAAAAAAATATTCAAATTGATGGAAACCTCGATGTGGTTGGCTAGCATCTTCCCCACCACCTTCACGCAACCTGCTAGCACTTATTGATGGCCCTCTAAGGAGATTTGAACCACCACCAACCTCTCGAGACGAGAGAGAAGCTTCATAAATAAATACGAATTTATAATCAATTGAAAAATACATTCATACATAAATACATGTACATATTCATTGATTAAATTGCGTGAACCATACAACGACTAGGTGAACCATGGGCATTCTCCATGGATGGAATAGAGACCCTTCTCCTCTTATCTCCTAAAAATTTAAAAAAGAAACTTATTAACAACTAATTTAACTCACAAATTCGATAAAAAATAAATTCCATATGTACACACATGTATGAAGATTTAATATTATATTTAAATATCATGAACATCCCTCAATCCCCGATCCCCCCCCCCTCATAGAGATATGGGATACTGTTGATCTTCGTCGTTCATCCTCCATGATATATATATCTACGATGGACATTTACAATTATTTTTTTATGACTAGAATTTAAAATAAATTCAAAATAAATTTCATAAAATTAATGTAAATTATTGTACACAAATTATGTAAAACACAACTTTCAAAGCACTAATTGATGTGTGAAACTCAATTTAAGCAAAAAAAATTATAAAAATGATAATTTCACCAAATTGCGCTTTACATGGTGGAAGCACACTTGATATAAAATTGAAAAAAACACATTGTCATTAAAAAAGAAGTGAAACTTCATTTAAACAAAAATTTGTTGAGGTCCCCGCATTTTAATTTTATAAATATGTGAAGTTCACCACTTGTTTCAAATGTGAAGTTCACCAAGTTGCGCTTCATATGGTGTGGTGGGAGCACACTTGGTATATAATTGAAAAAAGAACATGGTCATTAAAAAAGACGCATTTATAAATACACAACACACACATATCCAAGATATGTTACAATGTCCATCAATAAATTTTGAAGGAGAGCGTCTCAACACTAATTCATCTTTGAGAGATGAATCTTGAATTTTTGAAGAAGAGCGTCCCAAAACTAATTCATCTTTGAGAGATGAATCTTGAATTTTTGAAGAAGAGCGTCTCAAAACCAATTCATCTTTGAGAGATGAATCTTGCATTGGCATTGCCCCGTATAATTCTAATTCATCTATTAATTCATCTTTGATAGATGAATATGAATTGGCATTGCCCCACGCAATAGATCAGCAGACATCTTATTCACATTTGTACAATGCCTTATACTAAAAAATTGAAATTGGCTAACAATATTGTTTGCTATTCCATGCAGCTCTTTTAGCCTCTCCTTATTAACTTGGTACACGGCATTCATCTGGTTGCACACAAGTTCAGAATTGGTGAAAACTACAATTCCATTTGATCCATACTCCAAAGTTGTTCCCAAGCCTTCTATCAATCCAATATAATATGCCTCGTTGTTTGTTGTTCTTCCAGGTATATTCATTTTCCTTTGGACGACTTTGCTAGTCGCAATATTGGAAAGCACATATGTAATCACTACTTTCCCTGGATTGGGATAGCAAGAAACTTCTATGCATAATTTCCATTTTTCAACCATATTTAATGGTTTTCTTATCCCTGAAAAAAACAAATTCAATAAAAATATATATAATATTCATTTTCCTTTGGACGACTTTGCTAGTCGCAATATTGGAAAGCACATATGTAATCACTGCTTTCCTTAGATTGGGATAGCAAGAAACTTCTATGCATAATTTCCATTTTTCGACCATATTTAATGGTTTTCTTATCCCTGAAGAAAAAAAAAAACACAAATTCAATAAAAATATATATTAAATTGACATTTATTGCAAATGCATGGGAGAAATGACACATGATAATGAGATAAATGACATGTGCATGGTTTATCTTAAAGCTTGACTTAAAAATTTTATGGTAGAATTCACATCTAGAATTATTGGGAGGAAGCATTTAGTTTGTGGGAGAAATAAATTTGCCTTAAAGTTTGCCTAAAAGTTTATGGGAGAAGAGAGAAATGACACATGTATAAGGTTTGCCTTATAGTGGTAGTGGTTTATGGATATGAGAATAAAGAACTTCTATTTAGATCTATTACAGAGATTCACTGTAGGGTCATTTACTGGATATGTCACCTTTGAGAAAAGATGAGATCTAGAGGCTACCTGGCCCTTTACAGACTCTGCCTTTAGAACTTGTAGAAGTTAACACTCAATAGATAGACTAAAATCCTATGGAAGTTCAAAATTCTATGAGAGTTAAGCCACTTTAGGTTCAATTTTTAGGCCTTAAAGCTTGAGAGAAATGACATTTACATGCTTTGCAAAATTATTTCATGCACTTACAAAAAACAATTAAAAATCTATTTGAAACAATTAAACTATATAAGGCTAAAACATATGTTTTGTATCAAATCATTTTTTGTTTCAATGGGAAACTTTAATGGCTAATGTGTTTTTCTCAAAATGTGATACACCCCATTAAAATGGGAGATATATCGAAATGATTCCTATGGTGTAACAAAATAGTTATAGTTTCAAGTAGTTTAAAAATATAGATGCATAAATTCAATGAGCATAGACTTTTTGAGATATAAAAGTCCTAAATGGAAAAGTTGTTTGTGAACAAATATCAATGGATCACTATGGATATATATATATATATATATATATATATATATATATATATATATATATATATATATGCTTCATTAAAAGGGATTTTTCTAGAAGGATGCCCACTAAGTTGGAAACTATGGATATTTTTTGAGATATATAAGTCCAAAATGGGATTCAATGAGCATAGTTTTGAGATATATAAGTCCAAAATGGAATAGTTGTTGGTGAACAAATACTGGTGGATCACTGATATATCTCATTTTCATTAAAAGGGATTTTCTAGAAGGATGTATTTGTTGAGAAAGAAGGGAAAATATCACAATTATATATTAATGCATGTGTTTTACATTGAATATAAAAGGTTTCTTCTCTCTCATTTGCTTGACCATGGATATGAAAACTTCTATTTAGATCCATTACAGAGATTGATTGTAGGGGCATTTACTGGATATGTGACCTTTGATAAAATATGAGATCCAAAGGCTACCTGGCCCTTTACAGACTCTGCATTTAGAATTTGTATAAGTTAACACTCAACAGACAGACTAAAAAAATCTATGCAGTTCAAAATCCTATGAGAGTTATCACTTTAGGTTCTATTTTTAGGCCTTAAAGCTTGAGAGAAATGACATTTACATGGTTTGCAAAATTATTTTATGCACTAAAAAAACATGCTTTAAAGTTTATGGGGAGAACCATTATGACATGTATGCTTTAAAAACTTTTCCTAGGGAATTTATAAGAGAAATGACACAGTGACCATGTCACTTTAAAGAGTTGGAGGTTAATAATGGATATTAAAATGAAGAAGAACTCTATTTAGATCCACACATGCAGATCAATCGTAGGGCATTTATCGGATATGTCACCTTTGATAAAATATGAGATCCAAGAGGCTACCCAGCCCTTTTTGCGTACTCTACTCAGAATTTGTAGAAGTTAACACTAAACGTACGTAATTAAAATCCTATGGAAGTTCAAAATTCAATAAGAGGTTAAGAACAATGATATGCAATATGGAAATAGAGTGAAGTAAACAGAGAAATTATATTAATAGCACCGAAATCATCTGAACATTCCAATAACACATCTATCAAATTGATGAACTTTCCTGGCACATAAACAATAAACAATAAAAAAATGGATAAACAAAATTATGTTTTATGTTTGCAGAAATAAAAAATAGAAATACAGGAACATTGAGAACTTATGGCGGAAAAGGGACAAAATGCAGAGAAACAATTAAAAAAAATGAATACACAGAATTATATTTGCATTCAGAAATTCAGGGAAGTGCAAACCTAATAAAAATGAATACACAGAATTATATTTGCATTCAGAAATTTAGGGAAGTGAAAACCTAGGTATATAATAAATGTCAAACTAAAATATTTGATTTGAAAAAAATTCCTTGATATATGCTACACAATTCAATAGTATAGTTCAGGGCATTATAAAAGAGAATGAAGATGAGGGGGGCATCTATTCAAGGGTGGAAACTTCAAAGATACTTCAATAATGATTTTGTGATGTTTCAAGACAACTCAAAGCTTTCTTCAATAGGTTGTTCCATTAGGTATTCAATTATGTCTTCTAGATATTTAATCATGATTGTGCACACAAGGAATGATTCCTACTAGCTCATGTTAAGTAGATACTATGATCACACTAGCTTAGAGAACCAAGGAGCTTAGCATGTAATTGATTAGGGAAAATGGTACATATCAGTTACTCTCTATGGAAACCATTGTCTTTAGCTAGATATGAGCTTACATCTAATGAAGATAGACTATGTGTTCAAGCTATCAATACCTTATCAAGAGCTTGTTATGACGCTTACTTATTATGGAAACATCTATCCAATCTGTATGCAATATGTATGTCTTCCAGATCTTTAATCATGATTGTGCACACAAGGAATTATTACTACTAGCTCATGTTAAGTAGATACTATGATCACACTAGCTTAGAGAACCAAGGAGATTAGCATGTAATTGATTAGGGAAAATGGTACATATCAGTTACTCTCTATCGAAACCATTGTCTTTAGCTGATATGAGCTTACATCTAATGAAGATAGTCTATGTGTTCCAGCTATCAATACCTTATCAAGAACTCGTTATGATGCTTACTTATTATGGAAACATCTATCCAATCTGTATGCAATATGTATCCCAGTAATTAGTCATGTTCAACAAAGTTGGATACATGATTGGTTATAGAATACGATACTGATAGAGTGAATCTCACTGATATGTAAGCGTAATTTGATCTAAGTGATTAGGGAAAACTGAAAACCATGTTCATTGCTATACAGGTAATGTTCAATCTTATGTAGAAGTGTGATGAGTACATGTAACTGATTATGGAAACAACGTATACAGCTAGTGTTACAACTGAACTAGTAAGCTTAATCATACAAGAAACATAGAACCATTACCATTGTTAGTTATATTAGGTGAGCTTAACTTATACTGTTACATAGAACCATTACCATTGTTACTTATTATGGAAACATCTATCCAATCTGTGTGCAATATGTATCCCAGTAATTAGTCATGTTCAACAAAGCTAGATACATGATTGGTTATGGAATACGATACTGATAAGATTGAATCTCACTGATATGTAAGCTTAATCTGATCTAAGTGATTAAGGAAAACAGAAAACCTTGTTCATTGCTATACAGGTAATGTTCAATCTTATGTAGAAGTGTGATGAGTACATGTCACTGATTATGGAAACAACGTATACAGCTAGTGTTACAACAGAACCAGTAAGCTTAATCATACAGGAAACATAGAACCATTACCATTGTTACTTAGATTAGGTGAATAGCGTAATTGATCAAATACCATAAGTGCTCGTAGTAATTATAGTGTAACAGTTAGGCTAATTGCTATCTTGCTCTCTGACCTTGCTGATCTAGTCGGTTGGAATAGTGGTTACTTTTATAGTTTTGTAGAGAATAGAGAGAGAAAATACCATAAGTAATCGTAGTAATTACAGTGTAACAGTTAGGCTAATTTCTATCTTGCTCTCTGACCTTGTTGATCTGGTTAGTTGGAATAGTGGTTACTTTTATAATTTTGTAGAGAACATAGATTCGATGGATAACAGAGGGAAGACTCAGCAGCAGCGGACCCTAAATCCAATCACATTTGACATCTACTCTCTTCGGATCGAATCCTTCATGGTTTTTTTGACCAAGTAGTTGTCTTAGAAGGAGGGGAAGATATCCTTCTTCAGAGCTTGAGGGTAAAAAGACATTTTTAAGTATAAACTGTAGAGGTTTTGGGACAGTAGAGAGGCAGTTTTCAATAAAGTAATGTTGGCTGCGTTTTTAAACTATAATTTGAATGTAATTTGATTGAATTGGACATGCATTTAGTTTGGATAATCTTTATAGTCATTGAATTGGATAGAATATTCCCATAATAAATCACATTTAAACTAAATCCATACAAGGTAAAGTAAGCAGAACAATAGATCATTAATACAGACCTGTGCATTAGACTCTATATTACCCACTAGAAGGAAAATTGGTGGATTACTTACCTGGAAATTCTCTTAACGTCGTTGCGGCGCAACTCCAGAGCACCAACAAAGCGCAACAGAGCAGAAGCACCACAGAATATGCAATTCAACTCCAGAGCACCAACAGAGCGCAACAAAGCAGCAGCGCCACAGAATATTAGAGTGGCACAACTCCATAGCACCAACAGAGCATCAATTCAACAATTCAACTCCAGAGCACCAACAAAGCGCAACATAGCAGCAGTGCCACAGAATATCAGAGCGGCGCAACTCCAAAGCACTAATAGAGTAGCAATTCAGCAATTCAACTCCAGAGCACCAACAAAGCGCAACAGAGCTGCAACGCCACAGAATATGCAATTCAACTCTAGAGCACCAACAGAGTGCAATAGAGCAGCAACGCCACAGAATATCAGAACAGAATGCGCAAAAAATATGTCAAACCGATAATAGTTCGCGGGCGATATATTTATAAAATATGAGTTCGGCCAAACTAATAGTCTGGCCGAACTTTTGTTGTCGGTTTTCCCATCTCCGGCCAAAAATTTGTTTTCCCACACCGTCAGTACGCCGTCAATCTAAACGGTAGAACGAGTTCGGCCGAACTTTCCCAAAAATTCGACCGAAGTTTCTCAAAATTTCGGCCGAACTTTTGAAAAAGTTCGGCCGAACTATTGCGAAAAATAAATAAATAAAAATAAAAATAAAATAAATAAATAAATAAAAATAAAAATTCCACCCCCGATTCTCACAAAAGTGTAACCCAACTTCACATTTTTACCCAAATACATTATGAGTACAATCATCTTTTTCCTTACAAAAATCTTCAGCGTTATTAAATTTGTGATGTAGCTTTAGGTCCCTATAATACTAGTGTAGCCCCTTATTGTTATTAGTGTAACCCTATTACTGTTATTGTTGTGCCCATGTATTTCACATATTGTTATTATTATGCCCTATAGGTGTATCCCCATTATTGTTATTGTTGTGTCCATGTGGTCCCCATATTTTTATATTGTGACCCATTAGACTCATATATAAAAGGTAGGTTTTTTCATTTGTATCATCCAAGAATTGTTCATTTATGTAATGTAAAGAATTTCCCCCCCTCGAAAAGGTTTATTTCTAAGTCGTTGATATATATTTTCTTCTATTTTGTGAGCTGGCTTCATAACATTTGGTATCATAGCTTTGGATTATGGGGTTTCGCTGTTGAAAACAGACCATCTTGGAATTTTCGCTATAACTTTTTTTTCTGCAAGGCTTAATAAGCTGAAATTTTTACCACGTGGAGATGAAATATTGATGAACTTCGTGTAAAAATTTCAGACCTTGGTTCAAAATATTTTTGGAGATATGATCTTTGGGAGTTATAGTTTTTGCGAGCTCCATAATTTCATCTCAAATAGGTGACTGAGGGAAAATCATCATAACTTTTGTTTTAGGCATCAGATTGGAATTATATAAAACATGGTCGAAATTGCACAGACTGTAATTTCTTTTGTATCAATTTCAGAGCCAAAGGTCGAAACAATGACACGTGGCACATCGTACGGGTTCGCTCTACTGAACCAGTCCATAATTAGGTCATTATGGGAGATCGGGCATAACTTTATCTTGAAGAATCCAAATTAGGTCTAACCTGTGGCATTGAAAATTGGAAAGAAGACTCATAGGGTTACTACAGGACTGAAGTTTAGATCTTGAAGATCCAAAGTCACATAGATACATCAAGTTCAATATCGACCTCCTAAAAAACAAGAAAAATGTGTTTTTTTAAACAAATTGCATAACTTTTGTTTAAAAAATCAGTTTGAAGTGATTCCAAGGGAATATTGAAGCATTTATATCAGTATTGGGTTCTATAATGTCTCCCAAAAAGGATTCCACACCCATTAAGCCCTCAGAAATCTCTGTTATGACACATGAAGAGGAAGAAGTGCAACATGATATATCAAAATTATGATACCAAGTGCAACAAACGTCGCTCTCACAAAAAGTAACCAAAAATGAAATGGAAGCTAAAATAGATGGTTTGAAGAAAGGAATGGAATCTAAGATGGATGGCATGGAATCTAAGATAAATGGTATAGAATAAAAGTTGAAAGGCAACATGGAAGACATGAGGAATGATCTAAAAGCTGACATGGAAGGTTTGAAGGAAGAATTGACAAAGTTGCTACAAGAAATGATTCATAATGGAGAAAAGGTAGTAGTTAAAACTCATGATGAGAAAAAAAGAAATGTTAATCATGATTTCATACTCTAATGTTAAATTTAAGACCCACCATATTCCAAAGATCGATATGAAAAAGTTTGATGTAAAGGATCCAGTAATATGGATACTACAAATGGAGCAATATTTTGATCTCCATAATGTGCAAAACACACAAAAATTACGCATTGTGACTTTATATTTAGAACCCAATCATTATGTATGGTATCAATGGCTTTGTTCTCATAAATCACTTGTCACTTGGTCAATTTTTATAGAGGAAATGATAGCACATTATGAGGATACAAAGACCAACACCTTCTTTAGCCAATTGATAAATCTCAAAAAAAAAGGTTCAATGATGGAGCACATTGAGGACTTCCAAAAATTGAATATCAGGGTAGC
This sequence comes from Pinus albicaulis, assembly GCA_034641835.2. Lineage (NCBI taxonomy): Eukaryota > Viridiplantae > Streptophyta > Pinopsida > Pinales > Pinaceae > Pinus > Pinus albicaulis. The sequence goes on from CM076584.1 coordinate 1,543,940,291, forward strand.
AGATATTCCAGAGGAGCATAGGAATGATGTCTTCATAGGGACTTTAAAGGATAACATCCAACATGAGGTTTGCCTTTGGAAACTTGATTCATTGGAGAATGCATTCAGGGTGGCAAGAAAATTTGAAAGCAAAATTATGGCAACAAGGAAGTCTACCAATCACAACTATAAATATGGAAATGTTGTTGCAAAACACACAAAAATTACGCATTGCGACTTTATATTTAGAACCCAATCATTATGTATGGTATATATGGCTTTGTTCTCATAAACCACTTATCACTTGGTCAATTTTTATAGAGGAAATGATAGCACATTATGAGGATACAAAGACCAACACCTTCTTTATCCAATTGATAAATCTCAAACAAAAAGGTTCAATGATGGAGCACATTGAGGACTTCCAAAAATTGAATATCAGGGTTGCAGATATTCCAGAGGAGCATAGGAATGATGTCTTCATAGAGACTTTAAAGGATAACATCCAACATGAGGTTTGCCTTTGGAAACTTGATTCATTGGAGAATGCATTCAGGGTGGCAAGAAAATTTGAAAGAAAAATTATGGAAACAAGGAAGTCTACCAATCACAACTATAAATATGGAAATGTTGTTGCTCCTAGCCTTCCACAACCTACAAGTTGACACCACAACAATTAGAGGAAAAAAGAGGACAAGGGCTATGTTACATTTGTGATATAAAATACAAAAAAGGTCATAAGTGTGCTGATAAGAAATTAATTTACATATATTATGAAGAGGAGGAAGAAAAGAAACAAGAAAATTAAAAAGAAAAGGATATACACCAGGAACCAACCCTAGAGAAAGAAGAAATGAATCCGACGATATCTTGTAATACATTGGCAGGAATTACCACTCCTCAAATTCTCAAGATAGAAGGACGTATCAAGAAGAAAAAGGTAATAGCATTGATTGATTCGGGTAGTACCTATAATTTTATTCATTATAAGATAGCCAAGGAATTGAATTGCTTCCTATATCCAGCACTAGAGTGTCAAGTGATGGTTGCAAATGGAGTAATTATAAATTGCTCTGGAAAGTATCATAATATCAAGCTAAACATGATATGTATTAAATACTCCAATGTTTTCTATTCCAATGGGTGGTGTTGATGTTGTGCTAGGATTCCAACAGTTACAATCCTTGGGGACTATAGCTTTTAATTTTCAAGAACTTTTCTTGATTTTTTTTTAGAAGGAAAGAAAGTTGAATTACAGGTTATTGCACGGAAACCAGGAAAGATAATGAGTACTAATGTCATGAAAAAGCTTCTGAAGAAAGAACGAAGTGTAATTGCACAATTATGCTCACTAGAGGTTCAAGTAGTGGAAGATCACATCGAGCATCAACAAGTTCTCCAACTCTTAAAGGATAACCTCACTTTGGCGCAGAATCAAATGAAATAACAGACAAATCAACATCACAGCGAGAAAAAAAAATTGATGTAGGAGACAGTATTTTTACGGCTACAACCATACAAACAAATGTTCCTCAAGCAAGATAAGAAGGATAATAAATTATCACCAAATTATTATGGTCCTTACAAGGTGTTGCAAAAGATTGGTACTATGGCATACAAATTGGAGCTTCTTGCATCTTCCAGAGTGCACCCAGTTTTCCATGTTTCATGCTTAAAGAAGGTTATAGGTGACAAACTCCCAACTTAAACAATATTTCCAGAACTTAACGAGGAAGGAAAAATCATATTGGAACCTGAAGCAGTCATGGAAACAAGAACTCGACAACTACAAAATCGATCAATTTCAAAGTATCTCATCAAATGGAAGAACTTACCAGCAAAAGATTCCTCATGGGAGGATGAGAATTCTTATACATAAGCATCCATAACTACTCAAGTGTTGAGGACAACACTTGTTGAAGGAGAGGGGCATGTTAGGTCTCTATAATACTAGTGTAGCCCCTTATCGTTATTATTGTATCCCCATTATTGTTATTGTTGTGCCCATGTAGTCCCCATATTGTTATTATTGTGCCCCGTAGGTGTAGCCCCATTATTGTTATTTTTGTGCCCATGTGGTCCCCATATTGTGACCTCTTAGACTCCTATATATAGAAGGTAGGTTTTTTCATTTGTATCATCCAAGAATTGTTTATTTATGTATTGTAAAGGATGTTTCCCTCTCAAAGAGGTTGATTTCTAAGTCATCGATCTATCTTTTCTTCTACTTTGTGAGTTGGTTTCATAACAAACTACTATATAAAACTTTCAAAGCCTCTAATTATGTTGGCCCAACATATTGTAAAATCATCTTTCTCTGAATCCTTTTGAGATATTTCTGAATGATGGAGGACACATCATTGATTTCAAATTCTTTCCAAAACATTAGAGATAGCTTCGCAGTGGGGTCATTTTCTTTTTCCTTTCCTGCAAGTTAGATATAAAATAGTGGCAATGCCATCCGCTAATTTTTCCTTTATCATCCAATATTTTATTCAATATATTTTCCAGAGTATAAAAATATTTCATACGTACGTATTCAAAGCTTTATTGTCAATAATGAGGTTTCTCTCCCCATTAGGTTCTATTGATCAAACACTAACATATTCTTCTTATTTTTCTTGAGTAGCTCCCCCTGAGACCAAGCTATGTCACTGGTTGTTTTTTATTCTCTTTTCCACACTTAGTAGGTTGTATTCTCTCAATGTTTGCATTTATTTCATAGCTTTCTCTTCTTGAAGTTGCTTCCATATTCTTTTCAGTGCTCTTTAGAATATATCACAGCTTACAATCCTTGGCTTTGTGGCCAAGATTATTACACACAAAACATCTTGTGTGGCCAAAAAATATAGAAAATGGTGTATTTATTTTTGCATTCATGTTTTTCTTTATATACACTTTTCATTCAACAACTTTATGTCCAAATTCATTACAGAAATAACAGTAACTATAAAATTGATATTTGTACCTGGTATTTGATTCTCTTATGTGATTGCTTTCTTGAGAGATCCTTATGGTTTATTTTGATTCTCTCTTACATGTTGTTGCAATATGTCCATATTCGTGGCGAGAAAAACAATTGGTATTCTTCAAGGGAGTACAAAATATCCTTTGGGATCTTCCAAATTTGTTCAACTCATCATTAGGTGCAAATGACATTTTTGCAAAGGAAATTTTCTTCAATTCACTCTTTCCACTTTGATTTTGTCGCTTGTCTTTGTTCATTTCTTTTCCAATAATGTCGTTGTTGGCTTCTTCTCCTTTAGGTATTTTCAGAACTTCATTATCCTTTATGGTTGCCTTTGAGCTATTGCTCTTACCTTATGATTCTTACATGGATATAATCTCCTCTTCTCGCTTTCTACATAGAGTTTTATTTTCATCTAGATCAATTCTAGTTGAGACAATTTCAACCTTTAATATTCCATATTTTACCTATTTCTCCTTCAATTGATTGTTCATAACTTCTCTTAATCCCCTTTCTTCTTCAAGCCATGTCTTCAAACTAGCAATTTCTTCCTTGTACTCATGCTCTCTCTCATCACATATCTGCACCAGTTTTTTCATATCTTTGTTTTCATTCTTCAATCTTTATATTCCAATCAAGGCTATGTCAAGCTTGGTTTGTTCTTCTCTGGTCTTTTCTTCATAGCAATAAGGTCCATTAACGCTATCAAAGACCACATTTGAATGAACACTTTCCTTTTGGCAAGGATTTTTCTTCTTCCTCTTTCTCCTCTTTTTCAATAGTGCAACTATTAGTGTCTCATTTATGCATGAGCTGCAATCTATCCCAAATTTATTTTGCATAATTTAAGTATATTACAGTATCAAGATCCTTATTATGAATATTGTTATACATAACACATTTTGTCTTAACATTCCATTGTTGTTTTTGCATAGAGGAAGAGTCTTTGCAGTAACCATCACATACAAGCTTCCATACACCAGGTCCATAAGCTATTATTTTTGTTTTAACTTTCTCTCCATTCATGAAATTTTATTGCACTCAACACATGTCATGATAGTCCATGAATTAAGCAGACCTACCTTCAAGTTGTTAGGCTTATACATAAGTAACCTTGTTCTGATACCAATTGATGAAAACTTAACTAAACTGAGAGGGGGGTGAATGAGTTTATTCCATTCGTGAACATTAAATTGACTTTCTTTAATCTCATTAACTGAAACATTACATGATCATCTTAACAAATAATGGCCAGCAAATTGAATATGTAAACATCAAGTAATGAGCAAACCAAAACATCACATCAGCACATAATAACAACACATATTGACACCATATATATGTGGAAACCCATAAAGGTAGAAAACCACAATTTTATTATTGTTGTGATGCTAAGGTGAGTTCCTACTCCTTATTACATTTGGTTTTTTGTAGGCTCAAACCTCCAAGAGGTTGTTGCCTCAATTTTTTGCAAGTTGCAACATGCAATGAAGAAACTCCCATATGTTTCTCGTAGGCTACAACCCACAGGAGACTCCTACCTCACTTAGCTCCAACTGGATATTTATCAAGCCACAACTTGAAAGGAGACTACAATCCCCTGATAAAAACAAGAAACAATAATGTGTTGGTTCACCTAGTCATAAATTTTTCATATCTCCATCTTCATTTCTACCCCTTCTTCCCTTCAAATCTGCTCCACATCAGCTTCATATGTGCCAAGTAACTAATGCATAACACCTCTAACAGCTCTCACACCTTCTCCAACTCTAACATTTCTTTTGCTTCCAAAAACATCTTTTATAAAGATAATTTGTTGGTTGTTTGTATTCCACATGATAATACGAAGTGAGGAAGCTTGACTCTTTGCCTTTCACTCATGTGTTTTCAAACTCTTCATATTTTGAATATTGCAACATAAAAATAAATGCTCCACCCAATATTTTCTTTTTTCATATGTAAGGATGAAATTCATCAACATAACACCAACATCATGTAACATTACAGGAATAACATGTAACTATATAATTTGTAATGACCCAACTCGAATTATATGGAACATAGAAATATTAGCATGCATATGATAGTTACATATGCATGTATCACGTGTACTGCACTAGTACATGCACTAATCAATTATGAAAAGTCTTAGTATATAGAGTAATGAGTGAATTATTGAAGTATTGAGTAAATATCTAACTCACCAGAATATAATGAATGTATTGTAAGGTAAAAGTTATACTTACCACTATCATAATATAACTAATATTTTTTTCAAAGAAAAGTAAAAGCATTGACTTATACAAATAAATGATGATATTTTATAATAAATCCAAGATATTTAATAAATCTAGGATATTTATTAAATAATAATAATTTACTAAATCTAAAATATTTTAGAAATCCAAGATATTTATTAAATAATAATATTTTAATAAATCTAAGATATTTTAGAAAACCAAGATATTTATTAAAAGAGGATATTTTAATAAATATCTTGAAAGGAGATTGTGTATAAAAGGAGAATGGGGGGGACCTTGATGGGCATAGGCAGTAAGGTGGGAAAACTGACCCGGATGCTATCAGAGGAGTTCTAACTATGGGAGACATGAGTAGTGAGTTCTCACAAAGTCATAGAGTGATCTTGATTGTTATTGGAGTTTTGGGCACGGGGGCCAGAAGACTTGTCTTCTGGATCTAGGGACTGGAGAGGTTGACCTCAGATAGGTTGGGAGGAAAAGGGCGGTTTGGTGACGGGAGCTGGAGCCATGGCGAATCAGGAACAACTTCAAACACGGTTCCAGGTAAGTATTAAATAGTCAATTGATATATATTCTGCTTCAAAAATCCCACTCTGGATTGTGTAGTATAAATTCTATTAATGATTGTTAATTTTGAAAATTATGGTCCTTACACATGGTATCAGAGCACAGTTTCAGACTCTAGGGATCTTAGGGTATTTTAAATCATTTCTATGGATTCTAAGCTTGTATTTCCTCCATCTTTTCACTTTAAAACTTGGAGGTGATTCCCAAAATTTTGATTGGAATTAAGAGAAGTAGTGTATTGCATATGCATATCTCCAGCCACAAATTGTTCAAAACTGTTCTAAATCATCAAGCTCGTGACTAGACCTGTGATTTCCATATGATAAACCATGGGGCATAACGCTAAAATTGGAGGCTCGATCTCCATCTCCTTTGTAATGGCTGGATGTAGTGGCTCAGGGACCCATTCATCACACAGTTGATAAATTTCCTTCCTTGTAAGAGGGCGTTTTGAGGTTGGTAACTCTTTTGAAACATTAGGAAAACAATCACAGCCACAAGTAAAGCTTTCCATCCTTTGTTACAGCAACTGTATGTTCAGCACCTGTTGCTACCATATTTACTGCTATTCCCTCGAAACCTTGAATCTTCTGAGGCACAAGGGATTTTTCCATGTGTTTCCAAGGTCAAGCTGCCCATTTTATTTTCGTCCCCAACTTTGCACTTCCCCATTGATTGTAACAACTAGACAATGAATATCCCCACATGCAATTTTCTTGATCCTAAGGCTTGATTTGTCCAAGCCTTCCAAAATCTCTCCAGCCCCAACTGTAAACAACCAGCGTCGAGTCTGAATATGTTGTCATATGATCAGCCTCGCAAATGACTGAGGTAAAAAAAATTTAGTTTATGCGGTGCCTTTAGGGCTTGCAATCACATGGGCATATGCATTTTTTTTTCTTACGGAAATAGGACTTTACAACTATAAAGGTCGTGACATGAAGGCAATGGGTTCTCATATTAGATATTGATTGAGATTGCAATTTTCATTTGAACAAAAAATAAAAGCTACGAGCAATTCAAGATTTAATGAACTCAAATCTACTGTGTATACGCCTCATCCATCACAGTAAGGAAACTCCTATTTGGACCTTTGTCTCATCTTTCGACGCTTTCTTTTGAGCTACCTCATTTGCTTCTTCTTCCACTGCGCCCTCGTTGTTTGTTGACGGCAACCCTTACACTGAGCTCCTCTTGCTTAGGTACCCAAAAAAAAAAAAAACGCGTCACCTACAAAGCTTTCTCCTGTATTAGAAAAGAGAGATGTCAGAGGCATATTTATACCATGCAGCATTATCGGATGGTTGTTTCTGATGCTCTCAAGACATCAACATGGTTTAGATTCCTTTACCCTTTTCAGTGGGGTGTTCCAACTTTCCACTTCAAGACTGCTGCAATGATGATAGTGGCATCTATTATGAAATCACGGACAACATGGCATCTATTGGAAAATTGTTCGCATAGGAACTTCCATTGCAACTGTATACATAAACTAATACAAAGGAAAAACGCATTTTACGGTGGTATAATGACAATGGGTAACCGTAGTTTGTTATTTGAACTTGGTTTCAACCAAACTGGTATTTAGAAACCACCTGTGTTAAATGCCATTATTGAGATTTGAGATTTGATAGATTAAACACCATAAATCGAACAAACAAACAAACAAACAAAAAAGGGAAAGATTCAAGCATATCTACAGTGAATATAGTTATTGGACTCATTTACTTAATAGAGCGGCTCATTTCCCTTATCATGGAATATAAATGATATCATTATTTTTATTACTTTAGGTTAAAACGCTATGAACAAATATAACTTATTTTATTTTTCAAATAAATTTTATATATTTTTAATTAGATTGTGTCAAACATCAATTAAGGTTCCGTGGTGATCTCTCATTAATTTAAAGGTTAAATACAATATAAAATAATTAAATGGTGGATTTAAAATAATTAAGTTATAACCTATGTATATATAAAGTATATAATTAAATTAATATTATTATGAGTTTATGACCTTGGTTAAAACATAATAAAATTATCAAAGTAAGCTAGATTGCCTATAAGTTAAAATTTGTTATGACTATTATGGACATCATTTGATATTTGAAAATGTTTAAAAGGTGTTCAAATTAAAATCATAGGTATTTAAGACTAATAAAATTATATATATATATATATATATATATATATATATATATATACTACAAGGTATTCATTTATTAAAAAAATTGAATAAATAAATATACAAAAGATGAGGAGAATAAGTATAGAAAGATATAATAAAGCGTAAAGGAAAGAAGAAAGTTAAGATTTTAAGTATGAATAGGAAATAAAGGAATAAAATATGCGGGGGGAAAAAAAAAGTGTGAATTCAGAAAGGGCAATAAAGTAAGGAAGTAAAGTAAAGGAGGGTAAAATAATATACAAATTTGAGAATAAATCGTTGATATAAGGATTTTATGACTTAAAAATAATAATAATAATAATAATTATTATTATTATTATTATAATTATATTTAAATACGGTAAGATTAAACTCCTAGAATTTCTAGGAAAGTGAGTTGGAAAACGCACTGAAGCATGGTTGGAAGGAATGACAAGGTGTTTCATGCTGAGAGAATATTTTTCCACCTCTAAGACAAAGATTGTTATATTTAGCTAAAGGAAAGTGTTGTGATTTGGTGGAGAAATTTAGAAAAGCAATTACATCTCACATCGAAAAATGTTCCCTGGGAGTTGTTCAAAGAAAGTATAGAACATCAGTCCATTGTAGTGAAGTCCTCGTGTACTATTAAAAACATAAAAATCAATATTATTTGACACTGGTGCTATTGATAGTTTCATTTCATTATATGCATTAAATAAATATGGGTTGGAAACAGCAAGCAAAACGATTTCATACAAGTAGAAATGGCTTCAGGAGAACTTCGGTTCGTAGGTTTAAGTGTTGAAGAATACAAAGTTAATCTAGGGGTCAATTAGACTAGGTTGAAGGTACTAAGACAAATTATCACAATGAGAAATATCTTAGTTTCTTAACCGTTTCCCAAGATATTGCGTTGATTCTTGGATATCACCACCTCATTTTCATAATTATAGCAACAATCCTAATATAACCCAAGGTGTATTACTCCAAGTCATCCTTGATAATTTACCCAAAGTATTCAGGGTTATGTAACAGTCGATGGAAGGGAGAATGGTTTTCGACTTTGGGAAGAAATTAAAGCTTTTAACAATGATAAAATGAAATTTTATATGATTTGATATTTGAAAGCTATGAACCCTAGGATTATACATTTTATTAGAAGAGATAGGATATTTAATGCTAATGTATGTATCGAAGATATATATTGAGTTCAATCCCACTTGATTCATAATCCATTACTTTTACATTACATTTCATCCGACAAAGGAGTTGCAATTTTTTCCTCAATGAAGTTTAAGATTTTGTATATCATATAAGTAAAGTTTGAAGTACATTCAAATTATTATATTAAAATGAACACATTAACATCACTTTAGACATTAAATTTTTTCTGTAACTTTTGAACATTAGAATGGAAACTATCCTAATTATTTTTATGCAATTGAAACATTCTATACTTCAAGTGACGTTGAGTTTTTCATATATATCTTACTAGCTAATAACTATAACCATCAATGATATGAATTTATACAAATATCTTTTATACCATTTTCTTATGTTAATACTTTAATTATTATCCAAATATATGTGTAAGTGGTTTAAGGAGTAGAGTGAGGGTTTAAATTAGTATAGTTGAATATTCACTAAATTGGACATTTTTGAGATTCAACCATTATGTCATTGTTAAGATAGATAATTAGTCATTTACAACCGTAAGGGTATATTGATGTCCAAAACAAAATAATATGGCAACATGGCATTTTCATGGAAAGGAAAACAACGTGGTTTAGAAAAAATAAATTAGAGACATTATGACACTATATAAGATGATTCATGGTAATTATTTTAGATATATAAAAAGATTAGTTGGCGGAGTTGCTCCAAAGAAGTTAACTCTTGAAGAAAGAAGAATGGTAATGAAAGCATGACTATGGATATTATGGCAAGACCATTAGATGTGGAGCTACAACCACACAAAAGGGTAAGCTAGTTTGAGGTAAACTAATGGATGAAAAAAGACACTAACTATTCAAGAAATGTTGGAAGAAATCATGAGTAATCAACTTGAGAGTAACGTATAGTTTTCTAAAAGTACACATCAAAACAAAACAAAATGGATAAAACATATGTTAAGATGGTAAGAAACCACCTTGTAAAGTAGTGAACATGATATTAGAATAAGATCTCCAAGGAGTACAAAGAGACATGGGAAAATTTCTAAGTCTAATCTCCAATGTTACCACAATATAATTGATATAGTTACCTAGGGAGGACGGGAATAGAAAGATATTACAAACGTCTAATGATGATAATGAATGTTAGTTATCGTGATCAACTTAGAATAATGAGATCAACAAAAATCGCTCTAGAGGTGAATGAGTGGAAGTTTCACAAAACAATATAAGATGTCAATAACATTAGATTAAAGAGTGAATCTATAATAAAATTGATCAATTGGAGAATAAATTTACGTGCATAGCGACATCAATAATAGTTTCTCCCTCTAGTGGGAGAGTCACATTATAAAATTTTCCTTGAGTGACTAACTATATTCATGGATGATGGACATCGTGGAGTATGATTAGGAAATTTTATCTCGTGATGTCTTAAACCCTGAAATGATAAGTAGATTGCATTCGATATCCACGTTATTGAATTTATTTATAGGGTTTTATCCAAGTTAGATAATAGTAACGACATTTCCAAGTGTAATAATTTTATACATTAAGAGAGAAGGAAAGAAAACCATGATGACTAGAGGTGAAAAAACAAAGTTAACTTGATAAATATGTTCTTTTTCAAATTGAAGTAGACATGGAATATTAGGGATATCTGGTATAAAGAAGTGAAGGGATGTTTTCTATCAAGAATAATTTTCTTAAGGATATAAGCAACATGATTGGTAAGGGTCAAAACAATGACCTATAAGGAGTTGTGAACACTCCTAATTTGTTAAGAGTAGCAAGTAATAAACTAGGAAAATGTTTACAGGTAAATATTAAGGATAATAATTATACACCGTTCGAAAAGAAAATACATTTGGTGATAAGATGAGGCCTAAGGACTAATGAGAAAACGATTAATGTGAAGAATAAGGAGAGAGTATACCAGTGATGTGTTGTGTGTTTGGATTAAAAGAGTCAAGATAATAAAAATGAAATAATGGTTTAAGGAATGATAGTAAAGCTAGTAATATCCTAGCTAGAGTTAAGACTATAAATAGTGAAACTTGCAAGTAAAGAGACTATATCAAAACTGTAACATACTAATAATGTGACTATGCATATCTTGTAAATTGTGAATTTCTTATTAAAAAAAGAAATTATGTGTTTATCAACAATTGACATCTTGTTGAAAACATGACACTCTTAGTAGACCAACTATAATGCAAAGTGAATAACGCATTTTCAAGCAGTGACAAATTCCTTCTATGAAAATAAACCTCTTACTAAGGGATCTTTAGAGTAGTCAATTAACTCTTCCTCCATCTCTAGCATAACCCTAATGATTAGCCCTGCAAAACCCTACTCCATGGCTTCTAGATTTTTAAGTTGAAGATGAGCGGGAATAACATGATAAAGAAGTCAACGTTATTATTATCTCTTTGGATCCAGATTACAGATCAAATATAATTAGACTTAAAAGACAAATAAATAACAAGGGTTAAAAGGTTAGTTGGATCCATATGTAGTTTTGTGTTTTAAAATTCTTAATCAACATGTATCAAGAAATTAGATCATGCTTCAACTAAGCAGTAAGTGTTTTATGCTATTGTTTCAATCCATTTCGTTTCTATATATGCAATCATAAAGATTGGAACATCCCTCCATTTAGATTTAGAATCTCAACCTGTGACTTTTATAAGGTTAATTGGGTAATATAGTATAGAAAATAGTCGCTACACCCTTATTTGTATATCCGTGTTTGATTATTCTATGTGGCATTTATAACTGTGGGTTATATTTATAAGCATTTATTTTAAAAAAAAAATTAATAATAATAATAAATAAATAAATAATTATTTTGTATAATCTTACCCTATTTTAGATGGATACTTAACACTGTCATTTTGTACTATGACATGTAAGAATATATTAATTGCTTAAACATTGTTGGCACATAGATACTAATATGAAGAAAGTTTTGCTTAAACATTGTTGGTACAGGGATACTGATATAAATTATGAACTATGTTATGGATATGGTATCTATAATTTTACATATCAATCTAAATGATGAAATAGAAATAAAAGAGTGATTGCACTTGACTATTCAAGGTGAAAATGAATTTACAGACCTATTGGATAAACAGAACCAAGTATGTGATATGAACTCAAGAATCAATATCGTAGATAGCAACATATTTGGAATGTGTAGAAATTGTTATGTGAATAACAATTTGCTTTGAACATACTGATACATATGTTATAATTTGTAGACAAGTGTTTTACATCGCAGATGATATCATTACCAAACCAACCGCGTGATGACAAAACTCCAAGAACAATTGAGATGCATTGAGATTCCATGATAAGGTGTTAACCCTGGTCCTACTAGGAGGGGTGGAGGTGTTGCCTACCGTTTATCCTCCAAAACCTAGATTCATGGGAGGATTGTGCGAGTCACGCTCCCCTAAAGGTGTGATGATCACTATCGGATATCTACTGGTCAATTAAGTCAACGTAATCGACGCTGACACCCTTAAAGTCTATGAATGGTTGGATTAGTAAAACTGATGCCATGGCATATCCCTGTAGAAGATGGATAAAATGAGAGTGGAAGAGATTAGGAAGGATAAGATGATTCTAGAATAGCTTGAGAACACTGTTGGGGCAAGACGTGACTACTAAAATTTGTAAATCACTAAATGATCAAAACATAAATGTTAAAGTGTTCTCACACATTAAACGAAAAGTTAATTACGATACACCACCCTAATATTATTATACTAATCACTTAAATAATTAATGATATACGACATAAAACTCTACTTCAAGACGAAGTTTTCTGAAGGAGGAGTATATGTAATGACCCAACTCGAATTATATGGAACATAGAAATATTAACATACATATGACACCTACATATGATCGCTACATATGCATGTATCACGTGTACTGCACTAGTAATCAATTATGAAAAGTCTCTATAGAATAATGAGTGAATCATTAAAATATTGAGTAAATACCTAACTCACCAAATATAATGAATGTATTGTAAAGTAAAAGTTATACTTACCACTATCATAATATAACTAATATTTTGTTCAAAAGAAAGTAAAAGCATTGACTAGTGCAAATAAATGATGATATTTATGATATTTTAATAAATATCTTCAAAGGAGATTGTGTATAAAAGGAGGAGGGGGGCACCTTGACGAACATGGGCAATGAGGTGGGAAAACTGATCTGAATGCTGTCAGAGGAGTTTTAACTATGGGAGACATGAACAGTGAGTTCTAACAGAGTCATAGAGTTATCTTGATTGTTATTGGAGGTTTGGCCACGGGGGCCAGAAGACTTGTCTTCTGGATCTAAGGACCGAAGAGGTTGACCTCAGATAAGCTGGGAGGAAAACGGCGGTATGGTGACGAGAGTTGGAGCCATAGCAGATCAAGAACAACTTCAAACATGGTTTCAAGTAAGTATTAAATAATCGATTGATATATAATATGCTTCAAAAATCCCACTCTGAATTGTGTAGTATAAATTCTAGTAATGATTGTTAATTTTGAAAATTATGGTCCTTACATAATTCAGCATTCATCCTCATAATCAATAAGAACATTTGCCACTAATGCCTTGGATTTGCATCACAATATTTTTCCATGTCTTTGCATTTTCCTTGCATCTTGCCTTGTCTTGCATCATGTCTTTGTCTTCACTTCACTGTCATGGACTCTTGCCTTGGACTTGCATCACAACAATTCAGCGCAACCAAACCAATTTTCAAATCATCCTTACACAACTTGAATGGCCGTATTGGTTAAGAGCATGTCTTTCCTCCTAAGAGGTCATAGGTTCAAAAGCAGAGGGGGGTAGAGTATGTATGTCTTTGTAGACTTATCAGTCAAATCACTGCGCAGAGGTGGGTCACTTGTCCCACAAACAAGGAGGTCGCATGCACCAATTGGGTGTCTAGCTTGGTCATGACTTTAAAATTAGATAATAATAATAATAATACACCACACGTGCCAACATCAATGTTTTGCCAAACCATCAAGCATGTCAAGACTAGCGTCAACATATGTGCCATCAACATCTAGCGTTTGTCTCACCAACAAGTATTACCTCGATTGTTGGACACTGGATAAACCAACGCTCCTTGTGTGTTTCGCAGCATGGACTAACCGCCTCTCGTGTATCCTTATCTCTGGCAATCCATTGTTGACTAACACCTACAAATTTTGGTCTAACAACAAACGTGATTCCCAACAAGTGGTATCAAAACATAGATCACAAGTTTGATACACACCTAGCTTGTGTTGGGGGGGGAGATTGTTGGACATTGGATAAACCAACGCTACACATTTGTTTCACAACATCGGCTAACCACCTCTTGTGGATCCTTATCTCTGGCGAAACAATTGTTGATTAACACCTACAGGTTTTGGTCTAACGACAATTGTGATTCACAACATATTACTACATGCCTTGTCTTGTGATCTAGGAAGACCCTCCCAAACATTAATTGGGCAATGCTCGTCTTCAAAGGTAGTTCTTCTCACAACCACAATGTTCCAACGCTCTCGCTTCTATTTGTAATTTTGCCCCTGGTACCATATGTTATCATGCTCCTAGTTCTATCTGTTATGCTGCTATGTATTTGTCAAAAGGACTTCTTGTTTCTCCTCTATGGGCAAAGGCATCCTCCTACTTATATTATTTTCTTTGGTTTGCCGCATCTAGTTCATGATCATGATCATAAGCCTCACAGCTCATATGAATATAATTTTTGTACATCTGTGTAATACAAAGGCTTTAACTTATCAAAAAAATGTTAAAATTTATCATTTTTTATTTCTTAATTAAATGTATTAATTTGAAAAAAAAACATATAAACAAGTGTTATAAAATATAAGATGACTTTTAAAATATGTGATAAACATATAAACAAGTGTTATAAGATAAAAGGTGTGATTTTTAAAATATGTAATATTAATAAATTATAGCATTGTAACAAAGTCTATTTAGAAATTAATAATAAAATATAAATAAATAATTATGGTCAATAATATTATTATATATTATTTTTATTTTTATTATGAATTAGTACAATATTTAATAACCATTTAATTTTTATTAATTTAAAAACAAAAATAAGTAAAGATTCAAATTATTGTTTTCATTCCACTACAATAGTGTCAACATAAATATGAATCAAAATATCGTCCATGCTATATTTTTAATTTAAAAACAAAAATAAGAAAAATATGAGCTAAAAGGGTAAAGGGTGTCATATCTATATGAAATTAAAATATATATATATATATATATTTTGGTTTCAAAGTAAGATATAATTTTTTTTTAATTAATATATTTTACAAACAATTAGTCAAAATCAATTTTTTGTCAAATATTAAGCAGTCAATTATTTTAACCATAATAAATCTAAAACCAAAAAACTTATATACTCCATGCACATTTTCAGTTTCAGAATAATAATGGTAAAATGCAAATTTCCCAACTGCAATTATTCACCAAGTTTTTATTCAAGCCAGATAAAAGATCTCCAAGTACTCTCAATAATTCCTTTTTTGGTGAATCAAAATATCGCAAGTATTCAGAAGACAGTTAAATTAGAGAAAAATCCAGTTCTTTGGTGGTCTTCTTTGGAGATGAAGCTTCTACAGACATTGCATGTGAAGATGTTGCTTTGCCTCGTCCAATTAATTATCAAATAATATAGATTCACCTCACTAGGATTTTTCGGAAATTCAGTGTCAATTGCACTCTGGAATGCAGGCTTGACATCATTAAAAAAATGCATTGACATCTGCAACATGATCAGTCTTGATATAGAAACAGTAACAGCAAATCACAGAATAAAAATCACGAATAATGGGATATTATGGGTGTCATCAGAATCAACATAACTCATACAAGATGCCAATTGATTTTTTGGTGTCTGCTTCACTAGCTTGCAACCCAATGTCTTTACAAAAATCTATTAGAGCCTAGCGCTACTGACAATCACAGAAATCAGCACCAGGAAAAAGCAAAAGACCATGAATCTTTGATTCCTCAACTTCAAAACACGGTATGGAAACGTTTTACAAAGACACTACAATCTACGTATCTTCCCCTACTTCAAAACACGGTATAGAAACGTTATACAAAGACACTAAAATCTACATATCACCATTAAGGTTATGTGAGAAGTTTTCAAAATCCACCCACTCCGTAGCTCCCCTTAGCAATAAGATATTACAATTTGTATGTCACCTTTGGGGTCAATTTAGGAGTTCCAAAATCTTCAACCGCAACCACCATCCATAATAAACTTATACAAGATGCCAATTAACTTGTATAGTTGAATTTTCGGCGGCTGCATCACTAGATTACAACCCAATATCTTTAACAAAAATCTATTAGAGCCTTGCACTCCTGACAATCACAGAAATCAGCACCAAAAAAAGTACAAAATACCATGAATCTTTGATCCCTCAACTTCAAAAAAGGGATTCTTATTTAGCGCCATCAGATCCTGAAATGAGCATAGAAACGTTATGCAAAAATACTATAATCTATATATCACCCTCAAGGTGTGGGAAAGTACCTAAACCCTCAACCACAATCGCCATCCATAATATACACCATTTAGCGTCATCAGATCCTGGAATGAGTATAGAAACGTTTTGCAAAAAATACTATAATCTATATATCACCCTCAAGGTGTGAGAAAGTACCAAAACCCTCAACCACGATCGCCATCCATAATATACACCATTTAGCGTCATCAGATCCTGGAATGAGTATAGAAACGTTTTGCAAAAAATAATATAATCTATATATCACCCTCAAGGTGTGAGAAAGTACCAAAACCCTCAAACCACAATGGCCATCCATAATACAAACCCAGTCTGTAGCTCCCCTTATCACCATCCATAATACTCCCCTTTCATATTCAGCAATTTTTAGTCTTTAGGAGGGATGAACATATTTGCCTTTACTGCAACAGACGGCTAATATGTTTGCACATTGGTCGGGTCCCCCCTTTCACGTTCTTGGAGAAAAATCATAATCAGTTTATATTTTATCATTTCTACTTGAATTTCAACTGCAACTTCACAATGTGTACCAAATAAATATAAGTGGTTCAATCAAATCAAATTTGTCTGAGCAACAACTCTCCACAATGCAAATTTTATCTCAATTTTTTTGCCTCTTCTATTGCCAATGCCTAATTTGTCTCAAGAGAAACAATACAGTGCACATCTTCTATAACTAATTTGTTTATTCCAAATGGCTCTTCAACAAAAAGGTTAGGACAGTTTGGAGGAATGATTGGGGTCCCCAACCAAGTTCAATTCCGGAGGACATGATGACCTTTGATGTAAAGGCTTCAATATGGACCTTTGATGTAATGGCTTCAATATGAACCTTTGATGTAATGGCTTCAAGCCTCGTTTAGAATGAATAGAGTTCGTTACGGACAGAATATGTATATTCCTCATATGGAATATAAATATGTTTTCGACATTAAAAAAAGGTTATTACAAATTTGTTTCATTTATAATAATGTGGTTTAACACACCCAAACACAATTCGCAGTTTCAACCAACCAATCAACAAAGATTATTGGACTATTGTCTTCAAATAATTACTACTGTGAAACACAGCCCCATAAATGTGCATAACTATTAATTATATTTTTATATGTTTGAACATGTCGACATCAAACCATAATCTGATATAAATACTGTCATGCAAAAATTTGTAATTGCTGATTTCAAATTTCATTATATAAATGCATCCGTAAGTCATTAAAATCATGCTAAATAAGTTTGGCCAGAATATATTAAACCATAATCCAATGTAAAAACTGTTATCAAAACTTAATACAAAATAAAAAAATGTAAAACCCTGATTCAAAAATTCTCTAAAGGAAAAATATCCAGAATTGTAACTGCCTGCTCACAGAACTTTCTGCTTCTCAGAGTTGCAAATCTCCACAAACCACATGCATTGAACAGGTAATGCATATATATAGCTCATGATCGTGGCTTCTCCTTTTTCTCCTTGAAGAGAGCTAACAAAGATACACCAGACACCTTAACAACTTTAAACCTAACTCCGGGAATATCTCCCACAGCATGCCCCTTCCGCCCAAATCCAGCAATCAAGACCTCATCCTATTAAATGAAATGACAAACATTTGTCATCAGTATGAAAAAGCAACAGGGGTGGACGATTGAACAAAAAAATATAATAAAAAAAACACATCTAATCAACACCTAATAATTTTATATGCTATTTTCACTGAGTCAGATTACCAAATTCCAATTGACATAACAGGCAAGGCAAGGAAAACATGACTTACGTTTTCTTCGATGTAGTTCAAACAACCATCGTTGGGAACGAAGGCAGCAATCTTCTTTCCGTTCTTGATAAGCTGAACTCTTGCACACTTACGAATAGCAGAGTTTGGCTGCTTGGCCTCAATACCTCTGCAACACCAATTTATCTGACATTAATTTATGCACAAAGGTCGACCACAACTTACTTCAAATTACGTGGACTCAATTCAATCGAGAAGCATATCAAACCATGTCGTGGTCAATTCAAACGAGCAACATGCCAAAGCTTTTAATTATATGTAAACAGTTAATTACAATGAGAAGCATGCCAAACATTTTATTTATGAAGATTCAATTCAAAAAGCAAAGCTTCTGATTATTTAGACCCAGTTCAAATAAGATATATTCCATATTATGACATGGTCAATTTAAAGATGCAATACACCAAGCTTTCAAATTGTGTGGTTTCAATGCAAACAAGAAAGAGACAATTCAAATATGAAACATGCAAAGCTTTCAAATTATGTGGATCCAATTCAAACGATAAGCATCCGAAGCTTTAACAGAGTTAGGCAGCTTGGCCTAATAACTCTGCAAAAACTACATATTCTGACATCCATTTATACAAGTGCCATCCATAACATGCTGGGCTTTCAACTTCTGTGGATCAATGGCCATTTGCCGTGCAGAAATTCAGCAGCAATGAGATTCAACAGCAACGAGATTCAACAAACTTTCCATACAACACAGTCAACCTACCTTTAAATGTTTTTGATACATGTTGACTTACAAGACCCCAAGAAACAGCCCATATACCTCGAAGATTTCCGAAAATCACAATAAACCACATTGCAAGGTTTTCCAAGAGTAGACTAAATTTTTGGTTAATTGCACATTTCTGAGTAAAATTCTTAAAATATATAGAACAAAATGCACATTTTTCTTATCTATGAGATGTATACTTCCATATTGGAACTGTACTGGAATTTTTTGTTACATATTCTTTCTATAAAAAATCATATTTAAATCTTGTTACTGGGCTATGGATTCCATTAAACAACAGAAATGTCAATTTTTCAAATCATGTGGATTGCATTAAAATGGTATAAATCCCTAAACAATTCACTTTCGTAAGTTTGATTATTGTGAATAGAAATTATATCGTTTTTTCCTAGGAAAAAAATAGCGATGAACTGACACAATACTAATCTAAAGGTTAATACAGATCGTGAACATAACAAAAGACAGAATACCATTAGCTGTTCGTTAACAGATAAAAAGGTTAATACAGATCCTGAACATAACAAAATACAGAATAACTTTATACGTTCGTTAACAGATAAAAAGGGTTGGGTTTATCAAAAGTCCTTGCTCCAGAGGTTAGTCTCAAGCATAGTATTAAAAATCGGAACCGGTGAACCAGACAGGTGGACCTAATAAACCGGGTTTCTCACTGAAACCGGTCTAACCGGTACTGGTCAGGTCTAAATAAACCAGTTTTTAAAAAAACACATTAAATAGTTAATTTTTAATAATAATAATAATAACTATTTGTAAGATTTGTAACCATGATTCCAAGCCAATAGAGACAAAATATGTGAAGTTTGCTCATTTATATACCATGTACAAGTGAATATATCAAAATGCCACCAAGTGCAATACATATCATGTAAAAAATACAAAAATACAAAAACAAAAAAAAAAAATCATTTTTAATAAAAAAAACCATTTGTAAGATTTGTAACCATGATTCCAAGCCAATAGAGACAAAATATGCAAAGTTAGCTCATTTATATACCATGTAAAGGCGAATATATCAAAATGGCACCAAGTGCAATACATATCGAAAAAATACATAAGCAATGAGGCTCCAAATGGCCTATAAAGTCCAAAAACAATGCTACAAGCTATGAGGCCATTGGCCTACTACAAGACTACATATTAGTGATCAACAACATGATCACTCCTCACCATGATCAAAATCATCACCACTACTAGACAAGGGATCGTCAACATGAGCTACATAAATAATATGGCTCAGAGTTTGAGGACTCCTAAAACTCCTCTACAACTTTAGTAATAGTAGTAGTAGCAAAAATAGACATCAAAACTACAAATCACTGAGCAACATGGTCTCACATGAAACTCATCTTTACTAGAAATGGGATCATCAACAAGAGATACATAAGCATCATCTAGCTCAAAGTCTTCAGACTAGAATTGCTCAACCTTATAACATTATAGAAATTGAAAAAGTTTAACATGCTTAACCAATGATTTTGGTTTGAGTGAAGGGTTCATCTCCTCAACCTTAAAATGCGATAGAAAAAGATTAGCATACCTAACCAATTGTTTCCTTTCGAGTGAAGGGCACATTCTTGTTAAGGCCACACTAGGGGAATTCAAAAATCACTACCACCAACATCAACAAAGTTCAACAACCAATGCCACCAACATCAAGGTTCTTAAAGGGCTTCATGCTCTTGATCAAATGCCAATCTCATACCCTTACACGTGATAAAATCAAATGGAAACATTGCAAACCCCCAAACCACTGTCCTGAAGATGAACCACCCTGGCTGGTTCGAAACGCGTCGACCAAATTTATTTTGATGTGATTTTTTACCAAAAGATTTTACTCACAATTTATGGATCACAGAAGCAAAATTCCTAACCTTCAAAACCATTAAGTCAAATGAATTTTGAGTGAAATCTAAAATTCTAGTTTCTCCATATGAAATCCAATGAGGTCGAAACCACTCTCAAACATCTTGAGTCATTTCATGATAATGTTAAAAATTTGAGTAAAAGTGACCTTTCACTTTAAGAAATTAACATTACCATTAATTACCAACATTGCTAGGGATATATATGTCAGGAAAATGAGAGGGTAGGCATGCTTTTCTTAGAAGAGATGTTTTTGGAGGAAAACAACCCTAAATTTCTCTCAAAAAGCTCCAAAACTCACAAAAATACATTATGTAGGGTCCATAGTTGGCCTGGCAATGAACCAGCCGGTTTAGGATGGAACCAGCTGGCTTGACCATAAACCAGCCGGTTCCATCCTAAACCAGCCAGTTAGCACAGGTTCCATCCTAAACCAACCAGTTAGCACTGGTTGGACCGTTTTTTTGGTGAAAAGGAGGGTCGAACACGATTTTTCTACCAGTTTGACCCAGTAGGCTAATGAACCTGCCGGTTTGACCGGTTTACGGTTCAAGCCGGCAGGTTTTTAATACTATGGTCTCAAGTGGTTTCCGGTTCAAGCCAGCCAGTTTTTAATACCATGGTCTCAAGCAGTGGGGACAAAAAAATTACATCAGTTGGTAGGAGGTTCAAGGCTCTAGGGGGGCAAAACAAGTCTGTGGTAATTGAACTCATTAACACTCAGACCCAGATTCCAAGCTGCACAAAAACGGCCCTTGTGGGGGCCACTTTAGTGAAAATCATAATCACAATCATCATCAATATCAATATAATAATAATAAATGAACAATCATAACAGCAAAGAAGTACAGGATATACAGATCGAGATTAGCATAATTAAATTGACAGGAAAGCATACACATTGAGAAAAAAAGATAGAGCAGGCATCTCATCCAGATTAACATAAGCTGTTGCATTTCAATTTAGTAGAAGAATTTATGACAGGGATCGCTTCCAATTGGAATTTCGGGACTGGCCGGGGCATTAGCTTTACCTTGGATCCAAGCATATAAGTAATCAAAACTCTAAAAAAAACAGCATTTGCCAAAAGGTTGATGACTGTACGGTGAAGACAGTGGTTTGTCAGGCCAGTCACTAAGGTTCAATTCCCCACAAGATACGAATAGGCAGGCGGTGTCCGGCACAAGTCATGGATGATTTGGCGGAAGAATAGCAACACATCATAGCACCTAACACAACAGAAGTGCTTTAGATCAATTTTTCACCCATGAAATTGTCATGCCCGATCTATTTGGAACAGTTGTAATGCTTATATTAAATCTGAGAGTAAGAAAAACAATAACACCCAGACGAAGGTTATTTTTTATTGAAGTGCTTCAATCTACTTTCTTGTGTGAAATATATAATGAGGGCAAGGGTGACTCTTTGATGTGAATATTACAATGAGATAACGCAATTGTCAAAGGCTACAAGAGCATTCTGGATATCACAAAGGGCAACCATATAGCTGGGAGACTTAAGCCTGGTCAGAGCACTAACAACGCCCCGCTCCAACCGGCCCCTTCCGGAGATAAAAAAAGATTTTAACCCGATAAAAACACCATGCATTACGATCTCGTCGATTCATATGTGCAACAGTTATCCGAAGAAAGGAAACGCTATCTGTATGTGTGTGGATGCATTATTAAGAAATAACTCACATTTTTTCAAGAACAATGCCCTTGGCATGAGAGGAACCAGCAAAGGGCTTCTTCCACTCGTTACCGAGATGGCTCTTCTTGTAGGACTTATCTGCCCAAAGCTGTTTCCTCCTGTGATTCCTCAGCTTGCGACCTGCTCCCATACCACGCGTCTTCCTGGTTTTGTATATCAATCAATCAGTACAACATCATACATGATCATTATTATCAGCACCATGCTTTGTTTCTTTTAAATCCATTACCAATCCCACCCAATCGGACGAACAGAAATTTAACAGCCAAAAATAAAAACAGGAATGCAAGCAAAGGAAAAGACGTTCGCTTACCCCATTGTGGCAGGATTTAGTTCTCCTCAGCCTCGTACTGTAATGAATAGAGTAAATCTCACAACGCGACCTCCGCTTGCAGCGTCTCTCCTCTGCCTCCTCAAGCCCTCTCGTTAGAATAGGGTTACTAACAGCATTAAATATTTTCGAACTAACCCTAAACCCTAATTCCTGTTCTCCAATGTTCGTACTTCTGATGCATTTTTACTTTAATTCGACCCTACTTTTTTTTTATTTCGATTAATTCCCTTTCGTTTTGGCCGGACTAAAGGTGCCTATATCATTATTATTGGGTTAGGATCGGACATACATAACTCTTAGGCCACATTGGGTGAATAAGAGGATGATTCATCACCACGGTTAGGTTAGGCTTAAAGAGTTATTGGGTTAATATGAAGATGATTCATCCCTACTATTAGGTTAGGCTGAATTAGTTCAGCAAAGGGATATGTGAGTGTTACTGTGATTAATCACCAATGTGAATTCATGTTTGGAGACAAATTTAATTCTAAGTACTTGTCATGCTAAGAAGAATTTATTATACTATTTAGTTAGGTTTTGTTAGGTTTAAAGATAAGATTAATCTATGGAACATGATAGTTAAGGATGATTAAATTAATGTTTTTTTTTATGCAATGTTCAATTCTTGGGACATTATCATTATGAAGATATTTCATTGCACTTATTGAGGCTCAAAGATAGAATTAACCCTTGGGATATGTTACTATGAGGATCATTTATTATCATTGTTAAGTTAGACTCATAAATAGAGTCTATCCTTAGGAAATGTCATTGAGAGCAGGACAGGGAGCGGTCTCGAGGTATAGACACAGTTGGATCAGTGAACACGTTGCAGTCATATCAATGTACACTTGCATATGCCTTGCATGAGGAGGATCCCCGACTTTGACATCAGTTACCTGGACCTTTGAACCGTCGAGGAAGGCAGAACAAAAACATCAAATGTGTTGTAAAACCAAAACTGTTGAGTTTTGGACATGATGTCATGTGGTATAGGGTGGTAATTTTACAGAACCGGGCACTAGTAGGACGGTGGTTCTTTGCAGGAACACAGGACATAGACATGGCAGGGTGGGTATCGACTCAGTGGACGCTTATTCTGGGATACACCCCAAAGGTGAGTATATTACTAAACCAATGGTACAGCTTCCATTTCTTGCATATGGAGGATTCGAAGTGGATTTTATTGACCCCGTGGGTTCGGGGACGATGTTTTCTTCAACTCAGCAAATGGCACGTCAGGTTTAATCCGCTTCTAGACACCCCAAAGAATAATTATATTTTGGTCAAACTCCCCGGATTTCCACTTGATTTTTGGACCAAGCACGCCCTGGTGGAGATTGGGAATGCAGTAGGACGTATTGTTTACATGGATCCCCGGATCTTGGATGCTCGCGACAAGAGGGTGGCTTGGATTTTGGTTGAGGTGAATTACACTGGGGGTCTTTTAGGGAGCATCGATTCGGAATGGGACACTTTGTGCTTCAGTCAAAGGATTGATTATTAGGCATTCCATTATGTTGTTTGGTGTGCCACCACACCGATCATTTATTGGAGAGATGCCCCAGGTGTTTTCATGGAAAAGGTCTTACGCGTCGAGACCGACTTCAAGCTTCAAATGTGCGCAAACAGACACTTTCTCGACCTTTGTTGGAGATTGATAGCGATATATCCACATCCTCTTATAAGCCTTTTATATTTGGGAATAAACATGTTTCTGTTCCTTTTAATTCTCTTATATCTTCGCACCATATTATGCCAAATTCTTGTTCGGAGGGGTCCCAAATCCCTTATACTGTGCTCCCTAATTTTCCTTTTGCTTGGCATCCCATAGTACCTGATGTTGCAATGGTTCCCCACTCCTCCTCACATCTGAATACACTGTATACAACCCTCACTGTGGATCCCTACATGAACCCCCATTTGGTACATTCGCCTGCATATGAACCCTAGTCTTATGACTCTCACTTACCCTCCCTTCCCCTTCCATTGGAGACATAACCTTCCTCATGCCCACACAACTCGATTGATAATGACTTGGAAGTCTTGATGCTCAACTCGGCGATGGACCTCTTTTCCTTTACTATTCACAAGAGAAAAACACGCGTCGTCTCACCTGTCATCAGCCTTGAGTTGGCCAAAAACATTACCACTCGTCGTCGAGGAGGCAAGGGCAGTAGACACTTTCGGGGGAAATCGGCGGGGAAACACCTTTTTCATGACTTTGTTGGACTGTATGATGTTTATATCCTTGATTCCTCTTCATATGGGGCCCTTAGAGCATGCGAGCCCTCTGAGGCTGGGTCATGATGAACATCTTGTCTTTTAATATGTGTGGCTTAGGGGACACCACTAAAATGTTGTCTTTGTGTCACCTTGTCCTTTCTGTTTGGCCTTCTATTGTTCTCATACATGAAACTATGGTTGATTCTACAAGACCCGTAGCATATTTTCGATCGATCTGTCCTAACTAGTGCATGGTTGTAATTGAATCTTGTGGTTTTTTGGGGGGCTCTATGGCACTCTGGGATCCATATTGGGAAAATTTGAAGGCACATAAGGTTTTTGTTGGATTTTTTCTCTCTAGACATATTCGAGGTTTGCAAAGAAGATCCACATTTGGAACATATATGCTCCATATGAAGGCAGACATAGTTTTTG
This sequence comes from Pinus albicaulis, assembly GCA_034641835.2. NCBI lineage: Eukaryota > Viridiplantae > Streptophyta > Pinopsida > Pinales > Pinaceae > Pinus > Pinus albicaulis. Next base: position 1,543,966,111 of record CM076584.1, read on the forward strand.
GGATAGATTAGAGTCTTCGGCTCTTCTAAATATCGGATCATCAATCATTGTAGCTAATTACAATGTGGTTTTATCTAGGGGTAAGTGTTGGGGGCTAAAGTTTTGTGGTGACCCTCTCTCGAATCAACACAATTACTCACTCTTTGATGATAACCATGTGGTGCACATTACCCTTGTTCTCATCAAGCCCACTTGGCACAATGGTAGAAGTGGTTGTGATTATATTAGGAAGTGACTTGATCGATTCATGGTACATCAAAATTTGTTTGAAGTTCTTCGTAATTTAAGATCAAGGGTCGAGAAGATATATGTTGGTAAAATTATATGTATTATAATTCCAACATTTAATTATCAATCTTGGGCTCGTAAGCTTCGAGGTACAAGTGTAGGTAACGCAGGATCATAGCATCTAGCCTAAACTAACATCTTATAAATTCTGGAATGTGGTACTGAATGGAGCACATAATTTTTGTTTCTAAATCATTTTATTGCTTAGTACATAATTAGGTACAAATCCTATGTTTCCATTTCAATAACATTCTACTGATAAACTAAGCTTAAATAAAGAAATCACGCATAATTGAATTCACCATTACATAACTTAAATAAAACTTCTACCAAAATTGAATTTAATCGACTATTATAATTGATTCTAAAATCAAATTCAAATAAACTAATTTGCTCAATCTTCCTTCACAAAACTATTCCTGGGGTCACACCATAAATTGTAAAGCAAATACATAATCTAGAATGAAGAAGTGAATGCATAAATAAATTGACAAAGCAAATTGAATCTTCAGATGCCCTGCTTACTTCAAACCATTTGTTAATTATAAATGCAAGAAATAAAATATAAAATATAAAAGGAAATAAATAATAAAATTCACACTTACATAACTATATTAACCTTGCAAACACGAAGGGTTCAAGGGAGCCTTCCTGTCTAAGTGTCCAAGTGTTGTAATTATAAGCTTAAACTCATGAAATGGACACCAAAACTTACAACAACTTCATTATCCTTTTTTTTTTATTCAGCCAAAAACAAATTATAATATATAGCCGCCACTAAATCATATAGATGTAGTTGTGCTTCTCTTCCCCTACATAACTCTCTTGTACTGAGTGATTGTGATATATATATTATGCCTTTACAATTTGAGATCCTGAACTCAAGGATATGACCTTAGCTATATGCCAACGATATTACAAAAATATATCTCAAATGATTTTTTTGGAATTTGGTTACCACAGATTTGTCTTGGGAAATCTCGTAACCCATGCATAGCTTGATTCAGATTTGGGCTTTATGATTGCAACTCCTCGTGGATTGAAAAAGAAATAAAATAAGTCTTCAACCCACATCCTCCACGTGGCTGGTATGAAATATTCAAAACTGTCAAACCCATAATTCTGGTACTTAAATTAGTTAAAACTTAGAATTCTGGTACTTAACTCGAATTATTTAAAACCCAAAATTTCGGTACTTAATTATGTATTGTAATACTCCCCTTACCATGACTTCTTCGTGATGATGAATTTTGACAAATGGTTTGTGGGTTATCTATATGAGGGTACTTTTAACAAAGCCCGCGTCTAGGAATCTTGATATTCTTTTTCATTTGATCATAAATTGAGATTTTAACTACAAACCTTACATAGATAGTCAGACCCCTTGCCTAGCTTCTGGGGGTCAAAACGAAAGGCCTTTAAAATGTAAGAAATTAATCATAATTCTTTAACATTTTATTTCTATGCCGAAAGAAAATTTAATATCTAGCCACAAACACAAACACATCTCGCCTAGGTATAGGTAAGGGATTTGATAGACTACAACATTTGATCCATCTTGGGTAAGAGGCCAAGGTCACCATAAGCCAGAAGCCAAGCCCACACCACCATGGAAAAACTTGCTAAAATGCAGTTGTTGGGTCATTCATGGGGGTCTTGTATGGATTGGGATATTTTTCATGCGCTATGCTCTAACCATCTTTGTCGTAGCAACTAGCTTAGTTGGCTTATGAAGAATTTAGGCAATGGGTACCTGCATTAAATAAACTTGGCAAAACCATCATTAGCAAATAATGGCAAATTCATCTCTAATCATTCAAAAGTCAAGAAAAATAATGATAATCAACCACAAAGTGTAAGATGTGTATTGGCGGCAAGTTGTGAGATCATGGTATGAAATGAGTTAAAAGTACATGAATATAGGCTATGAATAGTGATATTATATGGTGGAAAATGGGCATATTCGAGGCCCAACAATATATATCTTTAATCATTGTCCTACTGTCCTGAAATGGCAAGCGTAGTCGGTTAGGAGGGGCATCCCCTTCAAATTCAATATAATTTGGCTGGAAGACGAAGATTTTAACAAACTGGTTTCTGTTGTCTGGAAATCCTTTGAAGAACAATTGAGATGATTGACCATGGATTTTATCACTGTGAAATCAAATGCCCTTAAGTTCCATGCTTGCATTTGGGAGTGGAAGAAGAAGTTTAGGTTATATAAGGAGCTAAAGGCTTTCGTTGATGAAATTTGAATGATTGGTGAGAGTTTTTCTATTGTGCTGCCCTCTTTGCATACTTTAGAAAGGATGAAGTTCCTAGAAGAAAGAAAAAGTGCATTCTATTGATATAGGAAAACGCTTGGAGACTAAAAAGCAGGGCCATTTGGATCTGTGAGGGGGATCGCAACAAAAAATTCTTCCATCGTTACACCTGCCACAGGAAGAATATCAACACAATTTGGAGCATAAAGGGTTCAGATGGTAACTATAAATATTTCAATGCCAAGATTCGGAAAGAAGTAGTACAATATTTCCAGAATCTCTTTTCGGCCAGAGGTGAGATCCTCATTGAAAATAAACTCTAGGGTGTTGAGGAATACCTGAGGATGTTTGATCAAGAAGCAACTGTTGCACTCTTCTAGACCAATTTCCAAAGAAAAAATACACATGAAATTGAAATCCTTTGCCATAGATGAGTGTCCTAGCCCTGATGGCTAGACGGTTGAAATATTTTTGCACTTTTTTGAGCCTACGGGATAGGAATTACTTGATAGGGTCAAGGAACCTTGGAGCAGGAGGTTAATTTCTGGAACTATAAAGTCCACTTTCATACCCCTTATACCAAAAGTCACCTCACCGGCCACTTTCTCAGATTTCATGTTGATCTCCTTGTGCAATATTAATACAAGCTTATTTCGAAGGTCATAGCAGATCGAATCAAAGAAACCCTCTCTGCTCATATATCTAGGGAACAGTTTAGATTTCTTCACAATAGGTCTATACACAATGCAATCGTTATTGCTCAGGATTGCATCCATTCCATCCAGACTAAAAATCTGGAAGCGGTGGTAACAAAGATTGACTTGCAGAGAGCATACGGTTGTATGGACTTGGATTTTCTCAGGATTATTGTTATCAAGATTGGGCTCGAGATACATAATGTAGAATGGATTATGGAATTTGTGACAAAATATTGGCTCGCTGTTATGATTAATGGATACCCCACTGAATTTTTTCAAGCAGGAAGAGGGTTGAGGTAGAGTTGTTCCTCATCACACTCCTCTTCATTCTTGTTGCGAATGGCATCAACAGGAAGATAAACTTGACAATGGATTTGGGTATGTTTAGGGGTTTGAATATGGCTCCAGAGGTTAGTATAACACATATTTTCTTTGTTGATGATATCCTTACTTTTGGGATGATTTCACAAGCACAGTGGGAGGCACTACACTATATTTTCCACCATTTTGGAGAGGCTTTAGGACTCATTAAAAATGGACATAAATCTATTCTCATTTACTCATCTGGAAACCATGTTGATATATATCATATTTTTGAGATATTTGGGGTGGTCATAAAGTGTCTACAGGAAGGATTTACCTACTTACGATTTTGATTGAAGCCGACAAAATACCATTTGGAGGATTTGTCATGGTTACTCTCTAAATTTGATAAGAAACTCCTCAAGGGTTGGATACATTGTTGGCTCTCATTGGGTGGGAGATTCACCTTAATACAATATGTACTTCAACAACTACCTACTTATTGGATGCACCTTTTCGCTGTGAATGTCCATATTATATCTAAAATTTGTTCCCTATTGGCATGTTTCTTGTGGTCCAATGTTGATAAGGAACGCAAATATCATTTAACTACATGGTGCACTATTTCCAGGCCTAAAGAACTTGGTGGTTGGGGGATTATGAACACCCAAGTTTTTGGTTAGTCTCTGTTAATGAAATCTCTCTAGTAGGTGTTTTTCAGCAATGGCATTTGGAGGCAAATCATTTCAACAAAACACCATATGCGAAGGCCTATCATGTACTGGATCAAGATGGACGAAATTGGGATTAGGAGGGGATCGTACATCTCGTCAAGTTTCCAAAATATCGAGATGTGGTTCTTGCAACGGTTGAAATGGTCTTTTGGAAAGGGAAGTATGTTGATTATTGGTTGGGACAGGATTGTCGATGTTCCGGATTCCACACCAGTTTTTGAAGGCACGATCATGGCTCAACACCAAAGATGTATTTTTCTATTAGATCAGGTAATCAACAGTTAGAATGGTGCCCATCCAACTTGGAAAGAGGAAAAACACATTGGATTGAATGGGAAAATGGATTTGGATTGGAACAATTATGTCATTGCACTTAAAATATTTGGTTTGTGCGGGAACAAGAGAGGTGATTCCATTTCATGGGATGGGCCTATCAGAAAAGGTGTTGTGATGGTTGCAGGGAATTATAATCACTTCATGCACCTTACACAAGAATCTATATTGGCATCATGGTTTAAGGCTATATAGAGATTGCATGTCCCTTTGAAAATCACTCTTTTTATCTGGTTGGTGTGGAAATATAATATTTTAACATGGGACAATATTTGTAAATGTGGGTTTCAAGGTTCCGGATGGTGTCCCTTATGCGGTGGTGATATTGAAATTGTTTTACATATTTTTCTGTTTTGCAGTGTCGCCCTCTATATTTCGTCGATGACTCTTTCCTTTCTCAAAATTACATTCAAACATTGCACTACAATGGAGCAATGTTTGCGGTGGGGCCTGGATGAGCATGGTATACACATTTACATCTCGTTGTTTGTAAACTGGAAATTTTGGAAGGCCCAAAATCACCTCATTTTTCAGGGGCTTCAAATTAATGTTTACAGGACTTGCTAAAAAAATTTTGCTTGGTTAGAATATATGGAACCAAAGATGATGACTTCCAAGGACCTATCAAGAAGATATTTGCACCCTTGGATTAACTTGCCGGCGGGATTTTTCGATGGTCCAACACAGTTGGGGAGATGCAGTTGTGGAGCATGGCTCTGCATTAGTGGTAACTCTTACTATAAATTTCAATGGTTTGGGGGGATAAGCACAAATTCCAGGGCAAAGATGGTGGTTCTATTGGGCCTTCTCTTATTTGGAAAGGAAAAACATATCTAAAACATCCATGTCTACGAAGGTTCTAAGGCTATCATTGATGGCATACTTGTCAACACAACTTTCGATCCTCCAGCTCTTAGAGGATGGAGGGAATGTACCGGTGCTCTCATACAAAATTTTATGAGTTTTTACATCGAACACATCTACAGGGAATCGAGACGACCGATTCTTTGTCCAAAACGGGATTGCATGATGTCGAAGGATATATATATATATGTGTGTGTGTGTGTGTGTGTGTGTGTGTGTGTGTGTGTGTGTGTGTGTGTATATATATATATATATATATATATATTCCATAGTGTTGGTCGTAGCTGGAATACTAGACATTTACTTTTCAACTCATATGCAAATTTCCTTTTGTTTGTATATCATTTTAAACCTTTCAAATGTTTAACTATTTTGCTTCTTGGTAGATGATGTTACTATATGTATATGGGTTGGCACCGAGATCATTGTATTCAGAGACATGATGGCTCTTGTTGATCGATTTGGGACAACATTGCATCAATGATAGACATAGATATAACTAGTTTTTAGTTCCCTTAATAAAAAAACTATTGTAAAGATGATCTATTATTATTGTCAAGTCAAATTCATAGACAAAGTTAACACATAAAGCATGTCACTATAAAGGATGATTTTTTATTAACACCACAACTTAGCCAATTTCAAATTCAAAGACATATTTAATCATCAGGATATGTCACTTTATCATGTGCTTTACCAATATCTCTAGGCGCCCTAATGGAAATCTTAAGAAGTCAAAAAATTCCTTGCAAGAATGGCATTATCTAATGGTGAAAAGCTAATGTGACCATCCCAAATTCTATCTCATTTTAAGGATGTCAAGAGGGTGGGATTTGATCCACTTATGTATGTTCAAGGAATGTAATGCAGGTCTCGAAAGTTTGACCACTATCTTCAAATGTTTGCATATAAGCTTTAAGAAGTCATACTAGTCCTCATAGGTATTTGACATATGTTAATTGCAATAAACTCTGCACTCTTCACCACTAGATATAACTCCTTTAGATAGCTATTGTCATAATGGTTATTATCTAGCCCTAAGGATGACACGAAGAGAGCTTTCAACCACTTAAATGTACACATAGAGTACAATGCAAGTCTCACATATTTGACTACATGCTCCAAGGGCCCAAAGAGTGATACCAACTCTTACATAAATTGAAAATGAATAAATATATAAATGTTTTGTTGACTTCTATTTTTCTTGAAATTATATTTTCATTATTTTGGTATAAGACTAATATTTGTTTGTTATTTAGTGGTGCACAAGGGCACACCCTCGTTGCCCATTAATGTGTGACAATGTGCATTTGTGCACAATGGAGAGTGAAGGTGGGCTTTGTATGGTGGAGGGTGAAGGTGTGCTTTTGTGTATATTGGTAGGAAAGTGAAGGTGTGTGTTTATGAAGGAGTACACTTTTGTGTGCATTCGTAAACACCCATCCAAACCCCTCAAGATGGTAGATAAGGGAGGTTGTACACAAATGCACACTTTCCCCCTTCACCATTGTGTACAAAAGTGGTGTGAAGGTGTGCATGTTCATGATAATTCGGGGTTGGATGTGTGCATTTGTGTGCAATGGTAGTGGGGGAAGGTGTGCATTGTGAAAGTGTTCATTTTTTCATAGCAGTGAGTGGTGAGGTGTGCATGGTGGGGGAAATAGGGGTGAAGGTTTGCATTTAAGTGTGGTGATGGGGGGGAAAGTCATGCACTTAGGTGTTCTAACCCCTCCAATAATCTCCTTGTGAGAATTTGTGAGCATTTGTGAGAGGGTGCAAGTCTAAATCTATAAAGTAGTGATGGAAGGGTGAAGATGCACATTTGTTTTTGGACCCCCATTTTCACGAGTGCATTGTAGAAATAAATAAATAACAAATTCAAGCAAATAAAAATGGTGTATACGGACACCGTCCACTGGGTCTTGGATAGACGGTGATCGGGTGCTCTGTTAAGGCACTCCTTGATGTGAAATCACTAGTTCAATTCCCTGCCCCGATTGGGGTGATATATTGGGCATGATGAAGATGTAGTCATGCCAAGCTTACAAAAAAAATGGTGTTTACGAACACCATTATAACATTGGAAAGCACAAGAACATTTTCACATAATTCATAAATTGATCCATAACCCATATTTTATAAATTTGAATACATTCTCAATCTTCTTAAGGAAAGGTCGATACAATAAACTTTGATCACTTGAGTTAACCCTAAAGAGTTTAGACAATTCATATTTTTTGGCCCTTTTAGTACCCAACGGGTTACATTAGACTTGGTCTAAACCACTTGGTTTTGTTTGATTGATTGGAATTTTTCAGTGTGTCAATTGACTCTCCATGGATCCATTGACTTACACCAAAAATTGGAATTAATTAACAAATTCCAACATCCCCCCTTCAACACAACTTCTTGGAGGATCCAAGGGAGGCATTATCTTAACAACCCCTCATAATGGTTGCGCCCTAAATCCCAAGCAAAAATTAAGATTTAAAAATCTTCCCTTGCATTAATGACTTTATAAATAGTTAATATCTTTATAAAGTCATTAATATAAGTGAATCTTTTTAAAACTCAAGTTTTTCTTGGGATTCGTATGTCTTGCGATAAAATAGAGCTACCACATTCTCATGTACAATTCTATGAAATAGTGTGCATGGAGCCCAACATGCTTCATATTAATGTGTACAATTGGAATATGAGCCACTTCCATTACACTCTAATTCTCACAATACAACATAGTCAATTTCATATGAGGAAACCTAAGTTCTCACATCAAGTTCATGAATCCACACTACATATGTTCCAATATTTATTGCATCCTTGGATTCAACTTCAACAATCGATAATGCAAAATTTGTTGCTTCTTACATGAACATACAATCAAACCAGATCCAAGATGAAACACATACCCATAAGTCAAATTTTGATTGTCTCCATCACCAACCTAATCAAAGTATGTATATCTAACTAACTACCTTGATTTTTTGTTGAAATGCATAATTCCAAGTCGATACACACTTTTATTATATTAAAAAATCCTCCATGTTGCTTTCTAATGACTCTCCATAAAATCTTGCATAAACATGTAGACCAAAATAGTAATGAAGGTAACATTGAGGCTACTACGAATCAAATAAGAAAAGAATGCCAACAAGTTGCATATATATTAACAATTGAATTTCAAAGAATCATACTCCTTACTTAGAACAACTTCCCATTGAAATTGAGTACAACAAGGCTTACAATGTTCCATTTCTATTCTCTTTGAGAGATTGAAAGCATACTTTGGTAAGAAAAGAAGATAATGTCATTCAATTGCACAAGATGGGTGCTAAGAAAAAAAAGCAACAAACCTAAGTCAAAAAATTAAAAATGTGTTATTCATATTCATTTAAAAAAAATGAATCACCACTACTCCTAGTAATAAAGTACAATTAATGGAAAACACCATTCTCGTGGAACACATAAACACTATGAATGGATTCACAATCCTTGAAACCAAATTAAAAAAAGAGGCTAGCATTCTTCTCATACCATGTCCTAAGTCCTTGTTTCAAGCCATGCAAAGACTTATTAAGTATAAGTATGTACACAAGATTTCCATCATACACAAAACAATGTATTTATCCTCATATGTTTCCTCAGTGAGATCCATAGACTCATGCACCTCCCAACTAACAAATAGCAATAGTAAAAACACTTTAGATAGAATTCAACATGGCTACATGAATAAAGGTCTTGGTGTGGTCGATATATGCATTCATGTTGAGAAAATCCCTTTACTACCAAGAAAGCCTCACGTCTCTCAACCACACCATCTGAGGTTAACTAAATATTAGAGGCATGTTTACATTTCACCACATTTTTCCCTTGTGGACATGCAACCAAGCCCGCGTCTCATTTTTCAACAAGGAATTGTATTTTAGTTAAGTGATAGTAGTTTCCCTTTCAAGGATGTCTTGTGCATTTATTCATGATCACGTCTCTAGCACACCCATCACGAGTACAAACTTACCTTTTTACTTTTTTCCTCATTTCTTTCTTGAATTTGCTTCATCATTGCTTGTAGCCTTGCTGACTTATGAGAAAAAAATATATATATCCTCGATAGAAGATATCCCTATATTGCATTTTATTGTGTAAAAAATCAGCCATATTGGTAGTGGATTCATAATAAATGATTCAATTAATAGTTTAATCAATTATAGTAATTCAACTAGAAGTTGATTTGATTACGGTATTTGATCGAAAAATCAAGCTAGTTGGTTCACAATTGGACCAATCAATTCAAAAATCTATATTATTTCCATTGAATCATGACTCGAAACACTAGAATATGTTAAGAGAGTGGCACCCAAATCCTACTCATTAAAGATAGCATCTCATAGATTGATTACTTCTTATTTGGTCAAATCATATAATCGATGTTATTTAAATTTTTTGAAGCACTCCATCAACAACATCAACTCTTGGGGTCCAACTTCTAATGCTTATTATGAAGGATACTAGTGCAATGTATCTAAATATTCCAAGATGCAGTATCAAAGGTTTCCCTTAACCACATTTCGTAGTAGGAGTCACATCCTACATTCCTAGTCAAAACATTGTTAGATCATAGTTTTAACAAGGAACAACTTATGTCCAAAACCTTCTTGATATTCCCTTAATACTTGAAGCAAACATCTACCCATTTTTATCAAGTGTTTTTGTTGTAACCCTATTTCCATCCATTTTAGCGAGGGAAACCTAATATCAACTTACCTCATTTGTTTGGCTAAAATGCATCCCCCTTTCATCTTTTCTTTTACTTATGTGAGATTTATCCCATGGTAAAAGGGTTGAATTACATGATTGAGTTATTTATCATAATTAATTTTCCAAAATATTATAATTATGATATAATAATTATTTCATAATTGAGATAATTGAGAAAAATCTCATAATTACGATAAAGGTTTCTAGAGTTTTCTATTCCCAAGGAGATCAACTTGACCCACTTGTGTATGAGTTAGCTAGGGGTCCATTATTATAGAAGTTTCCTAACTTCTCAAGCCCCTAGGTGTCTAGATACATTCTCCCACAGGATGGAATAAGTTGTTATAATCTCACCAAGTGGAAAGGGGATTAGGATCAAGTATCCAAACTATAGCGCAAGAGCTCTGTTGTATTGGGAGAGGAGACTATCCTGCAAGTTGGAGGAGAGGATCTTACTTGTTGAAGGTATATTGATGTACTTACACTTATATGATTAATAAAAACATATGTTCCTTCCCTATATCTATTTGTATTAAACATGCTTTATAGTTGTTTCTATGATATTTTGATCTAACGATCTTCCGAGGAAGGTCACTTGTTGTCTCCGTTTGTTTGTGGTTTTGTGTGGAGATCAAGATCAGTCATCGATGAGATAGATCACTTGAGTGGAGCGCGAGAATATGCATCATACCCAAAATCATTCCCCAACCTGTGAGGAGGCCAGGTGCACACATATTTCCTTGTAGTATATAGAACAAATTGCCTAAAGCATGTTTGATCATTTGGGTTGGGACACTATTACATCTCTATTGGTCTTTCCTTTTGTTGTCTGGTGATCTCAAATGGGCATGAGATCGCAGAGCAATAGGATGAAGTATGAAGTATTCACACAATTTCAAGAATTCAAAGTTGAAGTAAAAAATCTTACAAAAAGGAAAATCAAAGTTTTAAGATATGATAATGGAGGAAAATATACATCCAAGGAGATCATAGCATTCTATAAGGAGTTAGGGATTAAGAGGGCGCTGATAGTCCCATATTATCCTAAAAAAAATGGTGTTGCAGAAAGGAAGAATAGATCCATTGAAGAAAATGTAAAAGAAATGCTTCATGATCAGGATCTACTGAAGTTCCCGTGGGGAGAAGCAACAAAAACAACATTCTATATTCAAAATAGATTTCCTCACAGATCTCTGGATAATAAAACTACGGAAAAAGTATTTACTAGAAAGAAGCCATCTGTAGATCATCTCCGAATATTTGGGTGTATTGTATATATCCATATACCAAAGGACAAGAGAAAGAAGTTGGATCCTTCCGGAATGAAGTGAACTTTTGTTGGGTATAGTAACTCATCAAAAGCTTATAGGATCTACATGAAGGATGGACATCAAATAGAAGTTAGCCCTGATGTCATATTTGATGAGAGCATAGCATTCAAGAAATCAAAATATCTTTCCATGGAATTTTATGATGAATATATTTCAGTGTTTGAGGAAGAAGTGAACCAGGGAGAAGAGGAATCTCACCATGAAGAAGAAGGTCCCAGTGAACCTGTTCAACTGGTGGTCATTCCTGAAACAAGGAAAATACCTAATTGGTTGAAGTCCACACTACTTGATGTAGAAGGTCATGGAGCAACGGAGGGGATAGTTAGAGAAATTAATAAGCCTAAAAGATATTCTGGGTATGTTGCATACATGAAAAATCTAATAGAAGCAGAACCATCCACTTTCAAAGAGGTTGTAAAGAATCCCGAATGGAAGGATGCCATGAATGAAGAATACCAATCTATTATGAAGAATGGAATGTGGGAGATTTTACCTAGGCCCGAAGACAAATCTGTGGTTACTTCCAAGTGGATCTATAAGGTAAAACATGTTTTTGATGGAAGTATATATAAATATAAAGAAATATTTGTGGCTAGAGGTTTCTCTCAACTTGAAGGCATCGATTAGGAAGAAATATTTGCTCCCACTGCAAGATACACAATTATTTAATCACTAGTTTCTCTGGAAAAATCAATGGGATGGACCATCCATCAAATGGATGTCAAGACTACGTTTCTGAATGGTACAATAGATGAAGAAGTCTACATTGAACAACCCTTGGGATTTGAAATCAAGGATAGAAAGGCATATGTATGCAAATTAAATAAAGCATTATATGGCCTCAAGCAAGCACCAAGGGTGTGGTATTCCAGGATGGATGCATATCTTGAAAGGATAGGCTTCATGAAAAGTTCTGTTGACTCAGACCTATATATTAATATTGTAAAAGATGAGCCTGTAATTATTCTTCTGTATGTAGATGGTCTTCTCCTAACAGGTGTAGAAGGTTGAATTGAAGAATTCAAGAAGCAACTAGTAGCAAAATTTGATATGAAGGATCTTGGGCTGATGCATTACTATTTGGGACTAGAAGTTTGGCAAGGACCTAATGAAATCTATTTGGTTCAAGGAAAGTATGTGATCGAGATGTTGAAGAGGTTTGACATGATGGATTGAAAACATATGACCACTATGATGATCACAAACTTGAAGAGACTTAGAAGTTCCGAATCAAGCCCCATGGATCCTTCCAAATATAGACAATTGTTTGGCTCACTGATGTACTTGGTGAATACTCAACCAAACATATGTTTTGCAGTGAATGTTATCAGTCAATTCCAAGTGGAGCCAAAGCAGGATCATTAGACAACATGAAACATATTCTGAGATATATACAAGGTATCATCAACTATTGTCTAAAATATGATAGAAGGAATGATGTCCAACTAATTGGGTATACAAATTCCAACTAGGGTGGTAGTGAACAAGATGGAAGGAGCACTATAGGAGGATGCTTTAGTTTGGGGCCCTCCATGGTATCATGGATGAGCAGAAAGCATGACACTGTTGTTTTGAGTAATGCTAGCGCTAAATATGTTGCAGCCTATGAAGTAAGTAAAGAAGCAGTCTGAATGAGGAAGTTGTTATATGATTTATTTGAAGGATCGATGGACCCTACAATGATACTATGTGACAACACCAGTTGTACATGTTTTTCTTAAGACCCAATATTTCATGGGAAGACAAAGCACTCAACAACAAGTATCACTATGTTTGAGAACTAGTACAAAATGGTGTGCTACAACTTCAGTATATTTCCACTAATGAATATGTAGCTGATATATTGACGAAATCACTTCCAAACAAGAAGCTCGTGTATTTGAGAGACACGCCTTGTTTAGTGGATGTATAATCCCTATCTGAGAGGGAGAGTTAGAAGCAACATTCTTGTCTTCACTAGAAGAAAGAATGGAGGATTTTGTAACCATCTGGCATCTGATACTCTTTGAGAATGTGGTAGGGAATTTAAGAGAAGAGTAGTCATGGACCAATATTCTTTGAGGATTAGCAACCCAAGATAAGAATAGTCCAAGAAGGTCATACTCGGTGAACACCCGGGTGGAGCATGTTCCTTGGGAGACAATGATGATGGTGTCTATAATCATTAGTATCACCAACATTATAGCTCAAGATCTCGTGGAGAGGTGGATCTGTTAGTCAAGGCCTTGCTATGTGACAATGTTGGATTGATATGATGCTAGAAACAAATGGGTTACAAATCCGACTCTTCTTATGAGATCTATTTAGATTTAGAATGCCCATGTACCTCTTATGAATACCTCCCTAGTTAAGGGGGAGTGTTGAAAAGTGTAACTAGGTTCGGTCTTCATAATGACATGTGATTATGATTTTATGTAATAAAGAGACAAATAAAATAAAATGTATTTATAGTAATTCTTGCATCATGAGTTTCATGAGAAAGAAGATTTTATTATAGGTCAAGGACTTCTTCTTGATGTCTTGATCCACGAGGATCTCAGAGGACAAGTGACTTTAAAATTGCTCAAAAATAAAATTAGCCAGATGACAAAAAGATTAGGACCATGTCGAAATTTTCTCTGTTCTGAATTCAACGGTGCAAACGACGCTTCAATCAGAGGTCGTATGAAGAAGCTAAAGCAAGTCAAAGTTGCGGTCAAAGTTAGGCAGTAGGCCAGCTTTAAGTGTCCTGCAATTTAACCATCAACTGGAAGGGAACCCAGCGCTTGAGAAGTGGGTGAATTTTTTGGATACTTAGTTTGCCCAATAACCTCTGGGTTCGAGAATTTTTAAAAATGGGCCATAGTTAAAAAATAAAAATTATAAAATAAATGAGGTGGCGGGCCACCAACCCCGCCACTCCATAAACTATAATATACATATATATGTTGGGGGGTGGGCTGTCAACATCGCCACCCCTGGAACCACACCAAACACACATGGGTCGACGACCATGAACCCACCGAACCTGCCAACCTACAAACCGCTAGAGGCAGCATATAATACGGGATCGATGGGGGTCGAACCTGCTTGAAACATGTGGTCGACCCTCAAGCGGGTGGTCCCAAAATAAATACAAATCAAAGTGCCACGGAAAATGAGAACCATGGTGGGGTGCGGTTGGTTCAGGCTGCGTGGAGCAAACCCACCCACCGCCCTTGCCATATTTGCATTATGTTCAACCAAAATAGGAGGGGCGAGATTTGATCCCTTGACCCCTCCTCCACCATTGAAGGAGCTAACCAATATGCCATCGGAGGTGATTTGTGCACTCCGCCCTCCACCTTATACAAAAACTCTCATTTCTGTAGTGTGCCCAGGCAGAGCGATGGAGCAAGAGTGGAACCATGAGCAGGCTAGAGGAGCAGAACCATGCTCAGGGAATATTGAGGGGCACCAAAAAGATTATCTAGGGTGGAGAACTTGCCCATCTCATTTTGGGACAAATTTTATGTTGATTTTACACCTTTCGGTGACAGGAACTCAACGGTGATGTCCATTTCTACATCATAGCTCTCCATTTTTCGGCCATTTTCCAGATTGGAGGTATAAGGGTGCTTTATGTAATTTTACTTATACTTCTTCTTCTTCTTGTCACTTAATGAATGAAGGCCTCCCCACTGTTGAGCAGGGCCCGAAGATGTAGTCTAAATTGGACGAACTCTATAATCAAATTTTGGTGTCTTGATCTCATGCATCTTATGTTCTCTTTGCGCTTCGTTTTATGTGCTTAAGTTTTTCATGATTTTCAAATGTCGTGTTACATGTAATTCTTTATGCATCTATAAGAAAAAGATCTTGGATCATGCCTTTATGTTTTGTTCATCTTGTGATAAATATAATTAGAGTCATGTAAATGAAGTCAAGTTACACTTGTAAAAGACACATTGTCTATGTAAGCGTATTCTCCAAGACCTTGTCAATAGGACTCTAATAATTCGACCTAAAAAATGATGAATATCCTCCTTGATGAAGTTGGCTTTCCTACAAAGTTCATGTCAGCCTAGAAGCTAGGAAATAGTCACTATATATAAGGTGATGCAATGTCATTCTAACACAAGTATTCAATCAATATTTCAAAGCAAAAAGTGCGAAAAAGGGACTGCAATGAGGTGCGAGATAAGGAGGCACATCAACAAAGGAGTGAATGGTTATATATCTATGTTTTGGGTTTGCTCCCATACCTCGCATATCTCAGATAGGTCGAGGGTTATCACAACAAGAAGATAAGACCGATATTGAGATTAAGAGATATATAAAGGTTTTGAAAGGAGCCTGTGGGATATTTGCTTGTCGATCAGCTCTTTCGACTGGTTCAAGCACGGGCGCTTTGTTTTTCAGGCACTGCCCTGGATGGAGTCTCCAGCACGTGGCTCTTTGATGGCCACTTCGGTCGCAATGGGTGAAAAAGGCCTTTTCCTCCAAACCTTCTTAACCGATTTATTTTCCTGTTGGGGAGAAGGATTTCCATGCCTGATCCTCCTTTGTGTTGCCATCCTTTTCCAACACTTAGAAAACAGATGGTTATGTAAACCACAAAAATGACACGTTTTTCGATGCCATGATTTACGACCATGGTTATCAACATTCTTATAATCAAAATGCACTATGGAATAATGAGACTTATTATACCTTCTCTGGTGGTCTTTGGTGCGATCATGGTGAAGAGAGTTTGCCTCAGCTCTTTCATTGCAACATGCATTAACATGGAACGATGATGAAGTGTCCCCATCATTCCTCTTCCCTAGAGAGTTCATCAATGTCTATTTTCCCTTGATGTCCTTCGAACATCCTCCTTCAGTATACCCCAAACCTACATAGCGAGGTACCTACACAACCTCTAATGGTTGGGTTATGCCTTGGCCACAAACGAAAAGTCCTCCTCCTTTGTACCCCATCTTGGTGAGGAGTCTCAAGTCGGTTCCTGTAATGGGTATCTCCACACTTCCAACTAAAATGATATCATGTGAAGAAACTGAAGAGAAATCAACAATGTTTACCTTAGCTGTCGATTTTGACATAGGTGAAGAATTCTTCCTTAAGCCTTCGTTGCGCTTCACTTCCTCCAAAGCCTCTGTTGCGGCTTGTAGCTGAAGCTACAATTGCCGCTTCTCCTCCTTCTCTTCCTGTAGGAGTGCCTTCAACGCATCATGATATACTTGAAGACTTTCATTGTTGTGCTTCAATTCTTCCAACGGCTCTATCGTGGCTTGCAACTAAAGCTACAATTGATGTTTGTCCTCCTTATATTCCTGTAGGAGTGCCTTCAATTGGGGTTATCTGCTGCTTGTTTTTCATAAGCCTCGTACAACATGTCCGCTTTCTCGAACACCCTGAGCAAGGTCTCATACATGTCCTTGACATTCTCCATGGCTCAACTCGGCGAATGTTCAATAGTTCACGCCTGCAATCCAATCAGTAAGAAGAACTTCTTTCATACCATTTGATCCAGGGTAAATTCCTGATACCCTTAACTAAGACCTTTTCCTTCAGCTAATGTGTTAGAATTTCACTTAATTAAAGTGTTAATGAACATAAATGAAAAAATGCATGCTGTAAATAAGAGGAACTTAACAAGCTTGAGCAACATAAGACATTGATAATGGAGTTCGTCCAGGAGGGATTACATCTCTGGGCCTCGGTGTTAAGATGGTGTAGGCCGCTACATTAAGTGCTGTAAGGAGTGAAGATGTACATGGATGGTGTTTTCACTATCATACAAGGAAAATGCCCTCACGCAGGAGTGGCTAGACCTCTCTACGAGATGTTCCACTATGGAACTCTCATTCACCAAAAGGGACTCCTATCAATATGATAAGAACTCACACATAATGACTATGAGTATCCTGCCAACATGGAAAACAAAGGGATCTCAAACAACATACATGTGAGAATGAATATCCCGCCAACATGGCAAAAAAGGGATATCAAACGTAATGCAAATCCTTGATAGAAAGTACATCCCACATCAAGAACAAAAACAAGATCCCACATCAAACATCAACATGGATCTGTACATCACAATGCATCTCATAGATAAAGAGGCAAAGAAATACATGAAATCAACGCATCATATACCTCACGCTGAAGATAACTGAAGAATGAGCTGCTCTGCTACTGGATCTGAAATCACCATGACAATCATGGCATCGAAAGGTGTGAAATCGACTGCTTATTCATTGAATGCTGACACCTGCATTTCCACTTTGAAAAGTGACCGAAAAATATAGAGCTCAAATGGAAAATCTGAATATGCCATCAGATTCGTGACGTTGAATAGTGCAAAATTAACTGTCAAATTTCTGAATTCTGACAAAGTGAAATTATGGGGAAAAAATGAATCTTTTAGATCACCCCTAGACTCCTCAAAGATGTTGCTCCATGAGTGGACTGGAAATCTACAACTCAAAAGGTGAATCAGACCTCGCCATTGCGTTCCTTGCGAAAAACCGTGAAAAATGATTGTAAACTTGGCTATATTCCAACATGGAGAAAAATTACCTCCCCGGGAAAATTTCAGGATAATGGTTTTGCTCCCTGTTTTTGGTCCTACTCATGATTCCGCCTATCCTGCAATATAAAAATAATAAGTCTCGATCTACATGCGTGCTCCACTCCTCCATGGCCTAGGCGCACTTCTGAATGATGAGTTTATATACAAAAATTTACTGGCAGAGTTTACAAAAAGCTCGTTGGGCTGTTGGTTATGGGTGGACTTTATTTGGCAGAGGTCGGGTGCTCCGATCCCACCGAACCCACCGTACTTAGCACTTGTTTTAATATAACTCAACTACATTTTACATGTGGTGGGCCGCGTCCGCATTGGGCAGCCCACCCACCGTACCTCCCGCCTAATGCACCGCATTTAACGTTGGGGGCGCGTTGTTTTATATATGTCACACCATATATATGGTGCGGTTTGTTTTAACAACAGTGAGGTTACCGCATGGGAGGGTTCGACAACCCGCCGGTCATGGGTTCAAATCCCACTAGCCTCGGTCTTGGCATATAGAGCAGTTTTGTTATATAACATATGGTTATATATATACCATATGTAATGGTGCCATGGGGTTCGGCGGGGGTCATGGTTCGTTGACCAGTTTAATAAAATTTGTTTTTATAATATAACCGACCGGGGGTGGCAGCCCACCCCCCTAACCTTATATAATTTTTTTATTTTTATTTTTTAACAAGATGGTTATTTTAAAATTTCTCGAAAATACGCCGAAGGAGAGAAATTAAGTGTCCCATAAATTCGCCTGGAGCTGGCCGGAATCTACTGGCCGGAAAATTTTGAATTTGCGCCTTCCTTAAGGCTGCCTAATCACCAAGTCAACCCAAAACTTTGACTGCTCCTAACTTCTCTATACAGACTTGGAATTGAGTGTCGTTTGCGTCATTGGAATTAGAAAGACGAGATCTTCAACCTAAACCTGGTTCGAGAGCAATCCAAACACTTTGATTTTTGAGCTTCCATTAGCCCTCTTTGTCTTGTGTGTGTCTATGGAGCCACCTGGATCAATCCTCCCCATTGAGGAGCTTTTGGTCCTCCAAAAGCATCAACAAGAATCTGCAACTGCTGTGTACTATGTCTACACCACGAATGTCCTGAAAAGTCACCCTTCCTTCTCCTTCACCTGCGTCCTTCAGAGCCATAAGTGATGAATTGACACTTGCACCTTTTGCAAACCTGTAGTACAATCTCCTGCAAATTAGGTGTTCAAATTGACCAACTATGACCCAAAAAATTTCCATAGTTTCCACGATTGTATAACATGTACTCGATGGTCAAGCTTACATCAAGTGGAAATCATACCCCAGCTATCATTACAAGACAATACATCATTGTCACATTTCGAAGTGATGGAAAACACCTTATCACTTTTACATGAAATAAATGCATCACACAAGTTATAAAACAAGGCCAAAATAACATTGTTGCTTAAACAAGTGATGGAAAAACACATTATCACTTTTATAGGGTAACATGCAACAAATGATTTACAAAAATAAGGCCATGCCAAGCTAACACCTCTAGAAAACAAATTAGAAAAACCATCTCTCACTTATCAAAGTGAATGCATCATCCCCCTATGGGAGATATGCTTGTCGATCAGCTCTTTCGACTGGTTCAAGCACAGGCGCTTTGTTTTTAAGGCACTGCCCTAAATGGAGTCTCCAGCATGTGGCTCTTTGATGGCCACTTCAGTTGCAATGGGTGCAAAAGGTCTTTTTCCTCCAAACCTGCTTAACCGATTTCTTTTCCTATTGGGGAGAAGGATTTCGATGCCTCGTCCTCCTTTGTGTTGCCATCCTTTTCCAACACTTAGAAAACATATGGTTATGTAAACCACAAAAATGACACATTTTTCGATGCCATGATTTACGACCATGGTTATCAACATTCTTATAATCAAAATGCACTATGGAATAACGAGACTTATTATACCTTCTCTGGTGGGCTCTGGTGCGATCATGGTGAAGAGAGCTTGCCTCAGCTCTTTCATTGCAACATGCATTAACATGGAACAATGGCGAAGTGTCCCCATCATTCCTCTTCCCTAGAGAGTTCATCAATGTCTATTTTCCCTTGATTTCCTTCGAACATCCTCCTTCAGTGTACCCCAAAGCTGCATAGTGAGGTATCTGCACAACCTCCAATGGTTGGGTTATGCCTTGGCTATGAACGCTAAGTCCTCATCCTTTGTACCCCATCTTGGTGAGGAGTCTCAAGTCGGTTCTTGTAATGGGTATATCCACACTTCAAACTGAAATGATATCATGTGAAGAAACTCAAGAGAAATCAACACTGTTTACCTTAGCTGTCAATTCTGACATAGGTGAAGAATTCTTCCTTAAGCCTTCATTGCGCTTCACTTCCTCCAAGGCCTCTATCGCGGCTTGTTGCTGAAGCTGCAATCACTGCTTCTCCTCCTTCTCTTCCTGTAGGAGTAACTTCAACGCATCAGGACCTACTTGAAGACTTTCATTTTTGTGCTTCAGTTCTTCCAACGGCTCTGTCGTGGCTTGCAATTGAAGCTGCAATTGATGTTTGTCCTCCTTCTCTTCCTGTAGGAGTGTCTTCAATTTGGCGTTATTTGATGCTTGTTTTTCATAAGCCTCATACAACATGTCCACTTTCTCGGACACCTTGAGCATGGTCTCGTACATGTCCTTGAAATTCTTCATGGCTCAACTTAGCGAACATTCAATAGTTCATGTCTGCAATACAATCAGTAAGAAGACTTGCTCTGATACCATTTGATCTAGGGTAAATTCCTGATACTCTTAACCAATACCTTTTCCTTCGGTTGATGTGTTATAATTGCATTTAATTAAAGCGTTAATGAACATAAATGAACAACTGCATGTTGTTAATAAGAGGAACATAAAAAGCATGAGCAACATATGACATTGATAACGGAGTTCGTCTAGGAGGGACTACATCTCCGGGCCTCGGTGTCAAGATGGTGTAGGCCGCTGCATTAAGTGTTGTAAGGAGTGAAGATGTACATGGATGGTGTTTTCACTATCATACAAGGAAAATTCCCTCATGCAGGAGTGGCTAGACCTCTCTACGAGATGTTCCACTATGGAACTCTCATTCACCAAAAAGGACTCCTATCAGTATGACAATAACTCACACATAATGACTATGAGTATCCCGACAACATGGAAAACAAAGGGATCTCAAACAACATACATGTGACAATGAGTATCCTGCCAACATGGTAGCAAAGGGATATCAAACATAATATAAACCCATGATAGAAAGTACATCTCACATCAAGAACAAAAACAAGATCCCACATCAAACATCAACAGGGATCTTTACAACACAATGCATATCATAGACAAAGAGGCAAAGAAGTAAATGAAATCAACGCATCATAAACCTCATGCTGAAGATGACTGAATAATGAACTGCTCTTTTGTTAGATCTGAAATCACCATCACAATCGTGGCATTGAAAGGTGTGAAATCGACTTCTCATTCATTGAATGCTGACACCTGCATTTCCAATTTGAAAAGTGGCCAAAAAATATAGAGCTCAGATGGAAAATCTGAATATGCCATTAGATTCGTGACATCGAATAGTGCAAAATTGACTTTCAAATTTCTGAATTCTGACAAAGTGAAAATCTAGGGCAAAAAAGAATCTTTTAGATTTCCCTTAGATTCCTCAAAGATGCTGCTTCATGCTACAATTACAATTAAAATTAGAATTAGAATTATTATTAGAATTACAATTTTACAATTTCACATATAATTACAATTAAAATTATAATTACAATTTTAGAATTTTACATGCAATTACAATTTTACAATTACAATCAATTCACAGTGATACAATTAAATTTTTTACATACAATTATAATTAGAATTCGAATTAGAATTTTACAATTTCACGTACAATTACAATTTTATAATTTACATATATACAATTACAATTTTAGAATTTTACATACAACTAGAATTACAAATATTACAATTTTACAATATCATGATCATTTAATATTAAATTAATTAATAAACATCACGTTCATGATAACCATCGTACAAACATCATATTTGACTAAAAAACACATTCAAAATCGCTAACATCATCGTGATCATGATCATCTAACAAAACACAATTAACATTATATATGAACATCATCACAACACAAACATGAAATATACATCTCATGTCAAATAACTCATGCTATCACATACACACCTATCTACAAGCTACACATTAAATGAACATATCTAACATGACCTAACAATATACACATCATGATGATCACCTACATGTAAATTAAGTACAACTGCAACATGAACATAAAATACATGGACCACACACACACACACACACACACACACATATATATATATATATATATATAATGTTAAAAATATACAACTGTAATATAAATGTCATGGATCAGCTGGTGGTAGTACAACATCAATAGCAGTACTAGTGGAGGCCTTCTTAGTCAATGGTGCAGCCTCAATGGTCGATGGTCCAGCCTGCTCATGATCATGAGTACTGATGGATGCTATAGGCTACTGACTGGACGTGGCCGATGGTCCAGCCTTATCTCCATGATGACTGCTACTAGATGCTAGTGGAGGCTCATGCTCATCTGGTGCGACGCGAGGTGAACGATCATGAGATGATGAGTTGCTGCTTGCGAACTGTCCATCACGTGCTGCTGCTCGACCATGCCTATAACGTGCAACAATCCTCCTTATTCGCGTAATAGTTGTCGTAGCTCCTACGACATGCCGCATCAAGATGTACATGTCACGCGGCATGCCTCTCCACATCTATAATAGCCTATCATCGGCCTGTATGTCTCTGTAATGAGTGGGCTTGATGCCTGCCTCAACAATCAATGCATTGAGTTGGTCGCCCAACTCCATCCTGTATCTAGCATCAATTCGACCGCGCCTAGCAAAAGGCGGTATCGGTGCACCAGCAAGAGCAGGTCTCTCTGCACCGACCTCCTGATGATCCTCGACATCTGGCATGCCCTGATCGTCATCAGGATCCACACTTGGATCATGTGGTGATGCCGACATGTCCTCGCCATCAAAAGAGCCAATGTATGCAAAATATATACAAGTACACAACAATAATTAGACAATTTCTTTACACAATTTAATAAAAACAAGTTAAAGAACATGCCATAATAAATTTAAATAAAACAGTAATATTACCTCTATCATCTGGCGGCTCATCAGCTGTGAAGAGGATGTTGGCACACCCTCTCCAATCCAGACCCGCATAAGGATAGGGGACCATAATGAAGGGATGCTCATCAACACTGGCTAGCAACTCCAGTGCATCATGCGATGTCCTCGCTGGAAACAGTGTCTCATCCCTCTTGGGCATCATCTGCCCCCACATGTGCATACGTGCCTCAAACATTGGCCTACGAGGCTGCCGAAGAAAAGTAGGCCTCGTCTCTGGAAACCTCTCAAAAAATTAACAAAAAAACTCTAAAGCAAAAGGGAAGTTGACCCTCCCTTGTGCATGAGCACGACATCTATCCAAGGTTGTACAGAACTGCCGCAAAAAAATGGCAGACCACATGACAAGTCATGGCTCCTGTACTAAAGAATCAACATAATATAGAAGCAAGCAACTAATGCATTGCCCGTCACTGTTGTTGTGCAAAATGGTTGAAATTATAAGTGAGAGACGCTGCACCTCCTCACTACCAAATGCACCAATACGTAACTGACCTCTAGTGACTTGAAACTCTGCAGGAGACAATACATTTGCTCCAATGTATCTTTGGGAGTAAACTAACTGACTCCCTGCTATACAGCCAGTTGGAACCTCTGGGAATGAGGGAAAATCCACCCCTCTCCTCGATAGCCCTATAATAAAATATATATCCTCCTTAGTGGGCATGTACCACTGGTCGATACCAACCCGGAAACCCTGTTGGTGGGCATCCCACCTTCAGATAAGATGTCTCAAAAATAAACTATAGCACTTTAGGGAAGTAGCCTCGTCATAGAACTTAAGGAGGCCTACCTACCTTAGCAGCCCCTGCGTAGCTGCTGTAATAGGGCGAGGGTACACATCTCTCTCTCTTTCTCGTGCCTCCCACAGGCGAACCATGTTATACTGCTCCACGTGTTTTTTTGTTGTCCCCCCTCTTCTCTCATTTCACGTCTCTGAATGATTGACATATTAAACACAATTTTTTTATTAAATGAGACATGTATTTAGAAATATACATATATAATTTTTTTCGAAAAAAAAAACAAAATAACAGTCGATGCGCCACAAACATAGTCACGCATAGGTCTCGGTGCGTCTTTCTATAAAGCGCATCGATGTCGGTGCACCTAATAATCTTCAGCACACTAGGGGCGGTGCTCCAGAAAAAAATTTAGCGCACTGTTGACTATGTATGGTGTCAGGAGGGCGGTGCGCTGACTAAAATCTACACCCCAGGGTGTATAGTTAGTCAGCGGACCGACCTCCTGCCATCATGACATAGTGAATGGTGCGGTCTTTTACAAGGCCGCACCGTTGACGCAGGCGAAATACAGAAAGCCATGCGTTGGGGGCGGCTGTTTTTGTCAACACACCATGTCGCCGCTATTCCACTGGGTCAACAGTGCGGCCGGTTAACTGACCGCACTGCACTTTAAAAAATAAATTAAAATAACACAGTGTGCCTTCGATACCGCCCCAGAACCGGTAAGGATACCGTTAGCACCGGTTTACCAGGCCGAATTGTTGACCCTGTCGAAATGCGGTATGCGGTGCGTTGACAACATTACCCGCCCCAGGGCAGATAATTCAGTCAACGCACCGTGTTGCCGCTATTCCACATTGTCAACAATGCGGTCTGGTAAACGATCACACCGCACTTTTTAAATTTTTTTATTTTTTATTTTTTAAAATAACACGATGCGCCTGTCGGTACCGCCCCGGAACCGGTGTGGATACTATTAGCACCAGTTGCGGTGCGACCTGTAAATTTACAGGTAGCACCGCAAAACGGTGTGAACCGAACGACTCCGCGTGACCATTTTTTTTTTAATGGTTTATTTTAAGGATATTTGAAATTCTAATCCGCTAAAAGACTTAATTATGGAAAAAAAAAAGAAAAAATACCTCTACATTTGGTCGTCGAGGAGGCATATTGGCTGTAGAATTTGCAAAAGAAAATTTGTCCACCGTTTTGAAAAATTCAAGCTGGAGAATGGTGGGCAATGCACAACAACAATGCGTGCAATGAGTGCAATGGGAGCACGACATCAGGGCGGCTTAGACAAGGATAAATTTCACCGGTGCTTGAGAGCTCTGTAGCAGTGACAAAAGTGAAAAATGCGGTTTTTTGGCTGCAATTTTTTATTTTATTTTATTTTATTTATTTATTTATTTTATTTATTTTTTATTTTTTTTAACCCTGTTCTGGGCGCGGGGTTTTATGGGTGCACCAGTGCATTTATTTCTTTCCGCACCCGGCGGTTTCTATTTTCGCGTGCTTTTTATGAAGCACCGATGTGGAAGTGTTGTAAAGAATCGGTACGCTACATTAATACAACGCATCGGGCGGGTGTGTACGAAGCGCACGGTGTCTGGTGTGCCAATGTTTTGTGTGGTTTTTTGGCCGTAATTTTTTTTATTTAACCTTGTTCCGATGTGCGGGGTTTTATTGGAGCACCGGTGCGTTTGCTTCATTCCACACCAGGCGGTTTTTGTTTTTGCGCGCTTTTTATGAGGCACCGGTGTGGAAGTGTTGTAAAGAACAGGTGCGCTACAGTAATACAACGCATCAGGTGGGTGTGTATGGAGCGCACAATGTCCGGTGTGCCAATGTTTTATGAGGTTTTTTGGCTGTAATTTTATTTTTAATTTTTATTTATTTATTTATTTTTAATTTTTAATTAACCCTGTTCCGGTGCGCGAGGTTTTATGGGCGCACCAGCGTGTCTGCTTCATTCCGCGCCGGGCGGTTTTTGTTTTCGTGCGTTTTTTATGAGGCACCAGTGCGCTATAGTAATACAATGCATTGGGCGGGTGTGTATGGAGCGCACGGTGTTTGGTGTGACAATGTTTTGTGTGCACCGGTGCGTTTTACGGTGATAAGCGCACCGGTCTAAATACATCCACAAAAACCTCCGCCCACCAACCTCCTTTAGTAACCTCCGCTAGAAACGGATGTCTGGGGTATTTTTATAAGGGTTTCCTCAAAAACATCTGCTAGAGGGTCTTTTACTTGTAGTGAAAACCCGCAAAATCAATTTGATGAATTGAAACTTCAATATAAAGCCGATATGAGAAATACAGACACTCAAATACAAGAACTACAATAGAGGATTAATCAATTGAAGGACAATCCAGAAATTGAAAAATTCAGGAAAGATGCAGGAGAGCTCAACACTTTCTTTGCTCAACAACAAGTAATCTTTTTCCAAAAGCTGGGAACAATTAGTGATGTGTTTATCAAGTGATTCACTGATGAATCAATTGTCCGATCTTAAGACATACTATGATGATGTTGAAGAAAAGGTGTCTGATTATATTACTTGGAAAGACAACACAAAGGGCAGATCAACCAATCTCCCAAGAATAGAGGAATCACAGAAGGAACTCCTTTTTTAGAGATTGGGATATGAAGCTTAAACAAGCAAATATGGCCATTTTTAGTGCTAGGGACATTGCGAGTAACTTCACTGAATTTGCCAGTGAAAATAATTTAGATGAAAATTTGATACAAGAATCCCTAGTAGGAGCTTTACCAAATGTCAAGTTATTGATGAAGTTATGTGAATATTGGTCCAAGAAGAAAGATGACAACATAAAAAAGTTATCAAAGGTAAATCTCGATAATCATTGGAAAGACTTAGTGAAACCTCATAGCCAATGGATCATGTTGAAATGTCTTGCTAATTCTACTACACATCTACTTCCAACGCTCTCGGATGCAGTTTTCATGGGACAAATGCGCATCAAGCCAACCCATCCTCTTGAATTAAAGCCCATATCGGATATATGTGAATTGCGACAACAAATGGGAGAGAAATCAACTTCTCGTTCTTGATGATATTGTTGAAACAAATGTTATTATTGTCTTCTAATTTTATTTTAAGGTTGGTTTGTTTAAATGACCTCAACATTTAGTTTATTTTCTATTATTGTAGTTTAAATTTCAACTATAATGTCCCCTTCATGTCAATGAAGAAGGGGTTCTGAATTTTTGTATGGAAAGCTTTGGAAATTTTGGACTACTGTACTTTTTGAATCTCTTGAATAGAAAGGCAGAACCAGAGCTATTTTTCTTATTCGCAGAGTCTTGATATATCGGGTACTATTATCTCTATATTACTGATGTGCTTGAATGTGATCAATAGTCATTCTAAATTGTTTTATTATATATGTTCTTTAAATACAACCAAACATTTATTCACTATTGATGCGTGAGATTGCCATATTTCAATATGTATGAGAAACAACGAAATATTTTATGTGATATATATTAAACAATTAATTTAATTAACTATTTAATTAAATTAATTATCTTATTTTTGTTCACTTTAAGAGTAATTGATAATCTATATTGTCTTGTATTTGATGAAATATTTAAAATCACATATAAAGATAGAGCTTGTCCCAAGCTATATATATATATATATATATACTTAAGTTCATTTTACTTTTATTTATCTCATCTATTCCACTACTTTTATACTTCACACTCATTCACTTATATATTTTTAAGGGAAACTAGTCCCTTTATCCCTAGTCGGAGCCACCATTCCAAACGGAAAAGGAGCTACTTTAACTCCCCGACCGAGTGGTTATCTTCGATGTTGAGGCAGATATTTTCAAGCCTTCAACATTTTTGGCGCTAGGAGGGCCTGAAGACTATGAATGACATCAAAGTTTAATCCAAAAAAAAAAAAAAAAATCTATCAAAAGAGTCAATCCCCCTCAAAATATCCTCCAACTTCAAGATCACACTCAAAATCTCCCGCTCCCAGATATGAAGTTGAAACAACCATAAAATATCCTAGCACACTTCCTAAGTTAGTTGGTCAAACTTCCTCTCCATCACTGCAAGAGTCACATGAAATCCATATTTTAATTCAAGCATTGGAAGGGATTTCTATTTCAGGAGAAAGACCTGTTCAGTATGAAATATTTGAAGGAAGTGCATCATCATCTTTAGGATTTTCTCATGTATTGACTTGATCTTAGAGTGAAAATCTTGGAATTACTCTTTCAAGTTTCCACTACCCACTCATCGAAGAAAAGTGCTTACTTAAAAAACTCAATCCTCTACTAGTGAGATTACAACACCTTCCCCACCTCACACACCCTTATTCGATCCTTCAAATCCTTCTCTACCTTCTTCTTACCATCTGATAAATCCTTCCATTCACATTCCTCTGACACAAACAACTAGTTCTATCATAGTCAGAAGCACTACAAGGGC
This sequence comes from Pinus albicaulis, assembly GCA_034641835.2. NCBI lineage: Eukaryota > Viridiplantae > Streptophyta > Pinopsida > Pinales > Pinaceae > Pinus > Pinus albicaulis. The sequence continues at coordinate 1,543,994,675 of CM076584.1, forward strand.
TACTTCCTCTTCCACCCAATCATCTTCAGCCTTTGGAACAACTACATCTTCTTCTTCTATTCCTACAAATCCCAGAATGGCAAACAAACCTTGGAATAACCCATGGCAGTCCAAATGGCACCACCACTCCATAACTTGCCTAAACATCCATAAAGGTGGTTGCCAAAATATAATCCCGATGATGGATTTCCTGCTGAGGAACATCTCCGTAACTTTATGTTAGCCATTAATCTTAATGGAGTTGTAGAGGAAGATTGTGTAGTTAGACTGTTCTCTTATACTTTCGAAGGATTCGCATGATCATGGTATTTTTCATTAACACCAAGATCAATAAATAGTTCGGATACATTCAAAGAGAATTTTTTGATGAAATTTGAAGATGATCGCACAAAGGCTGCATTGATCAATGATATGTATAACCTTAAAGTTAATTTGAATGAAAAGATCAAGGATTTCAACTCCAGATTCAATAAATTGTTAACAAAATCCCTCAAACTTCCCTACCTGGTGATGATGTAAAAATCAAATGGTACATTTATGCTCTTCCTTCAAATATTGCTATATTTTCTGATAGAGCTAATAAGACAACCTTACTTGATAACATGAAAGAAGATCTATCCATAGAGAAGAGAATTATTTCCTTGGAAAAGAAAAATGCACTGGAAGAAAGAAAAAATAAGAAGGTCAATTTCAAAGATGAACCTAAAAATTAATCTCCCAAAGATCCTTTCTATTTGGAAGGATTACAAAAGGTCCTTAAAAAAATATCAAATGAGATGGTCGAAATTAAGAAGCAAGTAGCCGAATCTTCAAAAAAGTCCTTTAGACCTTTTAAGAAAGCCCATTCTTCTCAATCTCAACCTCCAAACGTCATATCTAATGATGAATCAAATCAAGACAAAGATGAGGAAGAATATGATTTATCTGCTGAGGGATCACATGAAGAAGAATTAGTCGAAGCTCATGGACTATGGGACTTTATCCTTACTAATTAAGAAAATGAACAGGAGCAAGAAGCCCTACCAATTAACACAAGAAGTAAGGGCCCCACAGATCCACCACAATCAACTCAAAAGAAAAAGTATTCTACTCCTTCTGTTAAGGATAAAGGTACAATTAAAAATTATCCTCCCATAACTTCTGATTCAGTCCCATATTCTTCAAATTATTCATCTACATCTAAGACTCCGGTTGTCTCTGACACCATAAATTATAACATAATAGAGGATATGAAGAAGGTCAAAGCCAATATTTCCTTATATTAAGTTAGAAAATTAAAGAAGCAACAAAAATTCCTTCTCAAAGAATTAAATGCAGTCCCTGAATATCCTTTACCTATTGTTGTCACTTCTAAAGCTTCTAAAGGAAAAGGTAAACCTCCAACTGAATCTTTAGATAAAATTGATTCTGTTATCACTCCACCAGATCTCTAAGGCTGAGAAAGAGTCTAAACAGAGGTAACCATGCACCAATCTTTTAGCTCGGTAGCTAGCCCTACCAAACCAGAGAGGGCTCTCTCCACAAAATTACAGCTAAGAGGGCTGGAAAAATTAGGGTTTTAGGCTAGGTATGAGTACATGGGTTTGTTTGTTTGAATTTGGGTTGCTGGACGAGGATTAGGTCAAAGAGGCTAGGTCAGGGAAAATAAGATTAGGGTTGTAGAGATTTAATGGGGCAAGGTAGGTAGAAAAACTAGCACTTTAGGGTTTCAGGGTGAGATGGATCAGATTGATGAGGAGCTATTAAGAGCAAGGAAAAGCATGTATTCCTTCTAAACTAAAGAAAATGAACAAATTATGAAGATTTTCCCAAAACAAAGCATGAGAGATGTATTCTGCTTATCAACTTGAAAACCAACGTATCACAGAAATGAAATGGATCATGAAATAAAAAATTCATACATAATGAGACATAAGAAGAACAATGCTAAATTTCCATACCACAAGTATCCCAAAGAAATAGCTGCAACCTTTTCATTAATTTCCTGCCAAATACTGATTACACTAGTCTCTGACCAATGCCACAACATCCAACCTGGGAAATGAGTAAAAAAGTACAAGATATAGACCACAAAACAAATTATCTCATCCTCAGGGGTCGAATCCCTGAGTGGAGGAGTAGTTCCACCAAAAACTGAACTGATACCTAGAGTGTAGGGAGATCAAACTAACTCATCCCTCACTTTTTGGAAACTGATTCATTACATCGTCATCAATTTTTTTCATATAATGTATTTACCCTAGGTAAGTGTAAAAACACCATAATTAAATTTACATCATTGATTTATAGAGGTAAAAACTCCATTTTCCAAGTGAAACTGGAAAAAATTGAGAAATTGAGAAATATCAGCAAACTGAGAAAATGTGTCAAAAGCGCAGCGTCATCTTCAACTCCACTTTTGAGGGGGTTATAGGTGTCCGAATTGAGCTCAGGATAGCTCATTGGAAAGCTTGTCAAGTCTAGTTTCTATATCTATGCTTGGTTTCAAAAATGGTTCTGGTTTGACCCTCCAAAAACTGATTCTTCCAAGACTGGTCAAAAGCGTAGTGCTAACCTCCAAAACAGGGCAGAAAGGTTATTTTTTGAGTGTTTTTTGACCTTTTGACTGCCTCTTTGACCCAAAAAATCTTAGAAAAGTTGTTTTATTGACTGTAAATTTCATTTTGAATCCAATGGTAACTTCATTTTATCCATTGGAGGTCCCTAGGAAAAGCGCAATGCCTAAGGTGCTGTGCTTTTTCCAGTACCACTGTGCGAAATTGGCAAAAACACAAAAATTTCCAAAAATTTCAAAATTTGCCAAAATTTCTTCAAATTTTCTACTACATGATGATGATGAGTTGTATTAGGTAATGTGTGATGCCTTAGCAAGAATATCAAGCTTGTCCCCTTCATTTTGCTTGGTTAGGGTTTCAAGTCTTGATTTGGCCTTTTTTAGCTTTGAGCTTGCAATTTGTTTTTTCTTGAAGTAATGTTTGGCCCTTTTTCTCAATATTTCATTGTGATTGTTTTCCTTCTCCAAGAGGTTCTCAAGATGCTGGTTGGCCCTGTCAAGCCATTGCTGCCGGTTCTCATTGACAATGATGGAAAACTGTTCATTCAAAGTGAGCTCATTAGCAAGCTCAACCTCCTTTTGCCTCTCTAGTTCTAGAGATCTTTTCAGCCCTCTAGTCCTAGGTATTCTTCTTGGAACTTGTTCTTCTGCCTCATTTGTTTCACCATACCTCTCATAAGCCTCATCAAGCAAGGCCTTTGCTTTGTTTTCTTCTCTTTTTTCCTTGAGAAGTTGAATCTCCATGATGGCCTGTTTGGTCTTGATTTGTTCATTTTCCTGCTAATAATATGCAATGAAAAACTTAGATCTCTCTAAGGTGACCTCAAGCTCCTTAAGTTGGGCATCCTTTTGATTGATAATCATTTTGGAGGCCTCATCATCATGCTGCTCATCCAAGTTAACAAGGTCAAAATTAGTCTCTGTCTCATGGAGGTCATCCTCTTCATGAATGGTTTCCTTATGTACATATTCCTCTACCATCTTTTGTTTTCCCTTTTGTACCTGCTTTGTTGGTGCAGAAGGAAAGGCCTCTCCCACAATCTATGGGGAAAACAACCTATACCCTCTCTGATATATCTTTGCCAACATGCTGATTTCAACCTCTTTAGGATTGATGACCTCAACTCTGTTAAGTGACTCATCCTGCTCATAAAATGGTGATGATGGTGGTGATGGTGATGGAGTAGGTGAAGTGGAGTGAGGTGGAGGCATAGATGTAGCTGGTTGAGATGAAGTAGGTACATCTTCAGCATGTGGAACTTGTGGAGCAGTGAAGAAGTCATTTGCAATGAAGGTGTCCCATGAGATGCCCACTTGATGAAGGTGATGGAGCACATGTTGAACCCTTAGTTAAACTGAGAGGGGGGGGGGGGTGAATCAGTTTAACACATTCATGAGCTTTTAAAACTTTTCATCAAGCTTATTTACAAGTTAATTTTATAATCAAAATTATATGTGAACAATCTTAATATGTGAGCAGCAAGTATTAAGATAATGTGACACCAAAATTATTATGAGAGCAACAAGTATTAAGCAGATTGGATAGAACATATCACCACATGGGCATCACACACAGAGACAACAGATATAAGTGGAAACCCATAAAGGGATAAAACCACATCTTATTATTGTTGTGATGCAAAGGCAAGCTCCAACTCCCTCTCACCACTGATTTTCTGCAGGCACCAACCTACAGGAGGCTTCAACCTCAGTTAGCTACAACTGAAATCTATCAAGGTTCAACTTTATAGGGAAGCTCCAACTTCCTCATTCTATCAAAAGAAAACATTTTTTGATTTACCTTGGATATCGGCTCTGTTCTATACCTTCTTTTGGGCAGTCCTCTAGTGTTCAAATCTGTCTTATAGCATATCTTTCTGCTCCTCCTTCTTCTTATCTTCTCTGCCTCAATTCTTCATACTCTACATTATCTAACCTCTCTCTGCATATCAATGTGATTACCTTTATATAGTTTGCCTCATAACTATTCATATTCCACAGGGAATTCAAAGTTAATAGCCTTGACTCTTCGCCTTCTGCCTCCTCACTTCTTTATCTAGCTGATTCAGAAAACTACAGCAATTTGTACAACTTTCAGTTTTACAGTGGAGTTTTGTTTTCTATGTAGACTTTCCAGTGCATCACAAACAATATAAACCAATTAAAACATTTACATTTAGTTACAATGTGAATTCCAACTCAACCATTCAGCTTTTTGGATCACTGCGTGTTGTCTTTTCTGCAACTGTCTCTGTCTTTTTCTTCTCTGTATGCTCTGTTGTTCACTGCTGTTGCATAAATCCTGCATATATTTAACTGCCTTTTTAATACAACGTAAATAAACTCTTCAGCGTAATAATAAAGGCATTTTTAACATATAAACTACCCTTTTATATACAACGCAAATGCCTCTCGGCGATATAGTCATAATAGACCATTTTAATATATATAAAATGCCTTTTTGGTCCCACTAATCGATCTTTTCTTATGTCCAGATGCGATGAGCCTCATCCAAAGATTTTCGATTGCGATTACACCTCTTGCGATGGTTTCGATGTGATTGATCGCAATTGGAACTTTCAATGGTATGTTCTGATGTTCTGCTTTACTCTGATGCAAGTATTTACTATTCACATATGTAAACATGTATATATCATTTTATATATATATATATATATATATATATATATATATATATATATATATCTGTGTGTGTGTGTGTGTGTGTGTCGCTTTGCTTTCCTTTAACTCTTCAGCTTTGGTTTAAAACTCGGAGCAAACCTGTATTAGTCTTTTCTTTTGAATGGAGCCCACCTACCAGCTATACTCCGACTCATTTATTCCAATCGCAATCGCAACATTCATAATGCTCTTGTGACTTGCTCATTTGATTTCTGTCGATGCGATTAGCAAAGGCCCCACCATATAATCAAACGATTTATATCCACCGTCCATCCTTCAGCAAATCCGACGGCTATCATCCGATCGCTCAATCGTAATCAGAACTTTCAATTTGTTCGTCACTCTTTCACCTCCGATGCGATGAATCACTTTGATGCACTTTAAGCCGGAACTCAAACATATATGAGTCACCATTTATAACATATCGGGTCTGTTTCTTTATCGCAATCGCAATCGCAACATGTTCTGCTGTTATGTTTTTCTCCGATGCAATGGTTCACTGTTCACAGATATATGTATATATGTATATTGTTTCACATATATACTTTGTTGCTTCAGCTTTTATATATCCTTCAGCTTGGGTTAAGATTCTCGGAATAAACATGCATTGAACGTTTCTTTTTACATGAGGGCCCACACCACACATATACTCCACCTCTTTTATATTTCCATTCTATTTACACATTCGGAATCAATTCAGGCTTAACCTTTGATAAGATAATACTTTAGTCAAATCTTATATTTACCTCGAATATATGAGACCTTTGGTAATTGAACTTCAACGCGCATATATATATATATATATATATATATATATATATATATATATATATATATATATATGCCTTGTATTATAATCTTGGTCCCTTTTTAATACAACGCTCATATCATATTGAACCCCTTCCTTTGTTTATTATATCAAATGTATAATTCCGACGCACAACCTTCTTAACCCACTCTCTAAGGTTTAATAAGACACTTTCATACTCCCGACCTTATCACTTAATGCTATAACAATGGATTTGATGCCCTTAATTAAACACGCAAGCGTTTATAACCTTCCAACCATGGCTTATAACGTTAACCCAACATTTTATAATGTATTGCATTCACGAGCCCCACAATGCATCGTTACTTACCTTCTGCCTGTTTATTAACTTTTATAATACACACAATACACTGAACTTCGCATAATACTTGGCCCTGTAGCTATGAATGTAGGTCTCACAACATGTTTTACATAATATATGTCAACAAACGTTAAAACCATTATAACACCCTTTGAATGTATAACGAATAAGCGTCATAAGAAATAAGGTCCGGCTTTAAACTTTGGTTTATGTTTCAATTTTCAACATACGTTTGACTCAGACCCATAGTGCTTTGCCTCAACTAACCTTTGTTCATTGCGCAAGTGTGATCACCGTAGATCTTCCAGCCTTGGCAATCGGACGGATACAACTAATATCGTGTTTTTCTTTGGGCCGAGGGTTAACACTAAAAAATCACGCGATATAAATGGTATTCCAATACCACTTATTGCCACGCGTCGACTGAAGACCCATATCACGTTTTTTTCACCAAAACTTTTTACCGCTTATGAACCGCGCGATACAGCTGGTTTTCCATTCCAAACCCGCCTTCACTGTTGATTCAAGGTTCCATTTCGCTCTTGGTTCCGCCTTTGACTTTGCACTTTTTATATGTTAACCCCTGTTTCCTCAGAATTTTACCACTGCGCTTCCAATACTTGAATTAAGATAAGCGTGTATAATACACACGCCTTTTCTCTATTAAACCAACTCATCAGTCATGTTTAACCTTTCTCACACTATCAACGCCACCATATATGATTTATTAACGGCTCTGTATTCTCTGTAACCTGTCTCTGCTGCTCGACCCTCTCTACAGTGTACAGGCAGTGCCTGTCAGTGAATGACAGTTTCTCTGTATTTTCTGCAACCTTTCTCTGCTGCTCGACCCTCTCTATAGTTTCTCTGTATTCTCTGCATCTTGTCTTTGCTGCTCGACCCTCTCTGACCGTTTCTCTGTATTCTCTGCATATTTTGCAGCCTGGGCTGCTTCAAATCGCCCTGCTTTGCAGCTGCTCGACCCTCTACATCCTCTTCAGGTCTCTGCTACCTCTTTGCTACTACTCTACCTCTTTTGCTCTCTTTTCCTTTCAACAGTCTTCTTTTGCTATCTCCTTTGCCATCAATGACAACATTTCCAATAGCACAATGATCTTGATCAATGAATGGTGGAAAAGGCTATTCATTTGCTGGCGATAGTCTCTCTTTTGCACAATGTAAGCCATTTTATCTATGCTCTTGAATAATAAGTATGGAATATTGAGCAGTCTTACTTTTGTGAAGTGCATCAGGAGTCTAATGTTATATGTGTAGAGCCTAGAAAACCTCCCTTCACAAGAGAAGTACTTCATGATGATTTTCATCATGGGTGCATACCTATCAAGAAGGTAGCTGAAAGGGAAAACCCTCCTCCTTTCATTCATGTATCTAGGTTTAATGAATGGTTCATAGTACTGATCCTCCAAATCCTTAGATTTAAACAATTTCTCTCCCATGTTTGGAATGTAGAAATTATATGCACTAAGCATGCATATATTCGGACTCTCCTGATCTCACAATATTTATCTTGTTGCAAAATACAAAATCCTTCCACTATAATTCTTGCGGAAATTTAATCAACAATTGCAAAACACATGAAGCAATAAAAACACACATAACACAGTTGTTTAACGGGAAAGCCTGAAGCTGAAAACCCCAACTATCATATATTATGTATCATGGAGATCATGTAACAATCCTCATACAAAACTTAGTACATCAAGCTCTTAGTACAATACAATCGTCACACACTAACAAGATGAAATCTGCAAATCCATACACTGATTTCTGCCCTCCTGATAGCCTGCCTCCACTGCGCAATCCAAGTTGATTACAAAGACCAATTCAATGTAATCCCACTCTCATTGACTGCGTTATTATCATTGGTAACTCCAATGTATATGTAGATGCAATTCATGCATCACTAATAGTCACAACGGATAGTCTATCTTTCCCTTTCACCTATCTCTCCACCGGTCTCCACTGAAACTGCCATGCATTGTATTTAACTGATGTATTCTTCAGCTGATTAATGAGTTATTATTTAGTGAATTAATTAACTAATAAATTCACACCACTCTCACTAGTGTATCAATCAGTTTGATTAGATACAACTAGCTCAACTGAGTCTAACTGAGTTAAACTAAATACAACTCCACCAACTACTTCTATAACTCCACCAAACTCTGTCACATGAGTTCTAACTGAAGTCCTCCATGCAATAGCTCCAGTAAACCCTCAGGAATAGCGTAATTCCTTCTGTTAGCTGCTATGCCACATCTGTGCACTGAATTGAAGTGCTCCAAGAGAATAAGTTGATGTTTAGAGTCTGATTATTATTAAGAGCTAATAATAATCGACATGCATCTATTTTTAGGTCAGCGCTCTATAAATAGACTTCGCCCAATATTATAAAAATAGAATTTCATCTATTTTTCACATTTGACCAACCATCTACAAATAGCATCTTGCAACTTATAGAATATGCTCACCATGTCTAAAAATAGACATACACCTAAAAATAGCTTGTGTGGGCCCCACCTAGTTTAGGTGATTATTTTCCAACTAGGATCAAGGATGATGTTTCAGGATGCCTCCTTCACTGTTTCTTATTGCAAACTTCAACACTCCCTCTCAACAAGAAAGGATTGTCTTTGCATGCGACATGCAACTCCATGCATTCTCCCTGCAACTCCATGAATCCGCTCTGCAACTCTTGCTGCAACACTTCTGAAACTGAATAGCTCCAAACAACTCAATCAGTCTTAATGCATCTATCATCAAAGTCTTCGACTTATGCTGGTACCAACTGCACATGTCTTCAGGAACCACTGCACTGTTGAACTCTGCACCCATGCACTCTGCACTTGATATCAACTCTGAATCACGCTCCAGTATCCGACACTGTCACTTTGATCTGCCCGCATCAATCCAACTAATCATGCTACTGCTGCTCTGTGGGCACCTTGTAGCCATGTTCAATTCATAAGATCCACACAATCTCCATGAATCCTGCCCAGAAATCTCCTCTTGGGATTACTCATGCATGTCGCCCCACCTCTCACCTGGTGGTATAGCTGCATGCACTCCCGCAGCCCATTTGGAAAGAAATTTCTTTGCATGAGTGGTTGCTCCCACTCCATGATCCTCATCTTGTGGCTGCTCCACATCTTGAGGTTCACTCTTACCTGCATGCAAATCCTGCTCCCTCTCAAGCTTCAATTGCATGGCTTTCTCACACTTCCCAACAGTAGGAAGCTCCGTAGAAATCCCATCTACTTCAAATCTATAAATATTTTTCTGCATCTCCAGTTGCGGCTCCTCCACAACCTTATGAGACTGCTTCTCACGCTGCATGTTGAGAGGCTCCCTCTCAACCACCAAGTCACTAACCTTTGCTTTGCTCCTCAAAGCTTTGCATGCATGTTGTACCTCAGTGCATGTAGATTCTTGGCTCGCGCACATTGCAGTTGTCCCGCCGTCGCAAAATTTTCTAACAAAAGAGCTGATTTTAAATCGATGATATCTCCCTCATCCGAGCTCCGATTCAACCGATTTTTTATTTTTTATTTTTTATTTTTATTTTTATTTTTATTTTTTATTTTTTAAAAATCAATTTGGGTATTTTTTCGCAAGGAATCCAAATATGCTATTTGTTTTTGAAAATATTTCACCCAAATTTTCAGATATTCTTTGCAAACTCGCACACCCAAAAATTCCTGCTCTCATTCCATGTAGAAAATCTATAACACAGCTCTGATACCATGTAGAAATTATATGCACTAAGCATGCATATATCTGGACTCTCCTGATCTCACAATATTTATCTTCTTGCAAAATACAGAATCCTTCCACTATAATTCTTGCGGAAATTTAATCAACAATTGCAAAACACATGAAGCAATAAAAACACACATAACACAGTTGTTTAACGGAAAAGCCTGAAGTTGAAAACCCCAAATATCATATATTATGTATCATGGAGATCATGTAACAATCCTCATACAAAGCTTAGTACATCAAGCTCTCAATGCAATACAATCGTCACACACTAACAAGATGAAATCTGCAAATCCATGCATTGATTTCTGCCCTCCTGATAGCCTGCCTCCACTACGCAATCCAAGCTGATTACAAAGACCAATTCAATGTAATCCCACTCTCATTGACTGCGTTATTATCATTGGAAACTCCAATGTATATGTAGATGAAATTCATGCATCACTAATAGTCACAACGGATAGTCTATCTTGCCCTTTCACCTATCTCTCCACTGGTCTCCACTGAAACTGCCATGCACTGTATTTAGCTGATGTATTCTTCAGTTGATTAATGAGTTATTATTTAGTGAATTAATTAAATAATTAATTCACACCACTCTCACTAGTGTATCAATCAGTTAGATTAGATACAACTAGCTCAACTGAGTCTAACTGAGTTAAACTAAATACAACTCCACCAACTACTTCTATAACTCCACCAAACTCTGTCACATGAGTTCTGGCAGAAGTCCTCCATGCAATAGCTCCGATAAACCCTCGGGAATAGCGTAATTCATACATCGGCTCTTGTGCCACATCTGTGCACTGAACTGAAGTGCTCCAAGAGAATAAGTTGATGTTTAGAGTCTGATTATTATTAAGAGCTAATAATAATCGACATGCATCTATTTTTAGGTCAGCGCTCTATAAATAGACTTCACCCAATATTATAAAAATAGAATTTCATCTATTTTTCACATTTGGCCAACCATCTACAAATAGCATCTTGCAACTTATAGAATATGCTCACCATGTCTAAAAATAGACATACACCTAAAAATAGCTTGTGTGGGCCCCACCTAGTTTAGGTGATTATTTTCCAACTAGGATCAAGGATGATGTTTCAGGATGCCTCCTTCACTGTTTCTTGTTGCAAACTTCAACATGGAATCCCTGTGGCAACAACAATGACATATTTAGATACACTAAAGGTCACACCAGCAAGGGTCACCTGATTATCTCTGAGGTTTGAAATGAAGAATCTACTCAACATAGGATGATGCTGGACCCTCTGAATCATGTTGCAAAATTCAAGGCACCCTACATATTCAAAACAACTGACAATCATGGGAGAGGCCCTCAATTCATTTGTGTTGGTGGGCTCCAGCCTTAGGATTCTTCCTTCTTTGTGAGGCCTTCTCTGTTCTCTATTCTCCTCTCCCTGTCTACCCTCCTCCTCCATATAGTCTCTATCCCTTTCCATAGTGTTTGGTGGCCTAGAAACCCTAGGGATATAGGTAGATGGGAATGGGGAGTGAAGATGGGTCTAGGGAATAAGGATAACTCTAGGAAAATTTAGGGAGACGGGGGAAGGGATTATGGAGCTTTGGGAGGTGATGGGAGGTCAAAATGTCAAGGGAATGGGAAATGAGAATTTAATTACAGGTTTAGGGAAGGGGCTGCCTAGGAATGTAGAAGCCTAGGACTTAGGGTTTTTAAGGAAAGGGACTTAGGGACTTGGGAATGATAGTGTATGGGTAGGGATAGGGTTTTTAGATGTGTGGGAAGGTAATGTAGGGTATTAGGGCATAAAATTCGAGAATTAGGAGTAAAATTAGGGTTTCACTTAGGAAAAATGCCAATTTTTCTTAAGAAACAAAAACACTATGAAATATTTATTTAGGAGTGCAAGGAGGCAAAAATTCTGTTGTACTTATTTGGAAGATTGTGTAAGAGGCACTTGTTGAAGTTTTTGAAGAGTTTGGAGGTGTTTTGATGAGTTTTGGTGCCTGGAGGGATCATTGAGCAAAAGCTCAGCGCATCAGGAAAAAGCGCAATGCCTTGCCTAGAAGCGCAACGCCAGTGGAGAATAAGCACAACGTCACCTACTCTAAGTACAACACCACCCTATGAAAGCACAACACCATGGAAAAAATCAGCCTATGACCCTGCAAATCGAATTTTCCGACTATGGGAGTGCAAGCTTGATGGATGAAATGACAAATGAGCTTCTTTATGATGTCTTGGTGGTCTTTATACTTCATGATTTGAATGAATTGGGCCTTGGGACCCACTTTTTCTTTCTTCACTTTCACTTTAAACTCTAAATTTTTACCTTTTCACTTGACTTTTTCCTTGAAAAATTGATCATATAATGACTTTGAGAACTCTTTGATTTGACATTTTTGATGCTTGGCATGTTGGAACTCTGAGTTAGCAGCTTGGGAATCATGATACTTCTTACATTTTGATGACTTACAATTACATAGTGAAAATTAAAAATTACATCTGAAAACCAAAAATACATGCTGAAACAAGAATTTTTCTTCACAAATCATCTTCATATGGTGAAGATATGTTATTGGATCACCCTTTACTTGCTGGTCTTATGCATTGGGAATGAAGCTTTATTAGACCATGGAAACCCTAATGACCTAATGGAACCTTGAAAAACCCTAGAAGACCTAATGAGACCTTGAAAGACTAAATTTCAAGATGACATGACTGCTGTGATGACATGATGATACTGACTTTATGGATGGTTTACAGTCAGCAAGGTATGAAACTATGCCAACAAGTAATCAAATTTTGAGGAAGAATGATGTTTTTTTTGGACTAGGGCTACCATCAATGATTAATTTTTTGCATGACCTAGTGGAATGATAACATTTTTTTTGAGTGGGACTCCTAAAATGATATGAAAAGAGGATTTTTGATCACTGATGGCAGAATGCAAATACTAACACTGAAAGATCCTATCGATGCCATTTCAATTAGAGACAGATGAAATTCCCATACCCCTCCTTTTCTACTAACCTTTGAAATATTTAATAAAAACGTTCACAATTTCTTAGTAGATTCTGGAGCTTCATCTAACATAATGCCCCATTAAGTCTGTCTTAATGCTATCCATATTGTTTAGTTAGATAGAAATAAGGTCAAAGTGTTGGGAGAGATGAATTCAATATTGATCAAACTATCCTCCAATTCAAAAGTATGTCAAATCATTGATATATTAGTGGCAGATATTCCAGAGTTTTATGGTTTGATTCTAAGCATAGATTGGTCTAATAAATTACATGACTATTTTGCTACAGATTGCTCACAAATGTGGCTTCCTTATAACGGTAAGCGTAATTAGATTCGGGTAGACAGATAAAAACACGTGAAATTGGCAGTAATTGATCCAGACAAAGAAAACGAGGCAATAGTTTTTACAAACAATATGCTTGGGAACTATTTTTCTAAATCTTTCTTTGGTAATTCCACAACACAAGAATATCCTTTCTTAGTTGATGCTGTCATTTCTCAGGTTGAAAATTTTTCACAGATAGACTCATCTAAGTGTATAAATATTGTAGATATGCCCATATTTAAGAGTGATTCTTTATTTTGGACTCTTTATTTTGATGGTTCCAAATCCAATTATGGTGCAGGAGCATGATACATTTTAATAAGTCCCGACAGAGAAAATACTATGTTGGCATGTAGGTTGGAATTTGAATGTACAAAAAATACTGCAAAATTTGAAGCATTAGTACAAGGGTTGCATAAAGCTATAAGCTTAAAAGTAAAATGCCTCAAAGTATTTGGTGACTTTGAAATTGTGATAAATCAGGTAAGAAACAACTTTCGTTGTGTTTCCAGTCACCTAAAGCATTATCAGTCCCTTGTTCCAACTCTTACTTCACATTTCACAGCATTTGACATTTCTCCGATCCCAAGACTTCAAAATGCCAGTGCTGACCTTTTAGCTAATGTTGCATCTAAGCTCATCCCAACTGCGGATTTTAGTCGTGATAGATTTTCTATTGAATTGACTTTTTTGCCTCTCTATTCCTGACAACATCACAAATTGGCATCTCTTAAATGATGACGAAGACATCTTGATTTTTCTAACATATGAATGATCTTATTCCAACCAAATATTAGATGAAGGCGAACATGATAAACAACTAAAACAAACAGCTGAGAAAAATTATTTACCCAAGACTCTAGTAAAACTTGAAGACTTGTATGACTTAAAATATAGGTTTAAAAGGGTTACCAACTGCAAACTTTAGAGTTCAACTTTGAGGTTTGAATTGGTTAATTTAGGGTCAGACCTTAAACCTCAGAATATTAATGTTGGCCTTGGACTCTCACCAGATGAGAGATTTGCCTTTATTCATATGTTGAAAAGGTACAAAAATGTCTTTTCTTGGAACTATGAATATTTGAAAACTTACGATACCTCCATCATTTAACATACTATCCCAATGTTACCTAATGAAAAGCCCATTCAACAAAAGCTAAGGAAAATTCATCCAAATCTAGAAAATCAGATTAAAAGTGAATTGAAAAAGCTTCTCAAGGCCAAAATCATCTTTCCAGTTAGACATTCTAAATGGGTTTCAAATATGGTACTTGTTAGGAAGAAGAATGGTGATATTCGTATTTGTATCGACTTTAGAAATTTGAATGAAGCATGTGAGAAAGACAATTTTCCACTCTCACCGATGGAGCAAATATTACAGTTAGTAGCTGGTTCTGAACTTATGTCTTTTCTAGATGGATTTTCATGATATAATCAAATTCTTGTACATCCATAAGACATATTAAAGACCACATTCAAAACTAAATGGGGGACTTATGCATATCGAAAAATGCATTTCGGACTAACAAATGCAGGAGAAACCTTCCAAAGAGCTATAAACATTTCCTTCAGAGGTATGATCAATAAAAATGTCATTGTTTACTTGGATGATATCACAATATATTACAAGAAAAAGAACAATCATTTCCACGATTTAAAAGAAATATTTGAAAGATGCAAAAGGTATGGAATCTCATTAAATCCCAAGAACTCATTGTTTTCCCTTAATGAAAGAAAACTCCTAAGATTTATTGTCTCCAAAGAAGGAATTTGTATAGGTACAGAGAATCAAAGAAATTTCTGAAATTCCTTTACCTCATAATAAGAAGTCAATGCAATCTTTCCTTGGGAAAATTATTTTTCTCAAAAGGCTTGTCCCAAAATTTTCTCAAATTGTTTTGCCGTTACAATCTATGATTAAGAAAACTTCAGTTTTCAAATGGGGGCATAATGAAAAGGAATCCTTTGAATCAATCAAACAAGCTATCATTGATGCCCCCTCCTTGACAACCCCTAATTTTTTTGATCAGTTTATATTGTATACTTTTTCTTCCGAACTATCATATGCAGTAGTTCTAACACAACTTAATGAGAAAAAGGTTGAGCTCCCATTTCCTTCTTCAACTCAAATTTCTAGGGAGATGAATTAAACTATTCAGGAGTGGAGAAGAAAGCCTTTATAGTCTTCAAATAAATCAAGCATTTTAGATCTTTTATTTTGAAAACTCATACCAAAGTAATTGTTCCTTTCCCAACAGTAAGACAATTGCTTGTCCAAAGGGAGTTAGGAGAGAAAAGGGAGAATTGGGTCACTGCTCTGCAAGAATATGACATAGAAATCAAACCTGCTAAAATTGTTAGAGGTCAAGGTTTTTGCAAACTGATTATTGGAGCTTCTAATACATCAACCGATGAAGACTCAAGTAACACTGTTCAGATCTCAAAGGTATGTCTTATTGATACTGAATCTCAATATGCTGATTTGATATTTTATTTGAAAAATGGTTATGCTCCACCCAAACTCAATTATAAGAAAAAAATAGCTTTAAGACTGAATTCCAATCAATACCAACTCATTGATGATGTGTTATTTAGGAAAAAATATGATTCCTTGATCTGTCCCTCTTTCTTACCTTGATTCAAGAATCTATCCTGAAGATGGATCCCCATTGGGATTCGAAATGTCAACAAGTTCACTATAACACTACGGATAATTCTGATAACTCTTATTCAATTGAAAACTACAGAAGCTTGAAAACCATCATTATCTCCCTGCACGGAGGGGATTCATGGGAACATATTTGTTCTTAGAGAAAACAAGAATGAAAATTTAAAGAAGGGCTGCAGATCATCCATGATCTGGCCCTCTTTCTTACCTTCATTCAAGAATCTGTCCTGAAGATGGATCCCCATTGGGATTCGAAACGTCGACAAGTTCACTATAACACTGTGGTTAATCCGGATAGCTCTTATTCAATTGAAAATCACAGAAGCTTGATAACCATCATTATCTCCTTGCACAGAGGGGATTCATGGGAGGAGATTTGTTCTCTAGAGAAAAAAAGAATGAAAATTGAAATAAGGGCCGCATATCTTCCCTAATCTGGCCCTCTTTCTTAGCTTCATTCAAGAATTTGTCTTGAAGATGGATCACCATTGGGATTCGAAACATCGACAAGTTCACTATAACACTGTGGATAATCTGGATAACTCTTATTCAATTGACAACCACAGAAGCTTGAAAACCATCATTATGATTCTATTTTGTTAATATGTCTAGAAGCACCTGAAGCACACAATTTTTTGCAAGAATTACATGACAGACCTGCTAGTGGACACTTTGGTGGAGACACCACTGCTCATAAAATCCTACATACTGGTTACTATTGGCCAACTCTTTTCAAGGACACTCATGCTGAGGAAGTGTAAGGTTTTTGAAACTGCTCCAGGAAGATAAAATAAACCAAACTTACCTCTACAACCAGTCAAAATTGACCAAAATTTTGAACAATGGGGATTGGATATAATAGGTGATATTGTTCCTCATTCTTCCAAGCAAAATAAATTCATCCTAAAAACTACAGACTACTTCACGAAATGGGTCGAAGCAATACCACTAAAGGTAGCCAATTTTGAAAACATTAATGAATTTATTGATCAATTCATCATTACCACGTTTGGTCTACCCCATGCACTTATTTTTGATAATGCATCCTATTTTTTAGGAAACAATAACACTGAGATTTAAAGAGAGGATTTAAACTGAAGTATTCTACAAACTATTACCCTCAAGGAAATGGTTTAGCAGAACCAACTAACAAAAACCTCATTAGGATCATTAAACGAACCATTGATTAGAATAAAAATAATTGACATAAGGCTTTGATATTTGCTTTATGGGATGATAGAATAACTCAGAAAGCCTCCATAGGTACTTCTCCTTTTCATTTAGTATATGAGAAATAATCTATTCTCCCTCCTAATCTAGCTCTTCCCTCATTAGCCCTGGTGTAATTCATTGAA
Organism: Pinus albicaulis; assembly: GCA_034641835.2. Classification (NCBI taxonomy): domain Eukaryota; kingdom Viridiplantae; phylum Streptophyta; class Pinopsida; order Pinales; family Pinaceae; genus Pinus; species Pinus albicaulis. The sequence continues at coordinate 1,544,012,180 of CM076584.1, forward strand.
GAAGAACCCTCTTCTTCTTTGCAATTAAGAATGTCACAAATAATTCATTAGGAGAAGAAAGTGATAAATCCAAACATGCACATGCCCATCACCAGCAGTTGGTCAAGTCTTCCTTTGATGCAAGTTCAATCAACAATTTTTTTTTTCAAATTGAAGATTAAATCCTGAAATGGGACAAGGCATATGGGGAAAAGGTAAACACACTAAGTTTAAAAAGCTGTGGCTTGGTTCGTTTCATATTGTTGAGCAATTAGGTCCATCATATTTCATTCTGCAAGATTTATAGGGAAAGAGGAATGCTCTTCTCGTTAATGGACTAATTCTTAAGAAATACTTTTTCTTGATAGAACATTTGTTCTATTGAAAATACCCATATGTACATATCAGTGTCTTTTAGCCTAAATAATGTTAGGTAATACATTATTGGATTTTCAGTGGTATTTCTGATTATTTTATGAACTTTAACATTTAAAAAGTAAGAACTTAAAAAGAAATTGAAAATTTGAAGTTGGGTATGGTATCTATCATTAAACTCTGAAATTTTGATCTATTAAGTTGTAGACTCTTGTATCTTGAAAACTTTAAAGGGTCTAATTATTTTGTGATTAGTCAGGAAAGGTTTTCTTAAAAATTTAGAGACTATATTGAAACTTTAGCATCCTTTAGCTTCAACTGTCATCCAATACTCTTAAGGAGTAAATGTACCTCCCCATCCACTAATTTTACATTTTTAGAGTGTAATTAAAAAATATATGAAACTTAAAAGATAAGAGGTCTCATTATGAGCCTGCTTACCATGATCATAGGACACTGATAATGTTGACATTATCATAACTTGCCACCAAACTAGGATAATGGCTTGTAGTTATATAATTATAAGACAAGAAGTCTCATCACGATTTGGCTTGTTCAACCTTACTACAACCTATGAATGACATTTTTATTATCTGGCCACCAAACCAAGACAATGAATTTTAAGGAATCTTAAAAAAGAAAAAAGAAAAAACATAAAAGATCATTACCTCTAAGGATACTACTATAAGTGGATGGGATACTGGTTCATCGTTGGCTAAAAGGTAACCGCGTCAAGGCTATGGACGCCTGCTGGCAACACTAGCTCTACCTGTGATATAGAAATTTATCTATAAACACTAAGTTTCAATAAAGCTCCTTGCTTTATCCTTACTCCTGATTAATGACTGATTTAAGTAGCTAAAATATTCATTTATAACAGGTTCCAAGAAATTCGCAATGAAATGAGTCCTTTTATTAAGAAGTCATCTTTACCTATCCAAATTTCAAAGTAGTTTTTGTTTCCAAGTTTTTTCTTTGATAAAGTTTACAAATTCATTATTTATTTTCTTAGAGATCACTGCTTCTTTTAGTGAATCGCCAATTGTTGTAGTACTCAATAACCCCCCTCATTTTTCTAAATAATATATTTAAAAAATAATGGGGACCCTTTAAAATTTTAGGTAAAATCCTTTTAGTTAATAAAATAGGACTTTTACCCCCGATCGGGGTGCCAAGTGGACAATGGAGCTGGACAGATGGTGCAAGGTGGGCAGAGGGAGGCACATGACAGCATGGTGTGTCCGACCTTCAGAGTAATTAACCCTGCAGTAAATGAGGAGGGTACGCAGCATGCCAGATCATAATGAGTTTGGAGGTAAGCCAACTGCTTATGTCAGGTGGATCTAGGAAACAACAAAGGAAAAAGTTAAATAACGATATGTTAAGAGGCCAGAACATTCCCTCTGGCATCAGATCTCGTGGAGAAAAGAAGGGAGAAGTTGCAGGCGTCGAGCTAAGTCTGAATACGTCGCCGTCTCTGGTACATTGGTGTGTTATGAATATGGTTTTCATCCCTGTCATTTTTACCTTGTGTAGACAAAACTCTGGCTACAGTAGCAGTAGTGAAAGGCTTAATCTCATGCTCTGCATTTATTATGGGAAGGATAAGAAATTTCTTTAGGAAGATATTGACCCTTGTTTTCACAGTCCCAGTAGGATTTTGTTTTGTCGAAATCGGCATAATACATATGAAATCAAATCTCAATTGTTTGCAATAGTCAGTATGCAGAGTCAGGTTAATTTAGGTGGTGTTAGTTGTCATAACCAAGACTGTAAAAGTCGAAACCTGAGTCGAATTTTGGGTATATGGATCTGTCTGTTAGGTTCTTTTCTCTGCGGGAAGGATAGGAAAAATATATGGCGATGTCTGTTAGGTTCTTTTCTTTGTGGGAAGGGTAGGAAAAATATATGGCGTTGTCTGTTAGGTTATTTTCTCTGCGGGAAGGGTTGGGAAAATATATGGCTATGTCTGTTCGGTTCCTTTCTCTGTGGGAATGGTAGAAAAGATAAAACCTATAAATGGAAAAGTAGAGAAGAACTTGGTTTCTTTAGGTTCTTTCTATTTCTCTGTAATAAGAAATGTATGGATATCTACAGTAAGGTAGGGCAACTCACTCAATTTGCTAGGCTCTATGTTTATAATATGCTACAATCTACAGGCACTTTCATACAATTTGCAGGTTTAATTAAATTCTGGTTCGTGATCCTAAACCTAAGGAACAAAATGGTTAAGGGGTAAACTGCAAAGAGTAAGCCCAAGGACACATGGAAGAAAAAGATGCAGCAAAATAAGGCTGGGACCAGTGAGAGGGGAAGAAAAACGAAAAAGGAGATAATGGAAAATCTCATTGAGGTTTATACAACTGGTAATTCTCCGAACATGCAGAATGTAATTCATGGATGGGAGAGAAAATGCAAACATAAGGAAGCAAACATTGAGGTTCAGGAAGAAACTATGGATTTTGTAGTAGATCCTAGGAACACGAGAGGACGCTTATCCCTCTTTCATCAATCCATTCAATCCTATTGGACTATGAAGTGTGTTCTAGCTAAAGCTTTGTTAAATTTAAAAGAAAATGAAGGCAATCCTGAAGTTGTCTCAATCTTACAGGCGATCCAAGCAGATATTCAAGAAATACGGGTGTCTCAGTATCATGCTACATCCCATATAGGTAGAATTGAAAGGCAGCTCCAACAAATGCAACAGGTTGATATGCCCGGTTCTATAGCCGAAGACCCAGCACTAGTAGATTCATCAGATGGCTAATTGTCTTTAAGTTAAATGTTTTTTGCGGATAGCTTTTACTTTTTACGTTGTTTAATAGGCTTGATAGTAAACAGTAAACATGCCATAGCGGCAAGTAGGTGTAAGAAACAATTTCAATTTTGGATGGAATTTAATGCTTTAAGGTGGCTAACAGACCTGATTTCCTCCGGGGAGGTTGAGGTCACCAATTGTGAATTTGTTGCAACTTGCTCCATCTTTTTGAAATATAGAAAATAGAAAGGTACTACTAAATTTACAAAAATAAAATAAAATAAAATAAAACAGGACTTTTAGTTTTTGTTAGCCTCAACAATAAATAAACCTATCAGGAATTAATGATGAAGCAATAACAAAAAAAAGGTTAAAAACGCTCCTAAAAGGTTTTGTCGCAATCACAAATTGTAACTTGGTATGTGCCGCCCTTCCAAGAGAAAACCTCAATGCGAATTCCCCTATTGAGAAATGCAGGAAAGGTTTAAATTCCATCTATCACAAATATTGTATCGGTAATCTCTATTGCGTAAATACTTCCGATGCTCTGATATAGCTTCCCTTATGATATCGTAGCACTTTATCGTCGCTTTATATTGCATTTTGCCATTGCAAAGTTCAAATGAAAGCTATCTTCAAGAATTACCAATATAAGAAACTCCGATATAAAATCCCCGATAAAACCTTCCCGCCTTTATATTATGACCGTTATATGAATTCAACCACATATCGAGTTGATATCGCAAGTTTAAATTTCTACATCCAAAATAAACTTGCGATGCGAAACCACCGATAAGGCGCTGACCTGTACAAAATCTACATGAATGCACGTTTTTCCATTAATGGCCAAGTATAAAGAAATTTATGTTCCTCGAAAACGAAAATGATTTGATCGTTGCAATTGATTGTTAATCGATTATATTCATTAAGGCATAAATTATTATTGCTTAAGTCATTTACTGTCATAAGTTCTTCGAATCAGATAGTTCTGCTATTCATCCTCTGAATTCTCTCTTTGCAGGCTAGCCCCGACAAACATAACTCGGACACGATGTCTAAGGTTGTCAAGAAGAACAAGAAACCCACTATGCAGCCATAGTCGACTCCTCCTACTTTTGAAGTTACTGAAATGCCTCCATTATTTACAAATACGACATGTACCACTAACACGAAAACCTATTCTTGGGAAGCCCTCTACAAAATGTTTGAAGATGAAGAGTCGAGGGAAGTTGAGAAAAATGAAACAACGGATGATTCTACGTCTACTTCTGAAAGCACTTGGTTTGATATGGCGGATTATTTTCTTCATCGAATTGTTGCTCGGCCTAAGATTTTTCCCTATATGGATATGGTTAAATGAATCATTGATAACTTGGATATCTCTGAGAGGACTTTCCTGACTTCTAGGAAAATAGTAATTGGGTCTTTTATGAGCAAATATTTGAGGAAAATGTACCACTTTCCAAAGGCACAAAAGATACACGACAAATAATTTGTTCAAAAGTTTGCAAAAGAGAATGAAGATCAATCAGCACTGATAAGACATTGGAAAAGGGATCCCAAGAAGCACAAACATGATGAAAAGGGTATGTCCTCTATTTCTTCCCTTACTGCCCTTATTGCTATATTGCTGCTTGATGTGTAGAATTTATGGTTATGAAAATACTCAGAAATTCTCAGAGCAATGGGTACCATTAAAATATGCAACCTCTGATGGTTACAGTATGGATTGGGCAACTATTCTATCCAATAGCCTAACCACTCAGATTCTAGCTTACAAAGACAGACACATTTTTTCCTGCAATATTATGCCTCCTTTTTACATGAGTGCATATATTATGGATGCAGTCTGCTTTACTTCCGACTTCTCCTCAATGGTTTGGAAATGGACAATCGAAGACCCTAAACCCATCTATATTTACCACGATATACTGTGGGAGACCAAGTATGAGCCTCATTTCTATAAAATCTATCATGAAGTCATGTTGTCTATTTACCAGGATGTTTTTAATGAAAAATCCACCAAGGTTTCCAGAGAAGCTCATAATGATTTATTATCCATGGGAAGATGGTTAAGGGAGGAGATTTTCACCTATATTCAGGTTTTTGGCAGCTTGGCCAATCCTCATGTGTTACCATTATATGTTCTTGATAAGCTTCTAACCCGGGATATTGCTTACCAAACTGTTGGAAATGACCTATCTAAAGTTTTTAAAGACGCCAAAAATACATATCGCCATATTTCCCATCCCTTGTGGAGTTTATTCCCTAGATAATTTCAAGCATGGTGTACTCGAAATTGAAAAAATTCAAGGTATGAAATTTCCAACTGTCCCCAATAGACAGTTTGATCCTAGTGACACAACAAATAACTTCATTGCAATGGTTACAATTAGAAAATTCACTCATGAACCAAATATTTATGATTACTTCTTTGAATCGGCTCAAACCTCTGCAAAAGCTGAGAAGCTAGCAACAAACAAGCTTCCTCTTGAAGAATTTAACAAATTCATACAATACAAAAATAAGAGAATTATGAATTTTCCTATGGATTTTTTAAAACCTACTCAGCCAAGCACTCAACAGGTTCATACATCAATGATTTCCCCTAAAGAAGGCAATACAACACATGAAAAGGAAATTTCTTCATCATCAACTGATAAGGATAAAGAGTCACAATTGGGTAGCGAGCCAGATTAAATTTGGAATCAGTTTGATCAGACCATTAAGAATACATGATCTCAGGAGGTAAATACTCCACTTCTTAAAGAAATAGTTCACACTCTTGAAACTACTGGGAAGACCTCACTCACTACCGGGGCTTCTGACAAGGCAGTCGATACTAATGATTTAGAAATCATTCCAGCACACCCAACTTCTGAAATTGTTATCAAGTTGAAGAAATACCCCTCTTGATGTATTTTACAATCCTAAACATAGGGCTGCAATGAGTAGACAAAGAAAAAGGAGAAGGGTATATTAGTCCTAGGCCTTATTTCCTAAAAATGTATCATTTGATGTGGTGTGGAAAGATCCCCAAACAAACCCTTTCGAAGATCTCACCAGGTTATCGTAGTTTGCAGGGACATATGCCACAAATATAATTGATAAAGCCTCAAAGTTACAGCAATTGATCAAGGTTAAAGATGGCAAGATCCTACAGTTAGAGAAGTGACTACTAAGTGAGAAGCAAAGCATTGAACGTCAATGGCAGTCTCAACTAGAAGAGCTGCAAAATAACTTTGATTACTTGAAACTTCAATACAAAGTCGATATGAGAAGTAAAAATACTCAAATACAACAATTCCAACAAATGATTGATGAATTGAAAGACAATCCAGAAATTGATGAATTCAGGAAAGATTCAGGAGAGCTCAACACTCTCCTTGCTCAACAATAAGTAATATTTTTTCAAAAGCTGGAAACAATTAGTGATATGTGTTTATCAAGCGATTCACTGATGAATCGATTGTTCGATATTAGGACATACTATGATGAGGTTGAAGAAAAGGTGTCTGATTATATTACTTGGCAAGACAACACAAAAGGGATATCAACCAATCTCCCAAGAGTAGAAGAATCACAGAAGGAAATCCTTTTCAGAGACTGGGATATGAATTTTAAACAAGCATAGATGGCCATTTTTAGTTCCAGGGACATTGCAAGTAACCTCACTAAATCTATCAGTGAAAATATTTTAAATGCAAATATGATACAAGAATCCCTAGTAGGAGCTTTACCGGATGTCAAGTTATTGATGAAGTTATGGCAAGATTGGTCCAAGAAGAAAGCTGAAAACATAAAAAGTTATCAAAGGTAAATCTCAATAATCATTGTCAATAGTTAGTGAAACCTCATAGCCAATGGCTCATGTTGAAATGTATTTCCAATTCTACTACACATCTACTGCCAGTGCTCTTGGATGTTGTTTTCACGGGACATATGCGCATCAAGCCAACCCATCCTCCTGAAATAAAGCCCATGTCGGATATATGTGAATTGCGACAACAAATGTGAGAATAATAAACTTCTCGTTCCTGATGATCTTGTTGAAACAAATGCGTTTATTGTCTTCTAATTTTGTTTTAAGGATGGTTTATTTAAACCACCTCAAAATTTAGTGTATTTTCTATTATTGTAGTTTAAATTTAAACTATAAAATCCCCTTCATGTCAATGAAGAAAGGGTTCTGAATTTTTGTAAGGAAAGCTTTGGAAAGTTTTTGATACTATACTTTTTGAATCTTCTGAATAGAAAGGCTAAACCAGAGCTATTTTTCTCATGAGTAGAGTCTTGATATATCAAGTACTATTATCTCTATATTATTGTTGTGCTTGAATGTGATCAATAGTCATTCTGAATTGTTTTATTATATATTTTCTTTAAATACAGTCAAGTATTTATTCACTATTGATGTTAGAGATTTCCATCTTTCAATATATATCAGAAACAACGAAATCTTTTATGTGATATGTATTAAACAATTTATTTAATTAAATTAATTATCTTATTTGTGTTCACTTCACGAGTTCTTTATAATCTATATTGTCTTGTATTTGACGAAATCTTTAAAATCACATATAAAGGCAGAGCTTGTCCCAATATATATATATATATATATACTCAAGTTCATTTTAATTTTATTTATCTCATCCATTCCATTCTTTTATAATTCACACTCATTCACTTATATATATTTTTCAAGGGAAACTGGTTCCATTATCCCCAATCGAAGCCACCATTCCAAACAAAAAAGGAGCTTCTTTATGTTCCCGACTGGGTGGTTATCCCCGATGTTGAGGCAGATATTTTCGAGCCTTCAACATGTTTGAACATATTTAGAGTACTTGTGAAAGTAGCCTTGAAGAACATCTGGTGCATTTAGAGACTAATTGTATTAAGTCCATTGGAGCAGCTATTGTAGATATCTTGGAGCACCTATTGAAGATCTTGTGGACAAATATCTTGTTGGGAAAGCATTGTGAAGACTCCCTTGGATAGTTCTTCAAGAATCCCTTGAAGAGGCTTAGAGCAGGTGCAAAAATTGGGCTGCTTATTGAAGACACCTTGAAGGTCTTGGAGATATAATTGAAGGCCATGATGCGTTGAAGCAATCATGAGGTGAATTTGGAGATCTTTGTTTGGGTGACATGAAGAGCAGCGGTGACACCTTATAAGAAGACAAGGTTGTATTTGATGAAGTGATTTGGGGAAGGCACTGGTGGCTAAGAGATTGACAAGGCTCATTGCAGATATTATTGGGAGCCGTGAAGAACTAGTGATCTTATCTTGATGATTTAAAGTGGAGGGTTGGATCCCTAGAGGATAAGAGTCCTCAAGAAGACCAGGTTGGTGCCTGTACCAGAGATAGAGTTAGAGCCCTAGAGGTTGGGGACTCAAAGTGACAAGGTTGGTGCCTTGGGAATATAGGGTTGGAGCCATAGGGGTTGGAGCCTCGAGAAGTCCAAGTCGGTGGTTGGAAAAGTACAGGTTGGTCCCTAGAAGGATTGAAGATTGGTGTCTTCATCTAGGGTTGGAGCCCTACACTATTGTATTGGATTTATTGTAAATAAGAGATTAATAAAACCATTTATTCTTATTGTTCATTTTGTGTTCTAATTATAAGAGATCTAACTGGTAAAAATAAATTGAAAAGAAATAATGATTCACCCCATTCTTAGTATTTCCAATAGGGAGGTACTTCAAAACCTTGACTAGTGGTTTTTGGAGGAATGGACACACAAATATATTTGTGGGCTTAGAATCCAAGCATGTGGGTGTGAAACCATGATGAGGATTGATGATTTGACACATGGAGATAGAAGGGCATCCTTAAAGGAACAAGGAGCAATTCAAAGCATGTGAAAAGGATGTGTCAAAGTGAAGATATGAATTTTTGTAGTTGTGTATGGGCTTGTGGCAAAAGTTTAAGGTCAACTAGACTTTAGGAGAGCCCTCAGAAGAGGGCTAGACATTGCCACAAGAGAAGATATGAATAAGGAGTAGGAGGAGTCTCATTCAATCATCCAACGAGGGCATCTTTTCCTCATGTGAAGAATGAAATGAGAAGGCCGAGTTTCCTAAGGTAGCGAGAGCCAAAAAAGGACATCGGGACTGTTTGGGATGGTTTTGGGTCTGTTTTAAGTGATGTGGGTTGTAAATGAACAAAACATGGAAGAGGAGACCAGGTCGAGTGAGTAAAGTGTAGTTATGTGCATAAATAACCAACAATGGTCTCTTTATTACAGGCTGAGCACTTCTGTGAGAATGTAGGTTGGAAAGGGGGCTTGTTTAGGGAGGTTGAGTAGTCTACTGGGCCCCCTAAATATAGCCGCAATTGTTTCCATCTAGAGCATAGCAAGGATGAGGCTTGTAGGTGGGAGAAAGTTTAATTTTATGCAGCGATAGATGCCATAACCAGGGCTGAGTTCCTCAGTGAGGTCAACTTAGATTCCAAGAGGTTTTGAAGGGAAAATTTGCTCAAATTCAAGGGTATTGGAAGATAAAATTTTTGACGCCTTCAAGGAGAAGAAGTGCAGGTTGGAGGTACTAGAAGATGATAGTTTTGGAGGACCATTAGCAGCCAAGAGGAAGGTTAATCATAGTGATTGGATGCCCTAAACAGTGAGAAGATGCTACATTAGAGAGATATGTATTGTTTATGGTTGGTTTGATTTGTATTGGACACTCATGGACTGTTGGAGGGCAGCCTAAGAGTGGACCAAGTTGGCCCTAAGTGCAGTGACCTAAGAAGGACCTTAGGCCTGCTATAAGTGGCGTAATTGGAGAAACCTAAAGAACAACTTGTGGAGGATTGTAGAGGCTTGATTCAATATCGAAGGAACAAGTCTCTTGAAGGACTAAGGTATTGTTAGAAGTGGAAAATGAAGAGCTCATAGGTATAATTAGCCAAGAGCAGTTTTTAGCCCTAGAATTTCCTTATGGATAAGGGAATCTACAACAGAAGTTGGGTAGTCCTCCATGCCCTAAGTTCATTGTTGGAGAACGAAATTCGATAGTGATAATAGGAAGCCCTCCAACACTAAGTGTGTCTTCATTGGGAAACACATGAAGACACTAGTGGGAAGAAAGTCCCAAAAGATATGAGGAGCAACAGTGGGAAGTTGAAAGTTGTTCACAAATGAAGTTGTGAACAACTCGAAAAGAGTCTTGGTGTGTTGTTGCGTTGAAGGACGAACGATCAACGAGAGAGTAGGTGAAGTAGAGTTCAATGGTCTAATGGAGCTGGTTCATTGATAGAGACAAATTGGAGTTGATGTAGATTGGGAGTCGAAGGTTTGGGAAAATGTGTTTAGGACACGTGAACTGAAACAGCTGAGGGGCGCCACATCGACAAGTAGGTCAAGGTTGTATTTTTCATGGTAGATTGGTGGTCATCAAAACAAACACCAATCCCTAGTTGTTTTCTTGTATCAGTGGATGTAAGAGGGCCATTATTCTTGGAACAGGAGCCCTAGATTGTTGTATTATCATTTTGATTAATAAAACGAAGTTGAGCTGTTGTATAAAATTTTAAAAAGTTGTGTATATTTTGTGCACCAAAAGATTTATTGTTGTATATTGTTCCGCAGTGCAAAGTAGTCTTGCTGTGATACTTGGATTGGCATCATTAGTGATTTGAGATTCTATCCTAGACTCCAGTATTGTGGAAAAAACATGGTATAAGAGCTACTTTGTTAGAAGAAAGAACAACAATATGCAAGATAATTGTGTGTAGATTCTGTATAAGAGTAAATAGTAATTGTACTATTGAATAAAAACTGAATGGTGATTACAAGACTTCGTGGTGGTGTGCCTATATAGGCACTGACTAGCCACAAAGGTGAATGGTCACATTGTTTATCCTTTGCCTCTTCATAATTAATGAAGTCACTAATTAATTAATTAAATGATTGACTAATTATTATTATTATTATTATTTATTTAATTACTGTTTTTATGAATTTTTTATTCATAGCATTGCCACTCCCTTTAGAGATGCTTTGTCCTCAAAGCGTAACAAGAAGGGTTTTCTTCTAGTTGAACACACTACTGTGGAATCGAATCTATTTGTTTTGACTTTGTTTGTGCCTTGTGAGTTAGTTTTCATATGAATTTGTACCTCCCTTAAAGCTGGGAGAATTAACACCATATAATTTATAGTGTCTTCCTTGCCAATTAAACTCCATGAACTGTTCTTCAAGGTTTGTAGTATAACTTCCTAATTGTATTAACCATTGTGCATATAAGACTCTCTATTTCTCTGAGCGGTAGGGAAAATAACTTTGTATGTAGCTCTAGTTCTTGTATTTAGATTGAACCCTGAAGACATTCTCCTATCTCTTCGAACTTTTGGCCAATAGTGAAAGTTATGAGTTAGTTTTCATATGAATTTGTACCTCCCTTAAAGTTGGGAGAATTAACACCATATAATTTATAGTGTCTTCCTTGCTAATTAAACTCCATGAACTGTTCTTCAAGGTTTGTAGTATAGCTTTCTAATTGTATTAACCATTGTGCATATAAGACTCTCCATTTCTTTGAGCAGTAGGGAAAATAACTTTGTATGTATCTCTAGTTCTTGTATTTAGATTGAAACCTGAAGACATTCTCCTATATCTTCGAACTTTTGCCCAATAGCGAAAGTTATGGTCAGGTCCTTGATTGAGCATACACAAAGATCAAGTTGTTTAGAAAGATCAATGTTTATACAATTGTGAGTACTGCCAGAATCTACAAGTATATTGACATTCCTGCCCCTTATGATTCCCTTAAGCTTCATGGTTTTAGGTTGTAACCTTATTGTCATGTTTGTTGGTGGTGTTGTTAGATTAGTGTTCTTTCTTTTTGGAGATTGGTTTCTCTGCTTTCGAAGGTGTGGTGGAACATATTTTGTTGTTGCTTGTTGTTTTTAATATTTTGAAGAATTGCTTCCTTCATCCTAATTTTGTTGGACACATGAGATTGCAACTAATGATGGTTCCCCAGGATTCAAATCTTTATTGTGCGTGATAACGATTTCTTCAATAGGTTCTTGTACTTCAAATTTCCTTCCATCTACTATTTTATTGTAGCATAAGGACATGTCTTCACATTTATGTTCTTACATCCAATTTTCCCCACACTTGTGACCATTATTTTTCTTTTTTATTCTTTTCTATGACTCATTACTTGAAGTGCCTGACTCTCTCTCAACTTCATAGGCATATAATTTCTTGTTAATGCATTTGCGTCCTGACGTCCATTTGTCTTCACAATACCTACATTTGTTTGACTCTTTTCTACTTGAGTATTGTTGTTGGACTTTATCTTCCTTGAATGATGACATTTAAACTTATGTTTTTGTTTAATAAGCTTTGCTGCATGTCCATCTCTTCGATAGTTTGTGGTTTGTACAATTTCAATTAGGCATGAATATAATCTTTAAGTCAAATCTATACATTTTAAATAGTTTTTCATTAGTAAATATTCTTTGTTGTGTAGCCAATATTTCCCATTCGTGGGTATATTCACTTAAAAATCCCTTTTGCTAGAGATGGATAAATTTGTTGTAGACATCATCTTCTTCTTCGTCGTAGAATCTTTTGAGCAAGACATCCATGGAATTATTCCAGTGTAAAGAACCCATGTCACATTTTCTAGACCACCATAAGAACCAATCATATGCATCTGCTTCCAAATTGTTGGATGCCTTCATGATTTTCTCACATTCACTTAATGATGGGTTTGATTCAAAAATAGATTCCATTTTATTAACCCAAATGATAGCGCCTTTATGGTCCTTACCATCATACTTGAGAAACTCCTTTTTAATTCGCTGCTACTCTTTTTTCTGCAAATTTTTTATAGTTCAGGCTACCTGAGAAGTGTATTTGCGGAATTTCATGATGTGGAGGATCTTCACTATCCGAAGATTTGGGGCTTTGTGTTGGTTCTTGAGCGTTTAAGGTATTAACAAAAATTGAATTCACCATTATTACTAGTTGATCCATTCTTTTTTCTTGTCCTTTAACCTTACGAGTTGCTTCTCGCTTGGCTTCATCCCTTAATTTTAACAAGGCTTGTCAACGATAATCAAAATCCCTGCAACATTTTTTCAATGTTATATATATATATATATATATATTATCTTAATTGCTAATTCCTCTTGAGTTTCAATCATCCTCTTTTGTCCTTCTCCTAACTCTATTTGCTTCTTTTCGACATTGTCAAGGTGATGTCATACCTTATTAAGTTATTCTCGATATTTATTAATGTCAGCATCATCATTATTCCCCATCTTGGATTTGTTCTTTTTTTTTGGCAGAACCCAATTTTTTTTTCTTTTTCGAAATTACTTAATTTATAATTTAATAATAATAAGGTTAATTAACTATAGGTATATATATAATTATATAATTAAATATTAATTAAATTATATAGTTATTAAATAGTAATTAATTAATTAATTATAAATTATATAACAAATTAATAATAGAACTATATAACTATTAATATAGTTATATAAATGATTTATATGGATTAAATACAAAGGAACGAAAAGGTTGAAATTTCGAAGACCAACAGGGCACAGAGAATGGCAGTAGTCAACAGGGGTGTTGAATCAGATAACAACTCATATCGAAGCCATTGGTGAATGAAAGCGGATGACTAGTGGGGACGAGAGTGAAGAGAGACATGGAACATGATTGATGAATGGCAGAAATAGTGGCACAAGAATAACGACGACAAACCAAAAACAATGCAGACAAGGACGGTCGATAGATAGGAAATGGTTGAGATGAGGGCAACGCATGAGTATGGTAGAGGAAATGGGGACGAGGAGGCTAGTTTTCTACTGTGGATAAGGAGCTCGGTCGCGCGTGGAAGCACAATCGATAGTGGAAAAACAAAGTCGCAGAAAGGTCGTTGGGGGGTTGTCGAATCACGATGAATGTCACAGTGGAATGTGCACAAATGAACGATAGCAGAACTACAAACGAGAATGAGTAACAAAAAAATAGTGAGGTTGCATGCAAAAAATCAACCTACTCTAATACCATTGTTAGAAGAAAGAACATCGTGATGCAATATAATTGTTTCTAAATTATGTATAAAAGAGTAAATAGTAATTGTATTATTTAATAAAAACTGAATGGTGATTACAAGCCTTTGTGGCAGTGTGCCTATATAGGGATTGACTGGCCACAAAGGTGAATGATCACATTGTTTAACCTTTGCCTCTTCATAATTAATGAAGTCAGTGATTAATTAATTAATTATTATTGTTCTTATTTTAATATTATTGATTTAATAACTATTTTTATGAATTTTTTATTCATAACATACTTTGAAGGGCCAGTGAATCAAAGTGCACACAACGAAGCAACTTAAAGGGAGTTGGGATTGTCTAGATCATGGAGTAGAGGGTTCAACTAGAGACATGGAGATGTGGTCTTGAATGGCTTGGAAACGAGATTAGCTGGGAGTTATGGTGGATTGGTGGTGAGCTTGGTGAACAACAATTTGTTGTAGGGCAGGTTGCTGATGATGGACTTCTTATGATTTTCCATGGATAGTTGGGATAACTCGAGGAATGTTTTTGGCACGGACGAGATTGGTTTGATAGAGATTGCTTCATGTGATCGACTGGATGTTGGTAGGCTAGTTTCCTCATTGGATCATAATGCATATCCGAGATTGGAGGGATGTGCACATGTTTTGTTTGATCCAAGAGGATGAGTGCTCGCATGACTGGGTTGTGGTGATGATGGCCCGTGTTCGACGACAACTCAAACTGACTTTATAGGACACACAATTAGTAGCAGGTTGAGCCAGTGGAGATCATGTAGACTCAGATGGAGTCTAACTTTAGAGGGAGAAACCTTATGGAAGTATTAAGGTCTTCAAGTTCTAATGATATGAGGTAGAGGCACTACCAAGATTGCAGGGTTCATTCTATAGAGTATGATGCAGTGATGGATGCCAGATGGGCTAGTGTCGTCGGATGATGATGATGGAGACTTCCTAGTGTTGGAAGTACCTCCCTCGCTAAGAGGGAGTGTTGAGATTTGTAGCTTGGGAGGTACTCCAAATCCTAGGCTAGTGGGTTTTGGAGGAATGGGTACACAAATGTCTTTGTGGGCTTAGAACCCAAGCCTATGGGCTTTACACCCAAGCATGTGGGTTTGAAACCGTGATAAGGATTGATGATTTGGCACATGGAGTTCGAAGGGCATCCTTAAAGGAGTAAGGAGCAATTTGAAGCATATGAAAAGGACGTGTCAAATTGAAGATATGAATTTTTGTAGTTATGGGTGCTTGTGGAAAAAGTTTAAGGTCAGCTAGACTTTAGGAGAACCCTAGAAGAGGGCTAGACATTGCCACAAGAGAAGATATAAATAAGGATGAGGAGGAGCCTCATTCAATCATCCAACAAGGGCATCTTTTCCTAATATGAAGATTGAAATAAGAAGGCCGAGTTCCCTAAGGTAGTCGCAACCAAAAAAAGGAGGCTGAGACTATTTGGGATGGTTTTGGGCATGTTTTAAGGATTGTTGGTTGCAGGTGAAGGCAACATTGAAGAGGAGACCAAGCAAAGTGAGTAAAGGGAAATTCTAGGCACAAATAACCAACAATTGTCTCTCTATTGCAGGCCAAACACTTATGTGAGAACGTAGGTGAGAAAAAGGGTCTGTTTAGGGAGGTTGAGTAGTCTACTAGGCTCCTAAACATGGCCACAATTGTCTCCAGCTAGACCGCAACAAGGAGGAGGCTTGTAGGTGGGAGAAAGTTTGATTTTATGCAGGGACAAATGCCCTAACCATGGCCAAGTTCCTCAGTGAGGTCAACTCAAATTCCAAGAGGTTTTGAAGGGCATATTTGTTCAAATTCAAGGGTATTGGAAGAGCAAATTGTGGATGTCTTTAGGGAGAAGAAGTGCATGTTGGAGGTCCTAGAAGAGGACAATTTTGGAGGATTGTTAGCAACCAAGAGGAAGGGTAATCATAGTGATTGGATGCCTTAACCAGTGAGAAAAATCTACAACAAAGAGATATGTATTGTTGATGGTTGGTTTGATTTGTATTTGACACTAGTGCACTGTTGGAGGGCAACATGGGAGTGGACCAAGTTGGCCCTAAGTGCAGTGACCTAAGAAGGACCTTAGGCCTGCTAGAAGTGGCAGAATTGGAGCAGCCTAAAGAACAACTTGTGGAGGATTGCTTCAAGCCTCAAGGAACAAGTCTCTTGAAGGATTAAGGGATTGTTAGAAGTAGCAAAAGAAGAGCTCATATGTCTGATAAGCTAAGAGCAATTTGTAGCCCTCGAATTTCATTATAGAGGACATCTACTACAAAAGTTAGGTAGTCCTCCATGCCCTAAGTTCATTGTTGGAGAAGGACATTCGACAGTGATCGTAGGAAGCCCTCTTACCCTAAGTGTGTCTTCATGGGGCAACACTGAAAGCACTAGTGGGAAGAAAGTCCCAAAAGAGCTAAGGACCAACAGTGGGAAGTTGAGAGTTGTTCACAAACAAAGTTGTGAACAACTTGACAAGAGTCTCGATGTGTTGAAGGAGGAATGATCAACGAGAGAGCAAGTGGAGTTGAGTGCAGTGGTCTAATGGAGTTGGTTCATTGATAGAGGCAGATTGGAGTTGTTGCATATCAGGAGTCGAAGGATCATGCATATGTGTTCAGGATACACGCATTGAAAGGGCTGAGGGGGCACCACATCAACAAGTAGGTCAAGGTTGTCTTGTTCAGGGTAGATTGGTGGTCATCACGACAAACACCAAGGCCTAGTTGTTTTGTGTCGGTGAATGCATGAGGGCCATTATCCCTAATACGAGAGCCCTAGACTATTGTATTATCAATTTGATTAATATAACGAAGTCGGGCTATTGTATAATATTGTAAAAAATTGTGTATATTTTGTGCACTAGTAGATTTATTGTTGTATATTGTTCCGCTATGCAAAATAGTCTTGTTGTGATACTTGGATTGGTAGCGTCAGTGATTTAAGATTCTATCCTAAACTCCAATGTCATGGAATAAACAACTTGAACCCACAATTGGGGACATGAAACATGTGCCATACACTTGAGCTAAGTTCCTTCGACAAAATTCCACAATGATATTTTATCACAACATAATATGGGTGTTTTTTTGTTAAAAGAAGCAAGGGGTCTTTTCAACATATTAATGGATTTCAATTAGAAGTTCAAAAATCACAATTTCTATGTTTGGAAGCAATGAATGATTACATCTAATATAGAAAATTATTAGGGGTGGTCACTGGAAATAACCAAAGAGATGTTGATGATAAATGCCAATAAGAAGAATTTTATGTTAAAATTAAGAAGTATGGGACTTCAATAAGGGAAGGCTTTTAACCTTAAAGTCATTGTTTTCAATGAGAAATGAGGGAAATTTAATTCAAAATACTTATTGAATTGAAAAACATCTAGGACTACTTAGCAATGGTTAAGGAAGTAGATTTTAAAGTAGCTGTTGTTTTCATTACTTTGAAGATACCACCTCCGTCTTTTGAGAATTTTATTGAAACCTTCAATATCACATTGTAAAAAATTGGTATTACATTTAAGAGACTATGTGGTTAGTTATTATAGGAGGATTGATAGGAAAAACAATTTGGAAATGATAATTTTTTTTTTTATTGATGGTGATTGTTTTGATGCTAAAATATCAACGAAGTGGCATGGTAAACAAATGTAGCTTGAGGGATAGTGATCGTATGTTATTGTGTGCAGAGTAATGAGGATGAGACTAGAAATACTCCAAGGCAAATTGATATTAGTTCTAATTTAAAGGAAGACCACAAGGAAAAAAACCATGAGTAATACTACATCGCTTGGCAAAAGATGATTATTCGAACTTTATTATATGAAGAACAAAAACTAATAGGAGCAAGCTTTTTTTCGAAGTAAACTCATCAGAAAATTGCTTTGCTAAAAAGGGGATGTGCAAGAAAATCCTCAGGAAGGGTTAAGGCAAAATTGTTTTTACGATGAAGCAGGTAATATATTTTCCACAAGAGTTTAATTTTGTTGATAAAATTACAAATAAGTATAAAAAGAGAGAATATTCAAGTGGTCAAGATGGCTTAGAAACACAAGATTTTTGGCATCAAATTGTTGTGCTACCAAAGCATACAGGGGTGCATGGACAAATCAGACTCTGTGTTAATGGTAGGCAATCCATTTTTCTGCTCTCATTGCCTTCAATGTGTCCAGTGAGATCTTACAGATCAAATGGTTGAAGACTTGTGAACAATCACACTGGATATCGGGTATGCAGTCAATGTTATCCCATGTTTTGGCAACTTCAAATAGAGGTGCATGGTCCATTGATGATACATCATAATGGGAAATTGTGAACCTTTCTTTGTTCCTAATTGAGAAGCACTACTCAAAGGTGCACTGTAGACAATGTGCACAACTTGCATGGTCAAAATATGTTGCTTATGTTTTGGAACAAGTGACAATGTTTAGCATAACATCAAGATAAAGCGATAAAATGGATATTTAATAATGGTAAATATATTTTACAATGAAATCATGTTATAAGGTTAAATTGTTATGACTTAGTAATTCAATCATTAGATGTTGGGGAATGAATATGAGATCCACAGTGACTTTCATTTAATACTATGTAAATGATTTGCATCATTTGGAATACATACAATTTTGAATAGTTCTCTCTCGCTACTGTTAATCTAAAATTTATGCTATTATATTTCCCATCAGTCTTAAAAATTAATGACTTTACTTCAGAAGACACAAGCATTTTGCTTCCTTTATAGCTTACCATTATTGGATGCAATGAGAGGTTCCTCTTTCACTTCACCTAAAAATATTCCCAAAATGTATATACTGCCACAATAAGACCATAACTTGTTTCACATGTCTTGTATAAAATAAAAACGCTGGGAAAAATACAATAATTTTATTGCAAGAATCTCAAAAATCACCCCTACTTTGTTTTTCATTGTTACAAAAAAAAGGAATGCATGAATTAAGGGACAGGTTCATTGTAAACGTACCATTATTATTATTATAAACAACGAAATAATCTCATGCTCATAATATAGTCTGGTTAGGTAGGAAATGTGTGACATATAATTGCTATTTGTTCTTGGTAATGCTATGTGACATAGGGTTGCTACTCGTCCTTGGTAATGCTAAAACCGTGAACCAGGTTTTCAGAGACACGTGTGCCTTTTGCTAACATCTCAGATCATTCACGTTGAAGATGCACAGTGGCATCAACGATTACAGGAAAAAAAGAAGATTCCATCTTGCTAGCTTCAAACACATGTTTATAATGAGAAATGCCTCGAAGAATAATTTCTTCTTGGACAAAAGAATTTAGGTCAAATAGATAATGTACAAGAAGAGATAAAATCATGTCAGAGATAGTTTTCCTTGAATAAAGAATATTACTTGCATAGCCTTTTACATTGAATTTCATCTAATTTCCCTCTCATAAACAGGGGGTAACCGCAGGATAATGACATCATTCAAAAGAGCTGAATTAATGCTTTGAACGGTTATCTGTAACTTGAGCATATTACAACTGGGAATTATGAAAAAGGCCTAGAAGCAGGATTTCATAAACAAACCAATAGAGGTTTCCTGGCATAGCAATAGACATGCACTCAATTGGCTGACAAAAAAAGGGATGCCTTTGACCTGTGGTGAACAGTATGCTTACATATGATCTTCAAAGTCACCCCAACTTTAGAAAGAAAGTACTTTAGGAGCACACTCAGCTTAATATCTCTAGGCCGACTAACATGCATATTCCATAGAGCAGCGCATGATGTCACTTATTGATGATTCAACCCAATTACCTTCACCATGAGGGCCATGGCTTCAAGTTGCTAGCAGCCTGGGATTCCCATTATGATCAGGTCTCTTTATAAGTAATACAAACAGACCGGTTCCCAATAAAGAAATAACAGGCTGAGATATCTTACTTTAAACTCCAAAGTAAGATACAGTGCCACAAATTACTTTGACAGGAACTAAATAATACCACTTTTCAGCCTTTCCATTCGGGCTTGAAGAACAGATAACGTTCTCTCGTCCTTGGGAGGAACCTCTGCAGATTGTAGTGATACCTCTATGTTAGGACGATCCATTGCTTGAGATACATTGGCTTGAGAAAATGCCATAGGCAGTGATCCATTTGAATATGACGTTGGTGATCCATTCCCAGAGTTTCCAGTAGTAGCAGCCTGTATACTTTTCATTCTTTCTCTAATTGCATCCAATGTGCCATGTGGGGCAGAATGAATTGATGTTCTTTCACCTTAACAGTAGAACATGCTTGATAAGTTCATATTAGAAACAATAATTCTGCAAAGTAAAAATTAAGTAAAAAAATCAGTCATATTTTACCTTCTGGGATACTGTTGCTTTGATATTGACCAGCTAGGAACCGTATGTGAGAAAGCTTCCTTGAATCATGCTGATTGAAAGCTCCAGCATGAGTAACTCCACTGACACTTCTGTCTACATCCTCGTGACAAGAGGAGGTTAAGTGAGCACTATTCTGATCCACCCTGACCATCTGCAGCCTCTCATTAAGAGGAGAAGGGGGGGCAAGTTTTGGAGAAGTATAGCTTGGAGAAGACACAGGAGGTGGTGTTGATATAGGCACACTAGAGGGTGTTCTGCCAGCAGCAGAATTTTTCTCAATCTGCATATGCAGACAAATTGATAAAAATAAGCTTAAAATGACATTACATATTAGGAAGATAGAAAACTGTTAAAATGAACGGTGGCCAGGACTATGATACCTGTGCTAAACCATCTCTGATATATGTCCGAAATGCTTCACTTGCATTTTGGAGCTGTGAGAAAATATCTACCTGCAAAAGTAGGCCATGGGGAGCATTAGTAACTGGTAAAATGTATCACAACATTCTCGTTGTTGTCTGATATCAGTTTCAACTATTAATATTAAACATATTAAATGAAATATTTCATTAGGATTTTTTTAGTATGGTTGTAGGTTTACAGCAAGGCAATAGCATGCTTTACGTTCATAAATATACAGGCATAGTGCTATCTTCTGAACATTGATTTTATATTAGTAAATTCATGGAGAAAACTTTCATCTAATGGATATCAAATGCAATTATTTTTCTGTACGATAAGAAGGCATGCTGTAGTATGTACTGACAATCTCAGCATTTATTTTCAAGGAATTTACATGTGAAAATTCAATACACGACTATTCTTTAATGATAATAGCACACAATTTTCCGTTAACTAGTTCAAAAAAGTCATAAATACTTCATGTAAATAATCTTATGATGTAAACTGATACACTAAAATTGGCTAGGCAATGTGAAGAACCAGTAGTACAGTCTTACCTGGGGATACATCTGAGTAATGCGATGGAGTTCATATAAGCCAACTGAGCAAGTTTGTTTGTCTCCAATTTTTTTGAAAATTGCAGCTAGCTCTTGCTGAAAGGCAGGATGCATTATGTAAATCATGTATGTCAGGCGCATGCCAAGCAATTATTGCACATAAGAAAAACTGGAATCAATGAACTCTTTTAATGCTTCTACTGAAGCTATACATGATTGATATAAGATTGGATTGTTCATTTTATTGCTTCTACCAAAACAAGATAGTCCATACACTAATTATTCAGGATGCATTACTCTCTAAAATGAGTGATGAACTAGGTCATTTAGCCCACCTTCAACTGTGCATCTGCAGAATGTGTCGCAGCAGGATTTGGACCATTTGCAGCTGAATCTCCCCAGTTAGAATGACCAACAGCTCCAGCAGGATTCAGCATTCTCGCTGCTGCCAAAGTCTGTAGTATGCAAATAGAAGGGTAACATTAAGAATAAGATCACAACATTCCCTTTCATCAAAGATATAAATAAGCTTTGCATGATATTCTCTATACATGGCATGCCATTTTATGAAATCCCAATTGAATTTCCTTAGAAAACTATAGCTTACATTCTGTCCTCAGCCCAAGCTTGCTTTCGTAATAAATATTGAGTATTCACTCAGTATAATTAGAATCTAGTCAAAACCATCAATCATAGTGCAACAATTTGACTAATGAAAGGCTCAAATTAAATACAATACCTGGAGATTAAGTTCAATGTATGCAAGAATTATAGGCTGTGGTTCCATATCTATTGGAACCATCGAGAGATGACCTTTGATTGCAGTTCCACGAAGTTTAACTAATTCATGCAATACAGTTTTAACCATACGCAATGGTTTATCATCTGCCCCAGCTCTGTGAAAATGTGATCAACTCAGCAATTTTTTTTTCTTTGACAAGGTGAATAAAAAAGAGGTTATAAATATAATGTTAATTACACAACACAAATATATTACCTCCTGCGAATTTCTTCCATGCCCAGTTCTTCTAGATACTGGTGTATGCTTTCAAGTAGCTGATCAAGATCAACCTCAAATATAGTATTTTGAAGAACCTGTAAGTGATGTACATGAAATCAACCTATTTGTGCACATCAAATGCCTTTAAAAAACTTGAAAATTAATGGTTCAAACTACAAAGAACACACAATTTATACAATTTATTACCTTTGTCAACTTGATGAGACACTTAACAACAAGGTCTGAGAACTTGTGGCTTCTAATTACATCAACATCCCTTGATGCTGGTGATGGCCACCTAGATGGGTCTACTGGCTGCAGGAGGCGAATTAGAACTACAAATGCAGAAGTCCTGTCTGCATTCTCCTGCACAACAAAAAATGAAAACCTTATTGCACACATTCCATGGTTTCTAGAGTTTGATTTGAACAAAATAGAATGTTTGCAATGTAAAACAATACAGTTACACTAATAGTAAACTAAAGACTATAGAACTCTCACCAAGATCTTTAACATCAGCACATTTAGCGCTTTCAATAACTGGCTACCATCATCCACTAATGGAACCCTTTCATCCAGAAGCCATAGGAGAAGCTCTGTGATAAGATTCTGCAAAGTGTCTGTTTTCACCCTATAGGAAACCTTCTTTATTTGGAATGTCTGCATATGTAAAGTAAGATATTGAACAATGGAGAAAATAGCCACCCCAAACAACAAAAGAAACAAATCAAATTGCAGGGAGAAAGAATTTAATAGTAAACATTTTACCTGCATTAGTGTGTTTAAGACATATTTACATGACCTTGAAGATGCCCCAGAAAGGACTAAATTGAATGTCTTATCTACCTGAAGTTACAGTACAAAAATCAATCAATTATAACGTGCCTGCAGCATGTCAGAATGCTTATTTTGATATGAACAACAACAGCTAGAAGTCTGAGCGGTGAAAATACTTAATCTACCATACAAAATTTTATAAATCCACAAACCTTTGTTGTCAAGCATGACAAGAGACGGTCTGCATCATTTACAAGATTATCCATAGCTGTGCTTTCATGGTCATTATTAGCTTGACTTAGCTCATAACAAACATGCTTCATGCCTTCAACAGCCTACATGATGGCAGAGATACCAAACTCAGATAAGTGTCTTAAACAGAAAATCCAAGTCCTCTCCATCATAAGTTCCATTAGAATGTGATTCATGAAGGGATGGAATATATTTAATGGAGAAATAATACAGCATTATATGAATAATTATTAATCATCAGAAGAAAACAGAATGATATCAATGTAAAAAATAATAACATTGCTTTGCTTCCTCGAGAACATCATAAAGCTCCAATCTTGAGATGAAGAAGGCCCCATAAATGGAGGCACTTTTATAAAAGCTTGGGATATATGCTCTTTAAGTGAGAAATCAACGCTGGGATATCATGCAATCTCACAAACAACCTGATCTGCTGATCCGTAGTCAATAACATCAACTGCTTCATTCCAATTGGATGGACCCACTGGTAATGCAGCAGAGACACTGAAATGTTGATCCGCAAAAGCCTCAAAATGTCCATGGTTGATGCGAATTCTGTATGGAAGAACATAAGACAAGAGGATTGTCATCTGCTCAACTGTTTAATTGAGAGAAAAGACAGAAACCAATAAGAATACGCAACTCTATAATTTCCGAAAATCAGAAAGGGGACATTATCACTTTCAAGTTACAAGTGCCAGAAATTCCAATGCTATGAAACAACACAGCATTTTATGTTGCAAATTTCAATAGCATTTCCTTTAAATTCATTTGAATATACTCATTTCAAATTATCAACCTTGGCAAACTTGGAGAAGAAGTAGGCCTCAGAATAACATCGCCGCTTTGTTCAGCAGTCTCCAACCTGTAAATTAAAGATAGATATTAACTAAAATACTATTTAAAATTTAAATCCCCAGACTAAAATCTATATGACACCATCAAAACCGAAAACATAATTATATCTGTTACAAAGCCATTACCAGGTTGATGACAGGTTGATAAACCTTTGTAATATATCCCTAGTTTTGATTGATTCCATTACATAGGCCACATAGCCATGATAAGGCACAGCTTTTAATCCCTACAGATTTGGAACACTTGTAGTCATTTTCATTGGAAGTTTGAACTCTGGAATAATGTACTCCAGTACTTTTTAGATGCTGTTAAAAGATTTCACTCTCAGGTCCCTCTTGTTAGCTTTTGGGGTTAATCGAAACTTGAAAGGTGCTTTATGTGATGTAGGTTGCATGGTGTGTTGACTACCCTTGGTTGTACCATGATGAACGAATACATTGGAGATAGCTTACTCATGAATTACTATGCTTTGACTTGATGCTTATATGTGGCACACTTCCTTGGGAGGTTGGAGACCTATGTGGCTTGGTGACATTCTTCATGGCATGTGCACATGGGGGATTTGGTTGCTTGCTTGGTAGGGCGATCCACTTGGAGGAGTGTTGAGCATTTAAGAAGAGAACATTGAGGCCTAGATAGCATGGGGGCATTTGGTTGCTTGCATGGAGGCTTGTGCTTACTTGAGGACACTTGGGTTGACTAGTGTTCATGGAGGTGTAGTGGACCCAGAGGAGCACATGGCTTACGAGGTAGAATTGGAAATTTGGATACCTTTGGACCCTTACTGTGAAGTGCTCAATTTGGGGCCCTTACTTGGAGGATATGCATATCTCACAGCTTGAAATGTGTCATGTGCATACCTTGGAGCTTGACATGTTTGGTGTTTTTTTCTTGGGCCGCCTTGTGTATTTGGGTGGAAAATATTGAAATATATACTGCTGTAATTTATATTTCAGATTCAGTTCTAAGGCTGAAAGTTCACAGGGTATAAATCTGGGAATCCTCAAGGTTGAAGTGAAATTTCTGAATATATATTAAACATGAATTCTTGAAATTTCAACACCTTCTCTTCATTAGTAGTGAAATACATAGTGCTGTAATCAATATTTCAGAGTCAGCCCCAAGGCTGGAAGTTAACAGGAAATAGATCCGGGAAACCTCAGGGATGAGGTGGAACTAATGGATTTGCATTAAGCACGGAATCTTGAAATCCCAATAGCTCTTCACAAGTGGACATACAGTACAGCTGCATGTGATTCTGAAAGAATTATTTTTGATCTGTGTGATGCACTATTCTTTTCTTATTTATAAGTAATGTGCCTCTACTTATCACTGCAAAAAGGATTTTATAGAGTTTTGAAGTTTCTTTTCGAGGATAATACAATGTTCCCTAACAGCACTGTCATGCATCCCAGTGTTCCATGAGGTTTCTAAGTTCTAACATAAACTAGGGCCGTTTAGTTTTGGCAAAACTTTGACAACCTACCATGCAAAACAATCAATGATCCACATTCTTAGAAAATTGCTAAGAAATGTTCAAGATCAAGCATGCAACAAATGGCAGTGTCGAGAAGTACAAAGCGAGGTTCACTGAGAAAGGGTTCTCCCAAAAGAGGGGTGTAGACTATGAGGAGACATTTGCACCTATCGCCAGATATGTATCCATCAGGGTGGTCATTTCTATTGCTTCAGAGATGGAGTGGAGGATACATCAGATCGATGTGAAGATTGCCTTCCTCAATGGGGTCCCGGGTGATTGAGGAAGAGGAGAATATTGAGTAGCCTTAGGGCTTTGAGGTGCATGGGTGGGAGTCCCATGTATGCTGACTAAAGAAGGCCTTATACGGACTTAAGCAAGCACCACACACATGGTACTCCAGGATTGATGGGTACCTACTTGGATTGGGCTTCAACAAGAGTGAGGTGGATTCAAACTTGTACTATGTATTTGTTGAGGGCGAGCTGCTCATCTTGGTCCTCTATGTTAATGATCCCTTATTGACAAGATCAAAGAGGCTCATTGGGATGTGCAAGGAGGACCTTGCTTTGGAGTTTGAGATGAATGACATTGGTTTGATGCATTACTTCTTGGGATTGGAGGTGTGGCAACAACCAGGAGAAATTTTCCTAGGGCAAGGCGAGTCCTCCATCTAGATTCTGAGGAGATTTAGGAAGGAGGATTGTAAGCCAATGTCTACACCTATGATCACCAACTTGAGGAAGCTAAGTGCTTCTAAGGGTGAGTTGGTGGATCCCACTTTGTACAGACAGTTGACTAGAACCTTCATGTATTTGGTCAACACTAGGGCAAATATTTGTTTTTTAGTGAATACACTCAGCCAATTTATGGTGGAGTTAAGGAGGGATCATTGGCTAGCAATGAAGCATGTGTTGAAGTACCTTCGATGTACAATGGATTGTGGACTCAAATATGACAAATTTGGTGGAGTGCAGTTGCAGGGCTACATAGATTTTGATTGGGTAGGTAGTGTAATGGACAGGGAATCTACTTCTAGATGTTTTAGCTTGGATCAACTATGATCTCATGGTATAGCAAGAAGCAACACTCAATGGCACTTAGCTCAATAGAGGTAGAGTACATGGCAATGAGTCTAGCAAGTTGTGAGGCCATATGGCTTGCAAGATGCTCACAGGATTATTTGGCCTTAAGATGGGGCCCACTGTGATTCACTGTGACAATTAGAGTTGCATTAAGCTCTTTGTGAATCCAATGTTTCATGATAGGTCCAAGCATATAGAGATCACATACCACTTGTTATGCAACTAGCTCAAAGAACAGAAGAAAAGATCGATCAACGACTTAAAAATTGTCCTCTTCGAGGGGAAAACTCCTTTACACTACATAGATGAACAATTCTTGGATTATACAAATGATAAGACCTCCTTGGTATCTTAGGAGTCTAAGAGGTCACAATATAATCATAGACTTAAGGGCACAACAATAACAATAATGGGTTTCTATGGAGCACAATTATAACAACATGGGAGATACATGGGCACAACAATAACAATAGGGGGCTACACTAACAATAACAATAAGGGGAATACACTAGTATTATAGGGACCTAACATGCCCCTCTCCTTCAAAAAAGTGTTGTCCTCAACGCTTGAGTAGTTCCAGATGTTTGTCTATAAAGTTTTCATCCTCCCATGTGGAGTCTTCAATGGGTAAGTTCTTCCACTTAATGAGATGCTCTGAAATTAATTGATTCCGTAGCTATCGGGTTCTTCTTTCTGTGATTGCTTCAGGCACAATTATGAATTTTCCATCTTCATCAAGTTTTGGCAACACTGTTTGAGCCGAGAGCTTGTCACCAATAACCTTCTTTAAGCATGAAACATGGAAAATTGGGTGTACTCGGGGAGATGCAGGCAGATCCAATTTGTATGCCATAGTTTGCAACACCTAGTAAGGGCCATAGTACTTGGGTGATAGTTTATTATCCTTCTTAGCTTGCCCGAGGGACATTTGTTTGTATGGTTGTAGCTATAAAAATACCCAGTCGCTTACATCAAAGCTTCTTCATATCGATCTTAGTACCATAATGAATCATACCAAATGTTATGCAACCAGTTCAAACAACAGAAGAAAAGATAGATCAACAACTTAAAAATTGTCCTCTTCGAGGGGGAAACCTCCTTTACATTATATAAATGAACAATTCTTGGATGATACAAATGATAAGACCTCTTTGGTATATATAGGGGTCTAAGGGGTCACAATATAATCAGAGCCTACATAACAATAATAATGTAAGAACACAACAATAAAAATAGTGGGCTTTTATGGGGCACAACAATAACAACATGGGGGATACATGGGCACAACAATAACAATAGGGGGCTACGCTAACACTAACAATAAGGGGAATACACTAGTATTATAGGGACCTAACACCACTTCATTAGAGGCAGGGTCTAGAGAGGTGCTGTGATATTGCAATACATCTCCACAGAGTAGGTAGCAAATATTCTCACCGAGCCTCTAGTGAAGGGGAAGTTTGTGTTCTACAGAGACAAGTTGGCGGTTGATGGAGAATCCCTTCCTTGCTGGGAGGGGGTGTTGAATTTCTAGCTTCAGAAGTTCTTCTACATTGGCTTGGTGTCTTAGCATGTAGAAGATATTTGATTGCCTCTTTACATGTTTGCTTGGTGGAGTAAGTGATATTATGATTTATTTCCTAAGGTTAACTCGAGAAATGTAAAATAATTAATCTAATTAATTATTGTGGACTATTAGGACAAAATTCTAAGGATAAATAATAAAATTATTTAAGTGACTTAGATATAATCTCAACAATTGATCTCAAGAGAAACTTAGTGTTTAATCCTAACCATTGATCACTTAGGAGATTAGGGTTAGGGATTTTGACTTAAATTATAAAACAAGCTTAAGGGAGAGGTGAATACACACAATTGTGGAGAAAGCAATCCTCTCTAGAGCGAGAGGTTCGATTAGGCTGAAGAGAACTGAGAAGTGCAATAGGGAATTTCAAAAGAAATTCAAGGAGACCAGCTTCATGAAATAGGGGGCTGAGTTGCTAAAGAAGAGGGCCGAATTATGGAGGAGGCTGAATTATCTAAGGAGGTCGATTTCTCCAATGCATAGGGGCCATATGAGATAGGGAGAAAGGGAGGCCGATTTGCTGGTGAGACTAGTTAACTCTTCAAGGCCGATTTGGTTCAAGCGGTTCAATTTCCAAAAGTTGAATTCTTTGAGGCCGACTTTCTTAGTGGGTACACGTTTCCATGTGTCCAACAATTATATTTTTCTATGTATTTTTTGTGGGTCTAACCTTGAATTTTCCCGAGAAATTTAACGAAGGAAGATTGTGTTGGGTGTAAATTTGTTGTTGTGGTGTGATTGATCTCTTCAATTTATTTCCATTGCATTTATAAGTTAATATGATAGTGTATTTATTTTTTGGAAAATTCAGAAATATTTGAGATGAATATTTTGTGGGGTTTTAATAAATTGTTGAAGCAAAATAAATCAGATCTAGCATAAGAAAAATTAACATATCTTACATGATATTGGTCTTTGCATGGCTGGTTATTGACCATGCAAGGCTTGTTTGGCTGAGAGTGGGTTGACAAATGGACTTTGCGTAGTTTGTGGTAAACTAGAGATAATGAAATACAACTTTTGGGATTGCCCAATTGCTAGAGATTGCTGGTAGGGAATTCAAGATCAACACTCAACCTTCTTCCAAGGAAAAGTGCATTGGAGAGTTGTAATCTTTGGAGACTCTAGGTTTCATGCTCTCAACCTTCTCAGAGATTTGGAACCGCTACAAAGTTACTACATTGTTCACTCTTTGGAGGCCAATTTGTAAGTTTAATTGTAAGTTTGAGTTGATTCTTAATGCAAATAACTCTTCTGATATTGAGGATAGGTGGATTATAATTCAAAAATGAAAGAAGGAAAATTTCACTATATAGGTTTTCCAATAGTAGATTGCAGATTATTTACACTAAAAGTGAGTATCCAAGGAAAATAGATTAATATTATTATCAACAAGATTGACCAAGAAATTTACATCAATATTAACATGGCAAATCAATTATCAATTCTAGAACCATATATAGGTGAAAAATAAGATATTTTTCTCAAGAAACAATATGAAGTTAAGTACTTGAAAGTGATAATTGATGATTATGAATGTATATCTCAATTCAACTTCGTAACTGTGTTTGATGAAAAAATCGACATATTTCTTGGTTTACCCTCATTTGAGAAACTATGTACCTTCATATTAAACATAGAGAAAAAGTTTTTAATTTTCTCGATAAGAAGAAGAAGGTGACACTTTAGGCCATTGCAGTGAGATAATTATGTTTTCCCAATCCCTTAATTAACTGCCCTTTTTCTCCTGTTTTCCCAATCCTACACTACCCTTCCCTCCTATCAAACTAGGGCTTTTATTATGCAAACCAACACCATGGCCAGTGAAAAGAAAAAGTATAACAAAGGAGGGCATATCTCCAGATATGAGCCACCTCATATGTAGGAGATTAATGCCTCATCATTCATCAAGAAGTCATTTGAAGATGTGGGCTGCCAAGGGTTTTGTGGGAAGATACAAGAGGTGGGCTGCCATGCTAAATTGACCAGTCTTTTTGCCACCAATTTCAAGAGGGATAAGACCAACATAGCAGGGATGGACTTCATAATATCAACAGATGTCATAGCTTTAGCTACAGGTATCCCTAACCAAGGAGAAATTTGGTTTAAGGGGATGGATTTGGATATTGAAAACTACAAAGTCTTCCTGAAACCACACTACAAAGATGCTCCCACTCATATCTTTCGTTTTAGGCAATTGTTAGATAGATATGCTCCTTTGATGAAGATGATAATGAAGTATTTTATTTGTGAAGGGAGGTTTTCTAGGTTGCATCAGTATCTCATCAGGTTGCTGATGTATTTTATTGCCATAAAACCTTTAAACTGACCCCATTACTTATTCAGGAGCTTAGTCAAGATGACTGAGAAAGTGAAAAGCAAAGGGAGAGATCACCAGGCAAGTTTATTTCATCATGGTTTAGTCAAAATCATAGTTCTTCATCATCTTTCACAGATTGATATACCATGGGAGATATTCATGCAATCAGCTACTCTTATGCCTGCCACTAGTCAACCTAACAGTCAAAGCACTCCATTAGCACCATCTAGGCCAAAGCAGGTTGGCTCATAAAGTAAACTATCAGTGACAAAGACACCTAGGGCAGAGATTACAAAGACTTATAGTAGAGGTAAAAGACTGGTGTTTGCCCCTGAGATAGCTGAGATGCCTAGACCTAGAACTAGGGCTCAAGCTAAGATGTTGCCTAGGAAGAGTATCAATGAAGAAAGAGTTCAGCCTAGCACCATGAGACAAGAGATATCAGGAGGTGAAGATGATGCACCATTGCACAATGAAGAGCAGGGGCCCACTAATTTTGACATGGCTGACCTAGAAGAGCACAATGAAGACAATCAGCTGAAGAAATAATCAAAGAAAAAGAGGCAGAGATTAGAAAGCTTAGAGATGACCTTGCCAAGGCAAACTTCATAGTATCCTTCTTGCAACAAGAGAATAGGCAACTCAAAGTGAATCAACTATTGCTAAACAAACCTAAAGGAGATCATCCCTCATCCAGCAAGGCAAATTGTGTGGTTGAGAAGAATAAGGGCAAGGCTCATAGATGTGGAGCAGCTTGACGACAAGAATGTTCAGGTGCAACCAAGGAGGCCAAAGACAAGAGCTAAGGAAGGAGAGGAAAATCAATCATCTCCTCCTCAAGTACACCAAAACCTAGATGAGATTGAGAAGGACTGAGAGTTTTGGCTTGGGATAATCAATGAACACCTGGAGAAGCTACTAAAGAGGGTCAACAAAGATACAAACCTTCAGAGACACATGGTAAGACATTATTACACCAGGAACTTAATTTGCAAAATTAGGGTTAGGAACATGAAAATAAGGCTTAAGAAAACCCTAATCAAGCTTAAATAGAGAGATAATCTTGATTTTCTTGCTGATGCATCTCTAGTTGTCTAGGCCATGACTAAAAAATGAAGAAGCAGAACATTTTGGCAAGTTTTGGTCATTTTTGAATTTTTGTACTAATTCTAGCAATTTAGTTGCATAGAAGCGCAGCGTGGCCACACTACGCTTCTTCTCAGAGCATTCAAATGACAAATGACATACATATCCAAGTTGCTTTTGACCTCTACATTACAGATATGTGCTTGGTCTTTCATGTCAGCTCTCAATTTTGAAGAACAAGGCAAAAAACTAGAAATTTTTCATGTTTCTGCCACTATTATGGACCCCACGCTGCACTTCTGGAGTAGTCTTGGGAGATTGGATTTTTAGGTGCCTTAGAGGTGGATTTTTGCAGGCTTGAAGCTTCAGTGGTCTTCTACACATCCTCATCTATCTTCACCAACCATCACTTCAACTCAAAGATCAATAAAAGTCACCAAAAAAGCTCCTCAAAGACCACGTTGCGCTTCTGCTGAACCATGCTACGCTTCTATGAGAAAGCCCGATTTCGAGTTTTTCTTCGTCAAAGTCAACTTCTTTTGGTGTAATTTCTCTCAATAATTTTACATGATGTAATTAATTGTTCTAGTAATGGTTAGAGTGATTTCCTTGTAATTTAATGCTTTCAAAGTCAAACTCAATCAATTAGTGTAAAAAGGGAGTTGGTTTTTGACATGGTTATAGATATTGGTGTAATTAGTTCCTAGGATGATGGATTTGACCCCTGAGAGCGGGAATGAGGATTCTCATCTATATGTAGCCTATTTGAAGTCAAATCAAAGGTTGGATACTTGAGAGTCAGAGGTTTGGAGCTAGTGTATACCATTTTTGCAGTGATATAACATGCAGTTGCAACTATTATCTTGGGATTCCTGTGGTATGCTTATTGATAATGTTTTTCCTCTATTTTATTATCAAATTGAATATTTACTTCTTCTTACTACCATTAGAATGCTTTCATATGATCATCTCATTAGTTTTTAAGCAGAATTCATAGTTTTATGCTCTGTTTAGATGAGATTTTCATGTTTGTGTTCCATATCTTATGATAAATGAATTCATAGTCTTATGCTCATTTTGATCTTTCTTACTCAACCCTATACCACAATGACAACCCAATTGTGTCACTAATCATACCTACCTTGCCCCATCTTATCTCTGCAACTGATCATTTGAAAAACTGACCTAGTTCCTAGACCTCTGATCCTGATCTAGCAAAACCCTAAAATCAAACCCTAGTGAGCTGAATATCTAGCCTAAGATCTACTTTTCTCTCCAGTCACTTCATTGGCTATGAGATTTTAGAGAGAGCCCTCTCTGATGGGTAGGGCTAGTTACCAAATCCAAAGTTGGTATGAGGTTACCTCCTTCGGTCTCCTTTCTCAGCCTTGGGAAACTGTGGAGCGATAACACCCTTAACCTTTCGCACTGAGATCTGCACTAAGTTAATGCAGAGATGACTGAATTGGATGGTGACAAATGAGGCTGCAGTCCTCTTCTATATATGGACTATCTCTTTGTTCTAGGCAGACGTGATCATGTGTAAGTAGGTCGACTTCTTAAAGGGAGGATTCTTAACTTACTTTGAGCCAACTTCAAGGGGTATAGTGACAAGTATCTTGGAGTGAATATTTTACATAATTGACATGTGTAACGTAACTTCATATACAAGACTTTCTTAATTATATTTATGACTAGATGACAAATCCTAAAATGCATCAAGAAGAAGTCTTTGACCTATAATAAAACTCCTCGCTCATGAAACCCATGAAGCAAGTAACATAATACATTTACTATTCTATCTTCTTTATTTACATAAATCATCATGAAGACCGAACCTAGTTACACTTTTCAACACTCCCACTTAACTAGGGAGGTATTCATAATGGTACATGGTCATTCTCAATCTGAAGAGATCACATAAGAAGAGTTGGATTTGTAACCCATTTGTTTCTAGCATCATATTAATCCAACATTGTTACAAAGCAAGGCCTTGACTAACAACTCCATCTCATCATGAGCTATAATGTTGGTGAGACCAATGACTATCGACACCATCGTCATTGTCTCCAAGGTACATACTCCACCTAGGTGTTCACCGAGTATGACCTTATAGGACTATTCTTATCGGGATAGCTAATCCTCAAAGAATATCGGTCCTTGACTACTCTTATCAGAATGGTCTACCACATTCTCAAAGAGCATCGGATGCCAGATGGTTACCAAATCCCAAAAGACTCCATTCTTTCTTCTAATGAAGAGAAGAATGTGTGTCTATCTCTCCCTCTGACATAGGGAGGATACATTCACGAAACCAACCTTGTCTTTTAGATACACAAGCTTCTTGTTTGGAAGTGATTTTGTCAATATATCAGCTACCTATTCATTAGTGGGAACATACTGAAGTTGTAGCACGCCATTTTGTACTAGCTCTTGAACATAGTGATGCTTGTTGTTGATGTGATTTGTCTTTCCATGAAACACTGGATCCTCAGACAAATATATACCACTGGTGTTATCACAGAGTATCATTGTAGGGTTCATTGGTCCTTCAAATAAGTCCGATAACAACTTCCTTAACCAGACCGCTTCTTTGCCTACTTCACAAGCTGCAACATATTAAGCCTCAGCACTACTCAAAGCAACAGTGTCTTGCTTTATGCTCATCCATGAGACCATAGAGGATCCCAAACTAAAGCATCCTTCGGTAGTACTTCTTCCATCTTGTTCACTGCCTCCCCAGTCGAAATCTATATAACCAATTAATTTGACATCATTCCTTCTATTATATTTTAGACAGTAATTGATGGTTCCTTGAAGATATTGTGAAAATTTCTGAATCGTTAATACAAAAACCATACTGCTAACTATTGATTTACTTCTCCTACTTGATTTATTATACAAGTTATTTAACTGAATATTCTGAAAAATAGCGAAGTAAACACAAATAGAAGCCTACACGACTACAAATCATTTATTGAACATCACGCACATATGACAAAATGACACAGATTTTTCATACAAATGTCCCTGGAAAAACCCAATTCGGGAAAATCGGTGCAACAACTCTAGAGGGTTTTATTATTATGCAGAATCTGAATACACAACATTCTGGGCACCAAAAATGGTTTGCCCTATAGAGAAATTACACGACAGCTGTAACTTATCACTTGGAGACAGAAAATACCGCTGAATCACAACCTCAGTCAGGAATTACAGATAATGAGCCCTTTGTGGCCCACTGGAACCCCAATGCTGCTTCTGTGTTAGCCCCTATTGGCCAACGTACTGTTGATTTATGGTAGCATCAGATGTGCTCTAGCCTTGTAATTTTGTATATAGGCTAAGACACATGTATTCCATAAAACCCAGAAATGGTTTTGGAAAATTCCACATAGAGATGATTTAATTAAATTAATTAATCATTTTTTAATGTTTTCCTAAGTCTAAACTTAGGGAAACTGATTAATTAAAGGGTGTTAATTAAATCAAGTGTGAATCTTCTAGATAAATTCACGGATCACCTCCAAGTTAATATTAGCCCTTGATTATGTTTTAATTTTGGCCGTTGAAGGGTCAACGAAAGATTATAAGAAGGAGGGTGAGGGGCCTATGGAAAATACACTTGACACTTGAGCCATTGAGCATTTTTGAATTTGTGTGAGGAGACACAACTTTTGATCAAGAACAAATCACTAGGGCTAGGTTTGATAAGTGATTTGATTCAGTGATCAGATCCAGAGAGAGGCAGAAGCAGAGATTGGTTAGGTGGACCAAGAATACATTTCAGAGTGAGGCAGCATCAACACAAGAGAGAGACAGTGCAGTTTCTGGTAGAGATGATGCAGTTCCTGCAGAGAATCACATAGAGCCAACACAGTGTCTCTTGGAGTAAGTTCGGAGAAAGCTAGAGGCTGGGGTTCTGAGCTAGGAAGGCCAAGATCTAGCTTCAGATCAGCCAGATCATCTACAGAGAAGGGTGACGCAGTTCCTCAAGCGTGCCTATGCAGATCCAGCGTAAGAAATCATGCAGAGGCAGTGAGGGCTTCATCAACGCTGTTTTGATCAACCAAAGACTTGCTCAGTGAGGTATATCTCACAGTTAGTTTTGCTATCTAGATTTCTCTAAAGGGTCTGCTGGATGTTGGCACCCTAGTTGTATTCAATATTCTGCTGCTTAATAATTCAAACCCTTAGATCTGCTGCACCGGTTTTCCCACAGTTGGGTCTTTCCGAGGACTTAGTCCAAAAATAACTGTGTCAATGTGGTTGTTTTTCATTGTATTTTGTTCAGATTGTTTTAGCACTTAGATTTATTCCGCAACAATTTTGTGTAGATTGCTTCAATAATTACTTCGGTATTTCAATGAAATGAAATAATTATCAAAATAATAGGAGAAGTAATTCAGATTTGTTGCAGTAGGAATCCATATCTAGGATTTTTCACATGTACACACTACATCACTTTGACTGGGTCTCTGCTGCCTTTGCGTTGCCCTGGTTGGGCCTGCGTCACCCTAGTTGGGTCTCTGCTGCCCTTGCGCTGCCCTTGTTGGGCCTGCGTCACCCTGACTGGGTCTAAACAGCCTCTACGCAGTCTTCTGCGTGGTCCTGGCTGGACTGTGTCCCTCTGGCTGGCCTCTGCGTTGCCTGGTACAATGTTGCCTCTTTGTTGCTGTATTCTCGGCCTTGGATCAGATCATCCCTTGCCGATCTCTGCCCTTCACTGCACTGCAAACTCACTTCGAATTCCTTAGCAAACCCCGCCCCAAAAATTCGACTTAGCTTCAGTGCTTCTGCAATGTGTGTGTTTTCTCCAACTGACCCCAAGCCCTTCTCTTATACTTTTTTCATTGCAAACCAACGACCGCGATCTAATCTCTAATCAACGAATGAGATTAAAAGAATGCTTGATCCATGTCACTTAGAAGTTAGAACATTTCATCACATGTGAAATTAATTCACTTTAATTTTTTAATTTCCCTAAGTTAGACTTAGGGTCCCCATTAAAAAAATTAATTATTAGAATAACTTTTGCACTAGATGAAATTTCTCCAAACGCTTTCTGGGTCTTGGAGATCTCGTGTGTTCCAGCCTCTCCACAAAGTTTCGGAGCTAGAGCACACCCGATGCTACCCCAAAATCTCAACACTCCCTCTTACAGAGGAGTGTGCTCTAGCAATACTTCCACACTGAAGCATCACCTTGATGTCGACATCGGTATCAATGCTATTGATGCTTGGCTTGCTACCCTCCATCCACTGCGTTCCTGCTCTTTGTACTGTTGCCCATGTTATTGCCACCGACATTGCTACGTCCGTACTGCAGCTCCCTCTCAAATTGCCGCATCATGCTACCCATAACGCTGCCACTGCTAACTACTGCACTGCGACTCAATTGCTGAGAAGTAAACAACTGAAGGACCATCACCCAATCATTGACAGACAATTTAGTTGGGCTGCATCTCATCATTGAAGCACCCTCTGCTGCTACTCATCGTTGTCTGCTGCACTACACTGCGTAAGCATTGCCTCTGCGCTGCTCCAGACTTTAGCGTCCCAGCATTGCCTCTACTTCACCATGATCTTCTGCACCCACTGCTCCAGTCATCCTGCTACTGTCTTAAGGCTCCCGTAGCTCGTATGTGATCCAAGAGTTTGCGCACCTCAAGGATCCCGCCACACATCTTTAGCTGCTCTACAAATGAATATCGCCCACCTCTTCTCTCGAGGCACATGAGCACTCATGGCCACATCATCCTCACTACCACTGTCCCTTTTTGCTGCTGCTGCCTTGGAATCAAATGCTTCCTTGTCTTTTGACTTAGGACAAGTGTTGGGGAAGTTTCCAAGTTCACCACACCTGAAGCAATGTTGCTTGGATAGGTCTTTCTTCTTCTTCCCTTGTTGCCTCTATCCCTTAGATGCAAGGGCTGGATCTTCCTCCTCTTTCATCACCTTGACTCCTCCGCTGCTGCTTTGCTTCTTGGCTATCCTCCTGATTTCCTCCTGACAGAGGATTTCCCACATGTCCACCCAGGATGGTAGCGCTGCTCTGCCCAAGATACTTTGGACAAATGTCTCCCATTCATCAGTGACTGCATTCAGGACAGTCCTCACCATGAGCCCTTCATACGGAGTTGACCCCATGGCAATCAATTGGGCACGGATAGTCTGTAGTCTAAAGATGAAGGGATCGATTTCCTCCCCCTTCTGCATCTAGAACAACCGCATCTGATTCTCTAGAAGCATCTTCCTCTGGAGAGAGCTTCCCTGATACATTGTGTTTAATGTTGTCCACATCTCGTTTGTCGTGTTCTTCGGGGCAATATGTGGTACCATGTGATCTTTTAATCCATCGATGATCAAGCGCTTAGCCCGTGCCTGATTCTCGTTGAACTTCTTCACAGGATCAACATCGGTTGGAACAACTAGGAAATTTTATGCATGGTCCTTGATGCCATACTCATTAGAGACTGTTAGGATTCTGGCTCTCCAGATGACAAAGTTGGACACACCGTCCAACCTATCCTAATCTCTTATTCCATGAGAAACTATCTCTGCTCAATCTGTCGAAACATAAACTCTTCTCCCTTCCGCTGCTGCTATACTCAGCAAAAGAATGGATCTAGGCTTCTTGGTGAAAGAATCCCTCTAGAGAACGTGCTCCCTCCGACAAATGATTTCCCTCCAGGAAATCCTTCACCAATTCTGATGAATCAGTCCTATATGATCACTCCTCTTGATTAAACTCAGATTCCTTGGCTAGAGAATCTGCCGAGTCACTGTTCTCCTCCCACTTTTTGTCACCTTTCCTAGGCATTGTTCTGCGCCGACGGAACCTATGCCACATCAACAACTTTTGACGATCAGAAACTGCCCTTCCGGCCTCGGCAAACTACACAGTAACTCACCAACGCGGATGACATCACCCTCCTGTTGCTGCGTCAACCTCTGCATGAGGAGACTGGCTCAACATCCCTCTTTTGGTGTTGCATCAGCCTCTGTGTAAGTACACTGGCTTTGCGTTACCTCTCTGGAGTTGCGTCAACCTCTGCGTGAGTAGACTGATTCTGCATCACCTCTACAGGGTTTGCTGTCCCTCTAGTGTTGCGCTGCCTTCTTCTGGATCAGTGCTGCTTCAGCTGCCCTTCTTGTAGCCAATATCTTCAGCCGCTTTGCTGATTGATCAAGTAAATGAAGTTTTATCATTTAAAATCAAATTAATACAGAATCCCGTGATACCATGTGAAAATTTCTGAATCCTTAATACAAAATCCCGTGATACCATGTGAAAATTTCTGAATCCTTAATACAAAAACCCTACTTCTAGCTATTGATTTACTTCTCCTACTTGATTTATTATACAAGTTATTTAACTAATATTCAGAAAAATAGCGAAGTAAACACAAATAACGACATACACAACTATAGATCATTTACTGAACATCACGCACATATGACAAAATGACACAGATTTTTTGGACAAATGTCCCTGGAAAAACCCAATGCGAGAAAATCGATGCAACTCTAGAGGGTTTTATTATTATGCAGAAACAAAATATAACATTCTGGGCAACATAAATGGTTTGCCCTACAGAGAAATTACAGGACAGTTGTACCTTATCACTCAGAGACAGAAAATATGGCTGAATCACACCCTCAGTCAAGAATTACAGATAACGAGCCCTTTCTCGCCCACTGGAACCCCAACGCTGCCTCTCCAGCCTCTACGTCAACCCCTACTGGCTATCATACACACTGCGTCACCCTGATTGGGTCTTCACTGCCTCTACAATGCCCTGGTTGGGCCTATGTCACCCTGGCTGGGTTTCTGCTGCCCCTGCGCTGCCTTGGCTGGGCCTGCGTCACCCTAACTGGGCCTACGCAGCCTTTGCGCAGTCTTCTGCGTCCCTCTGGCTGGCCTTTGCGTTGCCTGGTACAATGCTACCTCTTTGTTGTTGTATTCTCGACCTTGGATTAGATCATCCCTTGCTGATCTCTGCCCCTCATTGTACTGCAAACTCACTTCGAATTCCTCAGCAAACCCCGCCCCAGAAATTCGACTTAGCTTCAGTGCTTCTGCAATGTGTGTGTTTTCTCCAACTGACCCCAAGCCCTTCTCTTATAATTTTCTCATTGGCAAACCAACGACCGTGATCTAATCTCTAATCAACGACTGAGATTAAAAGAATGCTTGATCCACGTCACTTAGAACATTTCATCACATGTGTAAATTAATTCACTTTAATTTTTTAATTTCCCTAAGTTAGACTTAGGGTTCCCATTAAAAAAATTAATTATTAGAATAGCTTTTGCACCAGATGAAATTTCTCCAAATGCTTTCTGGGTCTTGGAGTCTCGTGTGTTCCAGCCCCTCCACAAAGTTTCAGAGCTAGAGCACACCCGATGCTACCCCAAAATCTCAACAGATATCTTAGAACGTGTTTTGCTGCTAACTAATGATCCTGCTTTGGTTCCACTTGAAACTGACTGAGGATATTTACTGCAAAACATATGTTTGGCCGAGTGTTAACCAAGTACATCAGTGAGCCAATCAATTGTCTATATTTGGAAGGATCGACCGGGCTTGAATCAAAACTTCTAAGTCTCTTTAAGTTTGTGACAATCGAAGTGGTCATAGGTTTGCAATCCATCATGTCAAACCTCTTCAGCATCTTGATCACATACTTTCCTTGGCCAAAAAAGATTTCATAAGGTCCTTGCCAAACTTCTAGTCCCAAATAGTAATGCATCAAGCCAAGATCCTTCATATCAAATTCTGCTGCTAGTTGTTTCTTGCATTCTTTAGTTCGTCCTTCTATACTTGTCAGGAGAAGATCATCTACATATAGAAGAATAATTACTGGCACACCCTTTTCCACTTTGATATATAAGTTTGAGTCAATAGAACTTTTCTTGAAGCCTAGTCTTTGAAGATATGCATCCATCCTAACATACCACGCCCTTCGTGCCTGCTTGAGGCCATATAGTGCTTTCTTTAACCTGCACACATAAGCCTTTCTATCCTTGACTTCAAATCCGAAGGGTTGTTCTATGTAGACTTCTTTATAAATTGTACCATTCAGAAATGCTCTCTTGACATCCATTTTATGAATGTCCCATCCCATTGATGCAGCCAGAGAGATTAGTGATTGAATCGTTGCATATCTAGCAGTAGGAGCAAATGTTCCTTCATAATCAATGCCTTCAAGTTGAGAGAAACCTCTAGCCACAAATCTTGCTTTATACTTATCTATACTTCCATCAATAGCATGTTTGATCTTATAGATCCACTTGGAACTAACCACAAATTTGTCTTCGGGCCTAGGTACGATCTCCCATACACCATTCTTCATGATAGATTGGTATTCTTCATTCATGGCATTCTTCCATTCGGGATTCTATAACACTTCTTAAAAAGTGGATGGTTCTGCTTCTATAAGTTTTTTCATGTATGCAACATACCCGGAGTTTTTCTTGGGTTTATTTCTTTCTCTAAATGTCCCCTTCGTTGCTCCATGACCTTCTGCATCAAGTAGAGTGGACTTCACCCAATTGGGTCTTTTTCTTGTTTCAGGTATGACCACTGATTGAATGGATTCACTGTGACCTTCTTCTTCATGGTGAGATTCCTCTGCTTCTTGATTCACTTCTTCCTCAAATATTGGAAGATCTTCATCATCAGAGTTTGTGGAAAGATCTTTTGATTTCTTGAATGCTATGCTCTCATCAAATATGACATCACAACCAACTTCTATGTGATGGCCATTCTTTATGTAGATTCTATATTCTTTTGATGAGTTGCTATATCCAACAAAGATTCCTTTCATCTCTAAAGGATTCAACTTCTTTCTCTTGTCTTTTGGTATATGGATATATACAGGACATCCAAAGATTCAGAGATGATCTACAGATGGCTTCTTTCCCGTGAATACTTCTTCTGGAGTTTTATTATCCAGAGATCTGTGAGGACATCTATTTTTGAATATTGACTGCAGTTTTAGTTGATTCTCCCCATAGAAACTTTGGCAGGTCCTGATCATGAATCATTGCTTTTACACTTTCTTCAATGGATCTATTCTTTCTTTTTGCAACACCATTTTGTTTGGGATTTTATGGAACTATCAACTCCCTCTTAATCCCTGACTCCTTATAGAATGCTATGATCTCCTCGGATGTATATTCTCCTCCATTATCAGATCTGAGGACTTTGATCTTTCTTTCTGTAAGATTTTCAACTTCAGCTTTGAATTCTTGAAATTTTGTGAAAACTTCATCCTTGCTTTTAATAGATAAACCCAGGTCTTCCTTGAATGATCATCTATAAAGGTGACATAGTATAGATGACCACCAAGAGATTTTGGAGTCATATGTCCACACACATCAGAGTGGATGAGATCCAAGATATCTTTTGATTGAGAAGCACTGCTTCCAAATGGTCTTTTGACATTCTTGCCTAATGCACATCCCTTGCAGGCTCCATGGTCTTCTTTAAGATTTCAGATTCCATCTATAATGGAGCTTAGAGAGGGAAGGATTTTGAAATGGAGATGACCAAACCTTCAATGCCATGGTTCATAGGGACTGATTTCAATGTGAACTAGGACTTGAGCTAAAGGGGAGATGAATCTATAGAGCCTTCCTTCTCGAATGCCAATAACTTTTGCTTGATTTATATTTGAGTCTTTTCCCCAAACAACAACCTTTCCATCAATGAGAGCTACTTTATCTTCTTTATCTTCTAAATTTGAAATTGAAAGCAAGTTTTTATGCAAACCTGGAACAAATAGAATATTGTTGAGGTGGATATTGCTTTCGTCTTCAAGCCTGATTGATGTAGATCCAATGCCTTTTACGGGATAACTGTTGTTGTCTCCAAGTTCAACAGAATAATTGGATTTTCCTTTTGCTAGTCATTAATTGTTTTGAGTGACCTGTCACGTGCCTTGAAGCACCACTATCAATTACCCAAATGTCTTCTTCTTGAAATGTATCGGAGAGGGTTGAGAAAAGACCTTCAACTTTTATGATTGATAATTCCTTGGAAGAGAATAAAATATTCCAGATCTTCTTGAAACCTTTCTCGAGATGGTTAGCAATCTTTTTGATGACCTTTATGATGTCCTTGAATTTCCTTAGCTCTGATGCCATGTTGAGAATTTAGAAGGGCAGTGTTTAATTCAATTCTCTAACTTGATAACTGCTTGTGTTATACTTCAGCTTCTTTCTCTTTGATTATTGTTATGACAATAAGCAATATATCAAACAGTTACCAACACAATAAGAACAGTGACACAATATGTAGGCTGCAAGCTAGGGCCAAAACCCAGACATCTCTTCTTATAGATGTTTCAATTGAGAATACCAAGACCCTTGACAAAAGACTTTAACACAAGATTACCCAAGATACTTGTCACTATCTCTTCATGCTTTGTCCTTCTTTCTTGCACTGTTCAACACCGTCACTAAGAGAGTCTCGGTCTCTTAATTCTTTAACCTTTGACACAGTCCTTTCGGCTTCCCTTTTGATCTTCAAATGTCTACTAGTTTCGGTTACCTTCCAACACTGATATGCACTAGATTACACCCTTACCTAAATGATGTAATCCTGAACTTTACTTCGGCCTTTGTTGGAATTGCAATGGTGATATATCCAAATTCTATGAGATCCTTTACGCACTGATTTGTGACTTAGTTCTTTGCTATATAACCCTTGACCTTTCGCACTGAGTTATTGTAGAGATGACTGAATTGGATGGTGACAAATGAGGCCGCAGTCCTCTTATATATATGGACTACCTCTCTGTTCTAGGCCGACATGGTCATGTGTAAGTAGGCCGACATCTTCAAGGGAGGATTCTTAACTTAAAAGAGTTAAAAAAAAATTATAAAATAAAAGAGTTTAAGAAAAAAAAGAATTGTTGAGAATAATTTTTTTATTATTATAAAAATAAAAATAAATAAATAAATTGCCAAGGAAGGTTATCAAGTCAAGAAAAATGGAACCTAATTCGACAATACTGAAGGAAGTAG
Organism: Pinus albicaulis; assembly: GCA_034641835.2. Classification (NCBI taxonomy): domain Eukaryota; kingdom Viridiplantae; phylum Streptophyta; class Pinopsida; order Pinales; family Pinaceae; genus Pinus; species Pinus albicaulis. Next base: position 1,544,056,151 of record CM076584.1, read on the forward strand.
TCAAGATGAGTCCCACAACAATCACTATTTTGGACTAAATGTTCATTTTGTTTAAACGAAATTGGATATACTTATATTAAAAAAAAAATGCAATTTAAGATATCCAAGGTGTGGAAGATTATTTAGTTTAGAAGAACATCAAGGCAATGAGTGGATGCAAATAAAACGATTAAAAGAAGAAATCACAAAACGTCAACAAAAGAACGTAGCATCAGAGGAGAAATATAGAGATCTTGAAGATCGGTTTCATAAAAAAATAACAAAAAGTAATGAAGAGATTTTGCGCCCAAAGGACCTTAATAAAAAATTACTTGAACAAATCAAGAAATCTAAGGTTAAGAAATAGAGACTAAAACAAGAAAAAGAAAACTCCGATTAGAAGCTCAATGAAAGTCTATCAGGGAAGGAAGAGAAATATTTACGCTTAAAGAACCTTAATAAAAAATTATTAGAACAAAGCAAAAGTATAAAAGATAAAGAGAAGGATATCAAAGACAAAGTCAACAATTCAGAAAACGAAGAGCTTTTACGCTTAAGGAATCATAACCAAGCCCTTCTTACACAAATAAAGAAGCTTAAAAGCTACAAGAAGTCACTAAATGACAAGTTAGAACAACTTCAAGAAGTATTGAAGTCTCTAGTTGCAACAATCCAAGTCGAAGATAAATGAACAAATACTGATCCAGTCAATATCACAACTCAAGAAGAACAGAAACCTATAGAAGTTCAAACTAATTTAAAAGTGACAGTTCAAACAATGGAAATTCCAAGTGATGATTCAGTCACCAATTCAACAACAATAGTACCTGAAGTAGATCGAGAGATCACCACAAACAGAGTAGGGCAAGATCAAATTGCAAGAACTTCGTAGACACATCCGAATCACAAGAGCAGACAACTAAGTCAGTCTACATATTTGAACCATTCAAGACAAAAACAACAGATTTATGTTCCAAGGAATGCTGAAGTTTGCAAAATCCAATCTTATGATTAAAATTCACTACAAATTATCAGTCACCAGAAAGTTCCATAGGAGATTAATCTAGGATGGTCAGATCCATTCTTAGGCCGACAATTTTGTTCATCACTCAGAGCATCATATCGTCTTGTATCAACAAAGATGAAAGTATTGAGATGATAAGATACTCGAAACGGGAAAAGAGATCAAGCCCTTTCATCAGTAAGCTTTGAGGACAAAGCTTTTTGAAGAGGAAGACAATGTTTTATGAATAAAAATATATATAAAATAATATAAATAATGTAAAACAACAACAATAATAAATAATGATTATGTAATATCCCAAATGGGAAAATAACAATAATAACAGGCTAAAAGATATTAAGGAGACAACAAAACATAAACTGATATCAAAACACTAATGGAGCCATAAAATACTGCTGATCCATTTTATTAATTTGCCAGAAATGAGTACAATGGAGGTGTTGGAATGAAGGCACCTGGGCTTGCTCAAGGCAAGCTAGAGAAACCCTCTGAATCAATGCTGAAATCCCCCATGATGGTACGTTGTATGGATATAGTTCTGTGCTGCAATCTGCCAGAAATGCTGCTGTTGCTCCAAAAAAATGCCGCTAGGGTCTACTACACACCTCAGAAAATTCTAGAATTTTAACCTCAGACTCTACTCAAGAAACCCACAAAAACCCACGAAGGAATTAGCCAAATGTTGACTTCGGAATTTCGGTCCAATTTCCCCTAGCTCCTCTAGCTGTTGGCTAAGTTAGGATCTATGTTTAAAACCTCAAATATGCCCAAAAAATTCTACCAAATTACTCTTGGCTTCTCCTCAATAAACCCAGAAAAAACCAAAAAGGGTTCGCCCAAAGCTTGACTCTGAAAATTGTCTCTCTTGGGCTTGGCTCACTGCACTGCTGGGTAAATCGATCCTCTTGTAAATCCTGCTGCTAGAAGTCTCCAAAATGCTAAAATATCCCTGTTAAGAAGCTCCAAGCCTCCCCCTCTCAGCTGCAACTCCCTCTCTTCTCAACTCCTGAAACAACCAAATCCTCTCTGCACTGCGTCCTCCCCTACGTAGTCTCCTCCTCCTCTGTGCAATCCAGAACTGGCTACGCTTCCTCCTGATGCTGCTAATAGAAATTCTCCTCACAAGGTGTGGAACTCCACTTTTGAGTGGGCACTTGAAGTCCCCCGAGGTAGAGGTTGAGATCTCCGCTTGAAGATCTCGTGTGCTAAACAACACTGCAGACTTGGCTCTCCGGCTCAAGCGTGGTCTGTCAAAATGACAAGAAGAAATAGTTGAATGAATGAATGACAAAATGAGCCTTCCCTTCTTCCTTTTATCCATTGAGGCCCAACGTATACCTTGGGTTCCACCTTGGCCTACGCTGCATCTCCTTGGCCAATCATGTGTTGCCTTCCTGTAGCCAATCCCACACTGTCATTTTCGTGCCTCTTCTACGCTGCCACTTAAGGCCAACTCGACCCCACCACTACAGCCACAATTTTCTCTTAGGGACTTTAGGAAAACACTCTATTTGGCCTAATTATTAATTGTGGGTCCCCCACCCACTTTATTTCCGCCCAACATTAGGATTTGCCAAAATTAATCAAAATTAATATCCCAATTAGCTGACTGCTAATTTGGGGATATTACAGATTAATTAGTAACTAGTTAATGAAAAGGTATGTCCCTAAGGACATAACCATTGGTGAAGAGGTAGGTGCCTATGGTATATAAGCAGGCCCTCACCCTCATTGTAGTCATTTCATATCTCAGATCAATTCTTTTATATAATATTCAATATACAATTACTATCCTATAATGGATGTCTTTGTCTTCGCAATATTTTGAAGATTTTCGGTGCGTATACGAACCTTGTTCGTTATAGATCCCTTTCGAACAACTTTGGGTCAGTTTCCATCGACTCGGATAGAGGTAGGTCACCATATACCACGATTTGTGTTCCATCTTCAAGACCTAGAGACGAAGATGCACCTCATCGTTCGGTGTCTCCTATACTATGAGATCTGAGGATGCTATAATTTCATTTATAGGGACTCAGGTGGCTCCATCTCTACTTTCTTCCAATACCAAGACCATAGATGCTTAGACCTCTTCACTAGGGGCATTTTTATCCATAAACTCTTAGCTCTTGCATGTCATGCCCTACTTTGGGATGACTAGGACGATTACCTCATACTTCCTTGTTGATCCATCATATCGGAGAAACAAACAACAAACAAACTCCTAGAATGCACCAACCAGCAAGATGGCGAGACCACTCTATGAGTCCACCTAATATCATGAAGACCAGTTCAGAGGTGTTAATATGTACACCAGGCCACATGTTCTTAGAGCATCAAAGAGATCAACTCCAAATGACTCCAGAATAGAGCTCTGCACGCTTGTCAGACTACCTCCCAGATTCAAAGGTGCAACTAGAGATCCATTTGGAGTTTCCTTCTTTCAACCTCAGATGCTAGGAGTATTCCTCACTCATACATCCTCCCCCAAGATCATACAATGAGCTCTCCAAAGGTTTTAAGGGACTTCGATGACAAGCCAGTGCCCACTTCACCCTCAACATCCTCATCCATCAAACTCGAGAGACTCACTTAGTGTTTTGTATCGTCACGATTTTTACATATATTCTGATGCTATTCTTATGTAGGTTTCTTTCTTTGTATTATTTTCATCATTTTCTAGTAGATGCACTTGCACTCCCACAATGTATTCATACTAGTTGTACTCTTCAATCCCACTGACCTACTTTTGTAGTCACTCGTTGGACATTAAAAAAATTATCTTATCTCAACCTTCTCAAGGATATGGAACCGCTTCAAAGTTATTATACTGTTCACTTTTTGGAGGCTAAGACGCAAGTTTAATTTTTCTAATGAGGTCAATTTACTTCAATCTTTCTATAACAACTGAAGGGAAGAGGTATGTATGGAATTGTTGGCTAAAGGGTTTCTGCAAATTAAAATGCTAACGAATTAGATACTGCTGCTTATTCTAATTTTTATTTTTGCACTAGTAGCATTGTGGAAGACAATATTATTATTGGATATACCCTTCCTCTTTTTCCTTTTCTTTAATAAATATCTTTATGTTAATATAAGATTCCAGGCTCAAATTAGCTCTACACTGATTAGGTGTTCATGTTATCTTCGTGGCTTAGGTTTCCATGAGCAACATGTACATTCAGGAAGATTATCGTAAACCCTGAATCAACCTACTTGACTCACAAGTTGGTTGATCTATTGAATTTGATAGCGACTCAGTTGACTATCAAGTTAAGTGCTGAGTTTTTCCAAGTTGTTTTGAATTATTTATCTAGTTATTCCAAGTCATGATAGAGTTCTTTTAGAGTTTGGTACATAATTATTTTCAAGTTGAGTCAGTCCCAAGTGACTATTTTGTAGAGTCATTCCCAATTATGATTTGACAAGCATGGTATCAAGTTATGGATCATTGTGGACGATGTTAGCACAAGGGAGACCCTGTTAGTTTTCATGGTCACTTCAAATGTGTTTACACCACGTTTGGGAGTGCTTGATGAGATTTAGGCTACATTGTGTATGATTAGCCCCCAGGTGGTCAATGATAGATTTGCACATTGGGGATGACTTACTCAATGATTGTTGACCTCATTTAGATGCTTGCATGGGATTCTTCCTTAGGGAATTGGAAATATTCACATGGCTCGGTGACATTCTACATGTTGGCCACATGGAGGAGGTTGCCTACTAGGAGAATGCCTTACATTGGAGGAGATTTTCACATTTAATAGGAGGGCATCAAAACATAGACAACATGGGATAGATTGGATGATTGCACTAAGGCATGGAGTTGGGGACGCTTGGGCGGTGGTAATGTTTATGCAAAGGGAGTGGACCTATTGGAGTACATGGCTTATGAGGAGTCCTGGAGTAATTGGAAGCTGGGAGGAGCATTTGACACATCTCATGGAGCACCTTGAATTGGAAGCTTTCTTGTGTATGACATCACCTTGGAACTTGACATGTGTACCCTTGGAGTGAGTTGCTCCACATGTGTGAGCTCACTTGCGGCTTTGTACATTGTTTGTCAAGGTTTAGGCCCACATATTTTTTTTGGCCTTTGTCATGGTTTCATACATTTATACATATGTTCCGATGCTATTCCTATATATTATTTTTGGCATTCCTTTGGAGTTGCGCTTGAATTCCCACATTGTACTCATACTAGTTGTACTCTTCAGTCCCATTGACCTACTTTTGTGGTCATTTGTCGGACATTAATATAATTATCTTATCTTATTAACGCTCATACATGTAGAGGAAGGAGAGAGTCCTTTCATTATTCTCGTTCTTATTCACTATCTTGTCTTAGTGATGTGACTAAGAGCAGCACACTAGTCTTGTCTCTTGTGCATCTCCATTTGTATTTTATCTCTTTTGTCTTGGAGGTGCTAGGGATTTTGGAGCTTTTGGAGAACCTTGAATACTAGGGTTAGGGGTTCATCCCTTGGAAACTTAGAGATTAGGGTTCTATGATGAAACTCTAGGTTGTACTTGTTGAAATGAAGAAGAAAAGGAGGTGTCTTGCTTTGCAGGAACATAACAGTGTGATGCTTGCTGAAGCTTTGTGGTGTGAGGTAGGGCTTTCTTGGCTTTCCTAGCTAGGGTTTTGGTGAGCAAGAGGATTGTCCTAGCCTTGAGATGACGCTATGGTATTTACATGAAGTCATACTTCTACATATATATGAAGTTTTCAACTGTCCAAAATTGTCTCTGTGCAAATTTAATTTTCAGCCATATATTTCTTCAAGGTTTGGTAATTACCAACACTTGTGTGTCTTGCTGATTTGACATAAATTAATTTTGAAATTGTTCAAAAAATTAACATTAATATCGAAGAAGATTGGGGATATTTGCTACTGTATTTATAACTGTCGTCAAGTAAATTTCAAATCTGTTTTATGCATGATAAGATTGTCCTCGAGGGCTGAAACTTGTTGGAACACTTTAACATCTTTCGTCTTGAATCGCCTAGTGGATTGGGGTTGTTAAGAGGTGAAATAGTGTTGGCTGTTGCTGCTGTTTTATTTATATTTCATAACAAATGAAGGATAAAAATTTACATGGTCAAGATCTAGAAAACCTCTAGGAAGGAGGTGGAACTTTGTGAAATTCTGGAGTTGCATAAATTGCCTTAGGTCCAGAACATTTTTACACCCTAGTTTTAGAATGCAGCAACAGGGTTTGAAGGAGGTTTGTAAGCATGCCTTAGTGGCTTTAACATTTTTCCCTTGAAAGAGTAGCGGTGTACTTATTCAAGTTGAGAAAAATGGTACCAATGAAGTGTTTCCTAGTGCATTGGCCTTTTTGCCTACGAAAACACTTTAATAACCTCTTTGTCATGTGACATTATGAATTTTATTAATGTCATGGGGTAAAGTCACTTTATGAGGTGGTACATGTGCTAGGTACTTTATAATAAAATCACTTTATGTTTTAAATGTGACTTTAGGAGAAAATGTACTAAATACCTTTTATTATTAAAGTGACTATATTTTAATGTTGACTTTATGAGAGAAAGTGCACAAAGTACACAACATGCTGAAGCAACTAAGAGTTCTTTAAGTGAGGGGGGCAACATGAGAAAATGGGTCAAGAAAGGGAAATGATCTCTACCCTTGATCTAATGAGCTGAGATTTAATCTCAACCATTAGATCTCTAGGGTTAGGTTTCTCTTCATTTAGAGATGACAAAAGGGAAAAGACAAGTTATTCTTAATTATTCTTCTCGTAAGTTTTAACTTTTGAGGAGAGCGTAGGAGGCAGAGAAGGGAGCTCGAGTAGGAGCAAAGGAGAAACGAGGCTGTGATTGCAGGGATAAGGAAGGAGCATGCAACATTTGGAGCACAACTACAATAAGCTTGAGTTTATCTCTCTTTGACTAGCACGCATCACGAAATTTTCGGGCTAGGATATTGGGCAGAGTTTTCAATGTTTGTTGGCTGAGATTCAAGCCAGAATTCCATGGAGGTCTATGGGACAACTGAGTGTGAGACTCAGCGAAGTTTCTGAGGGATTTACAAGTTGTTTGAACCTCTATACTTCTGCCAGAGTTCAGTCAAACAAGGGCCAAGAACCTAGGTGACAGTACGTGCAGATTTTGGGTTTGTAGCAACACATTTCTCAAGGCATTCTGGTCAAAAATGTTGAGATTTTGTGTACTTGGGGTAGCATTAGTTGTGCTCAAGCTCCCAAATTTTGTGGAAGGACTAGAGTACACTTGATCTACAAGACCCAGAAAGGGATTTGGGAAATTTCATCTGGTTTGGGAGATATTTAATTAATTAATTATTTTAATATATTTCCTAAGTCTAAACTTAGGAAAATTAAATAATTAAAGTCAATTAAATTAAACATGTGATGAAATTGTCTTAAGTCACATGGATCAAGCTTTCTTTTAATCTTAGCCATTGATTCAAGATCTGATCATGGCCATTGGTTTCTCAACGAGGAAAGTATAAAGGACAGGCTTGGGGTCATTTGTAAAGAAACACAGAGGCAAAGCACTGAAGCTAAGCTGAGATTCTAGGGCGGGTTTGCTAAGAATTTTCAAAAGTGTTTGAGCTACAGAGAGGGGAATTTAGACAAAGGGGATGATCTAATCCCAGTGTCTAGAATCAACAAGAGACAGAGATCAACTCTGAGAGGCAGTGCAGAGAAGCAGGAGAAGCAGTGGCAGAGAGGACAGCAGCTGTGCAGCGCAAAGGCAACTTTAGCTACGTAGGTGTTGCGCAGTCCCTCCCAAGGCAGCGTAAGTCAGCTGGAAACCCTCAGAGGTTACGCAAAGACCCTTAGGGGCAGCGTAGGGACTGCGTCACCTAGTTTGGGGTAACACAACCCTTTCCAGGCTAGCGCTGAGGGACGCAGGGGCTTCAGAGGCTGACGCAGAGGCTTCAGGGGCAGCGCTGGGGTTTCTAGGGCCTAATATTTGCTGACTCCTGTAAATCCCGTTTGAGGGTGTGGATCAGTCATTAATTTGGCTTCAGAACAGCCGGTGAGTTGCAAATCTATTTTATCTTTGTCGGGTTTTCCAGATCTGGAACCCAGATTTGCTGTATTCAGAAAATTCTTAATAATAAAACTCTCCAAGAGCGAGCAGACTGGTTTTTCCGCATTGGGTTTTTCCAGGCACTATTTGTCCTGAAAATCACCGTGTCACTTTGTCTATGTGTGCATGTACTTTTTCTAGCTCTGAATTGGTGAAAGTCTGTTATGTGTTTTGCTTCGATATTAATCTGAAATTCTTAGTTAATAACTTAATTAAGTAGGAGGAGCATAACTAGATCTAACAGTAAGATTTCTGCATAATTGTAACATTCAGAAATTTTCACAAGAAATTGAAGGATGAATTTCAAGGAGAATTTTTGCTGTAGTCTGGGACTGAAATCGAGGCATTGTGAGAGAGGTTGTGCATAGAAAAGAAGGCAAAAATCAATCTGAGTATATGACTATGTGAGGGCTTAATTTTCTATGTAACCTGGCAGTGTCTTCTTCAAGCTAAAAGGGAGATAATTTTGATTTTCTCTCTGCTGTATAAATTTCCTTAAGAGCAATTTAAATACTCCTTGAAGACTGGTTTTCCCTTTGTAGGTTTTCCCAGGGTCACTGGACCAAAGATAACCGTGTATAAATTGTGTGTGAGCTCGTTTTATTTCTCATATCATTTGAAACTAAATGGTAGAGGTAGATCAAATGTGTTTCAAATAATTTGCGTTTTAAAAGTTTTATATCAGATTTACTAGTTTGGGACTATGGACATTAAACTAATGCAAAATAACTTGAAGCCAGGAGAGCTAGTAGCATACAAAAATTTTCAACATGGTATTAGAGCTAGAGAGGCTTGAGAATTGAACTTTTCATCAACTGATATATTAGACCAGCAAGCACCTTCTGTTGTAACAATGAACAACCAGTCTAAAACCATCTTCAAAAACCGAAAGGACTGTTGGTTGAGAGGGAGGAAGGCTGCCTAGTGACATATCTGTATTTTAGTGTTGGTTGTGAGGGTCATGGTGACTAGTATAAGGGTGGAGGACAAAGTGGTAGGGGCAGAAAAATTTGGCCCTTGGAAGGAGAGGATGATGCTTTTGTTTGAGGAGTTGGAAGTATGAGACATTGTGGAGAATGTCATGCGACCTCCTACAAATCCTGTTCAGTTGAGTGAGTTCAACAAGAAGAATGTAAAAGCGAAGAGAATCATTCTCGATGTCATCAAAAACTACCTATCTCCTCGTGTGATTGAGAAGAAGTTTGCTTACGAGATGTGGGAATCCCTAGTCACTCTACAGAGTTCCAATCAGAACAAGAAGATGGCATTGAGGCAGAAGCTAAGACACACCAAGATGACCAAGATTGACAATGTGACCTCATACCTCACCAAGATATCACAGGTGAAAAATGAGTTGGCTGCCATGGGAGAGGCTATCCCCGAGGACCAGTTGGTCAGGATTACACTAGATGGTTTCACCTAGCAGTGGGATGGATTCATACATGACATTGTTGCTAGAAAGCATTTTCTACACTGGAGGAGGATGTGGGATGATTTCATCTAGGAGGAGACAAGGAGGAGTGCCAAGAGTGGTAGCCAGAGTGGTGGGGTGGGTGAGGAAGAGAATGTTTCCCTTGCGATTAAGGGCAAGAAGAAGAAGCAAAGGTCCATGAGTGGGGCCAAGCAACAAAAGGAAGAAGAGAAGTCTGAGAAGGACATGAGCAAAGTGAGTAGTTTTGCTTGTGGGAAGATGGGTCATTATGCATCTAAGTGTCTCAACAAGAAGGAGAAGAAGAAGGATGTGACAACATCAACCAAGGTGGAGGAGTTCACCTCTTGGTTTGATTCAAAGTTTGCACTGGTGGTGAGCTTAGCCACTAGTACTATATCCACGAGTGTCTGGCTTATAGACAATGGAGTATCTTGCAATATGACTTTAGGAGTATTACAGAGGGTGTAGACTTGGAGGTGGTGGTTGGAGATGACACCAGGGTCAGAGTGGAATGAGTGGGGAGTCGGGACTGTATCATTTCAGAGGGAGTCACTGCCACCTCTAAATGTGACAGAGGTCCTATATGTACCAGGGCTAAGGAGGAACCTGATATCAATTTCCTGTATTGAGGACATGGGATATGTTGTGGTGTTCTGGGATGGACAAGTTTTGATGAATCCCTACGGATCTAGCATGGCATCTGCTAGAGTGATTGGTGTCCGTGAGGGGAGACTTTACAGGTTCATGTTTCAGCTTGCCAAGACCATGAGGAGGTCACAGGAGGGTGCTCATGTTGAGAAGTAGGCTCTTGGGTAGGGGAGCACAATACATGTTTGAGGGTCCACTAGTACAAGTTTACAGAGGTCAAGAGGATTACTGGGTTTGTACACAAGTATCAGGATCTCTGAGTGCAAGATCACTATAGGCCACAAGTGTCAGGGGATGGAGATGAGGCTCTCACACTTGTGCAGGAGACTTCTTCAGGGAGGAGCAAGCTGAAAAGGCTTTATTGTACCTTGAAGGAAGCACATGAGTTAGTGAGGGAGAGTAGACCACTAGAGAGGTTGGGTAGTGATGTGGTGAGAGTAGTGGTGACAAGATGGTACCAAGGGGTTAGCATATCCACTTCAGAAAGAAAGTTGGAGTGGTGGGAAACAAATTCCTCGGCAAGAGGGAGTGTTGAGAAAAATGGTACCAAGAAAGTGTTTCCTAGGGTATTGGCCTTTTTGCCCGGGAAAACACTTTAATAACCTTTTTGTCATGTGACATTATGAGTTTTATTAATGTCATGGGGTAAAGTCACTTTATGAGGTGGTACATGTGCTAGGTACTTTATAATAAAGTCATATTATGTTTTAAATGTGACTTTTATTATTAAAGTCACTTTATATTTTAATGTTGACTTTATGAGAGAAAAAATGCACAAGGTACACAACATGTTAAATTGACTAGTTCTTTAAGTGAGGTGGACAACATGAGAAAATGGGTCAAGAGAGGGAAATGATCTCTACCTTTGATCTAATGAGCTGAGATTTAATCTCATCCATTAGATCTCTAGGGTTAGGTTTCTCCTCATTTAGACATGACAAAAGGGAAAAGACAAGTTATCTAAATTATTCTTCTCATGGGATTTGAGGAGAGCGTAGGAGGCAGAGAAGGGAGCATACATCATTTGCAGCACAGCTACAGCAAGCCCGAGTTTATCTTCCTTTGACAGACACACATCCAGAAAATTTTGGGCTAGGATACTGGGCAGAGTTTCAAATGTTTGCTGCCCAAGATTCAAGCCAGAATTCCGTGGCATTCTGTGGGACACCCGAGTGTGAGACTCAACGAAGTTTCTGAGGGGTTTAAGAGCTGTTCAAACCTCTTTACTTCTGCCACAGTTCAGTCAAACAGGGGCTGAACCTAGTTGACAGTCAGTGCAGATTTTGGGTCTGTAGCAGGACATTTCTCAAGGCATTCTGGTCAGAAATCTAATAACAAATTTCAAGGGGAATTTCTGCTGTAGTCTGGCACAGAAATCGAGGCATTATGAGAGGGTTTGTGCACATAAAACAAGACAAAAATCAGTCTTAGTATATGACTGTGAGAGGGCTTAATTTTCTATGTAACCTGGTAGTGTCTTCATCAAGCTAAAATGGAGAAAAGTTTGATTTTCTCTCTGCTGTATAAATTTACTTAAGAGCAATTTAAATACTCCTTGAAGACTGGTTTACCGTTTTCCCGTTGTGGGTTTTTCCAGGGTTCATTGGACCAAAAATAACTGTGTATAAATTGTGTGTGAGCTTGTTTTATTTCTCATATCAGCAGAAACTAAATGGTAGAGGTAGCTCAAATGTGTTTCAAATAATTTGCATTTTAAAAGTTTTATATCAAATTTACTAGTTTGGGACTGTGGGCATTAAACTTATGCGAAATAACTTGAAGCCGGGAGAGCTACCAGCATACAAAAGTTTTCTACAATTCATCACTACACATTTTTTTCCAGAATAATGCATCACATCCACTATTTCATATCATGAAGTAACAACATTTTGGTGCAAATAATATCCTTATGCAACACCTAACATGTAGACAAAGATACCTGAACCTTAGAAATAGTTTCATTTTCTTAAACAGGTACATCTTTCAAAGATGGCACCTTCATTACCATTTAAAACAGCGAAACAGCATTACGCACACACAAGGAAGCACTCCTTTTATAAGCTGATTCTCTTTTTTTCTTTGAAATTTAAAATGTGCCATTTAAGATTCTGTTGTTTTCAGTGTTCATTTAGTTTTGAGCTTTCATGTTTGAGGGGCTCCGACAAGATTTGGGCCTACAAAAACCTTCAATTATTTTATTGTTACAAGGAAATGTGGGAAACAACATTATTTTGGGCAGGTAACCCATTTTGCAAAACACTTGGGTAATGTTAATGGGGCTTTGCATACTGGTTTTCATATTGGTAACCTTTCCGGTATGGAATCTGAGGGTTTGGTAACATAGAGGGTGGCAGTAAAGGGCCAGAAATATTTCTTCGCCTGTAACTAATTTAATGGTTGAAAGGCTTTACTTTCATTTCTGGTCCAATATCATTTCCTTGTTTAGAAAAAAAAAATTAGAAATTATGATGATTTCCCATGACATGGCTTTGGGTTATAACTGAAATGTAGCAGTTATTTATTTCGTGCATGTAAACTTTTCTCATCACATGGCATTGTTGAACTACGTTGGTGAATATTATGGGCATGATTTGCTCATTGTCAGGGTCATCCTGCTCACATGACACCAAACTGATGGAAACACTACACTAAATATGAATGTCAACAAGTGGCCAAAGATGGCCATAATATCGCAAAAAATATAATGATAAAATATTAAAATATGCAATGGGAGTGGTAAAGCATCTCCAAAGAAAAAGCAAATAAAGAGCTGAAGAAAAGTTGACTTTACAAGAGATACAAAGAAGCATGAGAAAACCCAAGAGAACAAAAATAAGCAAGGATCTTAAGGAGAGAATCAACATAGAAACAGTTTTATTTTCTCAAACAGGTATCATTTAAAACAGGGAAACGTCATTACACACATGAGGAAACACTCCTTTTATAAGCTGATTCTCTTTTTTTCTTTGCAATCTAAAATGCATCATTTACGATTCTGTTGTTTTCATTTAGTTTTGAAATTTAATGTTTGAGAGGCTCCCACAAGATTTGGGCCCACAAAAACCTGCAATTATTTTATTGTTACAAGGAAATGTGGGAAACAACATTATTTTGGGTGCGTAACCCATTTTTGGAAATACTTGAGTAATGTTAATGGGGCTTTGCATACTGGTTTTCATATTGAAAACCATTCCAGTACGGAATCTGAGGGTTTGGTAACATAGATGGTGGCAGTGAGGGCCAGAATATTTCTTTGACTGTAACTAATTTGATGGTTGAAAGGCTTTACTTTCATTTTCTGGTCCAAAATCATGTCCTTGTTTAGAAAAAAAATTAGAAATTATGATGATTTCACATGACATGATTTTGGGTTATAACTGAAATGTAGCAGTTATTTATTTCGTGCATGTAAACTTTTCCCCTCACATGGCATTGTTGAACTACGTTGGTGAATATTATGGGTATGATTTGCTCATTGTCGGGGTCATCCTGAATCCTGATCACATGGCACCAAACTGATGGAAACACTACACTAAATATGAATGTCAACAATTGGTCAAAGATGGCCATAATATTGCAAAAAATATAATGATAAAATCTGCAATGGGAGTGCTAATGCATCTCCAAAGAAAAAGCAAATAAAGAGCTGGATAAAAGTTGACTTTACAAGAGATACAAAGAAGCATGAGAAATCCCAAAAGAATCAATATAAGCAAGGATCTTAAGCAGGGAATCAAAATACTGTTACACAGTAGATCACCTGACATTATAACTAAAAAAAAAATGGTGATAAGCCTCATGCTATCAAACAGTTGGGAAGTCTTAAGCCTACGCTGTATGACTGATCCTGTTGTAGAAACTTGGATGAGGTCTCCTGTGGTGACCTGGTATATTCTTTGCAAGTACATATTGTTTCACTACCATGGTTGCCGCATGTCTAGGTAGTGGGAAATACACTAGAAAAATAAGCATGACTAGGTGACGAGTGGGATGTCTCACAATTTGACATGCCAGAGAAGGATCATTAGGGTGGCTAGTAGCTAGGATGGCCACAGTTTCCATCCGCCACTGGCTACTCAGTGAATGATTGCTGTGCCATGAGCCTTTACTTTGGCATGAAGCTTTTATTGTTTCATTTGGCTCTATTTCAAGGCATTTACTATGGACAGTGATATATTTTCTTTATTACTTTGTATGCAGATGCCGTGAATTTAACGTTAGACATTACGATATTTATTGCTATTGGCATGGACAGTCTCTATTATTAATCTGAATAAAATGGTGGTTGTTTGTCAACATCAGCTGGAGGCTAATCTGATATGAGATTTGTAGTTTTATTAGTATCAGATAATAAGAAATCCATTTTCAAAAAGATTGAAGGAAACAAAGAACTTGAATAAGCATCAACAATAAAAATATCAATTCAACAAATACTGATTATTAAAATACAGCAAAATACCCATTATCTCTGACTGCACGCCTTGATGCTGCTCTTGCCTCACCAGGCTTTCCTTCATTTCTCTTGTCCATTTCACGAGCCTAATTAACACAAAATATGTTACCTAGAATCTATGAATATAAAGACATTAAAAAAATATAGATTGAAAACTCAGATAATTTGAGGATAAGTTGAACAAACCTTCCACTTGAACTTGTCATCAAGCATGCTTTTTTGAGCATCTGCCAACTTCCCAACAAATCTCCAAATGTCCTCACCTGAAAAATTAAGAGGAACCAAATATGAGCAGTAAGACTTGGTCAAATGGAAGGATTAGGAGATAAATCCCAGTCACAAGACCCTTCTGAATATGTAGCTACACTAAAATCTAACATTGAACAACAAAAGCACATGAAAAGAAGGTAACTCGGCTTCTAAAAAACTAGGTCTGAAGTAGAGGAATATCTCATTAAATGAAAGAGATTTCAACAACAGCCGTTAGTAAAAAGAAAGATAATAAAATTTAAAAAGTAATGGAGAGAGGCATTTTTCCAACCAATTAAAAAATAGTATTAATATGAGAATTAGAGACTGGTAACCCCATGGATTGACAAAGACAAATATGGCAGCAGGATAGGTAAAAATGTTCTGGTAATTATCTGTACAATCATAGCTTATATGGATAGACAAGATTTCTTATTTAATTCTGGGTATCTATATAGCAATAATCTATCAAATTTAATATCGGCACAAGTAAAAGAAACATTATGCTAAAGAGAGAGTCCACAGTATCGAGAACTCAAAACCACTTGATCCTTCCCAATGGCCTCGACTCTTAGAAGAGTTGCAGCAGACGGTTAGCATCCAACCAGGATCATACATCTTGGTCCCATCAGTCCCAGGTTCTATTAGGATGAGATTATCAAAGAGTGTATCATCCCCTTCATGATCAATGACTTTGCAGGGGAGTCCTCTTCTCATTCTAGTTCCACCTCTAGTGTTACTTGAGATCCACATTTTAAGTTTGACATTGTGTTTCCTTTCTATATGTA
Organism: Pinus albicaulis; assembly: GCA_034641835.2. Classification (NCBI taxonomy): domain Eukaryota; kingdom Viridiplantae; phylum Streptophyta; class Pinopsida; order Pinales; family Pinaceae; genus Pinus; species Pinus albicaulis. The sequence continues at coordinate 1,544,071,811 of CM076584.1, forward strand.
TTAGTTTTGAGTACTATTATCTAGCTTATGTACTTTTTAGTTTTTGTAGATTGCGTTTAGAGTTGCTTTTACATTCCCGCTATGTCTAGAAATTTTACTGCTTGTAGCCCCACCCCAGTTTTAAGTTTTTGCAAGTGGTTTAATGCCCAAAACCAGCATGCACATATGGCTGTTATAAGAAATTAAATGCATTCCACTTAAAACATTGAGGCTACTTCTACCGTCTAGACATTTCCATCTGATATAAAAACATTAAATGAACAAGCATTCAACACAAAGAACAGAAATATTTTTTGTCCAATGACCCTTGAAAAACCCACAAGGGGAAAACCAGTCTTCAAGGAGGATTTTATTTGCTTCTAGGAAAATTGAGGTTGTTCTATGTACACTTCTTCTTCAATCACACCATTGAGGAAAGCATTCCTTACATCCATCTGGTGTAAATTCCAACCCATAATAATAGATCTCATAGTAGTCTACCTGGCAACTGGAGCAAAAGTCTCATTGTAATCCTCTCCCTCTTTCTAGGAGAAACCTCTAGCCACAAATCTCGCTTTCTACTTGTCACTACTTCCATCCACTGCATTCTTAATCTTGTATATCCATTTGGAGGTCACCACTGACTTACCTTTAGGTCTGGGCACAATTTCCCATACATCACTCTTCATAATATATTGGTATTCTTCCATCATTGCATCCTTCCAAACTTGCTGGCTAGCTGCCTCTTCATAGTTGGAGGGTTCAAAATCAATGAGATTAGTTATCAATACTACATATCTAGATTACCTCTTCGGTCTCTTGCTTTCCCTGAAGGTTCCACGTTGAGATGCATGCCTTTTTGCTTCCTACAAAGTAGATCTAAGCCAAGTTGGCCTCTTCTTGATTTATGGAACAACAACTGGATCCATTAGTTCATTAGGCCCTTCTAGCTCTTCTTGATGATTACGAAATGTTCTTAAGTATTGGATGGACCTGAGCCTTCTTCCTTGGGAGCTTCACATACTTCATCATCATCATCAGAGTCAATGGGACCTTCTTTCAACTTCCAATAGGCAACACTCTCATCAAGTTAACGTCCCTTCTAACTTCAACCTATCGCTGTCCAAGAACATAAACTCTATAAGCCTTTGATGACTCGCTGTCAGTGTTGATAATAACGACGATATTTCGCGAAATATCGTAAATATCGCGATATTTTCAAGGAAACGATATTTCGGCCTGAAAATATCACGATATTTTCAGATTTGAAAATATTTGCCGATATTTTGAACATATCGGCAAAAATTGCGATATTTTCAAAATATCGCCAAATTTTGAAAATATCGGCTATTTTTAAAAATCTAAAAAAATGAGTTTTTATGCTTGCTGATATTTGCCGATATTTTCGCCGATATTGCCGATAAGATGTTTTCTGGACCCTCGCCGATATTTTGCCGATACCGATATTATCAACACTGCTCGTTGTATCTAACAAATATTCCTTTATTTCCTGAACGATCAAGTTTCTTCCTTTTATCTTTGGGTACATGTATGTAAACTAGACAACCAAAGATTCTCAAATGTCCAACCTTTGGTTTCTGTCCAGTGAATGCTTCTTCAGGAGTCTTGTCTTCCAAGATTCGATGAGGACTTCTATTTTGAATATAGACTGTTGTCATGGATGTTTCACTTGATAAGAACATGGGAAATTCTTGATCATGCATCATTGCCTTAACAAATTCTTCAATGGACCTATTCTTTCCTTCCACAACTCCATTTTGTTGTGGACTATAAGGGACTATTAGTTCCCTCTTAATCCAGACTTCTTTACAGAAGGAAGCAAGTTCCTTGGAAGTGTATTCTCCTCCATTATCTGATCTCAAAATCTTGATTTTCTTTCCTATCAAGTTCTCTACTTCAGCCTTGAATTCTTGAATTTGTTGAAGACTTCATCCTTGGTCTTCATGAAGTAAATCCATGTTTTGCGAGAGAAGTCATCAATACAAGTTACATGGTACAAAGAGCCTGAAGCAACAAAACTATATGCTTGTTGACTTTAATTGTAAAAATACACAAGAGGTATTTGTAATAATAATTTATTATATATAAAATGTATGAGTGATGATAAATGTTTACAATGAGGCCCCGCTTATATACCTATGCAGGTGACCTTTCACGCTTGGGCATGTCTAAAAAGACATGCCTTTCCAGTTAACTAATGACTACTTAACATAATCGTTATTTCACTATTTAGTAATTACATTTATTTGTATTTATTCTATTAGTTATGAATTATATTCATAACATTGCCTCCTTCGACGAAAAGCTTTGTCCTCAATGCTATATTCATTTTGTGCTTATCACCTCGTCTAATATAACTGTAACTTGTACCTCGTCTTGTATAATTTTGCAGGCAATATTGTCTTGAATTTAGGGTTATCAACATCCCACTTTTTTTTTTCTTTTCTTTTGTCGAAATAACTCCTTTTTAAAAAAAAATTTTAATATATATAATTTTTTAAAATTTAATTAATTAAATTAATCAAATTATATAAATTAATTAATAAAAATAATCAATTTATATAAATTAATTAATAAAATTTAAATTATCTTGTTGTAATATAATGTACCCATATTAGCGTTAATCTGCTTATGTATATCTCAACGTTTTAATATATGACCTTGTTCTCGCTTTGACCAATTATATATATTTTGCATCAACAAATCATGGTCAGTCTAAAAAAAAGACGTGACGTATGGGAACACCCGTCCAACAGAGATTAACGATTAACGTAGGCTAGTCAATGGGAGTTAGTGCGGGATGGTAGCGTGGACAAACGACGACAGCGTTTGACTATTTCTGAATGCCGCGGAAGAGGCCACGTTGGGACAAAGGAGATGGGGATAGTGTAATGCAACGACATGTGATATATAGAAGGAAGCTCGGGAGGAATGAAGGACCGGACCGAACAACAACAACACAACGGACAGGGACACGGAAAATGGGCTCCGGTGCAGTTGCAGGCCGATGGCAGCGTGGACGTAGTAGGGATGTGCGAAGACGTTATACTTCAAATTTACAGAATTAATTCTCCGCCATTTATTCGAACCAGTTTGAGAGAGACTACATTTGCCGAGAAACCTGCGATACTCTTGTGCTAACCGAGTATTTTGGTTTGAGTTTCCTTGCATGTCGATTGGTAGAGGAAGCAAAGGCAGAATAGATGAAAAGGGCAGTGAAACAATACAACGTGTAGCGGGGATAGATGGCGTAAACTGACAAGGGACTGTGGAAATTGTGACAAGGGATTACGCAGAGAAGGAGAGCATTACCTTACAAATTTTCTCACTGCCTGTCTAAAAAACGCTATTTCTGGAATCTATTTTTCCACTTTGACCTTCGATTCTAAAATAGGTAGATGACGTCCTTAGGGTTTGAGAGACGTTACCATTGTTTACTACTGAAACACTTTGATTGTTTTTATCAATATCAGAAATTTGGACACCAAAAACCACCAATGTTAACATATCCCTCAAATCCCCCTTGTAGATGTAGTAGGCTTGGTTAGCTGAGGGGTGATGGGTATATCTGGTTTCCTGCAGATTTAAATCGACTGTGGTTTCTCCAATCCAGAGTATAATTATAGGTGTTACTGTGTCTCCCTTTTCATTATATTGCCAAATATATAACTTGTGGCCATAATCTATAGCTAGTAAATCTCCTTGAGCATGAAACGCAATGGAAGCAATGGGACCGTTGAAGTGTCCTGAGCTAAGGGATTGTGTTGTGTTTGCATCCTAGAGGCAGACTCCATGATCCAAGCTCCAACTTGAGCTAACTTTGAGCTGAACATTGTGATCCACATCCAATTTTTTGGAGTTTTCAGCAAACCAATAGCTTAGGAACCTTGAAATCTTGGATTGGCACCTCTTGGTTTTCTTATATCTGCTTTCCAATTGTATTGTTGGATCAACAATATTTTTATGAGGATCTTCCTTGCATAAATTACAAACAATGGTTGTGTACAATGGATCCCATGTATTGTATTTTATAAGCTGAAGTTCAGATTTACTGGGTGGTTGTGCACTCACTTCTAAGCTTTTTGTGGGTGTCTGTACACTCAGTTCTGAGTTTTTTAATCTCTTAGAACTCACATCAAAAGGTGTGGTACTTTTTTTCTTACACAAGGTTGATTTCTCCTCATTTTTCTTACTGTGTGAATTCATTTCTTCCTTCTCAAACATGTCATCTTCATAATTATCTTCTTTTTCTTTTTCCACATTTTTATGAAATTGTTCACCTTCTTGTTTCTTAAGATAGCCTTCTTCCACATTATCTTTATCTGAATCATCTTGATCTTCATAATCCTCACCTTGATTGATATCTTTTTCATATTCATTATTCTGATCAACATCTTCTTCCTTATTATGGATTTCTTAATAACTTTTCTTACAACGGGTTGTAGCTTCTTCACATGACTTTTCTAATTGCTCAGGATCTCCACGTAATGGCACATTGTACGGTAAACTATGTTCATAGGCTCGTAAATTATGTTCATAGGCTCATAAGACTATATTGTGTGCCATGGCTCCGATGGCTCCGATACCACTGAAGCAACAAAACTGTATGCTTGTTGACTTTAATTGTAAAAATACACGAGGTATTTGTAATAATAATTTATTATATATAAAATGTAAGAGTGATGATAAATGTTTACAACGAGGCCCCGTTTATATACCTATGCAGGTGACCTTTCATGATTGGGCATGTCTTTTAGACATGCCTTTCCAGTTAACTAATGACTACTTAACATAATCCTTATTTGACTATGTAGTAATTACATTTATTTGTATTTATTCTATTAGTTATGAATTATATTCATAACAGAGCCTCCAAGAGATTTCATTGGCATTGGACTGCATACATCAGAATGAACTAGATCCAAGATTTCTTTGGACATGTTTTCACAACTCAAAAAAAACTTCTCGACATTCTTCCCAAACACACAACCTGTACATACTCCTTCATGCTCCATTTGCTATTCTGGAACACCTGAAACCATTTTGTTTAAAGCTGGAAAAGCTCTATAGTGAAGGTGAGCATATCTTCTAAGCCACAGTTCACATGGATTGATATCATTATGCACTAATGTTCGAGTTGGTTGTTTTAAGAGTCTATATAACCTTCCTTCATGAACTCAAATTATTTTGGCAGAGTCTCTACTTGAGCCCTTGTTCCATACAAGGACTTTCCCATCAACAAATGCTACTCTAGATCCTTTATCTTCCAAACATGAAATAGAAACCAAATTCTTTTTCAAACTTGGTACATATAGTATGTTGCTAAGATAAACGTTTTAACCTAATTCCAACTCAATGTATGTTGTCCCAATGCCTTTGATTGAATAACTTTTGTTATCTCCAAGCTCTACCTTTTGAGATAATCTCTTTTCCAATAGACTTGTTAGATTGTCACGATCTCCTGTCATGTGCCTTGAAGCACTACTATCTACCAACCACACGTCATTGGTATCTACAACAAAACCTATAAGAGTAGAAAAATAGAAGAAATCTTTGTCACTTGGATTCCCATTCTTGGGTTTCTTTGGATGTTCATCAATGTCTCCTATGGTAGCATGCTGCTTTCCCTTTCTCTTACTATCATTCGATCTTTCAAGACAATGGCTTCTATAATGACCAAATTTGTGACAATGATAGCATTGAACCTTCAACATATTATTCTTCCCTCGAGGAGCAGGCCTTAAACCTTCCGCTCTTCTATCTTCATTTCTTCTTTGGAAGCCAAACTTCTTTCTTCCTCCAGCCTTCTTGGAACATGTTGCAAATGCTTGAGAGTCACCTTCTTCAGATCTTTGAATCCTTCCCTTTGATATAAGTCTAGATTCTTCTTGAGTACATGAGATCCATAGTTCTTGAAAACTTGGAATCTCCTTCCTGCCACATATACTAGATGCAAATGAATCCCATGAGTCAGGCAAACCATTAATTGCTATAGTCACAAGTTCTTTATCAAAAATAATTTCATCAATTGCTTGAAGTTGATCTCTTAGTTGAGAATTCCTCATGAAATATGAGGCCACGGCCCACAGTATCATTTCTTGACATTTTAACATCACAAAGTTCATACTTCAAACTCATTGCTCAACCAATGTTATTGATGGTGTATAATCCAACCAAGGCATCATACATCTTTGAAGCATCAAGATTTGCGACATATGGAATCAAATGATCTCTGATAGAATCTATAATAATACTTCTGGTTAGGATGTCATCCTTCTCATACTTTGCTTTCCCTTCATCATCTGAAGGTTTAGTGTAGTGTTATGAATGAAATATTCATAAATAACATTAATTAAATAATAATATTAAAATAATAAATTAAATAATTTAATTAATTAATGGCCCATTAATTATGAAAGGGCAAAAGGACAAAAGGACAAAAGGTGTGACCATTCACCTTCGTGGTCAATCAATGCCTATATAGGCACACCGTCACTAAGGATTGTAAACACCATTAAGTTCTTATCAATAATTAAAATTACTTATTTACATACAATACACAAACTACATATATTTATACTTCTGTGTACTGGTTCTCCTCTACAGTGATATCAGAGCCATGTTGATTACCACTCCAACGTTGCTTCCACTACATCGTTCCAACTTGAACCATCCGTTGATCACATTGTCGCGTCTGTGTTTCCGTTGCCATCGCTTGCCCTGTTCCATCATTCCCTTGTTCGCTTCACGTCAATCACCTCCACTGTCGTGACTGCACTCCCTGAATTTTGCATTGTGTGTCGTCCCTGATCATGTTCTGTTGCGTGCTTGATCTTGCATTCTCTGACGAACTCCACGATACCAACAATTCTTTGTCGGTGGTTGCCTCTGCCGTGACCGAACCGATTCACCCTCCAACGCTTCTCCTGTCTGTCGTGGTCATTACTCTTCCACGTTGAGTTGGTCCCCAACACCATTCCCTGACCACCTGATCCGCGCCACCTGTTCTTGCTATGTTTGACATATCCCTGTTCCTCCCCAGTTAATCGCTTATTTGCTATCGTATTTTCCTGTCAGCAACCATCGGTCGACCGTCACGATCCTTCATATTCGGTCCCCTACCTTTATATTCACACATTTATAAAGTACATATATTCATGTTGATTTAATAATACAATTAATTAACTATATAATTATACAAGTTTATTGAAATTTGGCTTCTGCGATCCATAACTTATATAAAGAGATCTTTCGGAAATAATCACATATGAGAAGAAAGATCTCTCTCTATATATAAATTTAATTAATAGAGATATAATTTAATTATATAGTTTAATTAATAATTATATAAAAAATGTAATATTAAAAATTGGTTCTGCTAAGAAAAAAAGAAACAAAATGGGGAATAACAATGGCGACACAAAAGAATATCAAGAACTCGATAAGGTACGACGTCGTCTCGATAATGTTGAGAAGAAACAAGCAGATTTAGGAAAAGGTCAAAAGAGGATAACTGCAACTCTTGAGGAATTAGAAAGTGATATTAAAAACATAGATAACATTGAGAGAATGTTGCTAGGAATGCATAACCAGTTAATGGGAAGGGTTAATTCATTTTTTAATCCTTTAATTACTCAAGAACCATCACAAAGTCCCAAGACTCCAGAAAGTGAATATTTCCCAAATCATGAAATTCCGCAGATGCCGCAAATACACTTCTCAGGTAGTCAGCACTACATAAAATTCCCAAAAAAAAAGACTACCAACAAATTAAGAAGGAGCTCCCAAAATATGATGGAAAGGATCATAGTGGTGCTATTGTGTGGGTTCATAAAATGGAAGCCATTTTTGAATTGAACCCGCCAATACGTGAAAACAAGAGAAAATCATGATCGCATCCAACAATTTGGAAGTTGACGCGTATGATTGGATCCTATGGTGGTCTCACAAATGTGAAGCTTGTTCTTTCCTCTAGAAAAATTGTGTGGATGCCTTGCTAAAAAGGTTTTTTGACGAAGAAGAAGATGATATCTACGAAAAATTTGTTCATCTCAAGCAAATGGGGTCTGTAAGCAAATACACACACGCAGGGGAAGTATTAACTACAAGACAAAGAGGATTTATTGATGAACAACTACTTAAAATGTATAGATGTGGGCTTAAAGAGTATATCTGTGCAGAATTGAAATTATACAAACCTAAAACTATTGAAGAGGCTAGACACACGACAAAGATTATTGAAAAAAAACATAAGTTCAAAATGTCATCATTCAAGGGAGATGAAGACCAACAACAATAACCAGGATTAAAAGAAACAAACAAATGTAGGTATTGTGGAGACAAATGGACATCAGGACACAAATGCCTTAATAAGTTGTATACTTATGAAATTGAGAAGGAATTGAACACTTCAGCTAATGAGTTAGAGAAAAGGATAAAAAAGAAAAATAATTGTCACAAGTGTGGAGAAAACTGGACCCCAAGACATAAATGTGAAGACATGTCCTTCCACTACTATAAAATAGTAAGATGGAAAGCAAGTTGAAGTACAAGAACATAATTAAGAAATCGTTGTCACACACGGCGAGGATTCCGATTATGAGGAACCATCATTAGTTGCAATCTCATGTGTCCAACAAAATCAAGATGAAGAAAGCAATTCTTCAATGATTCAAAAACAACACGTCACTGCAAGATACGTTCCACCACACCTTCTGAAGCAGAGAAACCAATCTCCAAGACGAAAGAACATTAAGCTTACTACTTTACCAATAAACATGACAAGGAGATCACGCCTTAAGTTCGTAAGCTCTGATGAACTTAATTTGTATGAGGACTTCACTAGTCAACGTAAAAATGCCACTAGAGAAAACCCTTCAACTAGAGAAAACCCTTCTTCTTATGCTTTGAGGACAAAGCATCTCTAAAAGGGGCGACAATGTTATGAATAAAATATTCATAAATAACAATAATTAAACAATAATATAAATAATAAATTAAATAATGGCCCATTAATTATGAAAAGAAAAAGGTCAAAAGGTGTGACCACTCACCTACATGACCAGGCAATGCCTATATAGGCACACCGCCAGGGATTGTAAATATCGTTCAATGCTTATCAATAATAAAAATTACTTATTTACATACAATTCACAAACTACATATATTTATACTTCTGCGTACTGGTTCTCCTCTACATTTAGTAACCTTGCCCTTCACAATATCCAAGACATCATTCTTTGCAAAGATGAGGTCAATCCTTGTCTTCCAAGCCTTGAAATTTGAAGCTCCTTCATGTTTTTGACTTCATAGAGGAACCCATGGACATAGACAAACAATCAGATTGTAGATGTAGGTTTCTTCAAGAGTGATCTTTAAAGCCCTTTCCTTTACCAAAGCTTATTCAAGAGTGATCTCAACGTGCTTTCCTTCACCAAAACTCTGATACCATTTTGTTTTTTCAAGTGCAATAGATACAAGCACTAATTTTTGAAAACTGAAAATTACTTCAAATGATGTAGATATTCTTTTAGCACTTCTAGTTTATCATTAAGCAATTACACTAAAAAATTCAAGCATAAATAGATGAGGGCTGTAGAGAACGCAATGCACAAAGACAACACATGATTTATCCTAGGAAAACCCACTTGGGGGAAAATCCCAGCAACCTTTTCCTTAGAGAAATTCTTCAGTTCAATAAAAGATACACCTAATTCTACAAGCCAATATGATAGTCAAACTGCCCTCTTGTCAACCCAAAACACTCGACCTTGTCTGATTTGCCTAGGATGAATTTCAGCATCCCAGAAATTGCCTAGAAACTTGGCCCTTCCACGCCCTACTGGGAATTGTAATAAGTGATGCTAGTAATGATGAATTTTGAGTCCGTATTGAGTTTGTAACAAGCCTAGGTAGCCTGGGACCTTGCTAACAAATGAGTATTACTCTGAAGGTTTTTTTTCACTTGGTTATTTATCATCTCCCTACCAGGAGTTAATAATTAATTGAGTTTTTTCCTCCAATTTTACCCCAAAGCCGGAGTACGGCTTGATAGTGAGGCCTTGGGTGAGTCCTAGTGTCTAGAGTCAATGTATATTGCTATACTAGATCACACAAAATATTTCGTGGAATTTGGTTAGGTCTAGGTAGTGATTTTTTAATTTTTTAGATTTCTCGCAAGTCAAAAATTTCAATAAAAATTGTAACTGAATAGTAATAAGTGTTGCCTAGAGAAGTTGTATGGGGTATGAGTAATCAAAATAACACCTCTCACCCTCAACTTTCTACTATGACACACTTTGAGGGATTAAAAATGTGTTTTGAAACCTCAAAACCCACTTTTCCTAAGTTTAGTGGAAAATATGTCAATTAATTAAGACAAAAATTAAATAAATGGAGAAAAATAAATATCCACACATGCTAAATGAGATGGAAATGAGCTAGAAAATTATGGAGGAGTTAAAGTGAAGTCCCAAGGTGACGCTGACTCCTAAAATCAAGGCAAGGACATGTGCTGAAATAAAATTAAATTTTTGGCATTAAATGAGAGATGTTTACTTGGAAATTCGAATTTGTGAAGTTAGTGCATATTTGCGAGGATTTGAGAGAATATTTAGTAAAGATTTTTGTGGGAAATTGTCCCCACATGGGTTATCACCCATAGACACTTGTCATTCCATCATAAAATTTGAATTTGGCACATAAGGGAAGAAGAAAATGATGTCCACTTGCCAGAATCCGATTTTTACCCTTGACAATGGAGCTCCACATATCAACTTCCAATTTGCCTTGTGATCTCCTCCCTCTCACCACTTGGCATTTGGTTCTTCATTGGGATTTTCTCCCAACTTTCTATATAATGGAGCCATGGGCTCTTATATTGTATATGTAATACGAAATATTGGGCTTGAGGAGGCACTGTAGAATTGTATTCGGTACTTGCAATATAATACAACAATATTTGGGGTAATTTGTGATGATGTTCTTCTCCTTGCATATGTGGGAAATTCTTGACTTGTTGTTATGCTTGTATTTATTTCTTCATGCTTGTTTCAAGTTATGTTAGTATGCAACTATCACATATTAGCATAAGAATTACTTAACTGCTCTAGGAAAATAAATCTTCTAGTTGATGTCAAACATATCTTTAGGAACTCTTTCCATTGCACTTATTTAATTTCATGTGGATCTAATGAGTTGTGGTGAAGTTTTGTTGAAGAATCATTCTTTGGTCAAGCATTCAAGCGTGAGGGGAAGTTCTCGGAGGAACCAACCCATTCTTGAAAATATTCAAGGAGAACCCGCATGTGTTTAATTCTAAAGTCTCATTTATTTCGATTTGTTTTACAGACGTGCTTTTAAGTTTTAGGCTATTATTTATTGCATATTAAAAAAAAGAAAAAAAAGAAAAAAAAAAAGAAATTTATTTTTCACATAGTGCACTTCATTTATCAATATCTGGCTATTTCAAAGAGCGAAGTCATGGCTAGTCAAAGAGGAGAGTTTTCTCATACTCTTTGGCCTAGCCTCTTGTAGATTATTTTTGTAATATAATTTGTGATTTCTTGAGCTAACATTTGTTATTGTAGATTTGCTATAACTTGTTGTCTTGCAGCTACTTGCAGGTTTCATCTTCAGAAAACTACTTACAAGTTTGCATGTAGGACCTTGGGGCTCCAACTTCTAGATTATTTCTCTCTCTTGGCCGTGGAACTCAAAGAGGCTCTGCCTCTCTTCTTCTACCTCAAAAAATTTGTATTTTGTTAAGCTTTTGTAGGCCTCAAATTGCAGAAATTTTCAGCAAGGAAAGGTCTATGGCTCAAGTCTAAATTGTGAAGACTTTCCTTGGATTTTAGAGAAGACTTCAAAGTTTTCTCCTTCTTGTAACAGCTAATAAAATTCTTGGTTTTGGGAGCGTGGGTTTTACCCATTGGTATCCCTATCTCTCAATCTTTTGGAGAGGATTGGTGTTGTGATTTTGTCAGTTTATTTCATTTTGCATGCATAACATCTAATTGGTAAATTAACACTACATGCATTACACTCATTTTGCATGCAATTTAATTTAATTTGCTACAAGTTTCAAGTCTTTTCACTTTCATAGCAAGTTCAAACTTTGCCATGCATGCACTTTTAAACTGAATCTAATTTGTCATGAATCTTGTTCCAAGTCTACTTATGCTTCACCTTTAATAATATCTTACATGCATCAAGTATTTGGGCAAGATTTCTCCATAAAATAACATTTTTTTCATGTCAAGCAAGTACATTTCAAGTTAAAGTTAATTTTCATGGTTGGTTAATTGACTTACATGTCCCAAGTAACCATTAAAATTTTACCTCCAACATTAGTTGGTTGAATAGACATTTTAGGGACCCGCTACTCCTCTATTGACTCCTCAATGTGAGATTCATATCTTTGGGCAAGGGTGAGGTCTAAGGATTGAAGAGTTGAATTGTAACGTCGCTTTAGAACTAATTAATACAATAAACCAATAGCATTTTTCATTACATTTACCTTACTTGTAAGTTCTAAATTTTTGCTTTCTTGATGGTTTAGAGTTTCACATGCAACATCATTTCCTATTTTCAAGAAGCATTTCCTCTCATGCAAGTATTGTAATCTCTTTTGCAACAAGTTTAGTTTATTTTTCTTGTACTTGGAACATTGTCTACTTTAACAAACTCCCTTTCATGTTTAATGATGATTATGTTCATGAATGGTTAATGAGTCTCATTTTCTTTTCAAGTACTCTTATTTCATGTTGCAAGGCTAATTGCATGTTGTTATCTTGGTCTAACATTTGAGTTTTTCTATCATCTCATTTACATTCTCCAAAGTAGATTACTAATTGTTTGTATTTTGGCAAGATATCTTCACATGTTTTGATTCACCAATTTATATATTTTAAAAGCATTCTTGTATCTTGCATTTATAATATCTTGTGCGAACAATTTCCTGTTTCACTTTTCAGGATTACTTTTGCTTTCCATTTGAAAACAATTCACTTCATTTAAGCAAATACAATTTCATTTTAAGAGCAATACTCTGAAGGCACTTGTTTCTCATGTGTTTCATGCTTATCTTATGTATTGATGGTTATTGCTCATATCACGTTTTTCCTTATAAATTTGAAGAAGTAATCTATTTAACTCTACTCTCCTAGAAAACTCACATCTTTAACTTAGTTTTTCTTAAGAGACCACTCCCCATAGCTAACCTAGGAGATAGCTTAAACGGAGAGAGTCGAGATTAGTGTGACAACTCCTCCTTTGAATTCCTTGCCACCAACCACACCTTGTGGGGTTAAGGGCTTTTCTCACTAACTTGTAGGTAGGTGTAGGTGGCAAGCGATAACATTTTTGGCACCGTTGCCGGGGACAAGCTTTCTTGTACCTAGAAAATCAACTAACTTTTGGTTTTTGCATGTTGGATTTAAGAGTTAGATTCTTGTTCAAGTGGCGACTCCACTTATTTCATTTTCTGCAAGGATTTTTGCTTGAAGCCTTCTTTTTGTAGAATTCTTGCTAATCTTGGACAGGAGCCTCTCTCTGATATCCATTTTCTCTTTCAGGGTCAAGTGAGCATGACATCATGAATGATCTGCTCGCCCCTTGTGATTTTACTAACATTCCAGGCTATCCGAATTTTATTCTGGATGAAGCCATTGCGGCTGTTGATGAGTTGCCTAGTTTTCTTGGTAACAATGCCATTACCACCGAAACTCACCTTAGGAATTTCCACTTTTGTGTGAGCAAATGGTGCCATGATATTAACCATGAGGACGTTAAAATTAAACTTTTCATATTTTCATTAGATGGCAATGCTATGGATTGGTTCATAGACTTACCTGCTAATAGTTTTGACTCTCTAGAATCAATCATTGATGCCTTTGAAGAAAAATATGGAGATGAAAGAAATATCAAAGCGAAAAATCAAGCAAATGAGAATGATAGGGATCTCATCAGGGAGTTGACTCAAATGATTAAGGATATGCAACTCAACCAAGCTCAACTCATTAAAAACATGGAACTCAATCAAACAAGATTAATAGTAAATCATGCACACGCAATAAAGGCCATGGAGGTCAATCATTCTAATAAGATGACCTCTATTCAAAACAAGTGCAATTAATCAACACCATGGAAACAAATCATGCTAAGGAAATAAATGTTAAGAAGGCTAAACAGATCACTTTTTTGGAATAGGTTGGAGGAAATGGAAAGATTACCAGTACACAAATTCCAGCTTAGGTCAGATGACAAATGGGAAAAGAACAAAGAAACAGATCATAAGCCTCCCCATCCTCTAAAGCAAGTTTCATCTCATTATGAGGAGGGCATTTATTCCATTGAAAAATGACTAATTGAAGGTGACCTGGATAGAAAGGAAACTAAAGGGAATCAAGTTTATACTTATGAGATTGATCCATCACCTATGTTAGAGCAGATGCAAAATGGAGAAAGGCAAGTTAAAGAAGTCTTGGATACTTCAAATTTTCCATTTGAGCATCTTCAAGGTCGGGCAGAAAGGTGTACTTTGATTGCATCAACATCAACATCACAATCTATTAGGAAGAAAAGAAGAAGTGGAAAGGATTTGAAAAAAATCTGATGACCAGGTACAACATAGTGTTGGGACGGATCAAGGTCCTAAAATATTCAAAATTGGACACGGCACATCAGAAAAGCAGCCCATGGATTTACCGGAAAGTAGGCAGTTTCTCAGCATGAACTTCATTGAAGACATTGATGCCATAGGGCATCTTTTTGTATCATATTTCTAACCTTATCCCTTGTCAAATTTTGTTTAAATAGATTTCTTTCATGAATAAATTGTTATTTATGCTCTTACAATAAATTTCCATTTCTGTACTTGATTTTATTTGATGATATTTTGAATGGATATTGCTAATATATATCTTTGGTCGGTGGACACAAATTCTAGGTTCTTGCACACTATCACTTCATATTTAGCATGCATCCCCATATGGAGCCAAATGTTGACCACTGGCGTGGCAATTGATAATAATGAGAAGACTCCATGCCCAAGGATGAACCAAACGACATTTGTACCATCAAATATCATCAAATATCATCAGTTCAATAGAGTTTTTGAACTCTTCTATTTTTCATCATCTTTCTCTTGTACTTAGATTCCACGCCCTATGGGGAATTGTAATAAGTGATGCTAGTAATAATGAGTTTTGAGTCAGTATTGAGTTTGTAACAGGCCTAGGAAGCCTGGGACCTTGCCAACAAGTGAGTAGAATTTTTTTTCACTTGGTTAATTATCATCTCCCTACCAAGAGTTAATAATTAATTGAGTTTTTTCCTCCAATTTTACCCCAAAGTTGGAGTACGGCTTGATGGTGAGGCCTTGGGTGAGTCCTAGTGTTTAGAGTCAATGTATATTACCATACTAGATCACACAAAAGATTTCGTGGAATTTGGTTAGGTCTAGGTAGTGATTTTTTAATTTTTTAGGTTTCTCGCAAGTCGAAAATTGCAACAAAAATTGTAATTGAATTGTAATAAGTGTTGCCTAGATAAGTTGTATGGGGTATGAGTAATCAAAATTACACTTTTCACCCTCAAATTTCTACTATGACACACTTTGAAGGGATAAAAATGTTTTTTGAACTCTCAAACCCCACTCTTCCTAAGTTTAGTGGGAAATCTGTCAATTAATTAAGCCAGAAATTAAATAAATGGAGAAAAATAAATATCCACACATGCTAAATGAGATGGAAACGAGGTGGAAAATTATGGAGTTAAAGCGAAGTCCCAAGGTGATGTGGACTCCTAAAATCAAGGAAAGGACACATGCTCAAATAAAATTGAATTTCTGGCATTAAGTGAAAGCTGCTTACTTGGAAATTCGAATTTGTGTAATTAGTGCATATTTGGGAGGATTTGGGATAATATTTGGTAGAGATTTTTGTGGGAAATTGTTCTCATATGGGTTACCACCCATAGACACTTGTCATTCCATCATTAAATACGAATTTGACACATAAGGGAAGAAGAAAATGATGTCCACTTGCCAAAATCCGATTTTTATACTTGGTAATGAAGCTCCACATATCAAATTCCAATTTACCTTGTGATCTCCTCCCTCTCACCACTTGGCATTTGGTTCTTCATTGGGATTTGCTCCCAACTTTCTATATAATGGAGCCATGGGCTCTCATATTGTATATGTAATATGAGCTTTTGGGCTTCAACAGACGCTGCAAAATTGTATTCAGTACTTGCAATATAATACAACAGTCTTTGGGGTAACTTGATATGGTGTTCTTCTCCTTGCTTATGTGGTAAATTCTTGACTTGTTGTTATGCTTTTATTTATTTCTTCATGCTATTGTTTCTTTCATGCATGTTTCAAGTTATGTTAGTACGTAGCTATCTCATATTAGCATAAGAAATACTAAACTGCTCTAGGAAAATAAATCTCCTAGTTGATGTCAAATATATCTCTAGTTACTTTTTTCATTGCACTTATTTAATTTCATGTGGATCTAATGAGTTGTGGTGAATTTTTGTAGAGAAATCATTCTTTGGTCGAGCATTCAAGCGTGAGGGGAAGTTCTCGGAGGAACCAACCCATTCTTGAAAATATTCAAGGAGAACCCGCATGTGTTTAATTCTAAAGTCTCATCTATTTCAATTTGTTTTGCAGTGTAAAAATTTTGTGACCCAACCCCGATTTTCAGTTTCTCCTTATTTCTCCTATAAAGTTAAATGTCCATTTCCATAGCCATATATTAAACAAGCTGGAAAAATAAATATTTTCCAAAAACACAAATTCTGGAAATTTCACAGTGCACAAATGCAGAAATAAAACTCAGAAAAATAAATCAGCCGCACACAGAAAATAGACACGCTAATTTTTGGTCAACTTGACCCTGGAAAACCCCCCTACAACTCTTGGGGAAAACTAATTCGAAAGCTCTTCTTATTTTTGATAAATAGCTTTTACAGTGAGACAAATTACGTAGGAAAAATTACAGCAACCTCATGAATGTACTTATCTCGAAAATTGTGCACAAACTCTGCCTTGATTTTTGTGCCAAATACAAACAGAAAATATCGACAGAAAGTACAGCCTTAAATGCTGTACGGACAACACTGAAAACAATGCTGAAACAGATGTACGGCCTCCCTCGAAATCTGTGCAGATGTTGCCTCGATTTCTGTGCTGTATGACTGCTGTAAGAACCTCATTTTGCGTGTTGTTTGCTGCTGTACAAATTCCAGAAAATCGGCCTTCTCTCTCTGTTGTACAGACCTCGATTTTCGTACCTCCTTGATGTTGTACGAACCTCGAAACACGTGCTGCAATAAATGTTGATTTTCCTCCCTCGAAATTCGTGCCCACTTGCCTTGAACTTCGCGCTCTGTCCTTGCTGTACGAATTTGCTGAATATAAGTGATGCTTCCCTCCTCACTGCTCATAAATTCTACCTTGCTTTCTCCTCTCCTCTCTCAATTTGCTCATGAAAGAATGAATGACCTTTTCCCTCCTTTTTCTCCTTTAACCTAACCCTAAGTGACTTTTGGGGAATCCCTAAATCCAATGGCTGAGATAGCTTTAGATATAGGGCTGAGATTAAATGCTCATTTAAATCTCACTTTCTATTTTTTAATTCACCCCACTTTAATAAAGACCCTCTTAGTCATTTATTTTCAAAGTTACTTTTCACTTTCTAATTTCACATTGACTTTATTAAAGTCACTTTAAAATTAGACTTAGTAACTTTATCACTTAAAGTCACTTTTAAATTAGATTTGACTTTATAACTTTATAGAGTCACTTTAGGAGAAAAATTAAATTCTTTTGGACACTTTTCCGTAGGCCAAAGATCAAAGCCTTAGGGAACCACCTGTCCTCCGGTAACCAAATTTCAACACTCCCTCTTACCGAGGAAGGTGTTCTTCACCACACTCATCTTGTCTCTGAAGTAGACATACTTGCCCCGTGGTAAGGCTTTGGTAAGAATATCTGCAACCTACTCATCAGTGGGAATATACTCAAGCTTCACAACTCCCTTCTGAACATAGTCTTTGATGAAATGATATTTGATGCCAATATGCTTTGACCTGTCATGAAATACTGGATTCTCCTTGAGTTTAATGCAACTCTGATTATCACAGTATATCACTGAAGGTCTCAACGACTGACCAAATAAGCTAACCAACATCTTGCGAAGCCATATGGCCTCACAACTAGCTAGACTGGCTGCCATGTACTCTGCTTCTGCTGAACTCAATACTACTGACTGCTGCTTTCGGCTGAACCACGACAACACTGCCGAACCCAACCCAAAACAATACCCTGAAGTGCTCTTCCTATCAGAAGCACAACCTGCCCAATCAGAATCAGTGTAACCTGCCAATCTCACTCCATCTCCCTGCTTATAATCCAGACCATACTCCATTGTCCCTTGCAAGTACCGCAAAATGTGTTTTGCAGCAACCCAATGCACCCTCTTGGCCTCACACATGAACTGGCTCATCGTGTTGACTGCAAAACATATATCTGGTCTAGTGTTGACCAGATACATCAAGGAACCAATCAGCTGTCTATACAATGTGGGATCCACAAACTCGAAATCTGAAGCGTGACGCTTCTTCCAGTTGGTGATCATGGGTGTCGACATGGGTCTACAATCCTCCATGTGGAATCGACCAAGGATGTCCACAATATACTTCCCCTATCCTAGGAAGAAATGCCCCTCCTCCTGCCACACCTCCAAACCCAAAAAGTAATGCATCAAGCCAATGTGCTTCATCTCAAACTCCGACGCAAGATCTCTCTTGCAGCTCTCTATGAGTCTCTCTGCACCCGTAATGACCAAGTCATCCACATACAACACCAAAATGAGAGGCTCCTCACCTATCACAATAAAGTAAAGGTTCGAATCTGCATCACTCTTTGTGAAACCCATCTCCTGCAAGTAAGTATCAATCCTGGAGTACCAAGCTCTAGGAGCTTGCTTCAGGCCATAAATGGCCTTTTTCAGTCTGCACACACGGGACTCCTTCCCATGCACCTCAAATCCCTATGGCTGCTCAATGTACACCTCCTTCTGTATGAAGCCATTGAGAAATGCGATTTTCACATCCATCTAGTGGATCTTCCAACCCATCTCTGTTGCTATCGATATGATGGAGTGAATCGAAGCATATCGAGCCACAGGAGCGAAGGTCTCCTCATAATCTACTCCCTCTACCTGGGAGAACCCTCTAGCCACAAACCTTTCCTTGAATTTCTCAATGCTGCCATCTACAGCATGCTTTACCTTGTAAAGCCATCTGGAAGTAACCACGGATTTGCCCTCAGGCCTCGACACCACCTCCCAGACATCATTCTTCATGATAGAAGAATACTCCTCCGACATGGCCTCTCTCCAGACCTGTTGGCTACCTAGCTCCTCATAGCTAGAAGGCTTAGAGACAATGATGTTGGCAACCATTTCCATACAGCTACAAAACCTCTTAGGTGGTCTGCTCTCTCCGACCGGCCTCTTCAGCCCAACAACAGATGTGGCCTCTCTCAAGGTATCCTGAAGCCACTTGGGCTTCCTCTTCCCTGAGAACACTTCTCCCACCGGAGAATGAAACTCCTCATCCTCATCAGCAGCCTAAACTCCTGACTGTTTGTCTGCTGTCCTCCTGCCTGAACCTAAACCTATAAATGTTGAAGTACCGTGTGAACTGTCCATCAGTGGATTTCGTAGTGAACTGCTCTACGGACTGCTATGCATGCTTCCCAAAGCACCACCCCTCTGACTTTGCGAGCCACTGCTCATTGATGGACCTGACACCGTAATCAATGTACATCCTGATCCTCCTAATCCCTGCCCACTGGATCCCTGTGCCTAACTCAGCTGCTCTTGAAGGTCTCTCTGATCCAGATACTCTTAACTCCCGTGACCTCCTGAAAGCCTTGTCTTCCTCGAACTTCACATCCCGCATTGACAACAACTCTCCTCTATGCAGGAATATAAATCCGAAAGGCTTTCGAGGTCTCACTGTAGCCCACAAAGATACCCCTTCTTTGCGGTGGGCTCTAGCTTGGTCCTCTTCTCCTTGGGTACGTAGGAGTATGCAATACACCCAAAGATACGGAAGTGACCAACATC
Source organism: Pinus albicaulis (assembly GCA_034641835.2). NCBI lineage: Eukaryota > Viridiplantae > Streptophyta > Pinopsida > Pinales > Pinaceae > Pinus > Pinus albicaulis. The sequence continues at coordinate 1,544,091,958 of CM076584.1, forward strand.
AGGCTTCTTCCCAGAAAAAGCCTCCTCCGGAGTCACATGCCCCAAGGCACGATGCGGGCTCCTGTTCTGCAAATATAAAATAAAAATTGGAGGCCTCTGCCCACAAAAACAATGGTAACCCCTAATCATGTAACATGGCTTTCACAGCCCCAACGATGGATCTGTTCTTCCTCTCCACAACCCCGTTATGCTAGGGGTTGTAAGGAACTGTGAACTTCCTCCTGATGCCTACCTCCGCACAATACTCAACAAATTCACCAAGGGTGTACTCCCCTCCATTGTCCGACCTCAGGGACTTGATCTTCCGACCTGTCTGAGTCTCCATAAGAGCTCTGAACTCTTGAAACCGCTTGAAGACCTCACTCTTGGTCTTCAAGAAATAAATCCATCTCCTCCTAGAGTGATCATCAATGAATAAAACATAATACTCATATCCACTCAAGGAAACATGAGACATCCGACCGCTCACATCGGTATGAATCAAATCAAGTATCCCAGTCGATTTGTTGTCACTGCTGGGAAAAGGGGATTTGGCAAACTTGCCCATAGCACATCCTCTGCATGTATCAATGTGATCAGTACTGAAATCTGGCACACCTGTAGTGATTTCCCGCAATATCCTCAAGGCCCCATGATACATGTGCCCCATCCTGCGGTGCCAAATCTCGCACAACTCTGAATTGCTAGCTTTGTTGTTGGTACTACTGCTCAATGCCAAAAGAGGCTGAAATGCAAACTTGTACATCTTTGCATGGCGTACACCAATCACTCTAGCTGAATCAGCTGGAGCGGCCCTGGGATATATAAGCACCCGTCCTCTATTGAACAATATCTCATACTCTTTGTCCTCCAATGCTGAGATGGATATGAGGTTCTTCCTCATCCTTGGCACATATAGAACATCTAACACCTTCAAGGGAGGTTTGGGTTCCCTATCAAATGTCAATGTCCCCACACCGACTGCTCTAACAACGCTGTCATCTCCGAGTACTACCTCTATATCAGTGCCACTCTCTAAAAGCTCTGAGAAGTACTCATAGACTCTTGTCATATGACGTGAAGCCCCACTGTCAACATACCAGATACTTGAAGATGCTCCGCTAGTGGAGGGAAATGCACACTCCTTCTCAACCTCCGCGGCAGGTGATCCTGCACTAGTGGACTCACAAGCAATGAACCCAAACTCCCGGTCAAAGCTATCCGAAAAGTCCTCTATCTCTGCTGATGTTGCCATGGTCTTGTTCTTCCCCTTTTTCTTCTTCTCTGGACACACAACTGTATAGTGTCCCATCCTCTGACAATTCCAACACTTCACCTTGGAATAGTCCTTCTACGTATTCACCTGATTACCTTTACCTTTGCCTTTGCCCCCACCACTGCTTGTGGAAGCTTGCTTCTTTCCCTTGCCTTTCTTGCCTCCTGCTAACAGTGCTACATCCTCATCCTGCTCAACTGGTTTGGCTGCCCCAAGCTGCCTCTTCCTGATTTCATTCTGTATGCAATCATACCAAAACCTCTCCCAAGTGGGAAGGGTCTCACGTGCACAAATCTCATCAGCAAAGTTCAACCATGAACTGGGAAGGCCATTCACTGCAATCCGCACCAGCTCAGTGGGTGGAATGACTTCTCCAACTGCTGCCAACGCATCTCTCACATTAGTGATCTTTGTGAGATATCTCGTAGCACTATCAGTCTTAGCCATCTTAATGGCCTTCAACTTCTCCCTTAGGACCATTTTTCTGTTCTCATTGGTACTCTGGTAGAGATTGGTCAAGGCTGTCCACATTTCATGAGCAAATCTCTTTCCACTCACATGAGGAACGACATGGTCTTTAATACCATCTAGAATCAGTCTCTTACCCTTGTTATTCTTCTTGTTAAAGTCTACCAACTGAACAACATCAGTAGGCACATTCACAATGTGCTGTTGGGTATTCACCATTATATCCCAGACTTTTGCCTCCTCAAAGATGCTCTGCATTCTTTCCTTCCATATGATGTAATTGCTATGCCCATCCAACCTATCCTCCACCCTCAAGCCCAAAGACATGCTTGTTGTCCTAATAAGCTGAAAATAACACTGTTGTAGTAAAGGTATTGATTTTTGTGTGTAAAATCAGCTTGCTGTAATTTTTATTCTTGCTGTCCCAAACTGCACTTTTCAGCAACTTGGCTCCGATACCATGTAAAAATTTTGTGACCCAACTCCGCTTTTCAGTTTCTCGTTATCTCTCCGATAAAGTTAAATGCCCACTTCCATAGCCATATATTCAACAAGCTAGAAAAATAAATATTTTCTGAAAACATAAATTCTGGAAATTTCACAGTGCTGAAATGCATAAATAAAACTCAGAAAAATAAATCAGCCACACAGAAAATACACGCTGATTTTTGGTCAACTTGACCCTGGAAAAACCCCCTACAACTCTTGGGGAAAACCAGTTCCAAAGCTCTTCTTATTTCTGATAAATAGCTTTTACAATGAGATAGAAATTACAAAGCAAAAATTACAGCAACCTCATAAATGTACTTATCTCGAAAACCGTGCACAAACTCTGCCTTGATTTTCGTGCCAAATACAAATAGAAAATATCAGCAAAAAGTACAGCGTTAAATGTTGTATGGACAACATCGAAAATAGTGCCAAAACAATTGTATGCCCTCCCTCGAAATCTGTGCAAATGCTGCCTCGATTTCCATGCTTTACGACTGCTGTACGGACCTCGTTATGCGTGTTATTTGCTACTGTATGGATTCTAGAAAACCAACCTTCTCTCTCTATTGTATGGACCTCGATTTCCATACCTCCTTGCTGTTGTACGGACCTAAAAAAACGTGCTACAATAAATGCCGATTTTCCTCCCTTGAAATTCGTGCCCACTTGCCTTGAAATTCATGCTCTGTCCTTGCTGTACGGATTTGTTGAATATAAGTGCTGCTGCCCTACTTCTTCTCACTGCTCAGAAATTCTCCCTTGCTTTCTCTTCTCCTCTCTCAATCTGCTCATGAAAGAATGAATGGCCTTTTCCCTCCTTTAACCTAACCCTAAGTGACTTTTAGGGAATCCCTAAATCCAATGGCTGAGATAGCTTTAGATCCAGGGCTGAGATTAAATGCTCATTTAAATCTCACTTTCTATTTTTTAATTCACTCCACTTTAATAAAGACCCTCTTAGTCATTTATTTCCAAAGTCACTTTTCACTTTCTAATTTCACATTGACTTTATTAAAGTCACTTTAAAATTAGATTTAGTAACTTTATCACTTAAAGTCACTTTTAAATTAGATTTGACTTTATAACTTTATAAAGTCACTTTAGGAGAAAAATTAAATTTTTTTGGACACTTTTCCCTAGGCCAAAGATCAAAGCCTTAGGGAACCACCTATCCTCCGGTAACCAAATTTCAACACTCCCTCTTACCGAGGAAGGAGTTCCTCATGACACCCATCTTGTCTCTAAAGTAGACATGCTTGCCCCGTGGTAAGGCTTTGGTAAGAATATCTGCAACCTACTCATCAGTGGGAATATACTCAAGCTTCATAGCTCCCTTTTGAACATAGTCTCTGATGAAATGATATCTGATGCCAATATGCTTTGACATGTCATGAAATACTGTATTCTCTGTGAGTTTAATGCAACTCTGATTATCACAGTATATCACTGAAGGTCTCAACGAATGACCAAATAAGCCAAACAACATCTTGCGAAGCCATATGGCCTCACAACTAGCTAGACTGGCTGCCATGTACTCTGCTTCCACTGAACTCAATGCTACAGACTGCTGCTTTTGGCTGAACCATGAAACCATTGCCGAACCTAACCCAAAACAACACCCTGAAGTGCTCTTCCTATCAGAAGCACAACCTGCCCAATCAGAATCAGTGTAACCTGCCAATCTCTCTCCATCTCCCTACCTATAATCCAGACCATACTCCACTGTCCCCTGCAAGTACCGCAAAATGTGTTTTGCAACAACCCAATGCACCCTCCTGGGCTCACACATGAACTGGCTCATCGTGTTCACTGCAAAACATATATCTGGTCTAGTGTTGACCAGATACATCAAGGAACCAATCAGCTGTCTATAAAATGTGGGATCCACAAACTCGAAATTTGAAGCATGAAGCTTCTTCCAGTTGGTGATCATGGTTGTCGACATGGGTCTACAATCCTCCAAGTGGAATCTGCCAAGGATGTCCACAATATACTTCCCCTGTCCTAGGAAGAAATGCCCCTCCTCCTGTGCTTCATCTCAAACTCCGACGCAAGATCTCTTTTGCAGCTCTTTATGAGTCTCTCTACACCCGTAATGACCAAGTCATCCACATATAACACCAAAATGAGAGGCTCCTCACCTATCACAATAAAGTAAAGGTTCGGATTTGCATCACTCTTTGTGAAACCCATCTCCTGCAAGTAAGTATCAATCCTGGAGTACCAAGCTCTAGGAGCTTGCTTCAGGCCATAAAAGGCCTTCTTCAGTCTGCACACATGGGACTCCTTCCCATGCACCTCAAAGCCCTGTGGCTGCTCAATGTACACCTCCTCCTGTATGAAGCCATTGAGAAATGTGGTCTTCACATCCATTTGGTGGATCTTCCAACCCATTTCTGTTGCTATCGATATGATGGAGCGAATCGAAGCATATCGAGCCACGGGAGCGAAGGTCTCCTCATAATCTACTCCCTCTACCTGGGAGAACCCTCTAGCCACAAACCTTGCCTTGAATTTCTCAATGCTGCCATCTGGCCTCGGCACCACCTCCCAGACATCATTCTTCATGACAGAAGAATACTCCTCCTGCATGGCCTCTCTCCAGACCTGTTGGCTAGCTGGCGCCTCATAGCTAGAAGGCTCAGAGACAATGATGTTGGCAACCATTGCCATATAGCTACAAAACCTTTCAGGTGGTTTTCTCTCTCTGACCGGCCTCTTCGGCCCAGCAACAGATGTGGCCTCTCTCAAGGTATCCTGAAGCCACTTGGGCTTCCTCTTCCCTGAGCACACTTCTCCCACCAGAGAATGAAACTCCTCATCCTCGTCAGGAGCCTGAACTCCTGACTGTCTGTCTGCTGTCCTCCTGCCTGAACCTGAACCTGTAGATGTTGAAGTACCGTGTGAACTGTCCATCAGTGGAATTCGTAATGAACTGCTCTACGAACTGCTATGCATGCTGCCCGAAGCACCACCCCTTTGACTCTACGAGCCACTGCTCACTGATGGACTTGACACCGTAACCAATGTACATCCTGATCCTCCTGATCCCTGCCCACTGGATCCCTGTGCCTAATTCAGCTGCTCCTGAGGGTCTGGCTGATCTAGATACTCTAATTGCTGTGACCTCCTGAAAGCCTTGTCCTCCTCAAACTTCACATCCTGCCTGACAAAAACTCTCCTCTATGCAGGAATATAAATCCGAAAGGCTTTCGAGGTCTCACTGTAGCCCACAAAGATACCCCTTCTCTGCGGTGGGCTCTAGCTTGGTCCTCTTCTCCTTGGGTACGTAGGAGAATGCAATACACCCAAAGATACGAAAGTGACCAACATCAGGCTTCTTCCCAGAAAAAGCCTCCTCCAGAGTCACATGCCCCAAGGCATGATGCAGACTCTTGTTCTGCAAATATACAATAGTATTGCAGGCCTCTGTCCACAAAAACAATGGTAACCCCTGATCATGTAACATGGCTTTGGCAGCCCCAACGATGGAACTGTTCTTCCTCTCCGCAGCCCCGTTCTGCTGGGGGTTGTAAGGAACTGTGAACTCCCTCCTGATGCCTGCCTCCGCACAATACTCAACAAACTCACCAAGGGTGTACTCCCCTCGATTGTCCGACCTCAGGGACTTGATCTTCCGACTTGTCTGAGTCTCCACAAGAGCTCTGAACTCCTGAAACCGCTTGAAGACCTCACTCTTGGTCTTCAAGAAATAAATCCATCTCCTCCTAGAGTGATCATCAATGAATAAAACATAATACTCATATCTACTCAAGGAAACATGAGACATCCGACAGCTCACATCGGTATGAATCAAATCAAGTATCCCAGTCGATTTGTTGTCACTGCTGGGAAAAGGGGATTTGGCAAACTTGCCCATAGCACATCCTCTGCATGTATCAATGTGATCAATATTGAAATCTAGCACACCTATAGTGATCTCCTGCAATATCCTCAAGGCCCCATGATACATGTGCCCCATCCTGCGGTGCCAAATCTCGCACAGCTCTGAACTGCTAGATTTGCTGTCGGTACTACTACTCAATGCCAAAAGGGGCTGAAATGTAAACTTGTACACCTTTGCATGGCGTACATCAATCACTCTAGCTGAATCAGCTGGAGCGGCCCTGGGATATATAAGCACCCGTCCTCTATTGAACAATATCTCATACTCTTTGTCCTCCAATGCTGAGACGGATATGAGGTTCTTCCTCATCCCTGGCACATATAGAACATCTGACACCTTCAAGGGAGGTTTGGGTTCCCTATCAAATGTCAATGTCCCCACACCGACTGCTCTAACAACGCTGTCATCTCCGAGTACTAACTCTATATCAGTGCCACTCTCTGAAAGCTCTGAGAAGTACTCACAGACTCCTGTCATATAACGTGAAGCTCCACTGTCAACATACCAGATACTTGAAGATGCTTCGCTAGTGGAGGGAAATGCACACTCCCTCTCAACCTCCGTGGCATGTGATCCTGCACTAGTGGACTCACAAGCAATGAACCCAAACTCCCGTTCAAAGCTATCCGAAAAGTCCTCTATCTCTGCTGATGTTGCCATGGTCTTGTTCTTCTCCTTCTTCTTCTTCTCCGGACACACAACTGTATAGTGTCCCATCCTCTGACAATTCCAACACTTCACCTTGGAATAGTCCTTCTACGTATTCACCTGATTACCTTTACCTTTGCCTTTGCCCCCACCACTGCTTGTGGAAGCTTGCTTCTTTCCCTTGCCTTTCTTGCCTCCTGCTAACAGTGCTACATCCTCATCCTGCTCAACTGGTTTGGCTGCCCCAAGCTGCCTCTTCCTGATTTCATTCTGTATGCAATCATACCAAAACCTCTCCCAAGTGGGAAGGGTCTCACGTGCACAGATCCCATCAGCAAAGTTCAACCATGAACTAGGAAGGCCATTCACTGCAATCCGCACCAACTCAGTGGGTGGAATGACTTCTCAAACTGCTGCCAACGTATCTCTCACATTAGTGATCTTTGTGAGATATGTCGTAGCACTATCAGTCTTAGCCATTTTAATGGCCTTCAGCTTCTCCCTTAGGACCATTTTTCTGTTCTCATTGGTACTCTGGTAGAGATTGGTCAAGGCTGTCCACATCTCATGAGCAAATCTCTTTCCTCTCACATGAGGAATGACATGGTCTTTAATACCATCTAGAATCAATCTCTTACCCTTGTTATTCTTCTTGTTAAAGTCTACCAACTGAACAACATCAGTAGGCACATTCACAGGGTGCTGTTGTGTATTCACCATTATATCCCAGACTTCTGCCTCCTCAAAGATGCTCTGCATTCTTTCCTTCCATACGATGTAATTGCTATGCCCATCCAGCCTATCCTCCACCCTCAAGCCCAAAGACATGCTTGCTGTCCTAATAAGCTGAAAATAACACTGCTGTAGTAAAGGTATTGATTTCTGTATGTAAAATCAGCTTGCTGTAATTTTTATTCTTGCTGCCCCAAACTGCACTTTTCAGCTACTTGGCTTCGATATCATGTAAAATTTTTGTGACCCAACCCCGCTTTTCAGTTTCTCCTTATTTCTCCGATAAAGTTAAATGCCCATTCCCATAGCCATATATTCAACAAGCTAGAAAAATAAATATTTTCTGAAAACACAAATTCTGGAAATTTCACAGTGCTGAAATGCAGAAATAAAACTCAGAAAAATAAATCAGCCACACAGAAAATAGAAACGCTGATTTTTGGTCAACATGACCCTGGAAAAACCCCCTACAACTCTTGGAGAAAACCAGTTCGAAAGCTCTTCTTATTTTTGATAAATAGCTTTTACAGTGAGACAAAAATTACACAGCCAAAATTACAGCAACCTCATAAATGTACTTCTCTCGAAAACCGTGCACAAATTCTGCCTCGATTTTTGTGCCAAATACAAACAAAAAATATCAGTAGAAGTATAGTGTTAAATGCTATATGGACAACCTCCCTCGAAATCTGTGCAAATGCTGCCTCGATTTTCGTGCTGTACCACTGCTATATGAACCTCGTTTTGTGTGCTGTTTGTTACTATATGGATTCCAGAAAACCAGCCTTCTCTCTCTGCTGTACGAACCTTGATTTCCGTACCTCCTTGCTGTTGTACAGACCTCAAAAAACATGCTACAATAAATGCTGATTTTCCTCCCTCGAAATTCGTGCCCACTTGCCTTGAACTTTGTGCTCTGTCCTTGCTGTACGAATTTGCTGAATATAAGTGCTGCTACCCTACTTCTTCTCACCGCTCAGAAATTCTTCTTTGATTTCTCTTCTCCTCTCTCAATCTGCTCATGAAAGAATGAATGAGCTTTTCCCTCATTTAACCTAACCCTAAGTGAATTTTGGAGAATCCCTAAATCTAATGGCTGAGATTAAATGCTCATTTAAATTTCACTTTCTATTTTTTAATTCACCCCACTTTAATAAAGAACCTCTTAGTTATTTATTTCCAAAGTCACTTTTCACTTTCTAATTTTACATTGACTTTATTAAAGTCACTTTAAAATTAGGCTTAGTAACTTTATCACATAAAGTCACTTTCAAATTAGATTTGACTTTATAACTTTATTATAAAGTCACTTTAGGAGAAAAATTAAATTCTTTTGGACACTTTTCCCTAGGCCAAAGATCAAAGCCTTAGGGAACCACCTATCCTTTCGTAACCAAATGTCAACATCCAAGCTTGCTCTTAAGTTTTAGGCTTTTATTTATTGCATCAAACTTATATATAAAAAAAAATATTTTTTACATAGTGCACTTCATTTATCAATATCTAGCTGTTTCAAAGAGCTAAGTCATGGCTAGTCAAGGAGGAGAGCCTGCTCATACTCTTTGGCCTAACCTTTTGAAGATTATTTTTGTAATATAATTTATGATTTTTTGAGCTAACATTTCTTATTGTAGATTTGCTCTAACTTGTTGTCTTGCAGCTACTTGCAAGTTTCATCTTCAAAAAACTACTTACAAGATGGCATGCCAGACCTTGGGGCTCTAAATTCTAGATTATTTCTCTCTCTTGGCCGTGGAACTCAAAGAGGCTTTGCCTCTCTTCTTCTTCTTCCAAAAATCTGCATTTTGTTGAGCTTTTGTAGGTCTCAAATTGCAGAAATTTTCAGTAAGAAAAGGTCTATGGCTCAAGTTTAAATTGTGAAGACTTTCCTTGGATTTTTGAGAAGACTTCATAGTTTTCTCCTTCTTGTAACAACTAATAAAATTATTGGTTTTGGGAATGTGGGTTTTACACATTGGTATCCCTATCTCTCCATCTTTTGGAGAGGATTGATGTTGTGATTTTGTTGGTTTATTTCATTTTGCATGCATAACATCGAATTGGAAAATTAACGCTACATGCATTACACTCATTTTGCATGCACTTTAATTTAATTTGCTACAAGTTTCAAGTCTTTTCTCTTTCATAGCAAGTTCAAACTTTGCCATGCATGCACTTTTAAATTGAATCTAATTTGTTGTGAATCTTATTCCAAGTCTACTTATGCTTCACATTTAATTACATCTTACATGCATCAAGTATTTGGGCAAGATTTCTCCATAAAGTAACATTCTATTTCATGTCAAGCAAGTACATTTCAAGTTAAAGTTAATTTTCATTTTTGGTTTAATTCACTTACATGCTCCAAGCAACCACTAAAATTTTACCTCCAACATTAGTTAGTTGAATAGACATTTTAGGGACTCTCTACTCCTCTATTGACTCCTCACTGTGAGGTCCATATCTTTGGGCGAGGGTGAGGTCTGAGGTTTGATGGGTTGAATTGTAACCTTGCTTTAGAACTAATTAATAAAATAAACCGAGAGCATTTTTCATCACATTTACCTTACTTGCAAGTTTTAATTTTTTGCTTTCTTGATGGTTTAGAGTCTCACATGCAACATCATTTCCTATTTTCAAGAAGGATTTCCTTTCATGCAAGTATTGTAATCTCTTTTGCAACAAATTTAGTTTAATTTTCTTGTACTTGGAATATTGTCTACTTTAGCAAACTCCCTTTCAAGTTTAATGATCATCATGTTCATGAATGGTTAATGAGTCTCATTTTCTTTTCAAGTACTCTTATTTCATGTTGTGTAATATTCTCAATTAGCCTTGCTAATTGGAATATTTCATTTTTGCTTTATTTTGCCGCTTTAGCTAGACATAATAAATAAAGTGAGAAATAAGAGGGGTCACCTCACTTTAGTCACCTCACTTTATAATAAATTGTTCTTTTCCTAGTAGATTGACGTTGTAACTTAAGAGAGGGGGCCTTGGGGGTCCACATGAGTATGATGGGGGAGGCATCAGGCTGACCCAAAGTAAACTGCGCAGGTCAAAGGAGAGTTAAGTTTTGGAGGGAGTTTGGCATTATAAAAGGAGAGGTTCTCACCTCATTTGGATCATGCATATTTTGATATTGATATTGAGAGCTAGACTTTTGTCTGCTTCCGCACGCCGGTTGTTTAGTCGATCTGCAGCACTGTTTAGTGCACGAGTGTCTCCGGTCGGAGATCTCACCCTTAGCCTCGGGGGACTTCGAGTGCCTGCCCTGGTAAGGTTATTTCTGGTTTCACCCTTAGCTTCGGGGGACTTCGAGTGCCCGCCCTAGTAAGGTTAATTTCTGAGTTCTATCTTTCAGTTTCAGTAGCAGTTTCAGGTGGAGAGTCGGAGAGGAAGAAACCCTCTAGTGGCTGCGCAGATCTAGCAGGAAAAACGCAGTTTCAGCAGCAGGAAGGACGCAGATCAGTTTGGAGTGAGGACGCTGTTCCAGTAGGAAGAGGAAGGACGCAGATCTGAAGGCACAGTGATAGATCCAGCCTTGGAGAGTGTAGATCTGAGCAGATATTTGCAGATCTGGTTCTGTAGGATGCAGATCTGGAGGGGTAGCACTAGATCCAGCTTGGGAGATTGCAGATCTGAGGAGATATTGGCAGATCCAGCCTTTGAGGTTGCAGATCTGAGGAGATATTGGCAGATCTAGCATAGATCTGAAGAGCTAGCAGCAGATCTAGCCTTGTGGGACGCAGATCTGGAGAGATAGTAGCCGATCCAGCCTTGTATGACTCAGATCCAGCAGATCTGGGCAGAGAGGACGCAGATCCAGTCAGGGAGGACGCAGATCTGATGAGTAGGGTCTTTATGTGGGGTTCGGGCAGCATTTTTCAGTGTTTTCAGCCTTGAGGAGTTGGTCATCTCATCTGGAGGATTTGTGGGTAGATCCAGCCCTTTTGCCAGCATATTTCTTGAGCTTCTGAGCTGTTCCTGAAGGCACAGCGTTTTTGTAGGAGGAGGGTTTCTGGGGGCGATTTTCGGAGGTGGTCCATTTGCTTCACGGTTTCCGGGTTTTGTCCGGAGCAGCGAGTATAGGTGATCTGTAGATTTTTAGCTCATTCCGGCAAGGGGATCAGCCCCTAGCTTCAGTTCACTCCAGCAGCAGCAGTTTACGGCAGTTTCTTCCAGCAGCTGGGATGCAGTTTCTGTAGTAGCCATTTCCTATTTTCTGAGAGGATTCTTCACTTGCCTTGAGAAAGGATAGGTGCCCTCATTCTGATTTTCTTGTACTCCTCTCTATGTACTTTCAGATTAATAAAATGGCTCAGTTTTCTGGCATTCTATGTGTAATTGTTCTATGATCTGGTTCAACATTGTATTTTCTATATCTGTCTGGCATATTTCTGTGTATTACTGGTTATTTCCCTTTGGGGATATTACATGTTGCAAGGCTAATTGCATGTTGTTATCTTGGTCTAACATTTGAGTTTTTCTATCATCTCATTTGCATTCTCCAAAGTAGATTACTATTTGTTTGTATTTTGACAAGATATCTTCACATGTTTTGATCAACCAATTTATATATCTTAAAAACATTCTTGTATTTTGCATTTATAATATCTTGTGTGAACAGTTTTTTGTTTCACTTTTCAGGATTACTTTTGCTTTCCATTTGAAAAGAGTTCACTTCATTTAAGCAAATACAATTTCATTTTAAGAGCAATACTCTAAAGGCACTAGTTTCTCATATGTTTCATGTTTATTTTATGTATTGATGGTTATTCCTCATATCACGTTTTGCTTATAAATCTGAAGAAGTAATCTATTTAACTCTAACAACTCTCCTAAAAAACTCACATCTTTAATTTAGTTTTTCTTTAGGGACCACCCCCCATTGCTAACCTAGGAGATAGCTTAAATAGAGAGAGTCGGGATTAGTGTGATAGCCCCTTCTCTGAGTTCCTTGCCACCAACCACACCTTGTGGAGTTAAAGGTTTTTCTCACTAGCTTGTAAGTAGGAGCATGCGGCAAGCGATAACAAAACCTACATGAACATGTCTTATATTAATCATTTCAAGGGATAACAATAAAATGACGTGAAGAACACGTCTTATTTTTCATTATGTATTTCAAGGAATAAAATATTAATTATGAAGACCGACCATAGCTACAATATTCAATACCCATAAGATCTGGTGCAGACCTGGTCAGATCTGATCAAATCTATCTGATCTAGAATGGACATTAAGTGAGGTTGACCTGGTTTGACCAGGTTTGATTTAAAATATTTCATATCTAATCTAATTTCAATGCAAAATTACAGTAATTTTTTTTGGAAATTGTGTATTTTTTGTATTTACTATTTATATATTTCTTAAGCTGACTGTCGAGTTATTGCCAAGAAATGGATCAAAATAGACCCTTCAACCAAAATGAGTCTTGTGCTGAGCAGGGACTGGTGAATTTGGCCTGAGAAACCACCAGATGACTTGGTAAACTTTCTATAATGAAAAAAAATTTCTTTGTTTACAGGCAGGTGATGGTTTAATAAAATGGTGTATAAAGCCACTTGGATCTAATATTGTTTGGTTGACATATAAAGTTATATAATTATAAAATTGGAGATTTTTTTAATCCTTCAAGGGGTCAGGTTCAACACTTTATAACAAAATATACTAAATGTAGCATTAGAAAACAGTTGAAAATCACCAAGTATCTTGTATGCAGTCGCCAATGTATTTAATGCAGCTTTTCTAAGTTCACCATCACGTTCTGATGTCAACCCAGCAACAGTCTGTAGAGCCTTTGATGGTCCAGCTATCTGCTCTTGGATAAATATAAGCACATTAGAATCTAAGAAATATACACCTTTTTTCTATTATATTATATAATACTTGGATTTTAAAGCTAAAAAGCAACAAACCTCAATTCCATAGTGCTCAATCATAAATCCAATATGATCTACAGACTCAATTCTTGAACGGTTGTTCTTTGAACGTAGTCCTTCCAACATATAAGTAAAAAGTTTTGAAGGTGGATATATACCACTGATTAGTTTTATTAACTCCCTCATCTTTTCACGCACTTTCTCAATGTTGTGCCCTGACTGCATAAAGATGCAGAATAATGATTTTAAGAATCAGAAAATTTTGGCCTTGTTGCCAATTGCATAAGTGACAAGTCTTATTCAACGATTTTTTTGCAAAGATGACAGTATTTTGTGATGAATCAAAGAAAAGAAAACAAGGAAAGAAAGAAATATACCTTCTCTATTAAGCATGGAAGCAAAATGTTAGCCTCATATTCAGTTAAAATATAGCCTTCATTCTTCAAAGCATCCACAAACTCAGGAAGAAACTCAAGAACCTGAACTTCAAAAAAAGCATCCATAAGTTACAAACAGCTTAACAGTTCCAAAAACACAAAAGATTAAAAATAATAGAAGTCCATACCTTTAACAAGCATGTTGTATTTGACTCACAGAAACGCAAGACAGTCCATCGTAAAAGAATATCTACTATTTCTGTCATCTCCTTGATATGAGAAGGTATTGCCTGGAAAATAATGAAAATATTACCCACTTATTTTACAAAATGAAATCAATGTAATTAAGAAAGAAACAAATAATGTCACACTTTACATCCTGCCGATTTCCATCATTTAAAACAGAGATGTTATTGTGCACAGTAATAATGCTGAAAACAAACCTTCTGCAACAAGTCCAGACCATCAACATGCTTCTTGAAGTCTGAACTTAATAAGCGACGATGTACATCTTCCCGAAAATGCTTCATGAGGTCATTCTGCAGATAAATGTCATAACAGTCTGCTAAGATGAATCCATAGTATGAAATCTAAAGGTTACGTGTATGATCTGCAGGTATAGATGGAAATAGACCTCTAGCTCTTGAATCTGCTCGAGACGCAACTCTTCAAATTTATATTTCCGTGAAATAGGTCTTTCCCGGTCCTCCTGTCAGAATTACAGTTTTCAGGACAAAAAAAGGCACTTGTACTGGTAGGAATATGAATAGAAACACATTTTCTGAATGCTAACCTTATTGGTATCTTTGAGGTTGAACAAAGCTTGGCCTTGAACTGCATAGTCCTGAGCAGTGATGGCTATAGCTTGTTTTGATACCTTGCCTGGAATAGCTCTCTGTGGGTGAATTCATACAAGGAGGCAAGGGAAAAATAATCTTAATAAAGGATGGAACAAAATCTCAGACAGAACAACTATCTTCAAAGAAAATTACCAATTAAAAACATTGACAGAAGGAAAAATGATTGTAAAAGAGAAAAGCTGCCATGACAGCAGAACTTCCTTTCAACAATGAACTTACTGAAGGTGTTAGTCTATGACCAGATCGTGAAGATGAACGGTCCCCACCACCATTTGCAATTGTTTTTGAATTCTTAGTTGCCAATCTTGCTCCAGCACCTATAGCCACTGCTTTTGCTGGGTCGGAAAGTTCTATGTAAAAGGAAAATCTAAAAATTAATTCAAACCAAAGCAATGAATTGTGAAGGTCATCACAGGTTTTGCAAGTGCAAAATAGCAACACAAAAATAGTGGATACCTTGAAGCACACTTGCTGGCCTCTGGCGTTCAAGAACAGCAGTTAAGGCAGGACCTTGCAATTCTTTCATGGCCTTTGTTATCTAGGATTCAACACCGCTTGACTGTGATTAGTTTCCTACTAAAAGCCTGTGACCATCAGTTATTACTATAAGAAATATCAGGGAAAACTGAAATACCAATTCTTGTCCACAAACTCGGGTAATTTCGGCCAGAGAAGCTTCTGCGGCTTTTCGAACCTCCACAGACTTATCCTGTAACCATCAAAAGTAGACCTTGAACATCATTTGCTTGAAGTGGAAAAGAAAGAGCTCACTACCTTACAAATCATTCGAGGATTTATTGATGTCCAAATATTGAGAAGGCAGAAACAGAAAATAAAAAGGAAGCTTCAAAATTGGTCTTACATTGGATAAATCAAAAAGTGAGACTGAAAACACTCTAGTCTATTGTCCATTTAATGGTAAATCCTGAATGTCCACTCAAGTCCCAATGTCCTTAGAAATCTTCAATCGATATAACACGAGGTACTTATTAAAGAAAGAAACATGTATGAAATTACTATACCACATTTTACCCCAAATGTCAGCAGGGGTACATACCGAGTCTTGCAGTATATTTCACCACCATTGTAAGCCCAACGTCACGAGTCAAATTTTGTAACAACCATGTGAGGCCCTGTATTAGGTGTCACAGACCTTGTTTTGGGTTGGAAGACCTTGGATGGGCTTACTTGAGGGTTCATGGTTTTAGGGGACCCTGCAATTGTAGGGGGGTCACTAGTATATGGGCCAGTCCAGCCCACATCAAGATGCACGTATGTTTTATTGCAAGATTATGTGTGTCTATTGAGTCTATACCTGGCCTTGGCTTTGATGCAATCTCCCTCAGACAATACTCATGCATGGAAATGTCATACAGACAAATTTTCACATTTCCCGAGGCAGTTCACATTTCCCAATGTAAGCAGTCTCAAAGGTCAAAAAATCAACTTGGTCTCATATTGTTCAGCTTGATGAGACGATGACATGCCATGTAAAAAATTTCCAAACAGTAGAACAGGGTTAGAATTGGATAGTTTTGGCCCTTGGGCATGCATTACGTCAGAAGTGGTTTACTGAAGAAGAGGAAGAAAATCCAACTCTCAGAATCCTCAGGGCATTAGAGAACTAGCAAAGGGGCATTATGACACGGACAGGGCAATGATGATGTGGCAATTCAGGGCAGGAAATGGAAAATTGAAGCAAGACCCAGTTCATACCAGAGCAAATTACAACAAACCCAGGTGTTATAAATACAAAATTCATCTAGGAGTTGGAGATCTAGAGCACAGGTGGCAGTTTAGTTGCCTATTCTAGGTCGTACCACTCCAGCAGTTCAGATCCTCTTCCAGTGCATCCTCCAGACAAAAGTCTATTCGGAGTTTCCTCCATGCATCCTAAGATATTAGGGGAATGAGCTCTAGCAGATCCTGATATGCAGACAGTCTTTATATTCCAGGTTCTAGTTCAATTTTTCTCCTAGATCTGCTCTCCAATATTAGTATTCAGTCTTCAGATCTTATCTTAGATCAGAGTTTTGCATTTTGTGTCTTTCTTTTTATGGGAGCTGCTCTTGTGCTCGCATTTTGTATATTGTACTCAACTTTCCAATTGACCTACTTTTTCATGGTCATCTTCAGTTGAACTCTCAAACGGTGAAATCAAATACTGATGTCTGTTTAAATTAGACTACCCAAGGACCAATTTGTTTGATTTTGTTTTTCTTTTTACAGCAGAAAAATTGTATAAAATCCTGTCAAGGAAACAAACTTAAAAAATGTCCTGGAATAAATCTTCTTAAGATAAGATATTTTTATTGATGTCCAACAAATGATCACAGAAGTAAGGTCAATAGGATTTAAATAACACACAATCTGTGTAGTACAAAGTGGGAGTGCAAAAGCAGCTCTGACATCTAAAGCTATCATCAACAAGGAAAGATTTAATATCTAAGAATCATGCCATAAAGCGTTATAAGTATAAACAGCTAGGAAACTAGTCTAAGAAAGAAAGCTTTGTGTTCTATTTTTATAATATAAATAATACCATCAGTAGTATGAAATGACCTATTGTTGATAGCATTGAAATATTTCAAAGAAAATGAAGAGAAAAAAATGAACACCTATAACATGTTATACCTGTAGAGCAGAGGATGTTGGTTTCAAAAGTTGTACAACATCAGGTTGATCATTAAGTTTTGTAAGCTGTCTAGTGACCCAGTCAAACAGGTCTTTACGACCATCTGTGCCAAGCTTGACATCTCCCAAGGATGAAGCTATATATGGGACCTGCCAAACAACTTGTAAATATTTATTATACATTCATATGGATATACTTATGTCTGGACTCTGGAAGATAGCCTGTTAATAGCATACCATCTTATCAAGTTGTACGACAGCAGCCCATGAGTCCAATGCCTTAATCACACTTTCCCTCATATGCTTTTTGTTATCAGTAAGGCATTTTAGAACATCTGAAAGTATACCCTGAACATAGCCACAAGAAAGAATTAAAAATGGCTAAAATATATTTTACTGGAAAAGAAGCTGCCCATCATCATTTCAGCTATAATAATCCATCTAGAAATTAGAAACCAAAAACCTTGCTGCTTTTCTCCACTGCAGGGCCCATTGCAGTTGCAATATTTCCAATAGCAGTTAATGTGCTAATCACCAAGTTTTTATTCGAGTCAAACAAACGAGCTCTCAGAGAAACAAACAATTCCCCTGTTCAGCAAATCAAAATAGTAAATACCATAAGACCGAAAAATAGTTAAAATTTAGAAATACATACCATAAGTATAACTTAAATAAAAATTAAATACGTAATAGAAATTAGATCCATAGAACTACCAGTTCCAGTAGGTTGAATCCGGTTATATGTTTCTAGTAGTTTGTTGACTCCCTCAATTGATTCCAAACGAAGCTGCAATTACCACAAAAACAATTAACTATTGTTTTTGGCATTAATTTGGTGTAGAAGTTGCAACAGAACAAGATGTCTGAATGCCTTCATTATTTTATAAGCACAAGGCAGTTCTATACCTTCCAATTAGGACTGCTTAAGTTTTTAATTAACATTGGCGAGATCTTTCCACTTATGTCTTCTCGTGGTAAACCATCAGCACCAGATCCACAAGGTACTAAAGAAGAATCCAGTTCTTTGATGGTCTTCTTTGGAGCTGCAGCTGGTCCCTGCTTAAAAGTAATATTATAAGCTAGACCTTGATAACTGTAGTCTGCTTATAAAACCAGATACTGCGATAAGCATTGCACATGAAGACGTTACCTACAACATCCTATTAATTACTCAATACTGCCCTCACCTCATAAGGATTTTTCTCAAATTCAGCATCAATTGCACTCAGGATTGCAGGCTTGACATCACCAAAATATGCCTTAATATCTGCAAATTGATAACAGTATTGATATAAACCTTGCAGCAGTAAATCATACAATCCAAATCATGAATGATAGGAATCTAAAAACTTATCCTACCATCAAAATCAGCTGTTTTCATATTATAATATGGATAATAGAGATGTACCAGGACCAACAAACTTATGTAATATGCCAATAAGCTTGGTTGTTGAATTTCTTGTGGCTGCAGCACTCGATTGCAACCCAATATCTTTACAGAAATCTATTAGATCCTGGAATTCATGACAATCACAGAAATCAGCACCAATAAAAAACGAGCACAAAGAAGCTTTGCTTATTTAACTGTGTTAAAATTTTAAATGGAGTATTCTAATCCAGTGGAAGTAGAATATGGAAAGAATAAACAAAAGTTTTATAAAAAAGTATAGCCGAGATATCACCTTTAACTTTATGTGAGAAGTTCCAAAATCCTCAACCGCAGTGACCATCCATAATATACCTTCACTAAGGACCTTGGGATTCTTGTGCTCTTTCATAATTTTAAAGAGCTGCAATTCACGAGTCATGTTACTTGACATATTTGTCAAAACTGCAAAGTAGTGATATATAACAATTTCATATTCAAAGAGCAGCGCTCTAACGTCAAGCAGGTATAGTTGCCCTAGCATGAAGTGTCTATGTGGAAAGGTATGTAGCCTCTATAAAAGTATTCAATTGAAAGTAGAAACAGGAAATAGTGCCATACTCTATCAAAGATAAAATTAGGACCAACAGCTTCACAAAAAGCAGTAAGGCACTTCATTGCTTGCATGCGAGTTTTGATATCAGCAACTTTCTCAGCCACACCTGAATTCTAAAAGCACTCATCTTAGTTTACACAATCCAATTTGGTTATTTGAGCAAAAGTTGGGATTTCATTCTTCGTTTAACTCCAAGACAGGAACTTAAAGTGAAAAATGTTATAGTTCACTGATATTTTAATGCTTGGAACCATAAGGTAATTGTTCAGAGGAACAACTAATGACCTTCTCCTGGGAATTATGATGCAGTTAAAACCAAAGCAATTATATCCATTGTTAACTACTAATTTTTAACCCTGTTAGGAGCTAGCAAATGCTGTTAAGAGTAGCATGTTGTATGCAAGGCGTACCTAAAATACATAAAACAACACATCTCTTTGGAAACTTTGAAACAGTTGAAGCAATATGCGTAACGACCTCAAGTACCTTCTGCTGAACCTGCAATTTACAATTTTAAATCATGAAACTCACTTATCTGTGCATTCTCAAAATTACACCATTTCTTTTCAAAACATGAGCACACACAATTTGTACATGTATATTCTTACCTGCACATTCTTTTCACTCCAGCCAGGAAGTGCACATACTAAACGGACCAATATTTCAGCATGCTGATCAAGATCACTTAAAGCTTCCACTGTCTCCTTTAAAGAGTTCATTGCTGGAGAGATAATCAAAGAATTTTCATGAACATTCAAGTAGAAACTAATTCAAGAAATAATGGATAGCGAAGTTAAAATATTCCTTGGAACTAATATAAAATAATATAAAATCTAATTGATAAAACTTTAAAACAAGTTAAAATCATATTGTTATCGACTCCCATGAAAAGAGTTACAATTGATTTGAAATCATGAATGTATCAAACCATGCTAGGTAGGTTCTATTCAATGCATGTTTAGTTGGCAGGAGTTGGCCTGGTGCATCTAAAGCAATGTTGTGAACATCGGCATTGGGATAAAATCGGCAAGGGTCCGCAAAACCAAAAAATCGTAAAAATCGGTAAATATCGGCAAACATCGGCAAACATCGGCAAATATCGGCAAACATCGGCAAACATCGGCAAAATTAAGATGCCATAAAAATATCTTAAAAAATCAGAAAACATCGGCTAGGACAAAAAATCGTGATTTCGAGATAATATTAAGATGTTATTAAAGATGTCCACAACACTGATCTAAAGAGTATTTGAAAGGGAATAGACCATCCATAGTAGTTTTGAGGTAAACCATTTCTATTCTAATTCTGCTTCTGATAACTTTGAAGATGAAAAGGAAATCTCCTTCAAGGAGAATGTATTGACTGGAACAGCATTGTACACTTTCAAAAACTGCTCTAAGTGCTCTTTTTCTGTATGAACAATCATTGCTACTGGCCCATAAATTGATAATAAAAAACAGCAGTGAACTTGTAGTAATATGGGAGGCATACATATGGAAAGTGTATCCTTCCGCATATGGAACGTGTATCCTGCCGAAAAAATCGCGATCCGATCGGTAGAAATCGTGGGCTCGTCAAACAACAACCCAATATACTTGAAAATTTGTTTTTTTGGTCATTTTTGCAGATAGAGGGCATGAAAGAGAGCTAAGGAGGAGGAGAAGTCATCTACAAGGGCAAGAGAGGAGAAAAGTGAAGGAATTTAGCAACCCAAGCCAACAAAATTCAAATTTGGGCTAAGTTTTTTCAACAAAACGTCTTTTCCAGGTATGAGCATCAAATTTGACCCATTTTTTTTGTTTTTTTCTTGTTCTTCAATGGGTTTCTATCACCCATGTATTTTCCATTATTTTTGTTTGCATTTGGTTGTGTTTTTTATTTTTATTTTATTGAGTGGAGAGGGTTTATTTTGGTCAAAAATGAAAAAATTTGGTTGTTAGATTTATTTTTTATATTTCTTCTTGTGCTCCTAGTTTCTTTCCATTATTTTTGCTTCGGTTTCAATGTGTATTTTTTCCCATTATTGTTACATTGAGTTGAGGGTTTTTTTTAAATGAAAAAATCAAAATGTTGTATGTAAAATTGTAATTTTTTAATTTTATTTTTTAACTTACAATTTTTCTTGTGCCCTAGGTTCAAATTTCAAAGTTCAAACTTCATCTTACAGTAAAACTCAAGAGTTCAACAAATTTACAAACATGCCAAGGAAATTGGACACTATGTGGGAATTTGGAGAACCTGATTAGGGGTTTGACAGATCAAATTTGAGTTGCAAGTTATGTGGACATCACATGACAGGGGGGGTATACAGATTGAAATACCACCTTGCACAAGTTCCTGGACATGAAGTAGGGCTTTGCACAAATACCAATCCAGAAATAATCTGAAGAACTCTCAAATCATTGAAAGGAATAGAAACAACTAAGCTTAGCAAGGCATCTCTGAGGAGTCAAATAGCAAGGTGTGGAGCTGACTGTGAGAGTGGTAGTGGTTCTTCACCATCAGCATCTTCTACACCCAACCCTGTAGCTGCCTCATCATATTTTGTTCCTAGAACCACACTCAGTGCACAACCATCTATCTCCTCACTTATTACAAAAAGGGAGAAGGAAGAAGTTGACAAGTTGTTGGGCAAGATTTTTCTTTGGAGTGATATTCCTTTTAGTGTTGCCAGGAACAATCCATTTTATTAGGCTGCGATTAATGCTATCACTGTTGTTGGCCTAGGATACAAAGCCTCTTCATATGATGACTATAGAGGGCGCATTCTTCAAAATGAAAAAGCTGACTGCACCAAGAGATTGGAGGAGTTAAGGGCATCATGGGAAGTCACAGGATGCATTGTGATGTCAGATGGTTGGATTGATCAAAAGGGTAGAACTCTTATTAACTTCTTGGTCAGCTGTCTCAAGGGGACAATGTTTATGAAATGTGTTGATGGATCTGCACATGTCAAAGATGCACGATTATTATGTGATTTATTGAATGTGTTCATTTTGGAGGTGGGTTCACAAAATGTTGTCCAAATCATAACGGACAACACTGCAAATTATGTTGCTACTGACAAGATGTTTTGGAGAGGCATCCTAGCATATTTTGGACACCTTGTGCTGCACACTGCATTGATTTGATGTTGGAGGACATAGGAAAAATTCCTTTTGTCAAAGATATTGTTGAATCATCAAAGAGCATTACAAAATTTATATATAATCATGCATTTGTGCTTCATTTGATGAGAACATTCACCAACAAGGAGTTGGTGCGCCTTGCTGTTACACGGTTTGCCACCAGTTTCATATCTCTTGAATCCCTTCTAAATTCTATGTGGGATTTGAAGAGAATGTTTCTTTCAGAGGAGTGGTGTGCTTTGACATACAACTACAAACTAGAGGGAGAGGCCATCTGCAGGTTGGTTTCATATCAGGAAAGCTTTTGGGCGGGAGCACAAGAGGTGTGTAGCATTACTGAACCTTTGGTAAAAGTTCTTAGATTAGTTGATGGAGAGATTCCCGTAATTGGCTACTTGTATGAGGCCATGGATAGGGCCAAAGAAGCCATTCGCAGCTACTATGAAGATAAGGGTGATGAGGGGTTTCAAAAACAACTTCTTGTATGGGAAGTGATTGATGAGCGATGGAACAACACACTCCCTCGTCCCATTCATGCTACAGGGATCTTTCTGAACCCCGAATTTGCTTACTCATGTGGTTTCTTATTTGATGCTGAGGTCATGGATGGCTTTTTCACTTGTGTTTAGAAGATGGTGTCATTTCCATCAGAATGTGCAGATATCTCCAAAGAAATGGAGGTATACAGAATGGTAGGTGGCACATTGAGCTTTGACACGATTGTCTAGGATAGGACTACTAAAATGCCAGGTAAGATTTAGATTGTTTCAAAATTCATTGTCTCTTCAAATTCGTAACTTCATACTTTGCTTCAACTTTCAATTTTCGAATTTTCATTATTTTAAAATTTTTCTTATGTTTGTAACTTTATAAGTTTATCTTATTTGTTGTAACTTGTAGATGCATGGTGGAGGAGCTATGGTGGCAAAATACCAAAACTCCAAAAGCTTGCCATTAGAATACTCAGCCAAACATGTAGCTCTTTAGAATGCGAGCGCAACTGGAGTGTATTTGAAAAAATACACCAAAAAGCGCAACAGGTTAAAAACTTAAAATATTCCAACTGATTTTTTGAATTCATTAAATAATTTTTTTATAATTATTAATTTATTATTTATAATATATATTATATAATTTATTAATTTATGACCCTTGTACAGGTTGGAGTCCCAACGCCTCAATGACATGGTTTACGTCTACTACAATCTTAGATTGTGGGTGAGACAACTTGAGAGGACACCTAATATGGAGGCCATCTCTTTAGATGTGACTGACACCACTGTTGCATGGAAGGTTGAAGATGAGAGGCCTATCATGGAGTCAACCCCTGATTAGATAGAGCAGGAGGTAGTGGAGGGGGAGGAGTTGGAGGAGTTGGAGGAGAAAGTGACACCACCTACCCCTGATACCGGTAGAGGACATGGTCTATGTCCTTTAGCTCTTGGTGCTTCAGGTTCTAGAGCACAACAGAGTCCATTGCCAACCCCGCCAGTTTCTTCATCTAGAGGGAAAGCTGTTACATTTTCTTGCAAGAGGAGCAGAGGAAATCAGTAGTATAGGTTATTTGGTGCATTCCTTTGTATATGACATTATGACTCATGATATGAGATACAATATTATATTTTTCGTTGATATTTTGAGGCTGAGTTTGGACTCAGGACTTAGTATTCAAGACATGATTCACTGTTATGTGTGATGTAGCACTAGACATGATATTACACATCTTATATATTAGTTTTTTTTTCATATTTATGTGTCAATGCATTTATTTTATGTTGTGGATGCTTTAGATATTAAAAAATTTGAAAAAAAATGAATATTTTTCTATGTGCCGATTTTTTCCCCTCGCCAATTTAATCTCGATCACGATGTTAGCAACATTGATATATATATATATATATATATAAAACTTTCATATTACCATTCATTTTTTAGAATCTATATTCTATCTTTAAAAATACATAATCATCGTCATGAATTCCACATAAACAAATCATTATCACCAATTCAACATAAACATTGGCATCATCATTAGAGATTATTATAACATTCAACATATCATAAAGTTTCAGTTTCCAATTTCAATCATCAACATCATCCCCAAAATTAATAATGCTAAACGCAAAATACATAGTACAAATTACAAAAATGAACTATGACTGCCAGTCTACTATCATATGACATATTATGGTATTCAATGTCCATTGTTCAAAAGTTTAAAATGTCATCATAAATTACATTTACATATCATCAAATATGTTTGCATCCATGTAATTAAGATCCACATCATCATTTGGATCCTCTCCATGAGTGGGAGCATTGCTGCCATGTCCACTTGAAGATGCAATTATTGGTGCCTCCTCGTCAAACGAAATCATATGAGACACGGCATTCCATGTCATATCCAAGTCAGCAAACTCTGAAAACGGATCCAAAACCCTTAAAAATGCTTGAAACATTTCAAAAATAGGATCTTGCGTTTCCAAAAAAACAGAAACGTTTCAGAATTAGGATCATTCGTTTCCAAAAAACTAAAACGTTACCATGCCGTTTCCATACTGTACCGTACCATATTGTACCTGTCTCCGTTTCCGAAATGCCGAACGACGTTTCTGGTAACTTAGGTTTCAAGTTGTCAGTGTTGCATATGCTTGAAGAATTTGCAATTTTTCTATTACTATATTTATTGTAGAAGCAATAATGATAGAATTAAAGATCAAAAGATGATTGATTTCTTGTGGGCCACCAAACTGGCCTTGTTGAAATTTGGGCAGCTATGGGACGAATTTCCCATTAAAAACTCCTGCCCTAAAGGAAATCCCATTATGCCCCAAGATAAATCCAAATTGGATAAAAGAAAATTGTTACTATTGATTTATTAAGTGACCCAAATAATGTTGGGCAAGCAATCTTCAAGTCGGCTTGCCATCTTGTTGGGAAAATACTTAATTTAATATGTGGCAAATAATAAATTTATGTGGCATAAGTCAAGGTCGGCTCTCCTAAAGGAGGCACCATTTAACCCATCCTTATGTATATATATACGACCTCTTTGAGCTCATTTTGAGGACAAGCAGTTCACATTTCTTCATCAATGACTCGCACATCTTTCTAAGGCTTGCAATTGCAATGGCTCGATATATAACTCTCTGTGGTGGTTCATTCATTTGAGGCTCGTTCTTCAAAGGCTTTGGCTCGCATAACTCTTCAGTGGCATCGTTGTTCTATTGGATCGCATTCTACAATAGGCATCACTTTTCTATTGGCTCATATTCTGCAGTGGCATCATTGTTCTATGGCATTGCATCTATTGGTGGCTCGTATTATTTAATGTGCTATGATGCTATTACATCTTTGTGTGGTATCGACATATCTTTGTGATGACTCCTCTATACTTTGTGTATTGTTAATCTCTACAATGGCATCGACATATATTCTGTGCATCACTTTTCTCTACAGTAGCATCGACATATTTCTGCTGGAACTCACATTATATATCTGTGGGGACTCGCATTGTATATTACTAGTGGCTCAGGATTGTATGGCAAGTAACGTTACCTTGTTGACTTGTATACAATGGCTTGTGGCACTTTTTGTGTTGACTTGCATATAGTTGCTCAAACTTTCAACATAGTGGCATCATTATTCCCATGGCACGCATCAATTACATTACAATAGCAAACCTTATACTCTATGACATTACAGTGAGATAGTACCTTGATGTATATATGACGTCCCTATACAACATGGCTCGCATTATAATATGGACAGTGAACTCACATGAAAAAGACAACGATATCTATTACAATGACTTCGAGATATATCTGTGACCTAAATGATAGTGACCATGATCTTAATAAATGACAGTTGATATAGCAAAGACATAGTATGGTAGTGACCCTTGTTATGGTAGTGACCCTTGGTATGGAAGTGACTTAATGATAATGGCAGTGACCCTAATATGACAATAATTTGTTATGAATAATTAATTTATAAATAAATAAATATGAATAATAATTAATTAATTAATTATTAAATATTTTTATTAATAATAGTTATGAAATGGCATATGGTCAAAAGTCGTGACCAATCACTGCCTATTTAGGTATACCGTCCGAGGGATTGTAATTCATCATCTAATTATTGAATAATATATATATATATATATATATTATGATACAACTAAATGTGTCTTCTACAATTAAAGTTACAATGATTTAGTTCTCATCTCAACATAATCTTATTGCAGTGACTTTAATACATGACAGTGATCTGCATGATGTCAATGATCTTGGTTATGTTATATGATGACAGTGACATGATGAATGAAGCACAACAGTAATCTTGATATCCATGACATGACAATATGACTGTGATAACATACTCTTGATGACAATGATAAAGATGAGGTTTTTATTATTCTTCAACAAATATGTAATTGAAATATTACATAAATTGTTTGTCGTAAAATGGCAAAACTCCAACAAAAAATCGATCTTCACTTATGCAAGTTAATTTGACCCCATGGAAGTAACTCGACTCTCTGGAATCAATTTAGCACTCTTGTACAACACTAACTCGACCCACATGCAGCCTGGAGAAACTTGGCCTCCATTGGAAAATCACACTCCCAAAGAAAATATTTTGGCCTCCACTAGCAAATCAATCTCCTCTAGTGAATTTGGCCTTCCTCCTACAAATCAACCTCTCTGGAAAATTCATGCTCTCTCTAGAAAATTTGCCCCCCTCTGGTAATTTGCACAGTTGGAGAAAATAGGCCCTCTGCAAAATAATTTGAGCTTGAAAAAACTCTCTCTAAACTCACAAGTTGGAAGTCTCTCGGATGAAGAATGTGCTTCGGAAAATTTCTTCTCACTCAATCACTATTGAAACCCTTGTTGGTGTCAAATCCCACGATATCACTGCACCCTTGCTCAATCGTTGTGTGTCTCCAAGATGCCTATCGATTTCCAATTATAATCTCTCGCTGACAATTCAACGACCAAGATCTAATCCCAATCAATGACTAAGATCATCTTGACTCCATCAAACACCTTTTCTAGAAGTCACTAGAGAGAAATCGACTTGTCTCAATTAACATTGATTAATCAACATGTGTTCCTAAGTTAGACTTAGGAAAATAATTAACATGTTTCAGTGCAACTTAGTGATAAATGTGATGGATGACAGATGTGACAGTGTTTCTATGGCAGATGTGATATTGTATATGACAGGGGTATGATAACAACTCTATTGGACTTGCTTCGTTCAGTTCACAAACGGAGTTGTGTGCTGACTTGTGTTGGCCCTAGGAGGCCTGATGAGAGTGTTGTATTCTTATTGTATTTTGTATCTCAGCTGAACAATTGGTGAATATCTAATATAAGAAAAATTTGGTTTTGTTTTCCCCTTGTGGGGTTTCTCCCCAGCCTTTGACCTAAATCCTAGTGTCTCTATTGTGTATGCTTTTCTTCTACTGTTCTTTACTATTCCGTTGCTTTGTGATGTTATTGTTTGTTGAGATTTTGTATAAGTTGGTGTAGCATCGGGTGTGCTCTAGCCCTGAAATTTTGTGGAGGGGCTAGGACACACTTGAACTCCAAAACCCAGAAAGTGTTTTGAGAAATTTCAGTTAGTGTTCAAGTTATTCAAATAATTAATTATTTTAATGGATTTCCTAAGTCTAAACTTAGGAAAATTATATAATTAAAGTGAATTAATTAACGCATGTGATGAAATGTTCTAAATGACATGGATCAAGTAGTGTTTTAATCTAAGCCATTGATGAGTGTTTTAATCTCGGCCGTTGAAGGGTTCAATGAAAAAGTATAAGAGAAAGACTTGAGCGTCAGTTGGAGACACACACACAATTGCAGAGCTGAGAAATAGATCTAGAATTCTAGGGTAGGGTTTGCTATGAATTTCCGGAGGAATTTTCTGTAGTGAGGGGTAGTATTGGCTAAGGGAATGATCTGATTCCAAAGCCAAGAGTCAGTAAGAGGCAGAGGAGCAGCAACAATGACAACGCAGAGGTGCTGCGTAGCCGCTACGCAAGACAACGCAGAGGCTCCAAAGGGCTTCAGAAATTACGCAAAGGGTCTCCAGGGCCAGCGTAAGTCCTGTGTCACCCTATCTGGGGTTACGCAGACCCTATATAGGCAGTGGAGTGGCATTCTGAGGCTAACAGAGCTGACGTTGAGGCTTCAGGGGCAACGTTGGGGTTTCTAGGGCCAAATTAGGGCTGAGTCTTATCAAGTTTGAGGGTGTGGATCAGTCAAATATTTGGTCCTAGATCTACAGGTAAGCTGCAGATTTGATTTCTTTTATTCTCTGTCGGGATTTCCAGATTTGGAACCCAGATTTACTGTTCTCAGAATCTACTTAATAAATAAACCCTCATATCTGCTGCACCGATTTTCTCGCTTTGGGTTTTTCCATGGACTTATGTCCAAAAATCCATGTGTCACTTTGTTGGATGAGCGTATTATTCCGTAAATGATTTGCATGTGTAGACTGTAGTTGTGTTTATTTCGATATTTTCTGAATCTAATTTCTGGAAATAACTTGTAATATTTAACTCAAGTAGGAGAAATAAACCATGATATTGTAGCAGAATTTTCACATGGTATCAGAGCGATAGCAAATCAAGTTGAATCTCCAGCAATCAACTGAAGAAATATTTTTCTACAGGGTGGCAGAAGAAGCAGCAGATTCAGAAAGTACATCTTGACAGCAAGAGAACGCAAATCCAAAAGAGGACAGCGTTGAAGTTGCAAAAGGTCATCAGGCTTATACAAACCCTTCCTAGTGGGTTACGCAATCCACTTTTGAGCAGCGCTAAGGCTACGCTGGGCCAATCAGTAAGACACAGTCCAGTCATTTCTCCAGTTGCAAAAGAGTTTTGCCAAGATCTAAAAGCAGTGCTTCAGATCTTTAGTAGTGCTGGTGGGGTGGAGGTTCTGTAGGTGCAGAATTGTGCCTAGCTAAGTCAACAAAGGCGGGAGGAAGACAGTTACTCAACAGATCTGAGCCAAACAGATCTAAGATTCGATTAAGAGGATCAGAGAGTGTTGCCTGATTGTGTTTGGGTGAAAGATTTCCAGGAGGGAAATCAAGTCTTCAGCAGAAGCAGCTACTAGAGGGTTTCTAATCACCAAGAAACCCAAATCCAGAGGGAGAAGAAGTATTGTTTCTGTCAGATCTGAGCAATATGGCTCGATATGGACTGAGGGATCAAGATAGATTGGACGACATGTCCAACTATGTTATCTGGAAGGCCAGAACCTTGTCAGTTCTGGATGAGCATGGTCTCAAAGATCATGTAGAGAAGGTCCTTGTTGTACCAACCGATGCAGATCCATTAAAGAAGTATGAAGAATATCAAGTGCAAACCAAGCGTTCGATCATAGACGGAGTCAAGGACCACGTTATACCTCATATTGCTGGGAAGGCTACAACAAATGACATGTGGGTAGCCTTGTACACGATGGACCAAGGAGGCTCCGTCTAAAGAAGAATGCTTCTGGAGAACCAGATGCGGTTGTTCCAAATGATGAAGGGTGAAGAGATAGATCCATTCCTCTTTAGACTTCAAGCTATCCGAGATCAGCTGGTTGGCATAGGTGCTACTCCAGATGAGGGGCTCTTAGTCAGGACTGCCCTGAATGCAGTCTTAGAAGATTGGAAATGCCTTGAATTCAACGTTACCATCTTGGACTGACATGTGGGCCATCCTCCATCAAGAGGAGACTAGGAGGATCACCAAGAGGCAGAATATCAGTGGAGGAAGCAATCCAAAGTAAAGGAGGAGAAGGATGATGTAGCCCTTGCATCAAGGGAAAAGAAGCAGCAAGGGAAGAAGAAGAAGGACCTTTCCAAGGTTCGGTGCTTTAACTGTGGCGATCTTGGACACTTCGCCAGCACTTGTACTAAGAAGAAGGACAAAGGATCTTCTGATTCCAAGGTTGCATCAGCAAAGGATGATGGCTCTGATGATGATGCAGCAATGAGTGCTCATGCACCTCGAGAGAAGAGGGGGGGTGACATGGATTTGTAGAGCATCTACAAATGGTGGCAGGATCCTTGAGTCAGCCCTACTCTTGGATCACATACGAGCTACGAGAGCCTTACGACGGTAGAAGGATGAGTTAGGAGATGGTTGCAGAAGTTCACATCGAAGAAGAAGGAGAAACTGAGGAGCTGAAGAGGGAGCAGTGTAATGCAGAGGCAACAACAGCGTGGAGGCAGCAACGCAGAGGGGATGATGGGATTTCAGCAACGTAGAGAGGCTGTGCTCACGCAGTGTAGTGTTGCAGCATAACAGTGCCTCCAGGAGGACAACATAAATCAACATCTAGGAAGCTTCAGTGATGGTGATGGAAGGCAGTCTGACTTATTTGTCAAACAGTTAGGTAGGACTCTTTCAATTGCTTACTTTTCAGCAACTAAGTTGCAGTGCAACAGTTAGCAGTGGCAGTGCTATGGGCAAGATGATGCAGCAATTTGAGAGGGAGTTGCAGTACAAATGTCGCAGTGTCAGTGGCAGTGGCATGGGCAGCAGTACAAAGAGCAATAGTGCAGTGGATGGAGGGCAGCATGCCAAGCATCAACAACACAGAATCTAGCTTCAAAATCTTGTAGTGGATGGTGTGAATGCATTACTAGAGCACACTTGCTACAGCACACTCCGTGCTAAGAGGGAGTGTTGAGATTTTGTATAAGTTGGTGTAGCATCGGGTGTGCTCTAGCCCTGAAATTTTGTGGAGGGGCTAGGACACACTTGAACTCCAAAACCCAGAAAGTATTTTGAGAAATTTTAGTTGGTGTTCAAGTTATTCAAATAATTAATTATTTTAAAGGATTTTCTAAGTCTAAACTTAGGAAAATTAAATAATTAAAGTGAATTAATTAACACATGTGCTGAAGTGTTCTAAATGACACGGATCATGCAGTCTTTTAATCTCAACCGTTGTTGAATGTTTTAACCTCAGTTGTTGAAGGGTTCAACAAAAAAGTATAAGAGAAAGGCTTGAGGGTCAGTTGGAGACACACACACAGTTGCAGAGCTGAGAAATAGATCTGGAATTCTAGGGCAAGGTTTGCTAAGAATTTTCGGAGGAATTTTCTACAGTGAGGGGTAGTATTGGCAAAGGGAATGATCTGATTCTAGAGCCAAGAGTCAGTAAGAGGCAGAGGATCAACAACAAGGATGACGCAGAGAAGCAGAGCAGCAGCTACGCAGGACATCGCAGAGGCTCTAGAGGGCTTCGAAAATTACACAGAGGGTCTCTAGGGCCAGCGTAAGGCCTGCGTCACCCTCTCTGGGGTTACACAGTCCCTCTTTGGGCAGCGCAATGGCATTCTGAGGCTTGCAAGGTTGTGCTGAGGCTTCGGGGGCAACGCTAGGGTTTCTAGGGCCAGATCTAGGCTGAGTCTTGTAAATCCCGTTTGAGGGTGTGGATCAGTCACATATTTGGTCCTAGATCTACAAGTTAGCTACAAATTTGATTTCTTTTATTCTCTGTCAGGATTTCCAGATCTGGAACCCAAATTTACTATACTTAGAATCTACTTAATAAATAAACCCTCATATATGCTGCATCGGTTTTCTCGCTTTGGGTTTTTCCAGGGACTTATGTCCAAAAATCCATGTGTCACTTTGTTGGATGAGCATATTACGCAGTAAATGATCTGCATGTGTAGACTGTAGTTGTGTTTATTTTGATATTTTCTGAATCTAATTTTTGGAAATAACTTGTGATATTTAACTCAGGTAGGAGAAATAAACCATGATACTGCAGTAGAATTTTCACATTGTTCTCTCTACATAATTGCTAATAATGATATAATGGTATGGGGTCAATGTGATGTGAAAATGTTGAAAAAGTTAAAATTGCAATTATCTACATCAGAGAACAATCTAGCCCTAAAATTAACATGGAATCAGAATTGGGTTGAAGAAACGTTATTGAGATCAACCCTATTAAGACACCAATGGATCAAGTAGAGTGAAAGAGATGAAGATCGCAGAGACCTTGTTAAAATTGGACAACTAGGTCCAAACTCCATGTTATGATGCTCATATGAAGATACCAATTATTGGGTTCCTTATTCGGAGAGGTGTAAGATTGACATAAAATTGATCTTAATCTGATGAGCGGAACATTTATTTTGAATTTATTTTTAATAATTTCAAATATGTGCAGGTCGGCCTTAAGGTTTTACACCCCCAGCAGAGGTGTCACACACCTCAATGATGGATATATATACAGTCAACATTGGAGATCATTTCACTCACTCTCAACACACACATCTTCTCTTCTGATTTAGTACGAGCTCCTTGGAGGCAAATTCGGTTCACACGTGGGAAAGAGGACGATTTACTGCTGCAAGGGTTGACCGAAATTTACTGCAGCTCACCGCAGCTAGGGTTTCTACGCTAGTTTGACCAGTGTTGACTTTTGTCAATGCATGGTCCAAAAGGTCTGAAATTTGGTGGAGAGTTCGATTTTGGAAGGCCGTACTCATTGGCACAAAAACCGAGGTCAAAAACTTGATCGAAGACTGAGCTGCGTTGACTTTATTGCTGCTGCCCTGCGTTGACTTTTCTGGGGTTGACTTTGAGTTGACTGGGTGACTGATTTGAGGGCTGTTGTGACACAAGCTGGGTTGGCCGACCAAGAAGACTTTGCTGATTGAAGCATCCTGCTGACTGCCGTAATGCACCAACACATTCTTCTGTTTCTAGTTTGTCTTCTATAGATCCACTGGTATGTTCTATCAGCATTTTACTTGACTGTTTATGTGATTGCTGTAATAAACGGTAAAGTTGCATCAAGCATAGAACATCTACATAAATTTACATGGTATTAGAGCTGAGGTGAAGACAAGCCCTATTTGTGGCAATCACTGGAGAGGATAATGGGTTCCACAAGCTATAGCTTCAAGGAGGAAGACAAATTGACTGGGAAGGATGACTTCTATTCTTGGAAAATGATATTGGATCTCAAATTGGAAGACCAAGATGTCATGGACTATGTGCAGAGTAAAATCCAAGAACCTCCATCCACTGCTATTGCTGCTGCCAAAACAAAGTACAAGAAGGGGGAGATCAAAGCAAAGCTGATGATCAGGGAATCCATTCATAAAAGCCTAGTGGCCTACATCTCTGAGTTGGGCACATCCAAAGAGATGTATGATAAATTGATCCTCATGTTCAAGGCCAACAATGCGAATCAAGTACTATTCTTCAAGAATCAATTGAAGAATCTGAAGAAAGGCAGGGATGAGTCTGTCCAATCATACTTTCTGAAGCTGATTGAAATCAGGAACAATCTGCTAGTTATTGGGGAGACAATAGCTGATCGAGAGATGGTACTCACCGCACTTGGAGGGTTCTCATCCGAATGGCATGTGTTCAACACTACCATTCTAAATAATAATGTGATACCTGACTTTGACGAAGTACTGTCAAGATGCGTTCAAGAAGAATCAAGAATGAAGGAGTATGGAAATGGAGGAAATGCTGCATACGCTACTCATTCTAGAAAGAAGAACTCTGGTGGTCCGAAGAATAAGGGAAAAGCAGGGGCCCAAGGAAAGAAGGGAAAATGTTTCACTTGTCATAGGCCTGGTCACTATGCTAGAGAATGTCCTTTCAAAAAGGATTCTCCCGATAGTGATGACAACAACAACAACCAAAGGAATGGCAATCAAAGGAACAACAAGTTCAAGGGAAAAAGGAAGGCTTCCTCCGACGGAAATGATCAACCTTTCAAAAGGTCAAGAAACTCCAGGTATGAGGAATCACATGTTGTTGATAAAAGAAATGAATACATTCTTGTATTTACCCTCTCTGTTACATCCCCACCTAACACTATGGACGTTTGGTTGATAGATAGTGGTGCCTCAAGGCATATCACTAGGTTCAAGGAAGCACTTTCTGATATGATTGAGAAGGATACTAATCTGGAAATTATCCTTGGAGATAATGCCACATATCCCGTGAAAGGGATAGGGACTGTGACCCTCCACTTGTCTCAAGGTCAAGTCCTTCACTTGCAGGATGTACTCTATGTACCAAATTTGAAGAAGAACCTTGTGTCTATATCGGCCATGGAAGACAAAGGTTTCAATGTGGCATTCACTGATGGAAAGGTGCTCATGTGGAAGAAGAGCTTCAAGGAAGCTATCTCGATTGGGTTTAGAGTTGATACACTCTACCAGGTTGGAGGAAGTCCGCTGGGAGCAATGACATGTGATACTATTCGACAGACTGAACTATGGCACCAAAGGTTTGGACACCTTCACTACAAAGCCCTTCTCGAAGCAAGGAAGGTGGTGACAGGGATGCCCGAGTTTCCAAATAATCATGAAGGTGTATGTAAGGGTTGTGCCGAAGGAAAGCATACAAGGGGACCTTTCCCTCTAGTGTCACAAAGACATCTGATGTCTTGGAATTGATCCATTCTGATCTATCTGGTATGCTGCCCATGACATCCTTGGGAGGATGTTCATATTATATGATGTTCATAGATGACTCCTCTCGCAAAACCTGGATATACTTCTTAAAGAAGAAGGATGAGGCTTTCATGTGGTTCCGTACATTCAAAGCCTTGGTGGAAAATATGACAGGGAAAAAGATCAAGATTTTGAGAACTGATAATGGCACTGAATATGAGACAAATTAGTTCAAGGATTTCTGCAGAGACGCTGGCATTAAGAGGGAGACCACAACTGTCTATACTCCCGAGCAAAATGGTGTTTCTGAACGAAAGAACCGGACCATTGTGGAAGCTGCTCGTGCCATGCTATGTGACCAAGGTCTGCCGAAGTTTCTATGGGGAGAAGCTGCGAACACTGCCGTGTACATACAAAACCGATGCCTGCATTCCGCTCTAGAATCCAAAACTCCCGAAGAGGTTTTCTCTGGTAAGAAACCTAATGTCTCACATTTTAGAGTTTTTAGATGTAACGTCTACTTTCATGTGCCGAAAGAAAAGAGGAGCAAGTTGGATGCTTCTGGGAAGAAATGAATGTTTGTGGGCTATAGTGAAACTTCGAAGGCCTATAGAGTCTATGTGCCTGGTCAAAAGGAAGTGGAGATATGCCACGATGTCACCTTTGACGAAGATACTTCCCTGAGGAAAGTAGTCAATCTTCCGAGATCTGAGGAAGATAATGAAGCAAGGCCTGGAAATCAAGAGGAACTGAAGGATGAAACAATGCTTGATGTTGAAGGACCAATGGACCCGTTTGATCCACCTCCTTCACTAGGAAAGAGACCATCATGGATCGGGGACACTCTCGAGGATGCTGAGGGACATGCTGCCCCAAGGGGGACATTCCGTGAAAGCAAGAAGCCGAGTAGATACTAAGGGTATCTAGTAGCCATGAGTACTATTGTACAATCCGAGCCTGGATCCTTTGCAGAAACCGTAAAGCATCAAGTCTAGAAGGATGCTATGCAAGAAGAGTATGAGTCCATTATGAAGAATGATGTCTGGGATGTGGTTCCAAGACCAAAGGACAAAGAAGTTGTCACCTCGAAATGGCTCTACAAGATCAAGCATGGATCTGATGGAAGTGCTGAAAAATTCAAGGCAAGGTTCGTTCCCTGTGGCTTCTCTCAAAAGGAAGGCATAGATTATGATGACATATTTGCACTTGTGGCCCGATACACCACCATTCGATCTATTATAGCCCTTGCTGCTACACAAGGATGGAGTCTTCATCAGATGGATGTGAAGACCACATTTCTGCATGGTGCGATAAAGGAAGAGGTATGCTGCGAGAGCAACTGGGTTCGTCCGTGATTGGGACACCCATGTTCTGGTGTTGAAGAAGGCCTTCATGGGGCCGGTACAAGCACCCGGTAGCTGGTAGAGGACAGATAGCTACTTGATGAAGCTGGGCTTCACTCGAAGTAATGCTGATCCGAACCCTTACTTCAAGGTTGTCAAGGGAAAACCTCTCATTCTGGTGTTGTATGTGGATGACCTCTTCCTGACAGGTGTTGACTCTCTCATTCATCAGTGCAAGAGGGAGCTCGCTGCCGAGTTCGAGATGAAGGACCTAGGACCTGGCGGCAACTACTTCCTAGGCCCTCGGGAGTGGTCTGGCAGAGACCTGGCGAGATTTTCCTTTCTCAAGGAAAATACATTGTGAAGCTTTTGGAAAGATTTGGTATGGTGGACTGCAAGTCTGTGTCAACACCAATGGAACTCAACTTCAAGAAGTTGAGTGGCAGCACTACTGGGCCCGTATTATCAAATCCTACTGAGTATCGTCAACTCGTAGGGGCCCTGATGTTCTTAGTGAACACTTGTCCAGATATATGTTTGGCAATGAACACTTTGAGTTAATAGATGGTTGAGCCTCATCACTTTCACTGGGTTGGTGCCAGGAATCTTCTGAGATACCTTTGGGGCACGATAAACCATGGGCTGAGATACACTGTCGAGAGCGTGACACTCCTTGGATATACTGATGCCGATTGGGCTAGCAGTGTGGTGGATTGTAAGAGCACATCAGGATGTTGCTTCAATCTTGGTTCTGCTTCGATCTCATGGATGAGCAAGAAGTAGAAGTTGGTGGCTTTGAGCACCGCAGAGGCCGAATACATTGCAGCAAGTATGGCCTGTTGTGAAGCAGTTTGGTTGCGAAAGCTCTTTAGTGAGCTGTTCAGACATGTGCTAGATACCACCGTGATACTCTGTGATAATCAGAGTGGGATTCGCTTGTCCGAGAATCCAATGTTCCACGATCGATCGAAGCATATTGATATCAGGTACCACTATATCCGGGATATGGTACAGTGAGGCACCGTAAGGCTCGATCATATAGGAACTGATGAGCAGGTCGGGGATATTCTCACAAAGCCCCCGGGGAAGGTCAAGTTCCTAAGCTTCCGTGAGAGTCTTGGTATCGTGGAACAACCCTATGATGTGGGTCCTGTTGGACGATGAGCTCTGGGAGCTCTGAGGGGCTTTGGGGATAGCTTCTCAGAGCTATAAGCACTCACGAGGCTAGGCTTGCCAAACCTTGTGGTGCTTCTGCCCCACTGTTGTGATGTTTGAGTTGGTTCACTTCTCATTATCTGTGCCCCGTATGCATCCTACCCATTGAGTTCAGGGCTCATGGGAAGTACCTCTCATTTGGACAATGAGGTGGGAAAAGCTAGAGACTAGTAGCAAAGACTGATGGACGCATCAGAGATTGTCGTACTCTCTATCTAGGATGGCACGGTCCAACCACTTGATCTGGGATCAAGTCTAGTGAGGTCTCGGACCTCCGCCTGACTTCGGGTCAGATGAACCAACTTCGGGTTGGTTGGAGACTCTTTGTGAGTCCGATAGAGGTTTCGGACCTCTGGGCTGAATTTGTCAGCCGGGGGATGATGTCTTTGTGACTGACCCACTTTTGTTCTGAAATAAAGAGGCCAGCAAAGCAAGTTACGGCGGGATGATGCACGATGTTTGATTGCACTGATGGATGGAGTTCTCCCTAGTTGAGAGGGAGTGTTAAAATTGGACAACTAGGTCCAAACTCCATGTTGTGATGCTCAGATGAAGATGCCAATATTTTTATTGAGTTCCTCTTTCTGAGAGGTGTAAGATCGATATAAAATTGATCTTAATCTGATGAGCGAAACATTTATTTTGAATTTATTTTTAATAATTTCAAATATGTGCAGGTCGGCCTTAAGGTTTTACACCCCCAGCCGATGTGTCACACACCTCAATGATGGATATATATATATAGTCAACATTGGAGATCATTTCACTCACTCTCAACACACACATCTTCTCTTCTGATTTAGTACGAGCTCCTTGGAGGCAAATTCGGTTCACACGTAGGAAAGAGGACAATTTACTGCAGCGAGGGTTGACCGAAATTTACTGCAGCGCACTATAGCTAGGGTTTCCACGCTAGTTTGACCAGCGTTGACTTTGGTCAATGCATGGTCCAAAAGGGCTGAAATTTGGTGGAGAGTTCGATTTTGGAAGGTCGTCCTCATTGGCACAAAAACTGAGGTCAAAAAGTTGACCGAAGACTGAGCTATGTTGACTTTATTGCTGCTGCCCTGCATTGACTTTTCTGGACAACGTTGACTTTTCTGAGGTTGACGTTGAATTGACTGGGTGACTGATTTGAGGGCTGTTGTGACACAAGCTGGGTTGGCCGACCAAGAAGACTTTGCTGGTTGAAGCATCCTACTGACCGCCGTAACGCACCAACACATTCTTCTGTTTCTGGTTTGTCTTCTATAGATCCACTGGTATGTTCTATCAGCATTTTACTTGACTGTTTATGTGATTGCTGTAATAAAAGGTAAAGTTGCATTAAGCATAGAACATCTACATAAATTTACAGACCTAAAAGAATGCTAAGGTTTGAAGGAAACCCTAGTAAACCCTTGTTCTTACAATAGAGGTTAGGGTTTGTGAGAAACCCTCAGATTAGCCTTGGATATGGTAAAGGCCTACAACAATGAAACCCTAGTGTGAAACTTCTTAATATGATATGATCTGTGAGAAACCTATAATAGATTCAGAGAAACCCTAAGAGAAGGGTATGCTGCATATTTAGTGGTCATCATATACATTGATGGTTGGACCTTGCTGCCGATGAAAGAGATAAAGGATACATGTATTTCTTCTAAAAATGACAATGACATATGGTTGATGAACAATGGAAAATCTTGGCTAAGGAGGCAGGATCAAGAGGGAGTTGATAACTAACTTCAATCCTCGTTAAAGATAAGTACCTTCAAGAATTATGTTATTTTGTCTATGACACTACTCTTGTTTAGATTTATCATTTTAGACTCTATTTATTCTTCTTGCATAAATATTATAATGCTTCTAACTTCTTGGATGAGGATGTGATCAAGGAAAGAACATCCCGAGAATCATTAGGATGCAAAATAGTGCAGGAAGTGCAAGCTCCAAGAGGGAGCTGACGCAAGAAGAGTAAAGAGGGAGTTGTTGCAGGAAACTTCAGAAGGGCGCTGGAGCAGGATAAGGAAGGAGCCACTCTCATATCTAGAAAAGGATGATGGTCCTGCCTCATCACCAGATACACTTTCATTATGTTTCTTTACTTTGATATGATTGCTCTTGTTCTTGTTCTGGGATTATCAAGTACATCAAATGGATGGAAGGACAAAGTCCTCTATATTGAAATGAGGAGGATGTTGAACCATCCCATGATTAGGAATGAAAGCTCAAAACTTGAAGGAAGAATCCCAATCCCTCAGGTTGATATCTATGATTAAAGAAGGCTTTCTATTCAAAGGGAGCAAATCATCATGTAACAATGAGATATTCTGAGATGAGAAAAAAAAATGAGAAGCGATATGTCCTTCATGCAAGGATCATTTTAGATGACAAGAATTAGCAATGACGGATGCTTCTGTGATATTAAGTTTAACAACGATAAGGAAAATATTCTCAGAGGTTGAAGTCTGTGATAAGATCTTAACACATGTTGCCTGATTCACTATTATCGGATATATGAGAAGTTGGCTCCCTTCTTGATGTACTCAAGAAAGGAGAATACTTGGAGCTACTTAGATCTTTAAGGAACATAAGATGAGAATCATGATTGAAGAAAGTCCCATATGGACTCAAGCAAGCCGTCTAGTCTTGGCATACTTGGATTGATGGTCATCTGATGTGGACACCAACCTCTCTTCAAGATTGCAAGTACGTCTTTGATATTGGGTGATATACGCTGAAAAATGATTTATGACGGGATTAGATCATCTCCATGTTCAATCCCAGAGAGAGCTGACCCTTGAACCTAGATGATCAACAACTTTAGATTAGAAGAGGTGAGGAGGACTTCCTTGTTAAGGGAAATATGTTGCCTAAGACTTGGCATGTTTATTTACACTGAAGCAGTTGAGAGAGACTCCTCTTCAGGTTCATATTTTGATGGATCCCATGATGAGCGGGCAATTAGATGAATTCTTTCTTTGTAGCATGGGCCAGATAAAACCCGGTATGTATAGTGGGTTGTTGCTAAGAATGTGCTAAGATATCTACATGAAACTATTAATCATGACTGAGACACATTGTCGGAAACTTGATGGATATACCAATGCTAATTGGGACTAAGATATGGTTGACAGAAAAAGCACATCATAGTATAGGGTGTGTGTGATCCCTACCCTTTTTGGTAGGTCGGGTATCTCCCCTATTGTCACTATAGGGTGTGTGTTGTCCTTGTCTTTTATGAAAAGTCGGGTATCTCCCCCTATCAGGCATGACAGAGTATACCCCAGTTAGCATCCTAACCACAAGCTGGGCTTGTTGGAATTACCACCCATCTGGCCAATGGGTGAGGTAACCTGAGTGTGTGTGATCCTTACCATTGGTAAGTCAGGTATCTCCCCTAGGTTGAGGATGTAGGTGTTCTACCACTTGACTCTTGAGGGTCAAGGCGGGAAGATCAATGGATAATAGGATAGTGTGTGATCCTTACCTGTCATGGTAAATGGTATCTCGCCTATTGTAGATCAGATATAGTGTGGCAGGTTAATCCCCACTATATTCCGTGGATATAGGGTGGAAGCCGAAGCTCCCCTATGATGACTCTTCTTCTTTAGATAGAGACATCATTGTTCAGCTGATGATCAAAGGACAGTAAAATTGAAACGAGATGTGATGAGATGGATGAGATGAGACTATTTATGCAGCTGAGATGAAGTTATGAAGCTTGACCTAGAGACCAGTAGGGTTTGGAGGATCTAATCGATCTCCCCTGCCGTCAGTTATGGATTATTCTTCTTCTATGAGATGAGATGAGACGAGACGAGACGAGATAAGACATGATCCAACAACCCTGTACATCCGAGATGATATTTATGATGCAGATGGAAATTCCTCCCTCGCTGAGAGGGAGTGTTGAAATTTGGGTAGTGACGAGACAAATTTCCCATGATAAACCCTCCTACCTTGAAGAAAATCCCATCGCGCCCCAAGATGATCCAAATTGGATAAAATAAAATTGTTACTATTGATTTAATAAGTGACCCAAAATAATGTTGGGCAAGCAATCTTCAAGTCAACTTGCCATCTTGTTGGGAAAATACTTAATTTAATATGTGGCATAAGTCCAGGTCAACTTTCCTAAAGGAGACACCCTTTCCCCCATCCTTCTATATATATATATATATAAATGACCTCTTTGAGCTCATTTTAAGGACAAGCAATTTGCATTTCTTCATCAGTGACTCGCACATCTTTCTGAGGCTTGCAATTGCAGTAGTTTGATATATAACTCTTTGCGGTGGTTCACTCATCTGAGGCTCGTTCTTCAAAGGCTTTGGCTCACATATCCCTTCAGTGGCATCGTTGTTCTATGGAATCACATCTATTGGTGGCTCGTATTATTAACTGTGATATCACATCTCTGTGCGGCATCGACATATCTCTATGATGATTCGTCTATACATTATGTATTGCTAATCTCTAGAATGGCATCGACATATATTATGTGCATTGCTTTTCTCTACAGTAGCGTTGACATATTTCTGTTGGAACTCACACTATATATCTATGGTGACTCGCATTATATATCAGTAGTGGCTCGGGGTTGTGTGGCATGTAACGTTATATCGTTGACTTGTATACAGTGGCTCGTGGCTCTTTTTGTGTTGACTTGCATATAGTGGCTTAGACTTACAACAGTGGCATCACTTGTTAATTTGGCAGCTCAATGACAAATTCCAACCATGAACGAGATTCCTCTTTTTGGGATAACCAATTTTGACTATTAAAGTGCTCAATTTCGACAAGTGTAAATTTGAATTAAGCCCCACATGTGCATAATTGATCAGGTCGGTCCTAAAGCAAATTGGACACCCTTGAAAGGCTTTAAATTCAAGTGACCTCAACCTCATTTGGACATCATCTTGGATCATTCTTCTATTCTCTTTCTTGGTTTTGGCTTGCACAGGTCTGAGGCAGGTCTATGGAGAATGGGTTTGCATGAAGATGAAATTGCAAGGTCTAAAGCTCGCATCTTTGTTTTAGGGTTTTAGGTCTCAACCGTAGGCATGGCACAGAGGAATCTCGACTGAAACTGCATGCAGACCAACTCATCCATGTGGTTGAACCCTCTCAGCCGCATGCACAACATGCCTTCCTTGCAGTTGGAATGTGGGGTTTGTTTTTTGCCAATTGTCGCAGTTGACTGCAAATTACTGAAGTTGACTATAGTCTGATGAAGTGATATCTGATCAGTACTCTTGCTAGAATGCTTTTTTGGATCTTGTTAGATTGATTTTGATGGGATCATCTTGATGGATATTGTTTAGTTATATCGATGAAGATATGGATCTTTGTCCTCTCTTTTGCTAAATCATTCAATGAAAATCTAATAAGAAGAAGAATTTGAAAGGGTTTTCCCTATGATTGGTTTTGCCCTGGTCTACGACCAACCCTGGTGTCTATGTGTGAATGCTTTTCTTCTATTGTTCCTTTATGTTCCGCTGTATTGTTGATGATATTGTTCTTTTTATATAGTTGCATATGTTGTTGAATAATGATGTAAATCTGAATAATGTTATGATGTAGTATGGTGAAGTTAATACGGAAATAATGAAATGCAATTATCAAAGCAAAGAGCAATATAGCCCTAAGAAAAATTAAATTGTATCACGAGTTGGGCTGAAGAAAAGTCATTGAAGATCACCCCTATGAAGACACCTTTGATAGAAGCAAGAGAAGATGGAGGAGACCTAAAAGAATACTAGGGTTTGAAAGAAACCCAAGAAAATTTGGTCACCAGGGATTGTTGGATATTATGAGGTTATGGTTTGGGAGAAATCCTGGTTTATGGCAAAGATTTGAGATGTGCAATCTAGAAACCCTAGCATGATCAATGTGGAGATGTTCAAGCACTTGTGACAGATTCAAGGTAGCCCTAGATGGGATAGTCTCAATTAGGCCTTAGTTATTGAGATGATCACCTCTCAAAGATATGGATCGTTGTCCTCTCTTTTGCTGAACCATTCAATGGCAATCTAATAAGAAGAAGAATTTGAAAGGGTTTTCCCTATAGTGGGTTTTGCCCTGGTCTTCGACCAACCCTGGTGTCTCTATGTGTGAATGCTATTCTTCTATTGTTCTTTTATATTTTACTGCATTGTTAATGATATTGTTCTTTTTATATAGTTGCATATGTTGTTGAATAATAATGTAAATATGAATAATGTTATGATGTAGTGTGGTGAATTTAATACGGAAATAATGAAATGCAATTATCAAAGTAAAGAGCAATATAGCCCTAAGAAAAATTAACATGGTATCATAGTTGGGTTGAAGAAAAGATCACCCCTATGAAGACACCTTTGATAGAAGCAAGAGAAGATGGAGGAGACCTAAAAGAATACTAGGGTTTGAAGGAAACCCTAGGAAATTTGGTCATTAGGGTTTGTTTGATATTATGAGGTTAAGGTTTGGGAGAAACCCTGGTTTATGGCAAAGATTTGAGATGTGCAATCTAGAAACCCTATCATGATCAATGTGGAGATGTTCAAGCACTTGTGACAGATTTGATATAGCCTTAGATGGGATAGTCTCAATTAGGCCTTGGTTATTGAGATGATCACCTCTCAATGAAGATAAGTATTTTTCGATTTATGTTACTTCTTTTTGTCTTTTCTTTTGTTTAAATTTATCGATTTGATCATTGATTATTATTAAAAATGGCAACTAGGGCCAAATTCCACCTTGGAACAACTCATTTGATGGAGATGATGATTGCATTAAATTCCTCTTTTCGAGAGTACCAAAATTGATATAAAGATCATCCAACTTAGACAAGCAGAAGTGTTGATCCAGACTTATGCAGGAACACAATAAAATACAGAAATAAATATAAATGCAAAGATGCAGGAGGAATAACACTTCATTTCATTAATATCAAATACTGAAAAATGCTTACAGACAGAATAGAAAATAAACTAGCTCGGGCAATGGTAGCTTATCTCTGAGAAGAGTTGTGGCGGCTACATGCCTCTAAA
Source organism: Pinus albicaulis (assembly GCA_034641835.2). Lineage (NCBI taxonomy): Eukaryota > Viridiplantae > Streptophyta > Pinopsida > Pinales > Pinaceae > Pinus > Pinus albicaulis. Next base: position 1,544,136,362 of record CM076584.1, read on the forward strand.
CTGTGTTACAATGAGGCTTGAAGGCCTATTTATTATTGAGAAACAATGGAAAACCCTAAACATCCAAAAACCTAACCTTGTGAGATGAAGCGCCAAAACTATGGGACCTGTTTGGGTAAATTGATACATCAACTTCCCAGGGACGTAATTTTGGCATATCTTTGTTTCATGTGCACAATACCTCGTTAGAAAGATCCATCCGAGGACTACAACTTTCGAGTGACCAACATGGCTCTTTCTTGTTCCCAGTTTTCCCAAAAAACATCGTTTAGGGCCTCAAAACGGCTTCGGAAGTTCACGACTTGAAAAATTGCCAAAAATAGTAAATTACGCTACAATTAAAGAAACTAAAAAACTAAAAGAAACAATGGTGGGGGTCCAAGTGGAATAGGTAGGTGGCCACCAATATCCACCTAGATCAAGTTTGTTTTTGAAATTTATGCCCACACATGTGCAAATTGTTTGGGTCGACCACATCAACATGTAGGCTCATGAAGCCAAATGGATGTGACTCTTCACCCACAACGAATTGTATAAACACGTTACACAAGTGACCTCTCACCTCATTTGGCATCATCATCATTCACATATTCTTCTTCTCTCATTTGTTCGTACAACATTGGGCATTCTCTCTTTCTCCCACATGTGGCACCAGGAGGTCGAATTACAGGACATAATTGCAGGGCCGAAAATTTCAGAAATTTGTGCAGTTTAACCATTGTTGACTAGTGTTGAGTTTGACATTCTAGGCATCATTTGACTTCGATTTTCTAGTAGGTGTATTTCTATCTCAGCAGGCCGCATTTCTAGGCACAAGAACTGAGGCAAAAGGACTTTAACATGCGTTGACCAAAGGGTTGGCCACATGTTGACTAAGTTTTACCACAGATTCTGTGACTGTTTTGGGTTGACTTTGACCACTGATGGAGGCTGAGTTTGACTGCCTTTGACCAAGCTTCAAAGGAGAAATATTCTATTGCGTTGACCATCTTTAACTTTTGGTTAGGGGTGATGTTCGACTGCAGGAAATTGGCAAGGTTGTTTGGCAAGTCAATCTGACTTTTGTACTCTCTCTCTCTACTGGACATTTTGATATAATAATAAGAAGAATTGATCAAAGGGTTTTCTCTGCATTAGGGTTTTTCCCTGGCATTCTCCAAATCCGGTGTCCTCTTGTCTTGGCTTGTCTTATGCATTTTCTTTCATGTTCTCTCTACTTTTAGTGTCAATGTGATTGATGATTAATGTGATTGCCACCAGAAATCTAAATTGGAAATTGTCATTGGGTTGCTAAAGGAACATTGAAGTAATTGTGCTAAGCATAGAACACACCATTGTCAACTAAAACTAACATGGTATCAAAGCCCAGGTGAAGACAAAGCCCAAGCAAGAGAGAGAGAAAAGAAATCACCAAGAGAGAGTTGTTAGACAAGAATATTGGTCTAGCTTCAATGGCTAATACATCTTACTTCAAATCCGAGGATAAGCTCAAGGACAAATCGGACTATCATGCATGGAAGATAACTTTGGACTTGACTTTGGAAGAGCATGATATTATGGACTATGTGTAGGGAAAAGTGGTGGAGCCTCCTTCAAATGCACTTGTTGCTGTAAAGACAAAGTTAAAGAAAGGCGAGGTGAAAGCTAAAAGAATTATCATTGATTCCATTCAAAAGCATTTGGTTGCCTATATTTCTGATTTGGGAACATCTAAGGAGATGTATGATAAGTTGATTGGGATATTCAAAGAAAACAATGCAATACAAATCCTCTTTCTCAAGAACAAGTTGAAGGACATCAAGATGGATAAAGGGGAGTCTATCCAATCCTACTTCATGAGAATTACAAAAATCAAGAATGGCCTTCTATCTATTGGAGGTCTCACAAGAGCATGGGATGTGTTCAACACCACCATTCTAACCAAGGACAAGATTCCTAGTTTCGATGAATTATTGGCTAGATGCACTCAAGAAGAGACGAGGATGATGGAAAGAGACAAGCCTTCAAATGGAAATGAACCTACTGCTTTCTCCACTCATGCAAAAAGGAAGAACAATGCTAGTCCAAAGAGACAAGGTCAAGGATTCAAGCAGGGATTCAAAGAAGGAAGAAAAGGAAGGTGATACAATTGCAATAGGTTTGACCACTATGCTAGAGTGTGTCCTCACAAGAAGGATACTCCACCGGATGACGACAACAACAAAAACAATCACAACAATTTCAAAAGCAATGGCAATCAAAGGAACAACAAGTTCAACAATAAAGAAAAGAGGAATGCTCCTGCTACTTGATATGGTAATGGTCGAACTCCCAAAAGGACGAGAAATTCCAGGTATGAGGAAACTAATGTTGTAGAAAAACAAAAAGAATTTTATCTTATTTCCGCCCTCACTACTGTCTCTCCTACGGATACTTTGGATCATTGGTTGATTGATAGTGGTGCCTCAAGGCACTTCACTTGGTACAAGGAGGCCCTCTCGAATTTGATTGAAAAGAAGACTAATTTGGAGATCATACTTGGAGACAATGCCACCTACCCCATGAAAGGGATAGGGACTGTCACTCCTCACTTAAATCAAGGTCAAACCCTTCATCTACAAGAAGTATTGTATGTACCCAATTTGAAAAAGAACCTGGTGTCTATTTCTGTGATGGAAGATAAAGGCTTCAAGGTAGCATTCATTGATGGAAAGGTACATATTTGGCAAAGAAACC